>JANCIK010000007.1:2400000-3000000 GCA_028532985.1 Stropharia rugosoannulata
GCTCCGCTGCCGATCCTGAGACGGTCTCTGCCCCGGAGGTACCTCCTCCCCCGATTCTGATGACGACAAGGTGTGACTGACTTCCTCACCCTTTTAGATATTACTAACATGCAGCTGTACCTCCTCCTTAAAAAGATGGCCCTCGATGACAAGATCGAGGCTGCCACTGAGGGCGGAGTACCTAGCCGCCAGAATACCCCAGAGCCTAGTCCTTCGAAGAAGCGCTCAGCGCCTCCTCCCGACACTCCTCGTCAGGTTCGTTCTGTTGCGTTTCCTCCTCGTTACTTTCTCACTTCTATGTCAGCGAGAGCGTACTGAGGCCAGCGGACATCGCACTCGCGTGCTTGGCCGCGGCATGACACTCCGCTCTTCTGACAACCGGCGCCTCCGCGCGACACACCTTTCCACGACGCTTCCTCTAAGAAGGCTCGTCTCGGCGCTGACGGCGTTCCTACTTTCGCCGATTCTCCTTTCATTGTGCAGGGTGCGCTATTTGCCCTTATTCTTCTCTGTCGCGTCCGCTGAACTCTTTCATCTTCTTTTAGGTACCAATCTCACTCTCTCGAACGACAAGGTCAATGCCTGTCTCGACGCTGCTACCAACCTCATTAAGGAACCGCTGAACACCGAACCCCTCCGAGCTCGTCACTCGCCGTCTCATCGGAGATTTGCAGGCTGAGATCATCTGTGACTTGCACAAGATTGACTTCATCCTGAAGCGCCGCGCTCTGCTCGTTAACGAGTTAGAGACTTTACAGCGCAGCTTGATTTGACTGGGACCAGCCCGCTGAGGAGCCCGCGCGCAGTGACGGCCCTCTTAATTACTCCGCTGAGCGCCTCAAAGTGGTCCTTAGCTAGTTTCTTTTGTACCTTTCTCCTTTAGTTTACCCAATATATTCTATTGTGGTCTCCTTTTCTACTTTGTGCCTCTAAGCATCGGGCTCCGCCCACCCATCCTCATCATCATCTTCTTCGTCCGCTGAGACTTGGCCGCTGCCTGAAACCACTCCTGGTTCATCAAAGATATAGTCTTTAGGTATGGCCGGCTCGTAGTCTGGCGCTGACATCATCTTGTTGAGGTTCTCCCGCGTTTGATCAATGATATCGTCTAAGTCCGCTGGCAGCTTCAGCTGACGCCTGGCAAAGTAGGGTATTAAACGGAATGCTGCGACTTTGTCTTTCAGCACCGACCCATCCAGCTCAGCGACTAGATAAGCGCCTCCTTCCTTCCGCGCGATGACGATGTATGGTCCATTCCAGCGCGCCAACATTTTGCGATTTAAGCTGGACTCAATGCCAGAGTTACGCATCAGTACGACATCGCCAGGTTTGAACGCATAGTCTCTGATCTTAGCGGAGTGTTTCCGAACTCTCTGATAGCATCCCGCTTTATCTTTGACACCCGCTGACGCATCTCCTCCACTGTGTCCCTATGTTTGGCCAGCGCACGCGCACGATACCCTACTAACTCCTCTGTGGTAAGTACCCGATCTGGTAACTTGACCAGCCACGTCGCTTCAGCGATGTCCAGCGGTAGTATCGGGTGCGCGCCAGTGACCATGAAGAAGGGTGAACACCCAAATCCGCGGCGCACTGTAACGCGGTCTGCCCACAGCACATGGTAGAAGAACTTGCTCCAGCGCTTATGTGCGCCCTCGGTACCTCCACACGCTTTCCACAACATTTGTCTGATGTCCCAATGGGGCCGCTCTATCTTTCCGTTCGCCTGAGAGTTGTACGCTGAGATGGTAATCCCTGTAATACCATACTTCTTTTCTAAGTACTTGAGCGCTGCGCGGAACGGTCCACCGTTATCTGTGATTATCTCTCTAAGACATCCCCAGCGGCAGATAATATCCTCAAAATACCCATTTGAGGCAGGCGACATGTGCATAGTGTCCGCGTGTAGCTGCTGGAAGATGGAAGGCGTATGTGTCTCCGTCCGCGGAATCTGGATGATCGTCTTTTGCCTCAGCTGACACACATGGCATGTCTTGACATACCAGTAGACGTCCCGCTCCAGCTCTGGCCACCAGAAGCGCTCCATCAGCAGTTTGCGCGTGGCGTATGCGCCTCTGTGCCCCAGACTATCATGCGCGGCACGCAACATACGCGTCCGCTGAGCGGGATCAACTACTAGTTTATGTGCCTCGTCCACTGAGCGCCGGTACATCCGCCCATCCTTGTCTAAGAAGAAGTTTCGTGCGTTACGGATGAAATTCTGATACTCCCGCTCGCTCATATCCTTGGGTCTTGTACTGGGATTTTGCAGCCAATACCTTATCATTGGCAGCTTATCATCCATGTCCTTCCCCGCTGACGTTCGGTTCCGCTCATCGTACTCTTCGTCTTCCAACTCATCTATCTTTGATTCTGGAATTACATGTGCCAGAACAAATTTCTCTAAGTACGCCCGCTGAGCGGGCGACACCTCCTCTGTCTGTAGGAAGTTACGCACTGTCCGCTGTTCTTCTCTCGTCTCTTTTCTCGCCCGCTCCAGTTCTAACTGGAAACAGTCAACCGAATGTGCCTCCGTTCTAGCTGGCTCAGCGGGACCATCAAACAACTCGTTGAGGAATCCAGCTTGTAGATATCCTCCGCGGTCGTCAATCTGGTCCTTGAACTCTTCTAAACTCAGCGGTCGGGATCCTCTTCATACACTTTCTCGTACTCCAGCGGACCTACTTCTTGGTCATCATCCTCCGCCGAGTGCTCATACTCTTCATCTCCTGGTTGTCCTTCTCGTCGCGACAGGCCGTCCGCGTAAACGTTTTGCCTGCTACATGCTTCAGCTGAAAGTGGTACATAAGGATCTTGTCTATCCAGCGGTTAATGGTAGCGTTAGGTCCCATGCCCGGATTATCCAACATCCCTTTGAGATATTTGGCATCCGTCTCCACTACCAACTTCCGCGCTCCGATGAGCCAGTAATAGCACGCCTGCAGCGCTGCAATAGCCCATATAGCTCTCTCTTTGGTTGTGAGAACCGCTGTTCCTCTCAGTTAACAGAATTGACCCAAAGCGGGCGTACACACGCTTCTTCGCGTTCAGCGGATCTTGCTGGTAGATATAAAATCCTACAGCGCCAAGACGTATCTACTGCCAACGTGATTGGTCCTGGCAGTGTATAGTCCAGCGGCTTAACACAGTGTGCGTTCCGCGCTCCATCCTTCAGCGCATCCATACTGGCTTGCTGCGCTGGCCCCCACTCGAAGGGTTCTTTCCCACGCAACAATCTCTGTATGTGCTCCGCTCGCTTAGCGTAGTCTGAGATGTAAATACGCAGGAGTCCCATTGTACCCATGAAGGCGCGCACATCGCTGACATTCTTACACGGTCCCCAGTTGAGGATGGCGTGCACTTTATCTGGCGCTGGCTTTCGACCTTCGTAGGTACATAAGTGTCCCACCACTACAATCTCCGCTGCACACAATATGGATTTCTTTCCGCTGAAAGTCCCTCCTGAGTACTTCATCCGCTGAACTATCCTATTCACATTCTGCATGTGTTCCCACACGAAACGCCTGATTCCGCTGTTCTCCGGAATCGTCTCGTACCCTCCATCCTCTAATTCGTACCGTGTCTTTGGTCCGCGGATAGGCACATCGTCAATGTACGGCTCCGTGACGTCTGGTATTTCATCGCGGAGAATATAAGTTACATCTTCATGAAAGATGGGTACAGAATTGGTCCAGCCCATTGGCAAGGTCACTAAGCGGAGCGCACCAAACGGTGTCTGGAATGTTGTTAAGTCCCGAGACGACTCCGCTAAGAGCCGCTCGTCGTAGCCTACATACAAATCCAGTATTCCGCCACACGCACGCCCAGCGAAGTGTTCTGCCAAACTCTCCGCTGCCGGTGGCAATCCTGAGTGCGCGATGGTAACAGCGTTCAGCGGCTCTAAGCTATGTACTATTCTAAAGGACACCCCGTCTTTCTTTGTTACTGTGAACCAGCGCGACCGGTATGATGAACTGGATGGTTCATAAGTCCCAGCGCGGATCTTAGTAGCGATGAACTCGCACACCCGCTCGTACATGCCTGGCGGAATGGGTATATTTTTCAGTACCCACGGCGTATGTTCTACCGTTGGAATATCTACCGGCGGGAAGAAGTCTGTTCTAAACCTCCCCTTTTCCGTGTCATCCCACGCGAACGCCTCATTCTGCTGCATGAACACCTGATGTACTAGCTTGCGCTCTTCTGGCCACAGGAAATCTCCTCCGTGCGCTTTATCTATTTCCTCCTTCCGCTCCGCTGTGTACCTTCCCGTGGGTACGAACTCTGGTGGGTGTACCGTCAGCGGAGGCATTTCCTTCAGCGGATCTCCCTTTATCTCTCTCACTATTCTGAATTTCTCTGGCAGCTCTTGATAAACGGGCCTGACCTTGTCAGCGACTGGTTTATATTTCTTTCCTGCAAAGGCGGTTATGGTAGTGGCATTCTTACCAGTTAACCGCTTTCTAGTTACTCCTTTCCGCGCTGACTGGCCTTGCTCGGGGTCCGCTGAGCGGAATTGCCCCCTAGGCTCTCCTTTCACCGTCTCTTTTTCTCGCCATTCTTTTTGCTGAAAGTACTTATAAATTGATGCTTTCTCTTTATCCTCCATCTTAGCCTCGTGCACAGCTTGAGCCATGTACACATCTCTCAGCTCAGCGGAGCCAAATCTCCCTCCCTTCTTTGGCAACGCATACCCCGCTATCTCTATCTTTCCAGTCCTATCATCCCGCTCGAACATTAACGCGACCTCTCCTTGACGCATCAAATCATCGAGGACTGAAAATCCTGGTCGGCGTGCGGCTCCTCCGCTGCGCTGGAGTCCTGCACATCTGGCTCCCGCTGAAGTATCTTCGGCCCGCACCCTCGATTATACGTAGGTACCACTAGCTTCCGCTGAGTGTTTGGGTCCGTCAGCGTAAGTTCCACTGTGCCATCCCCGCGCGTCTTCACATTGCTTTCAGTGAGAATCTCGAACGGCTTCCCCAACAGAACCTCATAGGCGGCCGCGCTGATAACGTGCACTTGTAGGTACACTGTCAGTCCGCTGAACACAAAAGGTACATTCCGCGCTAAGCCCTTAGTCGACTCGACTTGTTTGTTAGCGCTCTGCATCCTAATGGTAAAGTCAGGATCCCAGCTTAAGCCTAGTCGCTCCGCGGTATCTTGCGCCATGGACACTATTTGCGATCCGCTGTCGAGCAGAGTCTCTGCACGGCCTTTCCCATTGATCAGCGGAAATACCGCCTTGAGATGGTGCGATTCTCGTGCCACAATTAATCCCTTTGGCTTTTCGCCGGGTTGTAGCGTCGAGATGTATTGCTCATAAGGATCCTCCATGATTATTGTGCCGGGTTGTAAGCCACCGCGCTCCTCCGCGCAAGTGAGGAATGTCGCCGCTGGGAGCTCGTCCATTCGCATGAACTCTTCTTCTTCATTCTCCTGCTTCAGCTGGGCGATGGCCTCGTCCATCTCCCACTCTTCTGCCTCATAATCCAGCTGCAAAACCCGCATGGTATTTACATCCAGCGGAACCTTGCGCGGTATGATACGCTCGACAAACTTCCTCCTAAACCCCGCTGTAGAGATCCCCAATAATTGTCCTTGAGTGATCTCTATTTTCTGGCTCTCTAAACGCTTAAGGACTTCGTCCGCTTGCGCTTCATCCTCAATGGCCGCGCGCAACTTATACGCTGGCTTCCTCTTCTCTATCACTGGCATCGGCGCCTCTCTTACAGGCGGCCGACTCTTTTCTGGTACGCGCAGCGGAGGAACCATTACATACGGCACCTGCGCTGGCTTTTTATTCTCCCCAACTTTCTGCGCTGGCGCTGCAAAGCTTACTTTCTTTTTCTCCACTCCGCTGGGCGCCTGTCTACTGATCTCCTCTATGAACTCTTCCTCATCTCCGCTGTCGACCTCCTCGATAGTTGTCCTTGGTGTACTTCTTACTGGTAGCTTCTTATTTACGCCTTCCGGGTTCTTGGGTTTATCAGAGCCGCTACGCTGAACTCTGCCCGCGCTTCCCTTCATCAGACTCAATCGAAACCCTGGCTCAGCGCTGCATCCCGCTCCGCTTTCATGGTCGCGATCAGCTGCCGCTGTTCCTCTATCACCTCCTCTGGCGTCTTGACCGCTGAGCGCTCCTTTAAGAACGCCTTCCGACTGTCCAGCTCCTGTTGTAGTGTTCGAATTTGCTCCTCATAAGTCTCATCGAGAGAGCTGGCTGGTTGGTAGACCTGGGCATACACCATGCTCGGCGGAGTCCCCATGTACGCTGGGTGTACCGGCGCCATGTAGGTCTGCTGCGCTGGCGGCCCATTCTTCTTATGCCACTCGTCTACACGTTCTTTGATAGCGCGCGAAGGGTCCCAAGGTAATGACGATCCATCTGGCAGCTGGAGCCTTCCAGCTTCCGTGATGATTATCTTCCCAGCGGACAGATCCTGTTGCCTCACAATACACTCCGCTACGATGTGTCCCGTCTGTTTACAATAGAAGCACCTCGGTTCAGGTCGCTGTTGGTATTGAAACGGACGCGGCGGCGCTCCGCTGAAACCTGGTCCTCCCATTGGCATCATAGGTACCGCTGGCTGGACTGGCGCAGCGACAGGCGCTGCCCGCGACGACATTACATTGCGCAGAATATCTTCCAACTCCTTCTTATTGGTCTCCTTTGACTTCGACACCGTCTTTTCTACCAGCGACAACGTATCTTTAAACGACGCTACAAAACCCTTCAAGTCCTCAATTTCCCCGCGCAGCGTATGCACCTCCGCTGACTCGGTCTTGATAGCAGGCACAGGCATGAGCCCGTCCGCTGAGTCCCGACTCAAGCTGAGTGAAGTGCTAGGATTCTTGGTGCGCGCCATCTGCTCTGCCATTTCCGCCACCTGTTTCAGCGGATACATGTCCTCAGTCCGCGCTTCCACCTGAATCCCCGCTGGCGCCGTAAAGGGTATATTGCGTTCCTTTAGGTACTTGTCAAACGATGTTCTCGTAGTGTAGTCGATATCCAGCTTGTTAAACAACCTCTCCCTGAACCCCGCTGTGAGACTGTTGGTGAAGTAGGTCACCAGCGTATGATTAGCCAGCAAGGTAGGCGCCTTGGTCAACTTCGCTGCCTCCGCTAAGAATGCCCGCTTGAAGTCCAACAGCACCTGGAGGTCTTCCTCCGAGATGCGCTGGTTCTCCTTGCATAGCTTCTTTAGGCGCGCGATGGACCCCGTCTGAATACTGATCACCTCAGGATATTCATTGAGGATCATCTTCTTCAGCTCAGCGTAACTCTTGGTGTCATAGCCTGGTAAATTCTTCCACTCCTCCGCTGTCTGCATGGGTACATATTTGATTACATAGCCTCTCCTCTCATCATCCTCCGTCACCTCAGCGCGCTTGAACCAGTCCTCTAAGTCCTCGAAGTAGCGTGGGAGTTCATCACGCTCAGCGGAGGGGTCGAAGCTTGGTGCACCGCGCGCTCCGCGCACAGGCATAGATGTTTCCTTAGGCATGGTGATAATTTCCGGGGGCGGTTCGTGTTTACTTGTGGAAAAGTCTGATAATTCCCCTTCAAATATATCTCTGGCCACGCGCTCGGCCTCGCTCTCACTATTATCTGTCGTCCGCTGAGCGGATCTCTTAGCAGTCTCGAATACTTCCGAAAACGGAGGAGGTGTGTCTTGAGTAGCTTGGCTATCGGATGAGCCAAATGGTGCAGCTTCAAGCGTAATGTCTCCGTCCGCTGAGTTTCAATTCCAGAAGGCGGTCCCCAGAATCCGCTGGGCCCGTCCTCCCGCTCTGAGTCACTCTCTGTAAGCGCTCCTGGTACGCGCTGAGCAAGATCCTGCGTTTCTATCTGTAGCCACGCCTCTTCCCTTGCTTTCCTCTTCGCTTTTCTATCTCGAGTAGGTGTAATCACCAATGGTTCCACAAGCTCGGCGTCTTTCTTGCTCCTAGTCGATCGCCCGCTCGGAGGTAGTATACCAAATGATGGTCTAGCCTCCGCTGGTTCTGCTAGCGACGACGGTGCAGGAAATTTGCCTCGCTTGTTACTCGTCCCCGTTGTATTTGAAATTTTTGAAATGTTTTGTAATAGGCGCTAAGCCGTGGTCCCCGAAACACTATATGAGATTTCTGAACCTACCCCTCGCGGTGGGCTCCAGATGAGAGGTCTGCCGCGGGGCTAGACTCGAATCACAAGAAACACAACACACACAACCCCAGCGGAGCGAGATCCTATCCCCTAGATCGAGCGACGCTCTTCAGCTAAGCGGAATATAGATGTCTACGCTTTTCCTGGTCCTCTCCGCTGAGCGACTGTGATGTTTAAGAGTTTCGTAAGTTCAGTCCAGATGTCCGCTGTACAGTGCCTGCAAGTTCGTTTTTTAAGGAGGGGTTTAATTCTAGAAGTCTCAGATTAATGTCTGGGCGACCTCCGCTGAGCGCAGGGTATCGATAGTAATGTATAGTTTTGATGGTGGCTCCGCGGGGCTTATTCCGCTGAGTGGGTTTGAGGTCCGGTGACCGATGCAGATGCTCACACAAGCTGGTATTCCCAATTGTGCCTCGCTCCGCTGACTATCCACAGTCCTATTCCGCTGAGGCTATCCAGAACCTCGTTCACCCGGTGGTGCAGTCTCAAATCTCAAAACACTACAGCGCGAGTTTTCGTACACGGTTGCACTGACTCCCCGCTGAGCTCTCCAAATGACCCGGTGGCCAGAAGCTATCCAAAACTTCTATAATTCACAATACACTTCACAGTTAAAACCCTAACAAAAGCTAGACACAGCCCGCTGACGGTCTGGGACGGAGCCCAACACACAGATCTAGTGGGTAGACAATTGCTTAATTTCCGTAGTTACAATTACAAGTTTATATAGACGCGCGCTGTGTACTAATTTAGGTGGAGAGTAAATACTAGCAACGCCGGACCAAAGGTCCGCTGAGCGCATGTGCCTCCGCTGGGCGTTTTTTTGATGACTACTCCGCTGAGCGCGACCTGATCCCGTTGCGCCGCCAGCCTCCGCCGAGAGACGCCGTTTAACCCCGCTGGGCGGTTCCTTCTTGGTCATCGAGGCCTGGTTACCGCTGCCAAAGTTCCCCAGCGGAGTCCGTGCTGTGTGCATTATTCATTCCCTCGGGCATCACACGCTCCAGCGCGCACGCCACGGTCACCTGACGAGTGGACTTAGGCAAATTTCGCCTTCGTGATGTGTTCCGCTGAGCCCTTTTTGGGACGCCGTCTACACACAGTCCTGCTCGTCGCCTTTGATATTTTCCGCTCAGCTGTACTCCTGCCTTCCGCTGGGACGACAGTAACCGTTATGTGCTCCGCTGACAGCTATTCCAGGTAATCCAACTGTGTACTTATGACCCGTACAGTCCGCTGAACCCCACACAACCGCCCGCTGAGCACACGCGTGATGATTTGTGATGCACGCGCTGAGCGCTGAGACGACTGATCAGGCTAATCACCGCTCCGCTGTACCCCTGCACTCCAGCCCAAACCGCTCGCTGTGGCCACTTACAGCCTTGGTATAAACGCAGGCCTGTCACCGCGGTACTTCGAGGACCTGGAGGATTGGTTTAAGCGCGCGGAGGTGACGGAGAACGATGAGAAAAGAGGATATGTAATCAAATATGTACCCATGCAGACGGCCGAGGAGTGGAAGAATTTACCAGGTTATGATACCAAGGGGTACGCGGAGCTCAAGAAAATGATTCTCAACGAGTACCCGGAGGTGATCAGCATTCAGACAGGGTCCATTGCGCGGCTCAAGAAGCTCTGCAAGGAGAATCAGCACATCTCAGAGGAAGACCTCCAGGTGTTGCTGGACTTCAAGCGCGCGTTCTTGGCCGAGGCCGCTAAACTCACGAAGGCGCCTACTCTGCTCGTGAATCATACCTTGGTGACTTACTTCACCAATAGTCTCACTGCGGGGTTCAGGGATCGTTTGTTTAATAAACTGGACATTGATTACACGACGCGCGCATCGTTCAACAAGTTCTTAACTGAGCGCAATATACAGTTCACTGCACCTACTGGGGTGACGGTAGAAGCGCGCACCGAGGACATGTACCCTCTCAAACAAGTAGCCGAGATGGCGGAACAAATGGCCCGCACCAAGAACCCAAGCACTACGCTGAGCCTAGGGCGCGAGAGCACTGATGGACTTATGCCGGTGCCCGCCATCAAGACTGAGGCCGCGGATGTTGGTTCGCTGCGCGGAGAGATTGAGGACCTGAAGGGGTTCGTCGCCTCCTTCAAGGATACCTTATCGTTAGTAGAGAAGACGGTGGCGAAGTCGAAGGAGTCGAGTAAGAAGGAATTAGAGGACATTATTCGCAATGTCATGGCTGTGCACGCCGCACCGATGTCGGTGCCTGTACAACCAGTAGCCCCCATGATGCCCATGAGCGCACCGGGTTTCGGTGGACCGCCGCCTAGGCCTTTCCAATACCAACAACGCCCGGAGCCTCGCTGCTTCTACTGCAAGCAGACGGGACATGTGGTGGCTGAGTGCATTGTACAGCAGCAAGACTTGTCAGCGGGGAGGATTGTCATCACAGAGGCGGGGCGCTTACAGCTACCTGACGGGTCATCGATACCTTGGGACCCTTCGCGTGCAATCAAAGAGTGCGTCGACAAATGGCATAAGAAGAATGGGCAGCCCGCACAGCAAGCATATATGGCACCCGTCCATCCCTCGTACATGAGTATGCCTCCTAGCATGGTATATTCGCAGATGTACCAACCGGCCAGTTCCTTGGACGAGACCTATGAGGAGCAGATACGCGCACTCCAGCAAGAGCTGGAGAGTAAGAAGGTGTTTCTGAAGGAGCGCGCATCGGCGAAGACGCCTGAGGAGGTGATAGAGGAACAGCGTCAGTTAATAGCAACCATGAAAGCCGAACGTGACGCTGCGCTCAGTCAGGGTTTCAATTGAGTCTGATGAAGGGAAACGCGGGCAGAGTTATGCGTAGCGGCTCTGATAAACCCAAGAACCCGGAGGGTGCAAACAAGAAGTTACCAATCAAGAATATACCCAGAGCATCAGTTGAGGACGCGAGTGATGAGGAGGAAGATGAGTTGCGAGAGGTAGTGGAGGAGCAAGGTGCGCGCAGCGCACCCGTAAAGAAGAAAGTAGTATTTGAGGTACCTGCAAAGGCTGGGCCTAGTGCACGACCAGCAGCAGTGCCATATGTAATGGTACCTCCGCTGCACGTTCCGGAGAAAGTAAAACCTAAGGTTAGGGAAGAGCCCATACCTGTAGTAGAGAAGAGGAAACCTGCTTATAAGCTGCGCACACCTATCGAAGATGAAGCGCAGGCTGACGCAGTCCTCAAACACTTAGAAAATCAGAAAATTGAGATCACGCAGGGCCAGTTGTTGGGAATCTCGACTGCAGGTTTCAGAAGAAAGTTCGTTGAGCGCATAGTACCAAGAAAGGTACCATTGGATCTGAACACGATGCGCGTACTACAATTAGACTACGATGAAGAAGAGCGCGAGGTAGATGAAGCTATCGCGTGGTTAGCAGAAGAAGAAGAGGAAGAGGAATTTATGCAGATGGATGAGCTACCAGTGGCCACTTTCCTTACTTGCTCAGATGAGCGCAGCGGACTGCAACCGGGGACCATCATCATGGAAGACCCGTACGAGCAGTACGTCTCGACTCTGCAGCCAGGCGAAAAGCCTAAGGGACTTACTGTGGCGCGCAAATCGCACCATCTAAAGGCGGTATTTCCGCTCATCAACGGCAAGGGACACGCGGAGACGTTGCTCGACAGTGGGTCACAGATTGTGTCAATGGCACAGGACACCGCTGAGCGCTTAGGACTTAGTTGGGACCCGGACTTCACTATACGGATGCAGAGCGCGAATAAGCAGGTGGAATCCACCAAGGGCTTAGCGCGCAACGTACCATTTGTGTTTAACGGACTGACAGTGTATTTACAAGTGCATGTCATCAGCGCAGCGGCTTACGAGGTACTCTTGGGCCGGCTGTTCGAGATCCTCACGGAGAGCAATGTGAAGACGCGCGGCAATGGAACGGTTGAGCTTACGCTCACTGATCCCAACACACAGCGCAAGCTGGTAGTACCCACCTATAACTGAGGGTGCGGTCCCAAGATTGTGCAACGCGAACCTAAATTGCAGGACCCTGGCACAACGGAAAACCCTAGCGCAGATCAGGATTTTCAATCCTCGATGATTTGATGCGTCAAGGAGAGGTCGCGTTGATGTTTGATAGAGATGATTGCACGGGGAAAATAGAGATAGCAGGGTACGCGCTACCAAAGAATAAGAAGCAGTTTGGGAGCGCTGAGCTCAGGGATGTATACATGGCTCAAGCAGTACATGAAGCTAAGATGGAGGATGATGAAAAAGAAAGAATATACAAGTATTTTCAGCAGCGCGAATGGCGCAAAGAGGAAGTAGTCAAGGGAGGGCCTAGAGGGCAGTTCCGCGCATCGCACGAGGAACAGGTCCCTAGTAAGAAACAAGGAGTAACGCGTAAGCGCTTGACTGGCAAGAATGCCACAACCGTTACGGTGCTCGCAGGAAAGAAGTATAAGCCAGTGGCTGAGAAAGTCAGGCCCGTCTATCAAGATTTACCAGAGAAGTTTAGAATAGTGAGGGAGATTAAAGGGGACCCACTGAAGGACATGCCACAATTGTCACCACATCCACCAGACTTCATACCTACAGGTCGGTACACCGCTGAGCGCATGGAAGGGATTGACAAAGCGCATGAAGGGGATTTCCTGTGGTCCGAGGAGTGCAAGTTGGTGCATCAAGTTTTCATGCAGCAGAATGAGGCATTCGCGTGGGATGACACAGAGAAGGGTAGATTCCGTACAGACTTCTTCCCTCCAGTAGACATTCCCACTGTAGAGCACACACCTTGGGTATTAAAGAACATCCCGATACCACCTGGGATGTATGAGCGTGTATGTGAATTCATCGCGACCAAGATTCGCGCAGGCACGTATGAGCCCTCGAGCTCATCGTACCGGTCGCGCTGGTTTACAGTGACTAAGAAAGACGGGGTCTCGTTCAGAATTGTGCACAGTCTTGAACTGTTAAATGCGGTAACCATTGCACATTCAGGACTACCTCCAGCAGCGGAGAGTCTAGCAGAGCACTTTGCGGGGCGCGCATGTGGCGGCATCCTGGACTTGTATGTTGGGTACGATGAGCGGCTGTTAGCTGAATCCTCTAGAGACCTGACTACATTCCAGACGCCGTTCGGTGCGCTGCGCTTAGTGACCCTTCCTATGGGATGGACGAACTCCGTGCCCATCTTTCATGAGGATGTCGCATATATATTATGCGATGAAATACCTGAAGTTACAGAGCCCTATATAGACGATGTACCTATTAGGGGACCTAAAACGCGCTATGAGTTAGAAGGAGGAGGATACGAGACGATACCAGAGAATAAGGGAATAAGGAGATTCGTATGGGAGCACATGTTGAATGTCAACAGAATCGTGCAGTGCATGAAATACTCAGGGGGAACATTTAGTGGAAAGAAGTCCATACTGTGCGCGGCTGAGATAGTAGTGGTGGGGCACTTGTGCACATACGAAGGACGAAAGCCAGCACCTGATAAAGTGCATGTGATTCTCAATTGGGGACCATGCAAGAATATCAGTGATGTGCGCACATTCATGGGTACAATGGGTCTGCTACGGATTTACATCTCGGATTACGCGAAGCGCGCAGAGCACATACAGCGGCTATTGCGTGGGAAAGAGCCCTTTGAGTGGGGGCCCGCTCAGCAAGCTAGCATGGACTCGCTGAAAGACAGTGTGCGCAACGCACATTGCATGAAACCACTGGACTACACATTGCCAGGGCCGATTACTTTGGCTGTAGACACATCATGGCGAGCAGTAGGATTCTATATTTACCAGCAGGACCCACAAGGTTCGAAGAAAAGGGTATATGCGCGCTTCGGATCAATACTGTTAACGGAACGCGAGCAGCATTTCTCACAGCCCAAACGGGAGTTGTATGGACTCTTACGTGCGCTGCAAGCCTGTTATTACTGGCTCATCGGTGCGCGCAAGCTGGTGGTGGAAACGGATGCCAAATACCTGAAGGGCATGTTGGATAATCCGGGCATGGGCCCTAATGCGACTATTAATTGCTGGATAGATAAAATACTTATGTATCACTTCCAGTTGAAACATGTTGCGGGCAAAACCTTTGGTGTGGATGGTTTATCGCGTAGGGAAGGGCAACCTGGAGATGAGGCGTACGCGCACTCCGAAGAAGATGATGATCAGGCGGTGGGACCGCTCGAATATGAGAAAGTCTATGAAGATGACCCAGATCCCCTGGACTTTGAGGAATTCAAGGAACAGATCGATGATCGCGGAGGGTATCTATATACAGGACTCCTCAACGAGTTGTTTGAAGGTCCCACAGCGCGCAAGTTACCAGAAGCGTGCTCTATAGGCTGTTTCCAGCAGGAGCTCGAGCACGCACGGAAAGAGACGGAAGCGGAAAAGCGGGCCGTGCGGGACTTCATACAGAAAGAGAGTGTGCCGCTCGCGCAGCGCGAGTACTTAGAGAAATTCATACTAGCACACGCGATACCCGACTCTAGAATAGAGGATCTGGAGGATGAGGAGTACGATGAGCGCAACAGGACGTTTGCAGGAAAAGATATGGATGAGAAATTGCCGATGATACGCTACTGGTTGCAGAATCCAACCACTAGGCCTAAAGGCATGACGGAGCGAGAATATCAAAACTTTACGAGGAATGCTCGTAACTTCTTCTTAGACAAGGATGGGCGGATGTACCGGAGATCCATAGATGACGCGCATAAGTTGGTGATAGATCAGGCGCAGCGGACACGCATGCTGCGCTCAGCGCATGACAGCTTGGGGCACCGAGGAGCGTATGCTACGCGCAAATTGCTAGCTGAGCGCTTCTGGTGGCCTGAGTTGGAAAGGGATGTCTACTGGTATGTGAAAACATGTCATGTCTGTCAGTTAAGGCAGAAGACGATCATCCAGATCCCGCGCACCGAGACACACACGCCGTCTATCTTCCAGCAACTACACGCGGACACTATGCACATGTCCCCGGCCTCCAATGGGTATAATTACATAGTGCACGGAAGATGTGCGCTGAGCTCATGGGCGGAAGGGCGGCCATTAAAGAAAGAGAATGCCCGTGCAATAGCGCAGTGGATATTCGAGGACATTATCTGCCGTTGGGGCTGTCTACAAGAAATCATCACAGATAATGGTGGACCGTTCCGCGCAGCGCTTAAGTATTTAGAAAAGAAGTATGGGATTACAGGGATTACCATCTCAGCGTACAACTCGCAGGCGAATGGCAAGATAGAGCGCCCCCATTGGGACATAAGACAGATGTTGTGGAAAGCGTGTGGAGGAACAGAAGACGCGCATAAGCGTTGGAGTAGGTTCTTCTACCATGTGTTGTGGGCTGATCGAATCACTGTGCGACGAGGATTCGGGTGTTCCCCATTCTTCATGGTAACGGGCGCGCACCCCATACTACCATTCGACATAGCAGAAGCGACTTGGCTGGTCAAACTACCAGATCGCGTGCTGACTACGGAGGAGTTAGTAGGGTATTGCGCGCGCGCACTAGCCAAACATCGCGACACAGTAGAAGAGATGCGCGCATGAGTATCAAAGACGAAAAGAGATGCGATCAGGGCATTTGAAAAGAAGCACTCGGCTAAAATCCGTGACTATGTGTTTAAGCCAGGAGATGTAGTGCTAATGAGGAACTCGGGCATAGAATCCAGTCTGAACCGTAAGATGCTTGCACGATGGAACGAGCCTTACATCATTATTGCACGAAAAGATGATGGAGCATACTTAGTGGCAGAGATGGACGGCTCTGTGTTGAAGGATAAGGTGGCGGCGTTCCGCCTCATTCCCTACTTTGCACGAAGGCAGCTGCGCTTACCGGACGGCTTGGATGATATAATTGATCAGACCAGGGAGAACCTCGCTAAAATGCTAGAGGCACCGGACTATGAACCAGCTATTCCCAAAGATTATATCTTTGATGAGCCTGGTGTACCCTCGGGTAGCGGTGCGCTTACAGTGGAAGAAGATGAAGAAGACGATGATGACTGGGGCGAAGAAGACACTTAGGGATGCGAGTATCGTAGGAAGAAAGCGACCACAATATAATATATTGGGTAAAGAAGATGGGGAATACAAAGAGAGCTAGCTACAGACGCCCCTTTAAGGCGTGCAGCGCACATTGAGCCAGGCTATCTACTGGGCCGGTTTGTCCTCGGTGGCAGTAATGCCAGTAACGTCGAGGCTGCGCTGCAAGATGACGAGCTGCTCGACGAGGAGTGCACGGCGCTTGAGGATGAAGTCGACCTTGTGGAGATCACAAATGATCTCTGCTTGTAAATCACCAATGAGGCAGCGCGTCACCAACTCGGAAGGGTTACCCGTATTAAGGGGTTCCTTAAGGAGGTTAGCGGCGGCATCAAGACAAGCATTGACCTTGTCATTGTCCAAAACGAGAGAAGTGCCTAAGGGAGAAGGGTTAGAAAAGATCAGTAAGAGAGTGGTGCGGTGCGCGCACCTTGCATAATAAAAGGAGAGTCGGGGAACGTAGGAACGCCCTCTGAGCCCAGCCTGGCTTTCTTAGGAGAGGCCTCACCTGCAGCGGCGTCACGGAATGAGCGACGGAGCTCGGTCTGACGATAAGTCATGCCTCGACCAAGGGGACGAGAGCGGTAACCGGGAGTGTCTCCGCGCTCGCGCTGGTATTTCTATAAGAATCTAAGTGCGCGCAGCGGAGACGGGTCAAACACACACCTGTTTAGGAGTATCAGGAGGCGCGGTGCGCTTCTTGTTAGGGTTCGGCTCGGGTGTATGCTGCCTGCTGGGAGGACCTCCCTCAGTCGCGGCTTCAACTTTATCATCGAGGGCCATCTTTTTGAGGAGCATGTAAAGTTGCATGTTAGTGATGTCTGGTAAAGAAGCGAAGGTTAGCCACACCTTGTCATCATCAGAGTCAGGAGATGTAGTACCTCCAGGCGCGGAGGCGGTCTCAAGGTCCGCAGTTGCGGAACGCGTAAGAACGCAAATGTTGCGCTGCGCGCACCAAAAAGGAGATTAAGTATAGAAAGGGTTAGGGAAGGAAGATGAACATACCGGTCCAGTAGGGGTATGGGTGCGCTGACGAGAAGCGGCAGCCTTGGCCTTGAGGACTTGTTCATGCAAGTTGATAAATGCGTTGGCGGCAGGAGAGAAGGAGCGAATGTGGTGGTCAGCCTCGAGCGACGTGTATATGGCGCGAGTCTCATTGAGGATCTCGATAGCTTCATTGTTGTTTATAATGCGAGTGATACCGCCGTGCGCGTCGCGCCAGCGGTTCTGCAATCGTGCCAGACGAAGTCAGTAACATACAACAAGGGAACCGCGCGATGCGCGCACCAAATCGACAGCAAGCAGCTCCAGGCTGCCGGTGTAATTGGCAGGAGTGGCAGAGGCCAACCCACGAATGTCCTGGATCAGCGAGAGTTGATGCTTGACATTGGTGAAGTTAAAAAGAGGAGCATGAGTAGTAGCCATGGTAGTGGTTGAGAGCAGTAGGAATAAAGTGCGATGCACTCATACAGAGACGGCGAGCGTCTTATATAGCATTCGCTGGTTTGATCAGTGCTGTGCGCAGCTGGTGACTGACCGAACAGCAGGCCCAAGGAGTTAAAGGAGGGACTTTACAAAAGGGTCCAGATGGGTCATAGCACAGGGCTACACCCGTCTAACGTTACATTCACGGAGATTGAGTGGGATGGAAGGGACCTGAATACAAGAGCCCATATAGCAACGAGAAGAAGGGGGGAAGATCGTGCGCGCATCGCAGCAAAAGAGTGAGCGCATCAGAAGAGATGCAGGTCTTTCCCCGTTTGGCAAAGTGATGTCTGTTTTGGGATTGATGCCGAAAATGCATAACAATGTTACCCGACAGTCTTATTTCAAATACAGGGTCATGACACATGTACCAAGGAATAGATGCTAGCTATAACTATAGATAGTTATCAATGGAAAGACAGCAAAATGTCAGTTCGGGAATTAGACATCCTAAGAAGTGATTGTCAGGGTCAGCGCAGCGCACGAGGAGAAAGACCCACAGGAAAGAATTCCTCCTGGTAAAAGACCTGGGCGGCATAGTGGAGTTGTTGGAAGTGTTCAGAGTGAGGGAGGGTGCCGTAGCGCTCAGCATCTGTAGTACCACACAAGCGCAGGATGAGCTCGCTATAGTGAAGCTGAGCGCACAAGTGCGATAGGCGAGGCGAGTGACAGGTAGCTTCGGTCAGCGCCAGAGCCCGCTACAAGGATGTCAGAGTCGCGGACGAAAAGGGTGGAGAAGGGACATGCGCGCACTGCATGGTCTTGAACGTGGCGCATCATGTCTAGGCAGATGGTCATGGGAAGCAGCGGTTCAGTCGCGGCCTCAAGAATAAAATGAAGGGCGCCTATGTAGATGCGGCAGACGCGCTCATGATCATCGAGCGGAATATCAGCTAGCGCCCGCTTGGGTAGAGCAGCTAAGCGCAAGAAGGAAGGATCGGACCTTGCGCGTTGAAGGAGATTACTTTCGGTATCGAAGGAGGGCATGATGATAAGAGACATGTTCATTTGAGGGATCATATATATCACTAAATGATCCATCAGAGCCGTGCACGGGCTCAATCGTAGCTAATATCATCTACTACAAGGGCAGCATCGGGATCTACGTCTAGAATGGCGGTCCCTGTTGGTTCCGAGGGTGGGAGATTGTGAAAAGGCATGCCAAGATGGCTGTACCGATCGAGAATGTGAAGAGCAGCGTTGCTGAGCATGCATGCATCGAAATGATCATCGCTAAATCTGCGCTGAGCGCGGCCTTCGTAAAACACGATCGTCATGACTAAAGGCAGGAATTGGCGGTTGAAGTCGATAAAACGCAAAGGCAGTGTAATCCGATCCTGGAGGAAAGCGTTAGCATAAAGAAGTGCCTGCATGAACCTAAGGAGGTTACCAGTGCGCGCACGAGGGACTGAGCAGACTGTAGAGGAAAGTGAAAAGGGCCGTTGTGGCAGTCCTCTGCGAGCTCCGCATGAATGGCGAGTTGTCTCAGTAAAACAGTGAATTGGCGAGCGACAGCGGTGCGCTGATATCGGAGAGCCATAGAAGGCAGTAAAGAAACTGTCAACTGGGGACAGTTGAATTTATAGTAGGGGGGAGAGATGGCCTAGCCAAGCAGAGATAAATCCAGGAGCCTAAGGAGATAAGGAGATAATACAAAAAGGGCAGAAGTAGCAGTTGGTTAGCGTATACGCATAGGCACATCTTTCATATGCGCGCATCGCACCTACACTTGCCCACAGTAGAAAGACAGGAGCAAAAGTTGGTGGATACATATAAGCAGGTGGACACTGGTCATATGCGCGCATGGCACTTGTAACAGCTTAAGAGGAACCAGGCTATTAGATATCTTAAAAGACAGAAAGAACTTAGGTTCACACAAGGAAGAGAAAAGAAAAGCATATATAGAAGCATATCTTAATACATAGTACAGGCCTATTTTACATATGCTAGGTAAAATAGGGTCAAGACAAGGAAGAAAAGAGAGGGCAAGAAAAGAAAAGAAGTCCAAAAGGGGGCATTCAATGCACGCATCGTGAAACACCTAGGCCTCCGTTGCGTGCCCGTCCTCATCACAGGAAGCCTCAGGGCTCGACTCGGGAACAACGGACGCGGACTTATGGGGACGAGAGGGAGCTTTCCCCTTGCCCTTCGAAGAACTCGCCCCCTTGCCCTTCGAAGAACTCGCCCCCTTGCCCTTCGAAGAACTCGCCCCCTTGCCTTTTGAAGAACTCGCTTTGGAGGCGGCAGGGCTGGAGGTGCGCTGCGCACGCGGGACGATTTTAGTAGCAGCAGAGGGTTGTTCTGCGGACCCAGAGGTGGAAGGTTCGAAACGGGGATGTGCAGGATCATAGAAAGAAGTAAGGGGAACGAAGTCAACGGGGCGCTCGGGATCCAGGGGTTGGCAAAGCGCATCATACGAGGCGCAGAGGGCAGTAAGATCCATGGACCTGAGAGCGTCGAAGGTCTCACAATCGGCAAAACGGGACCCAATGATAACATTAGTAGGCATGGTCGCTGCCATTGCCTGAGCCAATTGCACGAGCTGGATGAGCTCTGCAAAGTGTAGACGCTCGAGGCCTCGACGGGCCTCCTCTGCAGCGCGCGCTTGTTGACGGTAGGCCTCGAGACGAGCGAACGATGCGCGCAGCTCTAAAAGAACGAGTCAGTAATGGATAAAGTAAGAAAGAAGAAGGCGCGCACCGGCGGGGGATGTGCGGTGCCAACCAGCAGACCCCTCCAAGGCGCGGTCGAGTTCTGGACCAGTCATTGCCTGAAAGCAAGGCCCCCGACTATCGAGGCGGCATTTGGCGCACTTTTTACCAGGGCCGCGCAGCAAACAGAATATGCGATGTGGCGCCAACTTGCCAGAACTATTGGAAGAGCGGTCACATAGAGAGCAGGAAAGACCAGGCTAGATAAAACACAAGTTAAAACAACAGGAAGTAACCCAAAAGAAAAAGAGAAGCTTACCACAACTGCAGCCTCTAACTGGTTTTGAGAAGGGAGCTGAGCCATGGAGATGGCGTCAGGAAGGGGTTTGCCAGCTAAGGCCAGAGAAGCTGAGTAAACTCCAGGGAGCAGATTATACACGGGATATGTGGATTCATAGGTGACCTTAGAGGAATCGACTCCCTCGAGACGGGAGAGTTCGGACACGCCGCTTGAAGAAGGGACCAGGGGGACGACCTTGGTGCGCACACCAGAAGAAGAAGCGGGGGCCGATGCGCGCTTCTTAGAAGGCCCAGCCACAGCCTGTGGGGTAGCTAGAGAGGTATTAAGTACGAGGCAAAAGTTGGGGAAAAAGATCACATACCGGTTTGGGCAGCATCTTTGCGCGCGCGCTTGGCCTTGGGAACTGGAGGCACGGGCAAAGACGAGATGGGGACAAGTGCGGTGCGCTTACGCTTGACGGAAGCGGCGATAGGGGCATCGACCACTTCTGGTGAGGCGCGCGCAGAAAGAGGTGGAGGGGTGGCAGGAGAAGAGCGCCTCCGTTTGGTAAGCGCAGCAGGGGTCAGATCGACAACTATGGGGGAAAGGGGTCTAGAAGGGGGATCAGGGGAAGGGGGCGGGGGCGTAGACGAGGCGCGCCTCTGCTCGGGTGGAGGCATGCCCATGGCTCCGGCAGGGCCGCTCATCTCTGCCTCTGGCCCCAGCATCTCCACGTCGCGTTCGGGCGGCTCGAGGGGCAGGTACTGAAGTCGGGGCTCGGGCTGAGCCCCAGGCGACCAAGATAGAGGAAAGGCGCTAGCGAAAGCGACCTTGTAAGAAGTCAGCTGCAGAGGAGCCGTTAGCGCACATTATAAAGAAAAGGGAAAAGGGGACTTACGGGTTTTAGCCCGGGCTCGGGCTCGACGAACCATAATGCGCGCTGAGTTATGTCCTCGGAGCTCCATCCGAAAACGGGGTCGTCATCACCAATGGCCAGGAGGGACAACAAAAGGGCCAATTCGCGCGTCCCCGCATGGTGAGTGGCGTTGATAGGAAATGCGCGCACATGGCTTTCCACTGCGAGGCCGAACTGTTCGCGGAGGGACACGAACTGGTTAACGTCCTCGGGACTCAGCTTGTCACGGCAGCCCAAGTCCTCGAAGGTGTCGTATTGGGCTAGCACAGGGCGGAGCCTATGGAAATGGTCTGCGCGGTCCAAAGAGCGCTCGGCCTTTTGCGTCTTGAGAAATTTGTCGACACTGCGGAAAGCCATGAAGCTTGTGTGATTCAGAGTGGAAGAAGATAAGAAAGGGAAGCAGTTAGGACTAGAGGAAAGCGAAAGAAAGGAAGAACAGGAGGGGCGTTGGAACTAGTTATATACAGCAGGGGAGAGTAGAGAAAGAAAATTCTGGAGCATGAGAGAAGCGGGGCGGCAATGAGCGCATGTCGAATAAACTTACCGGCAACATACTAGAATAGCGTGCAGTAAAAAGGAAGAACTAGCAGGGCCCAGAACAGGAAAGGGCAAGGCCTGATCAGGAAGGTGACTCGAGAAGGGATGTAGGCTGGCCCGAAATAGTAATAATGAGACCATTAGGAGTAAGAAATTAGAAAAAGACGATAGGCGCAGTGCGCGCGGAAGAGGGGGTTTGTCTAAAACAAGTCTAGTTCGGTGGAGGCCCAGTAAGGAATGCCCGAAGATGAAAATCAGGGTGCCGAATAGAGATAGGATGTAGGAAGAAGGGAGCTCTGGGTAGCCACGGACGGCAGTAACTAAGCCAGGACACAGTAGGATGGGGAAGATAGTGGCCTGCTACTATGGAAGCGATGCACGTATTTGAAGTTGACTGAGGACAGTCAAGATTTTAGTGGGGGGGAGATGACAGGGCTGCTTTTTGGCTACGGGTGTAAACAGTCAGAAGGTCCGTTAGTGGGATAGCTGCGCGCGGGAAAACACAGAGAGACTAGAGTGGAGCCTGCCTCGTAGTCTATAGCTATCAGCGCGCTTTATGACTATAAGCACCTGCGTGCACTGTATTGCGAGAGAGATCGGTCAGCAAGCTGCACAGCCTAAAGTGCATAGTCTGGTCATCCGTGCGAGCGATCGAAGAGGCATAGAATGGTTAAGCACCAGCGAAGTGCGGTGTGAGTACAGCTGAGCAGATACCAAAGGCGGTGTGAAGGGCTGGTGCGTGTATCTCATATGCGCGCATTGCAAAGGCAGAATTTGTCTAAGTCCACACATCATGTGACCGTGGCGGCGCGCATCAAAAGACGCGCAAAAGCCCGAGGGAATGAACGACATGCGCGCAGCCACATAGAACAGTCCCCTGGTACCGTACACTATAGTGTATTCGGGGACTATATATATACTATATGACATAACATCATTCCTGCCAATTCTTTATTTAGATCTCTGCCATGTGTCATAGACGGATCCGGCGACTAAACGTCTACCGTAGGCTATAGCATCATTCCGGCAGAATGCGGGTTCCCAGCCACCGTTCCAGCTCGGCATCGGGCTGACACACCTCCCCTCGGAGGGTCGGTCGGTGCCCCGAGGTGTTGGTCGGTGGCAAGCTACCCAGACTCAGCTTGGTAATTAGCATCCTCAAAGCATCCCGATTGTTGTATAAGTAGGGGTTTTTAGTGCTCTTATATATATGATAGAGTAAAGTTACGACTGATATACCAGCTCCAACATCCTACACCTGTCCTCAGCGCCGGCCACCGGATCCAGACGGACACCGATATCGACCTTTTAGATATAAGCATTCTATGTTAGTTATTGTCTTTGCTCATTGAATGCATGTTGCTGTGATAGTAAGGTCGGCTAAATACTGGTGTTAATCGGACCTCTCCGACTACGCATCGGTATCCGATGAGTTCCATTTCGGCCCATCGGCACGTGACATTCGCGTTGAAGTTAAATTTTCTTACTACCCTACTACTTAGTATACTACTACGACCGTCCATTGCACTACATCAGGTACCATGTCGCATTTACTCGCACTAGACTTGACAGAAACTGTTGCAAAATATATGAAAGCACGTTTCCACACAATTGTCACGGGCAAGGTGGTCAATATCCATTGGCCATACAATGCTTGTCTTCAATGTGATTGCGACGATATGGTTGATGAGGTCGTAACAGCATTTCGTAACCGCAGTAAGATAAGGACTGCTATTTGGTGGATGACTTGCTTACCATTTCTAATAGAAGAGACATCTTGGAATGTTGAAGATTATGTTTCTTGTTTAACTCAAAAACAGAATAGTCAAAATGAAGAACTGGAGACAGCTATGTCCAAAAAATTTGGAGCATTACAAAGTAGCAAAGGCCTTATCACTGAGGCATGTCTGATCACAGACTTATCTGGAAATACGCTGTTGTGGTATCTCCCAAATACTCTAACAAAATCAAGAGCGGTTGAGTGTTCCACATTGTCCTTATAACAATAACTAAAAATAGTGGCAGAGTATGATATGGGAAGGTGTAGCATCCCTGGGGTCATTCATAAAAGTTGCAAACAAATCTAACGATTCAAGTGGACCAACATACTATGCCACAAGATCAGCATCGGAGTCCGGTCGGGAATTGAACACGGCGTCCGGTCGGGAATTGAGCTCGGCGTCCGGTCGGGAATTGGCATTGCATGACATTCCAGAGATCGCGTCAGGAACTGTAACAATTGCACCTTCCTGGTATGAGGTTGGTCATGAGGTGGGTGCCGTGACATGAGCACAGTGTCTGTATAACAACGAGAGTAACTAGAAGACCAATCTGGAAATGTCGTCTTTGTTAAATGCAAAGAACAGGAATTGGCTTGAGAGCCAGAAGGAGCTTTCGGCCTTGATTGGAGGCTTACTATCCATTATTCATCCAGAGCAGTACGAGCAAGGAATTGCTTGCTTGAAGTACATCCAGGCTCATCCCGATGTGCTTGCCAACTCAGCGGAATTGACCGAGGTGATGAATTTTTGGAGTGCCCCTTTTACAGCAATCACCATTATCAGCAACCGCACTCCGTTTCACCGAGACACGGGAGCCGATACGAGTGCCTTTGATGTCTTGATCAACATTGGTACTACTCCCAATGTGTACTTTGAATTACCCGGCCTGGGGATTAGACTGGCATACAGAGGTGGAACAGTCATCGGAATGTCATCAAGGTTACTTGTCCATGGGGTGGCTAACAACATTGACAGAATTTGTATTATCTATCATTCTAAGCACACCATTACTGAAGGATTGCATGGAAAAGTACTCCCATGGATGAATATTTCTCAATTTTAGTTAACTTTGCTCCTGTACTGTGTTCAAGTTTATTAATCATTTGTGCAAAAAAAGTCTGTACTATTACATTCAGTCAATGTCAATGGTGCCCTGCTCAAAACCAAAGTTATCATCATCATCTTCGTCATCATCAGCACTATCCTCAGATGCATCGGAGTCGTCATCGGAGTCCGAGTTTTCACTCGGAAGAGAGGAGAGAGCCGATGGAGGCCGGACAGAATCAAGAATATTCGTGTCCGTGTCGCCATCGGCGTCATCGTCAGCATCGGCGTCATTGTAAGTAGACGAGGGAAAGCCTGGCAGGATATCTTCTTCATAAGCCGCAACACCAGTTAAATCGAGACTCTGCTCAGGAGAAGGTTCGGCACCACGCCGATCAAGAGTTGCGGGCAAAGCAAGATAACTGGTGTTTACAATTCCATCGTCACCACGGCCAGAACTCTCGGAACCTTCATCTGATTGTTCAATGTTTGGAGGAATATCGTCTTCGACTTCCACGTCGGCAGTGAAGGCGGGAAAAGTTGCTGACCGATCGGGCTCCGACTCAAAGACCACTATGTTTGTCGGCATTGTGGGTGGCGGATCCTCACCATAGAAGTCATCTTCCTGCTGCATACGATCGTCTTCACTCTGCCTCGCCTTCATGTCCGTATCGGAGACCTCCGACTCCACCGAGTGATTTCCGTTATCCTCCATAGCTTCACTTGTCGGGGGGAGCTCCTCGTCAATGGATTCGTCCGTGCTGTCAGTGATTTCAGAAAGGACTTCAATGGTCGGCGGGATGTCCTCGTCAAACTGTTTGTTGGGCATTTGGGGCCCGTTGGCGTCAGAAACGGAGTGCGACAGAAGAACGGGAGCCGGCAAGCCAATGTGTCCTCCGGGATGAACTGGATATTTAGAATTTGGTGAGAGAATTCGAACGGACTTCGATTTCTCTGCTTGTCGCGGAGCCCGAGTCGGCACCGACTCGGATTGATCTGTTCAAAATTATTATTGTTTGTGGTGATTGATTTTTTCAGGGTACTTACTGGATGTTGACTTTATTGGCTTATCCTGCCCGTCTTCCCTTTCTGGCCGGAATTGACGCTTGAATTCTTCTGGTGGATTTGCACCGTACTTGTGAGGGATGACGCCGGTATCTGACACATGCTTTGCGATTGCTTCATATTGATTAATCACATAATTTGACCGCTGCATTGCCATGCCTACACTGCGTGTGGTAGATGCAAATTGGGTCCCAAGATTCTGCAATTCTTTAATTGCGGTGTCTGCCAAATCTTTCCATTGGGAGCACTTTTCGCAGACAACCCTCAAGGCTTCAGCATTAGGCAAGTTCAAGGTTGATGCCTGTGGTTGCGATGAGACATTCTTCACCCCAGACGTGCGTGATAGAGTCGCCGGTGACCATAATCGGGCGCCGGTCGATCGTTCCGATGACTTGTTCGGCGGTCCTGATCGACCCATTGGAGGTGGTTCCCTGCGATGGGATGGAGACGGTTCCCGTCGGTGGAATGGCCTCGGTGCTTGAGTCACCGGCAACACAATTTTGGATCTGTCGTACGCGGCTTGCCACTTTGGCAAGGCTAAGCAGTCATCTGGAATCGGTCGGGGGTTCAACGGCCACCGATCCTGATGCGTGTCGCGTTCCTCTGTCGTGCTTCTTTCTTCATCGTCCGCTTTCCTCCAGCCCCTGAATATGGTGCTCCCCAAGACGGCTTCCTCATACGCGGCCATGTGCTCGATGATGTCGACATAAGCTGGAATTGAATCAATGACATTTTGGCCTGATTGATTCCACCAATAATGGTTGTCTGCCGTCATGGCCAAGATAGCCGCGTCGTCATCTTCACTGTATTCTCGGTCCACCAATCCTGGTATGTTTGAGGAATCCGTTTCGTCCGATGGTTCGTACATAGCGCGGACCATGAAGTCGAAAAAGTATGGAATTTCAATGACAAATCCCTGTACATGGCAAAATCCAATGTATGAAAGGGCAGCTTCCTAGTTCGCGCTGTATTAGTATGTCTATTTGAATAATAGCATTGTACTCACTACTTCTGCGGAGACATTGTACCAGTAAGGAAGGCCATCCCAAATATCTTTGAACACAGCCCTCGCAGCCATGCGCACCCGAGCCATGAGGAGGTGTACCTTGATGTTGGCGCGTTCCTGGCGATCACGGAAGTTAGATGCGTGAATGGGAAAGGGCATTTTGCCGACTAGATCAGGGGTATCGGGATCCATTCTATGACGCGAGGGTAAGGATAACAAAAGCGACTTTTACTGTTCCGTTGATGGTTGGATATAATCACATGACATTTGTCGGTGTGTTCCGTTGATTACACAATCATATCACGTGTGTAGCATAGATCTCTACAGAAATACTTAATTGTCTATCTGTAAATGAGACGTTGAAATAAATGGCTCTTCAGTTACATTGCCCTACTAATTCCACATTTGAAGTTCCTTCAGTATATACACATGGAATGAACAAACAATATTGAACGAATATCGGCTTGTTAGCAAGTGTCGGATGCATCAGTCGCCGTGTCAGTCATGTGTGCTGTACAAAAGTGCAATTCTCTAATTAAACATATATCAGCCCAACATCTTCCCAAGCACGACTATGGTTAGGATGTGTTGAAATAAAAAGGTCTTCAGTTACACGGCCCAATTCATTCCACATTGAAAGTTGCTTTTGTGCATAAGCTTTGAATCCACGAAGAATACGATTTTGCATGTCAAAGGTGTTATGTGCTTCGCTTGCCATATCGGACGGGGGCCGACCGGCATCCGAACAGGCAGGGATATTTTCTCGATACGACCTCCAAGACTTGGCCTTGAATACAAAAAATCTGACGGTCCAGTTCATTTTGTTTTTGGTTAATTCAAGTTCTTCTGACCAACGAAGGTGCTGAGCACGAGCCCTAAGCCAATTTACACGGAGAACTATAGATCTTGTTAACTAAAAAATCAAGTATACAAATACATACTTACAATCCTCTAAGCGCTCACTGGTTTCAAGTGCATCCGTTGTTTGTCCGACGGGAACTGACTCGGCCTCCGGGGCATCAGACCTGGTGCTTGTATCAGGGTCAGTTTCAACATTGAGAGTGCTCCATATCCATGACAATCGTAATCGACTTCCTCCTCGAACATTTGGATTGAAAACTGCTTCACTTGCTTGAGTATCCTCACGAGTAAGTTTCGGAAATCTTCTTTGTACTTCTTCCTCTGATGATAGAGAGACCATTACGGCTCTGTTGGCCTGGAAAGCTTGTCAGTTTAGAGATATTGATGCTGATAACATTCCAACACGTGTCGTGGCCCTTGTTAAGTGTGACCCGGTGGACCCCCGAACGTTGTTTTTGTACACCCAGGACAATTGAACAATCGCCGATTGAATAGATTCCAGGATATCTTCGGCATGACCTTTCCGAATTGCAAGTTCATGTTCTTGTAATCTACTCACAGTCTGCTTCTCATCGCGGTGAAGATGTCGAATCATACTTTCCGTGAAAGCTGATGGGAAAGGTAGTCTCTGCTGCTCGGGATCGGCCCGACTTTCTTCATAATGCTCGGTGCTGTCGGCGTCTTCATATTCACCTTCGATCAAGGAATTGTCGGTGTCCGCCCGATCGGTGAAAATTGCAACGGCTTCTTGCCCAATGTACTCGCAAGCCTGCTTTGAGAATTTATCCACTCGGGTCCGAAGATTTCTGCGCCGACGGACCAGATCCTGTCGTTGAGTTACAGTTGGATGTTTGGATAATTTTCGAACATGCGATCTTATTTCAGCTCTGTAGTGAATAATTAGTATATTAAGAATCATTGTTTCTTGTTACTAACTGTGTTTGCTCAATCTTGAGGCCCTGAGATATCCACGTTGCCTGTCCAGTTGATCCATCTTCCTTCATTTCCTGTTCGGATAACATTAGTTCAACCTCCTGTCTGGATGCTGCTTTCTTGATCTTCGGAGCATAAATGTCCATTCCATCGGGTTTCTCTTCCCTTGTACTTTCAGCAGCCAATATTTCTGTCTCCCATCTGTCTTTCAGCTGTGGCCCAATCTTGTTGGTGAACTGCCTGAAATGTTCAGAGGCCTCCGAAGCCTCTTTGACTGCCCTTGTATATTTCTTCACAATTGTTGTTCCTATGTTTTCATTAGGTCATTTCCATTACATATTGATAGCAATCTACATCACCTATATGAATCATTTTTTTCCAATCTGAGTCTCCCATATGGTCATCCAAAATTTCAGTCTGATGTGCCGTTGTCGCCCCCCGAGCTCCTCTTGAAACTTTATTCAAGAGACTCCAAAGAGTCTCCAATATCTCTCCATCAACAATGCCCGCACCAGGAATATACGTGGATGCCCATCGGTACAAACATTCATCCTTGTGTCCATGGACATGCCATAACCCAATAGCCCGGATTAGTCTTAATCGGCGTGGAAGCGAAATACCTTTCATTTTAGCAAATCGCGCACGTTGGTGAATTCCATATATGCACATGATGTCGTAAATCATCATTGCCTGCTTTATCCCATCCATGTTTGTGTTCTTCACTGCTTCTGAGAAGCTATAATCCATGCAGATTTGCTGTTCCCCTAGTTGAAAGTCAACAACACTGCTTGGGCAGAAACAACCATGTCTTGCACAGGCCTGGGCGCCGATCCCCCTTGCCCTTCTGCCAGCAACAACCTTTTCGCTGTCTAGTTGCGCACGGTGAGAATGGCAATCAATTTTCTTCAATATTAATTAATAAATTTGAAGTGTATTCCGGAAGCACTAAGTACATACCTGCTTAAACAGCTTGGAATATTTGGCTGCATCAGCCAGATGCTGCTTGTATGGCTGTGCTGCGGTCATGAATGCATCTCCATAGGTGAGGTGAACGTCGTCCGCTTCATTCCGCTGATTAAGATGATCCGCCTTGAAATTGCCATCCGCACAAAATTTGCGAATGTAAAGGTATTGATGAGGATTGCTTTCCCAATTCTCAGGTAAATTGATTCCTGGTTGAGGACAGGTTGGACAGAAAAGAGCCAGATGTTTGTTGATCGGCGCCGTCCCGGGCTCCGAAGGAGAGTCATCGGAGTCGATTCCCATGAGTATTGCATCATTGTTGGCATCTGTGCGAGGTTCCGAGTTACGAGCTGGAGCGGTTTCAGCGTCGGGACCCGCATTGGGAAATAGCCCGGTGCCCGATTCTGTGGTTGCGTCCTTGTCGGCCTCCGCCCGGGTGGTCTCCGATAATGCGTCCATAAACTCATACAGCTGTCTATCATATGCCCGCCCGTGTATTTTCCATAACTTCATGTTTCTATAGCATCGGCTGAGGCGCCGAAGTTCTCGGTATCGATCTACCACTGCTGCAGGATAAGATGGACAGGTAAGGCGTCGAAGTTTGGCGTAATATTGGTACGCTGAAGTCTTGCATTCCAGGTTTGAGACACGAAAGTCCTTGAGGACTGTAAAGGTGAATACGGTCTCAATTTTATCGTAGCTTGTCGGTAACATTGACAATTCAATCCAGGGTAAATCAGGTTCTTGTAGTGAGCCAGGGCATAAACACCGAACGAAAGGTAAGTGATGAACACCTGTCACGTCAACGATAGTAATGAACTTGTTGTCCTGGTTGTCATATGGTCTAGGTCGGGGAAGTATGTTTGGGTAGCCAAGTCGCATGTCAAATTCTTCCGCCAAGATTTCGTCTTCCCAATCTTCAGGCTCCGGGACGGCGCCGACCCGAGCCTCGCGCTCAAGGTCAGCTTCATGGAATTCTTCTGTTGCGATGTCAGCTGTAGGTAGCTCCCAGTTCGGATCTCGAAGGAAAGATTAACTTTTGATATTAAAGACAGATTTAACTTCTACCTGCATCTTCAACATAAGGCCTAGATGGACATCTTTGCCCTTGGTGGCCTAGGTGTAGTTTTATTCCCAGTTGCCACAGAGCGCCAGTCTTAAAGCAACTCTCTTGCCATCTCTCGACCCGGTGTAGAATTTGGAATTGATGTTCGCGACGGCAGCACACGGTACACAGAAATCGGCCACCGAAGCAATCCCGGCACCGCCATTTCCCTTGATTTAAGTTACAACCTTGACATTTTAGATTTTCGGGAGCAGGCGCTTCGTTTGCAATCCAGATTTGCAAGTGCCGCTTTCGTCGGTGCACCCATTCACGAAGAAATGTATTCTGGGACTAGGAAATGTAAGCTGACATCTTTATTTGACTATTCTTGACTTACCTTTCCCCTATGCACAAATGCAGGCAGAGCTTCAAGATTTCTTATTGCGTCTTCCTGAGTAACATCTCCTGGATAATGTGCCATGGTGAATATCTCCTCTACACTCTGCTGTGCGCAAGATACTGATGCCTTCGTTGCTGCAGGAACAGTGTACACTCCGGCCATTTTTCTTGGACGTCAAGCGTGCGCCCTACGTTGTTTCACTGGTCTCCCTTTGTCGTTCAATTGGATAGGCTTGTCATCGTCGCTCCCGACGGACATCATATGTATGTGGCTGCGAGAACTCATTATCAGAGGACAGAGATCAGCAAAGCAGAAGTGAAGTTCTATGATACCTTTCGTACTCCTTTTATATGTTCGGTACAAACAATTGACTTGGATCCGTGAGCCAATGAAGTAACAAGTAAAAATTAAATATGTTCAATGAATGTAGAATACTATGACAAAATTGTATTCATTATCTTATTGTTTTTTTCACTCTTGTTCTTGTTTATTGTTCAGAACTTCAGTGCACAATGTATTACAGGTCAGTAAAGAACAACAACCCGTCTAAGCGGGTTGGGCATGGATGCCAACACAACAGGATAATATAATATCTTTTGTATAATGTACATGAACACACTTCATATGCAACTGGTATTGCCTAGTTGCATTATCCGCATTGAACACGACCAATATTTATTTACAGCAGTAGAAACGGTGTAAATTAATCAAACTCTAAGAAGGATGAGGAGAATAACGTCATCCCACTCTTCATCAGGTGTTCACTGCAATTACACTCTCTATCATAGAATCTGTATGTATTCTTCGAAAAATCTCGTGAATATCTACCTCATTACCTCATATCAGCTGTATAGATCGGCATCGGTCGGCGACATGTCGGAATCACCGATCAGATCAGATCCTTTAATTTATCGGTGGCGTGCAAATTGCGACATAGCATGCGCCTTGCCAAAAGGGGTCAAATTCTAATTACTAACTTAACATTACCCATTCATGATCCATGCCTCCGTCTACCGAAGAGACAGTGATTGCAGCGGCGAAGGATGCATCAGTTCCAGAGCCATGGACAGCCAAAGAAAAAGAGATCTTGAAAACCCATCTGGATGCATATAAGGCCCAGAAGAGAGGGCAAAAAAACACATGGTTACGAGATGTTGTTTTACTGTTGATAAGGGAGTGCTATAAGGAAAGGTATAGCCGGAATGCCATAGAGAAGGATCCAGAGGCAAAGAAGCAATGGAAGAATAGGAAATTGGTGAGCGAAACACTGATTGACTCTCCGGTCGGTGTCCGAATCAGCTCAAAAACTGGCATAATTATTTAGCGGGTGTACAACTGGTTTCGCAATCATGGAAGAAAAGAACGTACCCTCCATATTCCAGGGCTCAACTACAAAATGACTTTTGATACCGTTGTCACTGCCAAAAAAAAAAAGGAAATTGAGGTTTTGGCACGGAGTCGGGCCAGCGCCAACATCGATGCCAGCAGTCGGGAATGGATAGGTCACTACCAAGGAGCAAAAAAAATAATCAAGGAAGAACTGACAGATGAAGAACAGGAAGAGTACTTGAAGGAGTTGGAGCAATGGCAACTAAACGGTGTGCCAAAGGACATACAGATTGAGTGAGCACCAAGATCTTCGTTACTTTGATCTTTAATCACGTCAACATTAGGAATGCCATGAAATATTCCACTAAAGTGGCCAAAGCGGCGGATAAGATCAAATGGGAAAGTATGGGCATCCGAACAACATCATTCTCCTGCTTCCAAGGCGAAGACGGGAAAGGGGTGTATACTGTGTGAGCATGTCAATTGTGTTTAACCAGTAGTGCGTTCCTAAAAACTAAACAAATATAGCTTTGACACGCAGAATATGCAGGGCAGCACCCCTACATATGTTCCTAGCTTCCAGAGATGGGCTCCAAAGGAATTCAATATGTTCCTGAAGAAATACATCGAGTATACCAAATTTGCCATCAAGCTTAGCGCCGTCGGGCGAGCGGGATGCTAATTCCACTGCTAGTCCAGTATTGGTCAACAAGGGTGGTTTGCCACGTGTACCGCCAGTAATTACGAGCAGCACAGGTGTCGAATACCTTGAAACGCAGGAAAGGGCAATACGCCAATACATTGGTCAACACTACAAGTTGGCGTATGGCAGAAAAGCTGCCACACCTTACAAATTTATGACTGACGGGGATTACCATTGGAGCATTTTTGTTGACGAAATCTACATGCCCGAGGGAATTGAATTCAGCGATCCTCACAGTTACAAAGTTCATCAGACCAGCCAGATTCTGAGATTATGGAGATATAGGGAAAGCCAGGGCGAACTGCCATTCCGGTTTTCAAATGTGAAGCAGGATGACATACCGGGGTCTGCCCGATACCCTGAGGGAATGTTGACAGAGTTTAAAGCCCCCAGCTCACGGTCAGTCCCTATGGAAGAGAGAACTGCTGCACCGAGGGCCGAAGTGGCAGATGTCGGCGCCGATACGGGTTCCGACATGGCAGAAGAGGGCGCCGAGGCGGGCCCCGAACACGCAAATGTCGGCGCCGAGACGGGCACCGATACCTATTCAAGTACGGAAGGTGCAGATTCAGCTGAATTTTCAGATTCCACAACGAAGCTGGATGTGGGTACGAACCAAGCTCCCAAGGTTTGTTGAATCATTGTTTTTGTTGCTTAAAATAATATGTGACTATAAATCAGCACCGAGGAGTTTCAGTGCAATTTTCGTTGAGAAAGGGGAAGGAGAAGCAGGGCGGCGCCGACCGGGGGCCGACAACAAGATTTCCAACGCCAGCGGAGTCCACCGACAACTTTTTACAGGACACAGATTCAGATCATTCGCTCACCGATGGTTCCCGTGTTCAAAAGGAGAGACCTAGGCCAAGACCGAGAGGTTTGGCTTCAACACAAAGGTCATCGATGAACATTCAAGCATTAACACCAGATGTGTCAGTGGCATCCAGTCAGACACCTGAAAGTAATGTACAATCCGAGGATGATGCCGGCAACCAAAAGCAGGTGAAGATCAGAAGGGGGAAATCGACCATCATGAAAATAAGGATCGAATCTTCTGAAAGCGAAGTGGCTGCGGATCAACCCGATCAGCCCCCGAGCACACCAGTCCAAAATCCAATTCCTGAAATTCCCATGCTCCGGCCATGCAAAGCAAACTTTAAGAAGCAACAAGAGGATGCTAGCATTGGAAATGAAACGCCCGATCGGCTCCCGAGCACGCCAGTCCAAAATCCAATGCCTGAAACTCCCATACTCCGGCCATGCAAAGCAAACTTTAAGAAGAATCAACAGGATGCTAACTCTGAAAATGAAACGCATTCTCGGCAGCCGACCGAGAATATATATACTCGTCAAATGACTAGAAGATCTCGTAAACGTACAGAAAAAGGTGCTGCATATGATCAGATGATTGGGTCTAGTCCCACAGTTGTTGGTTCTTCACCATCCATGACCATGTATAAGAAGAGAGGGGACAATTGAATACTCAGATCCCTTGATGTATACAGTCATCACCCGGTCAATGTTACATAATCAGTCAATGATACAAACCGTTGATATCTCACTAAGTTCCCAATGAAACTCTTCGATTTTTTTTGCTATACAATCAGTAGTATGTGAAGATACAAAGTCTGCCAGTATTTTTCTCTTTTCTTTGCGAGAAAGTGGGTTATTCGAATTTTTCTGTCAATTTTTCTGTCACAATCAGACTGCATGAATAATTTTGCCAATTGTAACATGCTATAATGATCGAATAATGCAAAATAAACAGCATAGATAGAAGGTATATACACTAAGGAATGACTGGAGACAGGCTTTGAAGCTCTGGCATATGGGAGCTGTGATATTTCGGTACAGTTTGTCGTGACTAGACTCTCATGGACCAGTAAAAATATACCAAACCAGATCTAGCTTGATAACACAATTTTTGCAGCAAACACACATTTCTACTGCTCTATCTCAGATTCGAGGTCTGTACTTTGCATCAATATGGTTGGAAGAGCAAGATCTGAAGCAACAAAGTCGCAAGAATACGGTGCTGCCCACAATGTCCTCATGTCACGTGCAGTGGAAGCTTATCATCACGAGCTTGACAAGGTCGAGGAATGCACACAATCTGCCGAGACTACGAGAAAATGAATTTTGAGGCTACTACAGGCAATTTAATTAAACTTAGCCATATAACTTTATCACACTTGGTCAATGGGGGAATGATAATTCAGGAGTCAAATGCAGCTTAAAGTTGGCTCACCAATGCCAAGACCAAGGTTGTAATCAGCTATATTATTGAGTGCAGCAACAGAGGATTTCCATTGAGCCACAGATTGGCCACAGACGGCTCCGGGACCAAGTTAACCAAATCTTTACATGCTTGGTTGAAGGATAAACTTCCTCCTAATGGAGTCAGACATAACTGGACACACCATGGAACAAATGCCGTGAGTATGCCAAAGCACATGGGAAACTCCAGCTCTTCAAGGAATTAAAGCCAAAAAGTAGTGCAAAATTGAAGCCCAAGCAAGGATTCCTCCAGCAGTGATGAAGACAATGAAGACGACGGTTGATTGCAATCCTTATCAGCAACTCTGGTTGCTCGGCAATTGTGCAGCCGCCTGTGCCGCACCACCGCCGTGCATGTGTATCAGTGTTTGGGATTTCGCCAAAACGGGCACATGTCATCAAATTGTTCACACCGCATGTAAAAATACATCGTTTGCTATAAAAAGTGAGAGACAAGTGAATACGAAGCCTGTCTAGTGGTTAAATGAATCCATAAAGATATCCCGCCCAAAAATTATGAGAAAAATCATATTTATTGATTTCCTGTCACAAGGACCGGGTGATAACTGTATCAGAATACCAATGAATTTATAATGATAACAAGATATGACATTACAAAAAAGAATAAAGAGGTAGAGATTAAGTACATTCACAAAAAGTATCTACAAAATACATGCTTGAACTCATGTCTTCTTTTTCTTCCCATGTCCCGTTGTCATCACGCGGCGGGGCGGCTTGTCATTGATTTTCCTCTTCTTGCTGACTCTCCCGGCTATGGTATCCGTGTCGTCTTGAAGCTCTGGAGGTATTTGGGGACGTGCTTCCACCCACGGTTCCGTACCTGCCGCCCGTTTACGCAACCGAGAGGGACCGGGACCCGAATCGGGCGCCGCGGAATCGTCGTCCTCGATGTTTGTCAGTGGGGAGAGGCCGTCTTGATCCATCATCGCGTTGATGCCCTGAGACATTAACCGCTGCTCTGTTGCGGCGTCGTGTGATTTCTCCAGAAGCTGGTCGATTACGTTGACGAGGGTTGGGTTGGCCCCCATCTGAACAGCTATGTCGCCTGAAAAAGAAAGAAATTATTACAAAACTAACAGAATGCAATAAGTACTCACTTGACTCCTCCAGTGGACAGTCTTGACGTCCATCCGCGACACCAGGGGAATCTTTCTGATTTGGGATGCTCGTATCTGTGGGAATGAACGCAGAAACATTTGGATCTTCGACTTCATTAGAAGCCTCGGCAGATTCCTCTGATCTGCATTGAGCGACGTCCTCGGACTCTTGCACCGGATCCGGAGTTGCAACGGCGGGTGTCACCTCGGCACTCTTCTCGGAGTCCGGCTCGTTCTCTTGCTGACGCTCAGAGTCCTCTGGCGTTAGAACCGTTGATTTCGCGTCGGCAGCATCGTCGGAGTCCGAGTTGTTCCCCGGCTGGTTCTCACCAGAGGCGTCATGCGAGACCCGGGGGCCTTCGTCAGCCACAGAGTTCTGCGCAGATGCCTCGGCATTCCCGGTCGGTTCCGATTCTTGTCCCGGTTGCTGATATTTGGACGCCGATTGCTCGGGCTCCGTGTCCTGTACCTCGGTCGCTTCCGTTTGTTGTCCGGCCCATTCATCGCCGGCCATCGATTGCTCAGGCCCCTGCGCAGTCTGTTCTGGACCCAATGACAGGGCTGTGACCAACTGCTCCGTTGTCGACTGTTGGTGCGCCTCCTGACCGTCGTCCATCGCATGTTCGGCCTCCGGAGGCTCCTGCGCAGTAGCTTCCGCTGGTGGCCGGCCCGTGCTCACCACTTCCGCCACCTCTTGTGCATCACCAATCACGTACTCGGCGGCCGGCCGGGAATCATGCGCAGAAGGCATCTGCGCCTGTTCGCCTTGTATGATGGCCTCGGTGCCCGACGAGCTATCCGACAAGACAAACCGTCGCTTCCGGGAGGATACCTGTCGGTAACTCACTTCTGTCGAGGTGTTCAGAAGCCCATCGCCTTGGACCTGTTCTGACCATTGTATTGGTCCTCGATCGAGTGCGATTGCCATTCGAGAGACTTGTTCCCCGACTCGATGTAGCCTTTTCCCCTGTGCCACCTGCTCGGTCATAACCTGCTGGACGTTGTCCATCACGACTCGCATGTCTTGCAATGTCTTCACTAGAAGCTCGCCCAGGTTTGTTGGAATGAAGTCATCGGCGCCGCCCCGATCGGTCTCCATGGCCTGAAGAGGCTGTGCAAATTGACCCAAGGGGGTCTCATAATGCAATGTCGACTGCAATCTGTATCGGTTGCGTGCCGACCGGGAACGCCTCCTTGCCATATTCTTGACTTCCTTTTCGCCCCACCCGTCGTCTTCGTCAGAGCTGGTTGCCTTATCCTCGGAGTCGGAACTTCGACTGTCGTAGCCATCATCTGTCACATACCTCCTCCTGTTATCCTCGCCGCGGCTAAGTTCACATTTGACCTTCATCGTCTTGCATCGGAGACATGCAATCCGCTTCTCATCGGGATCCCTTTCCCATTTCAAGCGGTCCCGCAACGTGTACTTATCGCGATATTGGCAGGCGTGGCCGCCCAAGAGACACCGCTTGCAAGGACGAGGCGACTCGACGACCGCTGACGCCTTCCTCTTTTTTGCCTCTTCCAACGGTTTGAACGTCGGATCCAAACGGCTGGTCTGGTCGGCGTCTTCACTTAGTTCCATGTATTTCTTGCGCATGGACCTACGTGTCGGGCCCCGAGTCAGCGGCCGAGGAGCGATGTCATCCTTTCCTGGACGCTTCGTCCTTGTTGGAAGAACCACCACCGGCCGTGTGGACTTGTTAGGTGGACGGCGCACTTGCTTTGATGTACTGGTCCTATTCTCCTGTGTATTCGTATTGTTATCCTCTCCGTTGCTCTGCTCAAGCTTGTCTACCTCCATCTCCTGGTTCTCCATTGTGTCCATGGTGTCCGAACCCGTGGGAGCCGCTGTTTCAATCCGGCGATCCAGACGCGAAGGACCTGCTTCGGCCATTTCATGCTGCATCGGGGTATCTCCGAGGTCCGTCGGCGTCGTTCCGACCTTCTTTGGGGGTGCTAGGTCTGTTTCGAAGGGAGCCATGATCTGCCCTTTGTGAACTACGACTGAGGTTGCAACGCCGTCATCCTTCAGAACGACACCGACTTTCTTCTGGGATCTCGGTGGTGATATTCGGCCTGGGCTCGGAGCATGTCCGAGGTCTATCAATGACCCAATCTGCCCTGTTGTCACCGTATCGACTCTTGATCCCTGGGCTGCTGACTCTAGCGGCTCTTCTTCCGAGGACACATATACGTTTGACGTTATCTTTTTGCGAGTCTGTATATATATTTGTTACCATTATTTTGTAAATATCTTACTGCTTACCTTACGAGGCTGCTTCTTTGCCGTATCAGTGGGCAATTTGGCCCGGGTGACAGAGTCTAAAGAGCGCGTAATGATGTCAGCATGGAGCGACCAGCATGTCTTGTTGGGCTCACCTTCGTCCCTCACTTTTCCTTTGCCTTTCTCTTCCTTCTTTGCCCTTCCCCTCCCTTTATCCGCACTCTGTTCCATCTCCTTCGCGTCGGTTCCAACCTTTGCCTTGTTTTCCTTTGTATTTGATCTCATTTTGAACCAGCTGGGGATTGCTTGACCTATATCAAATGTGATTACTGTACAAAGTAATGTAGAACATGGAAATAACGTACCACCAAATAACACATTTTTCGGTATCCCACCTGCACTCTCCTCTATACCAACTAGTGCGGTCATCCCTCCAGTCATCCGGCTATGCAGACCATCAAAAGTGAAATGTTGCTTAGATTTTTCGAGATCGACACTGTAGTGGTAGACATAGTCTACTAGCGTCCATGGCGTGGTTTCACGGTTTAACTGGTGTCGACGCAGCTGAAGCGGCACCACAAGAATGTATTGTCAAAGAAAATCAGTTGATGATGTGAAAAAACAACTCACCTCTTTAGCACGCGCCCACAAACTAGGCCACCATTCTGGAAACCCCGTCTCATCCTTGCGCGCCCATATTTCAACTAACTGCTTATGCAACTCGGCGCATGACGAAAGGAAGGCGCTTTGGGACGACATTTTGAAGGAGGGATACCGGGGAGTCGCGTAGCGGGATGCGGTCGAGGTACGACAGGATGCTAGGCGGATGCAGGCGCGACGGGGTGGGAACCGAACGTGAAGAAGAGGGTAGAAGAGTGCGACGAGACGCGAGTGATAGCGCAATGGCGCGGCGGCTGATGGGCGAGACGCGATGAGAGGCGCGACGCGACGCGTGGAGGAGTGCTTGGAAGAAAATGACAAGTCCAAATCGGACGCAAGCTGATGTTCTTCAACTTGGGCCAAATATGATCAAAGTCGGTCATATGACCTGTGCCGCCGGTCTTTTATTCGGCCACTGGTGACAGCCGGTGACCGTTATAGATGGCCGGCGACAACCGATGACTGTTAATGGTGGGTGGATGTCTGTAAAGGCCAGATCTGATAAAAGATTGCTTACCTTCTGCCAGTCCTACTAAGTATATAATAGTTACTATGCGCCCTTGTAAGTAAGAAATTTGTACTATGTAAAGTCATAATGAATAAGCAATATAGCCTACTTGAAGAGAAAGGCTGCTCACCTGGAAAGCAGTGATGAAGATATCGAAGTCTCCAGCCCCATCCCTATCCCGAGATATTTTGATGGTGGTCCTATGGATGCAGATAGCGATTCTTCAATGGAAGTGACCAGCCCAATACCAATACCTATACAGAGCGACTACTCAATGGAGATATCAAGCCAGATTTCAACGTTCAGTGATAACAGCATTGAGGTTTCAAGTCCAATTACAGTGAAGACAATTATCGAAATCTCGGACTCCGACAACGGATCGGAGGCGGTCGGAGACGGGCTTGGCTGTATAACTAGTGCTGATAGTGAGCATGAATCCTCTTGAACGCTTGCTCATTTAATTACACATATAAAAGCTAGGGAAATTAGAACAAAACTATTGAACTCGGCCACCGACCGACCTTTGTCGGACATTGTAGACATCAATTTAGATCGTGTAATGGATATTACATGGAATGTCCCCAATAATTATGTGCGGCGTCTTGACGTCCTTCTAAACTCTTTACCTAACCCTTACATAGACTATGTTTTCTCTCGAAGATGTATATGAAACCTCAAAACTGATTGACGATATGAAACTGGGACCAGACTTTCAAACCAAACTGTCAAGCCTAATCAATGCTCGGAAACAACAATATTATATGGAGAGGGCATACTGGGAGCTGTGTAATGATGGTCTCCAGGGTTTAACCACCATTCAGCAAAACCTCGCACACTGGAGGGACCGGTTGGCATAGAAAAACATTCATATATAAGCATTACTGGAAATTGAATAATATATCGGCAAGTGTGTCGGCCCCCGACCTGTGCTACATCATTTGTCTGTTGTCCTGCACATTTTTAAAGGTTTGAGGCCTTATAACGGAGCCTCGGTTACCGATAATGAATGCTCATGCCCCAAGACGGTTGATTGTTAATTTATCGGACGGCTCCGAGGGGGTGATACAAAAGACACTAGTATATACGCAATGTCCTCCTTGAGAGCTTGGGGCACTATTTTTGGTCCTTAAACTGATCCGACTGCAAGCGCCACACCGAGTCCTGGTAGCTTGCCACCGACCGACCCTCCGAGAGGAGGTGTGTCGGCCCGACGCCGAGCTGGAATGGTGGCTGGGAACCCGCATTCTGCTGGAATGACGCTATTGCCTACGGTAGACGTTTAGTAGCCGGATCCGTCTGTGACACATGGCAGAGATATAAATAAAGAATTGGCAGGAATGATGTTATGTCATATAGTATATATATAGTCCCCGAATACACTATAGTGTACGGTACCAGGGGACTGTTCTATGTGGCGCAGCGAATGCCAAGGGATCAGGACACTCGAAGGGAAGCCCGGATGCGATGCGCGGACCTTTGGCCACGCGTTGCTAGTATTTACTTTACCTTATTATTAGTACACATGCGTGCATCGCATATAAACCTGTATCCTTGTCTATAGTAATTTAAGCAATTGTCTACCCACTAGATCTGTGTGCTGGGTTCTGTCCCAGGCCGTCAGCGGGCTGTGTTTAGCTTTTGTTAGGGTTTTAACTGTGAAGTGTTTGTGAATCATAGGAGTTTTGGATAGCTTCTGACCGCCGGGTCATTTGGAGAGCTCAGTGAGGAGTCAGTACAACTGTGTACGGAAACTCGCACTGTAGTGTTTAGACTGTGAGACTGCACTGCCGGGTGAAAGACTTTGGAGAGTCTTGGATTATTGGACTTTGGAGAGTCCGCGCATCATACGAGGTCACCGGACCCGGAAGTGCGCGCAGCGAAACCGTTCGCTAAAAACAACTTATTTCATTTATCATTTTGCTTTGCGCACGCCACTAGCAACCGGGCTCTATCCGAGATTTACTAGAATTAAACCCCTCCTTACAAACGAACTTGCAGGCACTACTTGCTATTACAAAGACTAGAGGACACGAGGTGCGCGCATCGCATGCCCAGAACGGGAACCAGAGCAGAGCATAGATTATACTACCATTTAGTTGAGGGCGTTTGCTCGATCTAAGGGATAGGATCTCGCTCCGCTGGGTGTGTGTGTGTGTTGTGTTTCGCGATTTCGAGTCTAGCTACGCAGTAGACCTCTCACCGGCACCGGTACAGCTCTGCATGGGGGAGAGGCATTGGTGTCGGGAACGGACGGTGCGGGGTGTTAAGCTTGGACAGAGGCAGGGGCCTCGAACATAATATGTGGTGCTTGAATGTAATGCATGGGATCTTGATCCTAAGCGTGGGGCTTGAAAGTGGGACTGGGCGCGTGCGCATTAGCCTGTACATTTGTATTGGGGACGCGGGACGTAGATCGGCCGGGGGCGGACCGTGGACCCCCGAGTACGAGGAGCGGACATGAATTGTTGTACACTGAAGGCAGGGAGTGGAATGCACGGGAGACCATTGGCCATGGCTGGGTTCATGTACACTCATAGGCGGGTGGTATTATTAAACAACTCGATGCACGGGAGCCTGGGCTTGGGCACTGTAGGCATGGAGGTAATAGGACCGAGATGCAGGACAGTTTGTAGGTACCCCATGTAGTCCGCGCATACACGATCCAATATGTAACGTGCGTCTATGCCGGCCAGCTAGGTGAGCAGTAAGCCAAGCTATTGCATGAAGTCCAGACTATCACGGGTACACACTGGGGCTGCAGTGTGCAAACAAATGCTGTATGCGCTGTGGACGATGGTTTCTGAGCTGAGGAAGTCAGTGCCGTAGCTGTTGTGCGCAGTGTGTTGTAGATAATAATGAATTATATTATATAGCCCTCGTTGGACTTGTATTTATACATAAAATCTAAACTACTAGAACTATCCACGAAGTACTACAATTAGTATATGTGAGTCATTCCCACGGGTCATAGATTAAGCGCCCATCTAGTACATTCGAGATGTGGCGGGAATATTAGTGCTCGAATGTGCGAGCATTATTCCAACACTCCCCCTTGCTCGGACATTACTCCAATTTCATGTGTGAAGTTTTGGTGAGATCCTCGAGGTAAGCCTTTAGTGAATAAGTCGGCCAAGTTCTCATCAGTCCGTATATAGACAAGATTAAGTGTGTTGTTCTCGACGAGGTCCCGTAGGAAATGGTATGCTAAATCAATGTGTTTTGTGCGGGCATGAAATTCTGGGTGATGTGCAATTGACACAGCAGCTTGGTTATCACAGAATATGGTTGAAGTTAGCGAAAACTTGAAGTTTAATTCCGTGAGCAAGGATCTGTGCCACATGACTTGTTTTGCTGCATGTGTGGCAGCAATGTATTCGGCTTCGGCTGTTGAGAGTGAGACTGAGGCCTGTTTCTTTGAGCTCCATGCAACGGTGCCTCCGGCAAGTGTAAGAACATATCCACTAACAGATTTCCTGTCAATATCATTTGCCCAGTCGGCATCACAATATATATTCAGCCTGGTATTGTTGACATTGTTATGTCCACCATATGTGAGTGTGTGAGTTTTCGTGCCTTTCAAATATCGAAATATTCGTTTGACGGCGGTCCAATGAATGCTGTGTGGCCGTGAGGTGTATTGTGCAAGTTTATTGACCGCATAGGAAATATCAGGACGAGTTCCTATGGCCAGATACATAAGACATCCAATCATTGTTGCATATCCGGCAGATAGGCGAGTATCTGACTCCTCCTCTTCTGGAGTATCGTCCCCTTTGATAAACTGGTCCAGTTTTATATTTGGATCGATTGGAGTTGCTACGGGGTTCGCATCTTCCAGTTTAAATCGTTTCAGAAGGCTGTCAATATAGTGACTTTGTGACAGAGTAATTTTGCCGTTTTCTTGGTGTAGTTTAATGCCTAGAATTATCGAAGGTTGCCCTAGGGACTTGGTGTCAAAATAATTACCAAGTTCTTTCTCTATTTGATCGTTCAATGAGTTGGCTGTTGATACTGAAATGAAGTCGTCGACCCAGACTAATAAAATAGTAAAGTCTTGTCCGTTCTGCCGAAGATAACAGCAGTAATCCGATCTGAGTTGTTTAAAATTAAGTTCTTGAAGTGCACGGTTTAATTCATGGTTCCAAACGTTCCCAGCTTGTTTGAGACCATACAGTGAGCGTTTAAGTACGCACACATAACTTGTTCCGTCATTATATCCAGGGGGTTGAAGCATATAAATTGTTTCCTTCAATTTTCCGTGTAAGTATGCTCCTTTGACATCAAACTGGCGTAGTTTCCAGTTGTTTATTGCTGCAAATGCAAGAACAGTGCGTAATGTCTCAAAGCGCATTACTGGAGCGAATGTTCCATCGTTGGAGTAGTCTGTGCCGGGTTTTTGTGAGAAACCTTGAGCTACAAGTCGAGCTTTAAATTTAATAATGTCTCCGTGCTCATTTCTCTTCTTTGCATAGACCCAACGACATCCAACAGTTTTTCTATCGCTTGGTAGCTCCCCCATTTCCCATGTGCCCATTTTGCGAAGGGTATTCATCTCTTCATCCATTGCACACTTCCATTGGTCGCATTCTGGCCCAGAAATTGCTTCGTCATAATTATGAGGTACATCACTCTCGTTTTGGGAAGATATAAAGGTGGTGTCATTGAAGAAATGTTCCCAAATATTTTCCATGGCCATATGTGCGCGATCAGGTGTTTGGGACTTTGCCTTTGACGATTCAGTTGGTCTTGTAACGTCTGGTGGTCCAGGGGATGCAGAAGGTGATGGTGTATAGCGCAAACTTGGTTTTCTTGCTTGAGGATTATTTATCAGCTTGTAATCCACAGGTTCTGTTCTGGGGCGAAGTTGTCGTTCTTCTGGCATGTCTGTATGTTTTGCCAGTACTTGGGGCGGTTTGGGGGCTGTAACATGTAATTCTGGAGTAATTATATCGACTGGAAGTGGTGTGTACGAGTTTTTCGGAGTTTGTGTGTCTGAATCATTTGTGTACTCCCCCTCAGACCGCAAATTCGGAAGTTCTGTAATTTCCAGCTGTTGAGGTTCGTTATTTGGGTTGAATACATAGTTTCTGGATACTTTAATTGATCTCCGGGCTGCGTCATAATAACGCACAGACTTAGAGCCATCTATGAATCCAACAAAAATCATCTTCTTTGACTTCGGGTCCAGCTTGGACCTATTTTTGGATTCATCAAGTATCCAGACGTCGCACCCAAATTCTCGTAGGTGTGACACATTTGGCTTTGCATTGTGCCATGCTTCGTGTGGTGTCCTTCCTTCCAGTGCTCGTGTTGGCGCTCTGTTGCGTAAATACGCTGCATGTGCAACTGCTTCATCCCAGAGAAAAGCAGGCAAGTTACTTCCGATTAACATTGCTCTTGCCATCTCTATTAAAGTCCTATTGAATCGTTCTGCCACGCCGTTTTGTGATGGGGAATAAGGTGCAGATGATTCAATAATGATTCCTTCTTCTGCAACAAAATCCTTTAGCTGTTGATTAATTAATTCTGTCCCGTTGTCAAAACGCATCCACCGTGGGGGCCTTCCAAATTGCCGTTTAACTATAGCCACATGTGCCTTGATGCGTGTGAATGCCTCAGACTTTTGCCGTAGGAATAATACATGTACTTGTCGTGTACAGTCATCTGTGAATGAAATATAATATTTCCATCCTCCGATTGATATGACTTTTGCTGGTCCCCAGACATCTGACATAATTCGTTCACCAGGAGTAAGTGAGCGATGCTGTGCTTCTTGTGGGAATGGACGGTGAGCTTGTTTTGCCTGTATGCATGCTTCACATAATTGTGACGGTATAGAAGATTCATCAATTCCCATGCCATCAACCATGTGTTCCCGATTTAGTCGTTGAAGTGCTGACATTGACAGATGTCCATAACGTCGGTGCCACTCATCCCAAGTGACATTTTTCGATGCTGCGTAATTTGTTCTTTCTTGTCCCAGCAATTGTGCTCGTGCATTGAGCTTGTAAAGCCTGTTGAATTTCTTTCCAACTCCAATAACTTTGTCATTTCTGTCTTTGAGTATACATTGTCCCTTTTAAATTCTACATATCCATCAGCTTCGTCAAGGCGGCTAATAGATAATAGACAATTGGGTGCATCAGGGACATGTAGTACGTCACGTAAATTATGACGTAATATCCTTCCGTTGACAGAGAAATTGACAATAACTGTTCCTCGACCGTGTGCAGCAGCTGGGTTAGGTCCTATGCCTTGGATAGTCGAGTTCTTGAGTGTGTGATACTCTGTAAATGCATCACGAGCTGTGCAGATGTGCGAAGTGGTTCCAGAGTCGAGAATCCAGTCATACTTTGAGATGTCTGTGTGTAATCCAGTTGCCATATATGACGTTTCATTGAGGTTATTATTTATAGATTCTTGTACTTGGTTACTCCGGTTCTTCCTGTTAGGTCCTCGCCATCCTTTAGGGCCTTGTCCTTCTCGGCCTCCTCCTTTGGACCAACACTCTTGCTTAGTGTGTCCACGCTTGTGGCAGTTGTAGCATTCAATTGCGCTGTCCGATGTTTTCTTTCCCACGGAATGTGGCATGCTTTGATTGTAAGGATGTGCTTGTTGTTTCGCCTGTACGGCCTTTACGGCGTCGATCTTCTTCTAATAAAATAGCCACGAGTTCATGTGAGGATAAATTGGGCTTGTTTCCGCTTGCACCGAGGTATGATGAGGTATAATTGTCCCATGATTCCGGTAGAGATGTAATTAGTACCATAATAAAATCTTCATCTGGTACTACATTGCCCATGATATGTAATTCCTCCTGAAGTTGCCGTAGTTGAGATATGTGTTCTGCCATATCAAATCCTTCTTCAGCCATTGCCCGGTATAGTGCACGTCGTGTGGCCAGAATTCCAAGTCTTCCCTTGATTCTTTAACCGTGGTAAGTTGCTTCCACATCTGGCTTGCCGTCTCGGCGCCACTGATGTGTATCATTTCGCTATCACCTATAGATAGCTCAATCCGTGTGCGCGCCTTTGCGTCACCGGCTCTCCATTCCTCCCGTGCCTTTAATTCTTCTGCAGTTGGCTTCTGCGGGTCTGCTGATCCTGGCAAGGTTGCGTCATCCGTGATGTACTTGTCCAGTCCGAGGTCACGAAGTATTGCGAGCATTCGTCGCTTCCATGGCATCCAATTTGTGGCCTTCAGAAGTTCGATCCGGTATCCAGTGGAGTATTCTTCCGGCATCGTTTCGGCTTGATCGATTCTATATCAAGTAAACGGTGAGGATATGGGTAGATAGTAGTATGTCGAGCTGTAGTTTAGTTATGGCCAGGGCTCATAACCTGTTGTGCGCAGTGTGTTGTAGATAATAATGAATTATATTATATAGCCCTCGTTGGACTTGTATTTATACATAAAATCTAAACTACTAGAACTATCCACGAAGTACTACAATTAGTATATGTGAGACATTCCCACGGGTCATAGATTAAGCGCCCATCTAGTACATTCGAGATGTGGCGGGAATATTAGTGCTCGAATGTGCGAGCATTATTCCAACAGTAGCCAGCATAGCCCAGACAATGGAACAGCATGAGGGCGGGAGCTGGGTTATGTGTCAAAGACGCATACACTACTAGGATTAGTTGTGTGTTTGGAGAGAAGCTGCCTGGACAACTCATCGCATCTTGCCGGCTGCCTACTTGCGCCTGGCTTGTGCAGATCATTGGGACCCTCTGCCATTGCATCATGCACCAAGTGACAAAAGTAAGGATATTGACCACTGGCATTGCACGTCGGATCGTAAACAAGCGGTGAAGAAGTGACATCACTGAGCAGGCTTATCAGTGAGGCACATACTGTGAATGGCTGATATACTGACTCTGAAAAGAACTGACAATGCAATTTATCACAAAGACTCGACATCCTGAAAGCATTGAGATTTTTGTCTACTCTACTACTGTCCTGTATACCTACAGAATCCAAGCTATGAATCTGCATGTATGAAAACTACCCGTCTTGACTCTTTCAAGTTTCATTTTCTCGAGCTTGTAACCCACCTTGAACTCATACTGCACAGGTTGGTACACATGTTTGTGAATGTGCGACTCTATGGCATGTCTAGGTCCAGATTCTACAGCTCGGGCTTCTTGAACTTACTGAAGTCATGCATTGTATCTGCGAATCTTGTAAATACATTCCAGCAGTCCCTTGTATTGAATCCCCACTGATATATAATTCCTGCATTTCGGGAGCGCTTCATGACAAGCGACATGTTTTGCATGGTAATGCAGACATGGGCATCAGAAGCAAGACTCTTAGATCAACCTAGCAGGAGAGCAGGAGAGCGGAGAGCTGAGACGGATTGAGGGGTATGCTGCCCTGGCCCCTTCTTGACACCACATCTGGTCCCCGCCCACCCGCAACTTCCAGTGCTTATGAGCCGCTGTACATGTCTGGAAGTCATATATTACATTACAAGTATCCACACATTGACCATACACTGCTAAGGGAAATATGCTGAAAGTAATCTAAAGCCCAGCTGCTTTGCATCTGCTCCAGTAAGTGTAGATAGATCTTTCCTTGATACACCGAGTCCGCTATATTGGAGATGTATCTGTTGTGGACCAAATTTCACGAGATATTTATATACAGTGAGGGGTTTTATATCTGTGAACCGTGTTGTGAGAGGGTCATGACTAGGATTTGACAGGTCTGGAAGCACAGCTACACCAAGATTGTTGCCAACAGGTATGGAAATCTTGTCATGATCTTGATCAATTTCTGCCATAAGAATAGCAAGAAAAAGGAGGGGTGGGTTTGGAGGTGTGTAGATGGTTGACAGTGCAGGATGGGTAATGTTTAGGTTTGAAATCCACTCTGATGTGTCTGTGCTATCATCCAGTGCAATATATGTTGATGGCGAGTGTGTACCAATGTATTCCCAGATTATACTGCTCATAGATGTATTGGGTGGGAAGTCATCTTTGTATTCATCTTCTTTGAACAGGGGAATTGCCAAGAATGTTGCGTGCACTCCTAAATGTGATAGTAGTATTGGCTCCTGTGCAGTGATTTGGTATTTTTCGACCATATTTGTATGTCCAATGTAGTCAGTAATTGTCTTTGGCAGGATGGAATATTTGTTAGTGTGATTGAAGAGATCCCGAAATTCGTGCCTGGAGATCATTATCTGCTGAATCATTCGTCGCAGTGCATTCTCGGACCCCTCACCATACACAATAGGGATGCTAGCATGGAGAAGACCCATTAGGGAGTAGACTTGATCTTCTGTACGGGTAACCTTGCGCTTCGCTGCAAGCTCCATGATCCTGCAGATCGGGACTGCGGTGGCAAGCCGGTTCATAAATTCAAGCTCTTTCCCTGTAATTGACGTTGCCTTGAAAATTTGGTAACACACTTCCACTTCCATCTGTTGTTGGACGCGAGCGTACACCTCGTTTTCCTGAGAAAGAAACTCAGGGTCGCTCAGGTGTGCGTCAAAATTGGCTGGGACTCGAAGCTGTGTCCAATCGCGGTTGTAGAAATGAATGTCCCGGTTTGCCAACAACTCTTGCAGTGTCCAACCCCGTGTAAACCACACATCGTTTGGAATCTGCGCAAATTCCAGTGTGTCGGCCAAGTACGCGATACAGACGTGCGCCACTTTATACCATTTGTACATTGAGCGAATGGACTCGTCCAGCTCCGTGCTGCTCTCCTTGTTTATACACACTGTATCCATCCAACCAAGTAGCACGCCGTGATTGCGTGCAGCAATGGTGCAGAAATTGTCAATCTTGGCATTGCCACGGGTATTCTGAGGGAGTCCGCGATTGGCCCAGTCATGGAAGAGGACGTCCCCGGGGATGTCACGCAGCCAAGTGTGCAAAAGGATTGCATACTTGCAGAATTCAAGTACAAGAACGAACAGATTACCGGGATCCTTTATTTTACGTCTGAGCTCGTGTCGTTCTGGATAGGCAGTGCGTATGCGGGTGAAAATTATGTCGACCAATGTGCTGCGGTTGACTAGAGTACAGCTGCCCCCACTTGAGTCAAAGCTTATCATGCGGATTGGCATCCAGTTGAACACTCTATCATTAATTTCTTCAACTAACTTGCTAGGAAATGCTAAAGAGAATTTTAATTAGGTGAAAACATGCAAGTGAAACGACACACCATATTCATTTGGATACAAATTTACTAAATTGGATAAAAGCAAAAATTCCTCCTCGGAGTTCGGAATTGACTCTTTTTGGAGTGCCTCATCCGCATAGTCCGACATTGATTCTTTTGGGGGTGTCTCATTTGCTAGTGATATCCATGTCAGCAGCGGATATCATCCACATAATATCTATACTACCTTCTTGTGCGTCAGTTGTACCCTTCCCTTCGGAATCGACCACTAAGTTTATAAAGCTGCCCAGCGTCTTCAAGAGCTGTTGCCCCTCGGCAGACGCGCACAGGCGGGTAATATCTGCGTCTGAATGCCATTATTTAATCAACATCTAAGAACGCAGCAGCCAAATTGTACTCACTTGGTGCGGTAGGTCTGACGACCCCAATCAGACTTGCCAAAAGAGCTGACCCGCGTGCATTGACATCTACTCGTCGCTCTTAGCTTTCAAGGTATATTGCGATCTTCCATCAAATGTGTGTCATTTTACCTGCTGATTCCAGGTGCGAGGGACCCGGTGACTCTATACACCGTGGAGGTTGAGATCTCACCATAGAGGTGTTGTAACGCAGTCTACTCACCTTGATCTGGAGTTACGGAGTGCGTACTAGAAGTCATTGAGTTACACTGCAGCGATTTCAAAGTGTCTGAGAATGGGGATGCAACGTGTGACCGTCATGGACGGGGTTCCTTTATACACATTTCAGAATACTCTATTCATAGTACATCAGTGTCAGATAAATTTGGATACATCGAGGTTTTGATCACCCATGCGGCGCCGGTGCTGTGCTTATCTCAACAGTTAAATAGACATTTTTATTTGAATGCAAGAGCTGCTTTTCCTTTGAGTAGAAATAAATGAACCACAGAATGAGCTAGTAGCATCAGCAACTTGACCATTTAGTATCCGGGTTTTGCCAGTTTTGTTCCGTTTTTCAGTTTCAGGAAACCATACTTACATTTCAGGTTAAGATTAAGCTTCAGAAGCATGGCAACTTGAATTGAAATGGTAATTATTAGGCTTGATTCCTTCCTAGGTTTCCAGAAGAACATACATACGTTTCCAGATATATCAGTTTGCTGGTTTTTTGCAGTTTAATTGCTGTTTCCGGGGTGGGAAACCACAAAAAACTAAATGGTAAAGATGCTGATGTACAAAGCTACTACATATACTGATACAGCAAATACCAAGTAGTATATGTCGGGGATAGCATGTCAAGAGGGCTGGCGTACCCAAATAGCACAACATGCGTGGGCTTGGGCTTGGGTGTAGGGTATGTGGTGTCCATCAACACCTGCCAGCCAGCTATTATGGGAGGTGGGCAGCTGCGGTGTCCTGGGGCACGTCAGATGGTCCAGGCAGTGCATACATCTATAGCAATTTAATCTGGCATGTGTGGCAGATATCTTCCTGGAATGCTTTTGCATGTTTTATGTAGCCGCGGTGGTCGAATACGTGCCTGCATGGCACTATTGGCTCAGCCACGATGACTTGGCTGGTTTACTTTGCAGGTCATCATTGCTGTTGCGCTGCGGTCTGCGCACGAGATCAGGCTCACCACACAGAATGCTCGACCCATGAACGCTGCGTGCACTTACAGCCGTCTATGAGAACACGTCTGGGGCTCCGCTGCATTGCGCGTGCCGAGTCTGGAATAGTGCCTGAACAATAAGTGAGCACTAATTATGGTATAACAGGATCTGACCTGCGTCGTCTGCAGGTATTCAGTTAAGCTTGTGCCGGACCATGCCGAGGCGCAAGTCAACTGCACAGTGATCATTGGTGTTCGAAATTCAGTAAGTATACTATGTAATCTGCGATGAACCGTGTTAGTGACGCGTAGTATCTGATTTGTGTAGCAGTCGTTTCCGCGCTGCAGCGCGAACACTTGGTGGATGAGTGCGGAGCATGTAAGAAGGATTCACTATACTCACCAATGTCTTGTTGACGTGCTCTGTGGTGGAGTAAGGCTTCTGAAGTTAATGGTAAGTATATTGAATTTGTTGTAAACGTCGGGGAATCATCACCAGTGGCTGAGTGCGGCGAGTCCCTTCTCAATCAAATCAAATAAACACATTTTGATCCGGTATTTACTATACTCACTGATGTGTTCCCGGCGAGGTACGCCATCGTGCATGCGCCAGTGCCCAAGGACGGGTATCAGAGGTAGGCATTTGAATTTTATGAAAATATTCAGAAATAAAGTAGTGACGGCTTTCGCTTGACAAGTGCTCGTTGTCATATATGGCGAGGTCGCTCAGGTGCCTGCATTGCGGCTGCCTGTATGTCATCAGTATGTCCGTTCATTGGATTAGACTAGGTGCTGTACCTACGGGATCCGGCGGTTTTCTCTCTGCCGTGTATGGTGTCGGTGGTGTCGGTGAGTGTTTCCACTGACCTTTTTGTTGGCATTTCTGCGAGAGTACACTGTACTGCGTGGTCTTTTACGACAAAGTCCACGCAGGCGTATGGGTAATTGTGGGTACGGCGGCGTGTGCGCGACCTGCGCAGGAGAGCGCCCGCACCGATCGCACTCATCATGTACGCGGTCCGAGCAATGTGCATCTAACGGAGGGAGAAATCTGTACCCAGTCTTTACCGCCAACGAGGGCGGAGCGCGTGATCGGGGGTGCCAGTGCTAATTGTAATACGCTCCAGTTTCCGCTGAGACAAAGAAGAGGTTGATCAGGGGCACGAACAGGAAGCCGAGCAGAATGCGGTCCTGGAATGTGTTCGCTGCGCCGGGGTGCACTACGGAGGCAGATAATATTGACCTCTATTAAGCGGCGCTCCAGGGCGTTGTCAGTCAAGCTGTTGGTGGGCTTGGAGATTTCTGTCGAGCGACTTTAAGTCCATGTTACTTTGTAGAATATCAGGATACACGCACAGTACAGCAAGAAGACAGAGTCCGGGATGAAGTCCTCGAAGGTCTTGAATAGGATTGGAACCTAACTACAGAGCACATTTTAACATCTCGGTTATAGAGAGACCTTGATTCCAGCGTACTAGGATAATTCTAACATTAGCCTTGAGCCTGCGTTATCTGGAAAGTACCGAGGTACTGCTGGGGAGGGAGGAGTCCGTGGACGGTCCTGATGACTGTGACGACCGCGCACTTTTAGCGGAGGTCCATGGGACTGGAAAGGGAAGGGAAGGTGGGTATTAGGGCCCCCAGACGAGGTCTTGCGCACTGTGCACTGCACAGGCAGACACGTTCTTAGCCTCGTGGCTCTGCTGATACGTGATGCACGGACCGAGTCATAGATCCCCGCGGCCATCGGAGCCCGTCCCATTGGCTTGCATGTCGCGAGTACAAACTCCACCCCCTACATATATGGTGCTGGTACATTTGATGTAAATACTGAAGCTGAAGTGTCTCGTGTTAGGTATGTATGCGCAGCTGTCTAGCTCCTCTGCGCCTGACCTCGGTTTCGCACGCTCAGCCCCGCGCCGCCCACCGTCCGCTCCTGCGAGTGGATCTATCCGGCCCAGGTCTGGCCCTATCGGCCCGCCGGCCCCTGCCTCGTGGCTATGCTTCCTCTGTCTCTCCTCCCAACCATTTACTGCGTCCTCGCTCTCACCCGAGGCATCCCACACGCCTCCGGGCGCCCCCATTCCTCCTTGCCCGATTCCGAGAATTCAATCCTCACCCGCCTCTGCACGTCCCTGCCCCATCTTCGCCCAGCCCGTCTCATCTTCGCCTGGCCCGCTTCCTCTTCTCCTGCCCCGCTCCATCTTTGCCGGCCCCGCTCCGCATTCTGCATCCGTCAGCTCGTCAGCCCATCACCCATCATATTCATGAATTACGGATCCGGCTCGCACTCGCACTGGTTTCCTATCCCAAGCACAACTCTTTCCCAAGCCTGACAAGCCGCCCTCCCACTGGCTCCCGTTTGCGGGCATGTAGTCGCAAGAATATCAGGACTTCACGACGTTGCTGTAAAAGACTACGGCGTGCCGTGCATCATATGCAGGATCCGGACGCGCCAAATCAGGTCAGTACGGATTTGGTTAGGATATACGACGTACCTGGTAAAACCAAGCCCAAACCACGGTAATCGCAAACAAGGCCTGCTGCTGCAGCATGAGAAAGATCATGTCAATGCCATGCATGACATTTGGCGGGGCCGTTAGTGCGTTCGCGAGGCTTACTGAGGAACAAAACTCGTGAGCCCGAGCTCACGATGCGCCGATATAATGGCATGCAAGGTGAGTAAACCAAGTAAATACAGAATTTTACTATGCTTACATTATTGACTGACTCTGTTTCCAGAGAACGAGTGCGCACAGTGTGTAGCAGTACTTTCACCTCGGGAGTCGACCTGGACTGTCGAAACAGCGCGAAGTTCGGGGGCTGACGCATCCGTGGACCTAGCTTAAGCCTGAACTCACGAAGAGTCGAAGCGCCTCAATAAAGACCTGCCAAGTAAGCAAGACGATGTCTGATGTTCTTACACTAACCTACCCTGTTTTAGTGGATGGGTACGCGCCTCACCGTTGCTCAATGACGCATAGCAGCCTCCCAGCTCGGCCGCCTCGACTGTGGATACAGCGCAACGTCATGGCTGCATCCGTGCACCCAAGCAGAGGATCCGGGTGCTCCAGTTCAGGTCAATCGTTAGTGAGGAGTCTTATTAAGATTTTTGGCTAGTACTCACCATGAAATGAATATTTAGTCGCCTGGAACACGCGAACCGTGGGTGAGCATACGACCTTTCAACATTCAAAGTGCAAAGTCCACTGCAAAATAATGCGGGAACAGCGAACTTCTAGCGGCCCCGAAATTAAGGGACGGAATGTACTTGCACTCCGGGCTGCGAGGCAGGAGAGCAAACGCCGAGTGAGTAGAACTTCAATGCAATGAACTCGTCACTTACATGCCGTTCAACACTTCTTCCCTCAACCTGAGCCCGCTGCCAGTTGATGGGGGTGCAAAACCCGACGCATGGTCCACCTATGGTGCGTCTTCGACTTTGTCGTTCTTGGGTTGCTTGAGCCTCACGGTTCTGCTGATTCGTGAATATGGAACGAGTACGGCCCGCCGTGCCTGCTTCCGTGCATTCCCGCGGCCCTCGGGGCCCATCCCATTGGCCTGCCTAAGTATGCTCCTCTCCCCTCAGCCCGTGCATCCATTCGCCCATCTCCTCTACATCTGTGCGTTGGGGCGCTGGCTCGGCGGCTACAGGGGCTGCTCAGTGCCTCCCCCGCTGGTAGATTTGTCAGCCCGCGCCGTCCGCCGTCCGCTCCTGCGGGTCGGTCTTGCACGGTGGTCTCGGCCCAGGTCTGTCCTTATCCACCCGTCGACCCCTGCCTCCCCTCCATACCGCGTCCTTATCCCCGTCCCCTCTCACTCTCACTATCACTCTCACTTGCCCCAGGCATTCCACCCGCCCGCCCCCGACTCCGCATACCCCCATTTCCATTTCTCCGCTTCAAAGAATGCGATTCCCACCCGCCCCTGCTTATCCTGCACCTGATTCCTCGCTCGGCCGCCCTCATCTTCTCCTTCCCCGCCCCCTCTTTGCCCGACTGCGGTCCGCATCCTCAACAGTTCACGCCTGTCCACTCACACTAGCAACCGCTCGCACTGCTCACACTCGCTCGGGCACAAGCCGGAACAGCTATGGTATGTCTATCTCTATGTCTAGAGCCCTACCATCAGCACCAGAACCGGCACCCCTCCCGCAGCCTGCGTTCGCGGTACATCTTGGGTCCAGATCATATTAACACCATTGGACCCAATCAAGACCGCTCGAGTATGACTTACCGTATGCACACGTCAGTTTGACCTGTTGCATGCACCGCCGTCTGACGTCGTGTCCCAGCCTACTGCAGACGCCGCCCACTCCCCCTAGCTGTCCGCCATTGCCTCGCAGCGCATATCCCACAAACTTGAGCTTTCCGTGGACGCGTGTGCGCGAACTACCATGCGCACCGCACACCCCTAATACCTTGCATGTATGCGCGAACTATTTGTACCTCCCCCACGCTGGTCTACAACTGTGCCAACGCTTATGCGGCGCCCATGCCCACAACGAGCTCCCGATCATCAGCGTGCCTGTACCACCCGCCTGCGCGCGTACATGGACCAAGTCATGGTCACTAGTCCCCCACGCACCCCGCACCCCGCCTTCAGCCCTCAGCAGTCCACTTCCACCTCTGTTCGCTTGTCCCGCTTGTCCGCTCCTCCACCCGCATCCGGCAGTCCCGGGTCCGCAAGTCCCTCACGGTCGGCTCGTTCCCTCGTCCCTCTCGCTTTTCCCGCTCGCTCCCAACTCGCCCTTCTTTCTCGCTCGTCCAATCCAAGTCCAAGTTCCAACCTTCGCTAGCCCTCTCGCACGGCACTCTCTCTAGATGCAGGAGATGAGGCGGGCAGGCCAGGGTAGGGACAGGTGGGCAGTGCGTACTTTTGTCTTAATGCGCATTGCGGGTGGACAATGCATTGCAATGCAGTCAATACCGACTCACTGTGGGGTACTGGTGAGTCGTGCAGGTGAGCCTTTGGCCTGAGCAGTGAGGCTTGCCACTCTCGATCGGCCCTCGCGCTAGATGCACTAGATGAGGAGGACTTGAGGCGGGCGGGGTAGGGCAGGAACGGGCGGGCTGTATGTAGGAACAGATTTGTTTCTCTTGGTCGTTTAGTAGCCTGTTACGGCCACTATCGGCGCTGGAAATTACTCGATTGATTCACAACTATACTCGGCAAATATTCCTTGTCAAAACCAGTCCTTTCACGCGTGTATCCGGGTATGATTTTATTCAACTTTTCAAGCCTTAGTTCCTACGGAAGCGCACACACTCCAGATTCACGGACCTTGTGGGGACAGTAGCATTAAATATTAATAATCCGTTCATTATATGGGGATTGCAATCTCATAGAAGCTAGATAGTTTAGGTCGCAATGCAAGGCCGAAGACCCTGCACTCGAGGGAACCAATACACGATTCTGACTTTGGGTAGGTAAATCAAGTAATGCTTATACTCACTTGACACTTGCTCAAATGGACGTCGTCTCTTGTGTACCTGAGCAACAATGAAGCAGGATTTGGAGGACATAAGAGAAATACACGCGGGTAGGTTGAGAGATAAGTACTGAAGTTTTGTATTTTTCTACTGATCATTTTGTATGTCCTTCTTTCTTCTTTTCTTCCCGTGTTCACTGGTGAGAAAGTGAGGGAATATGCTATGCATTTAAATCCACCGGACCGCTCCATTACCCAGGATGGACTCCCCAGTGCTCCTGCACTGACCCCTACTCCTCCCGCAGTGATATTGACCCCGTGCTACTCCCGCCCCTGTCCCTGGACTGTGGACGCGAGCAGGAGGACTCAGATGGAAGGCTGAAGCGGTGGAAATACGACGGACCCGACATCAACCTGACACAGTGCCCGACGCGCGTGCGAGGAGGTTTGCGACGGGCTACGGGCCTAGGGGTAGGGACTCAATAGGCGCAGGTTCCGAGGCAGGTACATGGCTATAATGTAAGTAGGTGCCTGTGAGCCATCGGACGGAGGATGCAAGACGTATGGAACGTGCACAGTGCATCATTTTCAAGTCCCTCCGGAACCCGGCCCCTCGCTCTGCAACCTCGCGCCTTACTACGGAGGCGCAGTTCCTCCTGCCTCACCGGGGCGCAAAGGTGAAAATACGGGGCGCAAAGGAAGGGCGCGAAGACGGGGAAGGCGGGGCACATGCGGTGAGGCCACGCAGGGGCGCACGGCGGGTAATATGCATGAGTGCGAGTTCGGGCTCGGGCTCGGGATGACTCGGAAGGGGTCAAGAGATGCGGGACGAGAAGGGCAGACGGATGAGGAAGAGCAGAGGGATGAGTGATGAGGCCTTGAGGGGCCTGAGAAGGAAGAACTTGAACCCAAGACAAGACCGCCAAGCCAGTGGCAGTGGGACGTAGTGTGGGCATGGTTCGGTTCTGAGAGGGGTAGGAGTAGGGGGTGAGCGGGTGAGCGACGTAAGGGTGCGTGCAGGGTGCGGTGGGCTGGGAGTGCCGTGCCATGACTCGCTCACCGTGGGTGAGGGTTCCGGACACGGGGCGGCTGGACGAGGAACCCGAGTGCGGGATGCGTGAATGAGTATGGATGTGGCATGCTTGAAGGCGGGGAGTGGGGTCCCGGGTGCAATGGGGACCAGTGAGCATGTATGTGCCCATGCGGGTGGCATAAGCACATCAATGCGCGGGAGCCTGGTGTGGGCGGGCGTGCGTGGTCAGGAGTTGCTTTGGGCGGGCGTGAACGTGGGGGAGGTAGCGCGCTGTGGTGGGCTGGGACGCATGCAACAAGTCAAGCTGGCGCGCATGGGGTAGTTCGCGCACACCCGGTCAGGCTCAAGTTAGGGAGAATGTGGCACGAGGCAATGCCGGCCAGCTACAGTGCCTCCCCTCTTGGTGTATTTTGATATCAATATTGAAGTCATACGGTAGCACGAGCTATGCACACCGACCGCCCTTGCTTCACGACGGCCCCTCGTGAGTCATATGTATGGCTCCTCTGCGTGCCAGACCTCAGTGCTCCATACGACGCAGAATTTTTCGCGCTGTTCGCTCCCGCGAGTAGATCTATGGCGCACCTCGTGCGTCAGAAGTCTTATCAACCCAGGTCTGTCTCCATCCGGCCGCCAGCCCCTGCCTCTCCTCCCTACCGCGTCACCCATCACATCCGCAGATCCTGCATAACGGCTCTTGCTCGAGATTGGTCCTTGTCCCGGAACATAAAGCTGTCCTAAGTACTCGGTTCGGCAATGAAAAGGATTTGTTTGTCGGACGTCCATACATCGTGTATAAACGTCTGAAAATGGTCCCAAGGAAGAAAGCAAAGACGGGCGAGAAATGTCACGTAACAGCAGCGTTCTCTGATGACCCGTCCGCAGTCAATATTGACCCCAGGACAGTCAGACAATATCTGAATGTTTAAGTTTTGGTGTCATTCGCAGGAAGCCAATACGTCGTCTTCAGGCATTCGAGGATTCTGCTCAGTGTCTGTCCGATGAGATGGAGATAAAACAGATGAATAAGACTAGTAAATATTAAGGATAGATGGTGAGTAACCAACCTGGATCATCCCAACGCATGCGCGTTGCTCCTCAACGGTCCGTGGTATTCTACCTTGTGCGCCGCTCGCTGCTGGGCCTCGACACCGGCAAAGGAATCAAGGTAATTCATTGTGAGTGGTATGTCTTGGGACATAGCTCGGCCATGAGAAGTGTCACGCGAGGGCGCTTGTGGAACGTCCATACCTCGTCTTGCGACCTTTGTGCGGCGTTTTCTGTGTATACTTTGCGCGGTTGAGCTATGGGGATAGATGTGAGTAGTAAATAGGAAAGATAGTGTCTATGCAACTCGCCTGTATCGTCTTTGCCCTTCCACCCAGTATACCACCCGCCGTGGGGCCTCGACATCAACAGAAAATTCTCGAGAGTGGGCGTTAGCTTGAACATGAGATGAGGGCGTTTGCGGGACGTCGATACGTCGTGTTGAGCCATGCAGTCGTCATTACCAGTTATGATTTGAGTGATTGAGCTAAGCAAAATGAAGGTGAGTTGTAATTTAGTTGGATGGCGGCTATATGACATACCTGTGTCATCTCAGCGCGTGCGCGCTGCTCCCCAACATCGTTTACCCCACCACCCTGTGCACCACTCGCCACGGAGCCTCAACCTTGACCCCAGAGCCGCATAAAATCGCTTTGAATGTCATGTATTCGATGATAAGAAGGCCATGATATGTGTTGGGTGAGAGCGTTTGCGAGACGGCGATACATCGTCTCGAGGCGCCAGCACGACGCTCACGCAGTGTTCTACATGTAATTGAACTAGAATAAGTGAAAATAGAGAGTAGACAGGGTTGGAGACGTACCTGATTCCTGGACTGTGCGACTCCACCTGAGGATAGAAGTTATGCGACTTACCTGTGTCGTCGCAGTGCGTGCACGCTGCTCCTGCCTTGCCACGACATTTGCCCCTCAAGCTGGTGTACCACTCGCTGCGGGGCTTGAGCTTGAACATTGATCCAAGGGCAATGTATAATTGTCGTGAATGGCCTGCCTGTGAGAGGTGTAGTGCGAGGGTCGCGTTGTCGGGAGGTCAATGCGTCGTATTGATGCGTGAGTACAATGTTTTTAGTGTATCTTGAATGTAATGTAACTGGACGTCTACAGAGTAAGTGAAAATAGAAAAGTAATTGGGTGTGCAACATACCTGTGTCGCAGAATCACAGCTCTCCGCGGGACCTCGTCCTCTCTTCCCAGGCACCATGAATTGCTGTAGATAGAGTGATTGACGGTATGGCGTTCACTGGGCGTCAATTTGTCGTCTCGCGACCTGAAAACGCTGCGTCCAAGGCACGTTCGGAGTGCACAAGCACGGCTGCAGGCAGACAGGCAGATACGGTGGTGTAGTGACGTCGTAACGCTAGGGCGCTCCTTATTGCCCACCTGAATCCGTTTTCTGTTTGTTACTCCAGTAAGACGTGGCGCTTTCTGTGTTGTATACCTGTACCATTCCTCCGGTCTGCACATAGAGAGGTAAGTAAGCCATAGAAAACTAAGTAAGTGTTATAGTGTATATGGGTATCATGGACTTACTGTTACCTCAGCCACGGTAGTCCCTCCGCTGGCATGGCCGTGCGCTGGGCGCAGGGCGTTGAACTAGTATTAGAGAGCCGTTTCAGACGTGTTCCATGGCCCAGTCACTATGTCTTGCATTGTGTCGGGTCTCAGCGTTTTCAGGATGTCGAAAAAACATAGTTGCATGCTGCAAGTCGTCCAAGCATGTCGAGGAGCGGCGCATATACGTCTAAGGAGGGACAGAGAGTCAGTACCAGACGTTAGGGTAAGAAAATACACGACGTACCACGAGTGTATACGTCCAGGAGGGTATGTATCGGGGCAGCATGAGGTGGCAGTAATAGAGGTGAAAGGGCAGTGCCGGTTAGTAAGTACGTAAAGTACCAGCCCCGGCATACTGGGCCCTCACTCCGCACACGGCCAGGGACGCACTCCCGAGCACCGGACAACTCCTCCATCCCCTAGGTGTTCCGCAGAAATTACAGCCAGTCTACCAGCTCACAGCATCACCGCTGGCCATTATAGTACGGCTGGTACTCCGATTGCGTGTACATCTCGAAACTACACCCAAACGTAGATTCCCGGCGGTAAAATTCCGGTAGTATATAAAGGCTCACTGTAACGGGGACATCACCTCGATGTACCATTATTTACTTATATTTAATAGTATGTAGTATCGCCTTCCAATATAGAGATTTGGCAGGTTACTTCGTGTGACTAAGGGACTACGAGTGGATACAACCGCTTCACTTTTTTTAACCGAAATCATATTGACAAGTTACCAAAACACGCATAAGCGCATAGCGCTAAAAAAAAGCTACAAACATATGTCAAAAAACAATCACCCAGTAGGCAGTAGACGAGGAAGCCAGGCAGGGGAAGAAGGCCCCGCTGGAGGAATCGGACTTACTGCTCAATTTTCAGACCCACAGAATAATTTTGATCCGGATGAGTCATTCGCCGGACACGTGCCCGGATCAATGCTAAACACGCCGACCCCAACCAGGGGGAACGTGAATAGACCTGTGGACTTGTCGTTGCGGTATACACCCCGTAACGAGGAAGCTGTCATTGCCAACGAGGAAGAGAACGAGGAGCAAGACAGCGACGACTCATATGAGCTAATGATTGTAAACGGGCTTGGAGATGAAAGACCCATATTAGAACTAGACAGTACATTAGCTCAAGAAATAATAATGTTCTGGGACGACTTCGCGGAAGAAGAAGTCCCTGTGAGAAGGCGATTACAGCTGGTTACCGAGGCAATCAATATAACAAACCTTGCGCGGGACGCAAAGGGTCTGCCGGCGGGCGAACCGGAGGACGAAAGTTATACTAAATCAGTATTGAAGAGGCTCGGTTTGGCTGTTAAAATGTATAGAAAAATAACCAGAAGGGATGATCTGGACAATCAGCGCCCACTATTACTCACACCTGTCAACTGTGTCAGCAGCATACATCAATCTATGATGCGAGCAGGAGCAGCGAACACACCAATGCCGGAAGTACCAACAACACCAGAAATCCATGAGACAAGACGAGACGGCCGAAGATGGTCAGCCTCGACAGATACTTCAAGAGTAATAGAGGAAGCTACGGCGTACATTAACAAAGAAAGACGTAAAAAGGTTCAGCATAACTCACAAGATAATAATAAACCGGTGACACCTATAGACCGGGAAGTGCGCATACTTGAAAAGAAATATACATTACCAACTGAGCTTAATGGACGAGTACTGGCTACAGACTGGAAGACGCGTATAATATTACAGAGAATGCGGAATGAAGACCTGCAAAAGAAAGGCGTATCCCAGTACGCAGACCAGGGTATTAAATGGAACAGTGATGGGGAACCCATCGACTGCATGCGTGAAATGTATATCGCAAGCATAACACCAGGAGATAAACGAGACCCGATCGAAATCACGGAAAGGGAATCTCAACCGATGGGATATGATAAGCGCACGAGCAATACACCGGAATGGTCTAGCTCGCCGGAAAGGATCAAACGTGAAAGTGACGAGGCCCTGGGCATTGTCCGAGGCCAATCCATAATCCACAACCCAGTACCTCAAACAAATATATTTGATGCTAGGCAAACGGTCGCAGACGCCAATGAGATGTTCCGTCACCAAATGCACGAACGCTTGGTAAGCATAGTGCGCAACCATTGTGGAAGGCGAATAGAAATGCCATCAGATAAGGGTAAGCCCAGGGTACCTGGTATAGAAACAATAGAGAAGTACAAAGGTGAACCAAAGATGCGTATCCTGGAACAATGGGTATTGAATGTATCGGTATATTTTGCACTGGCTAACCTGAGTGGACCTGACTATGACGAAATGAGGGTCCGGTACAGCTTGATGATGCTAGATAAAGAGGCACAGACCTTTATGCATAGACACGTCCTGGGCCTCAATCGAGAAAAGCTACATTGGACTTTCGAAGATGTGGTTACACATCTATATGATAGATTTATAGTTCCCTCCATGCAACAAGATGCCCGAGAAGAACTAGAAAAATTTAAATTCGATCATGATAAGGGTGTACAGTCCCTTTACGATGATATGAAGGAGTCTATAAAAGAGATGATCTGCCCCCCCGACAGATATACGTTGTCCTGCTGCTTCATGCTAGCATTGCCATCATCGTGGCGAGAAAAGATATTAGATCGCGGGTACTCTGCGCAAATAAATACAGTGGAGCAACTGCTAGTGGAAGCGAAGGCGGTGGAGGCCACGGCAAAAGAATCGCGGCGTTTTAATGAACGCGCGCGTGCTTTATTGAGACAGGACAGTAAACTGCATGAACCAGAGGAGAAGCGGTCCGATCGCGAACGAACCCACAGGGCCAAGCGCCGGGCAAGGCATCATGTATCGATTGATGCCAAGGATACGGGGTGGGCGGCTAAGGACCCACAACCAACCTTTGCCAAGCCACGCACTGATAGACTGAAGGATGGTAAGACTGATGAACGCGAGCGGCCAAATCGAGGCGACAGACCTACCGACCAGATAGTATGCTTCAAATGTGGCAAGGTTGGGCACTATTCTAACGGTTGCCCCAATGACAGTGGTAAAAGGAACGCGGAAGCAAATAGGACCTTTATACGAGCCGCTCACACTGCAAGGTCGCAGAGGAGCTGTGAGTCATTGACAGGCTCTGAGTCCGGAGACGATTCAGTGTCGTCAGATGGCGAATCAGCGAGCGAGAACAGCAATGAGGCAGACAGCGCTCACCACTCAGCCTCGCAGGCAGACGGCCCCGATCTAGAAGAGGTACCATATACAGCATTTTCTAATGATTACTACTCACGCACCTCGGATACTGAACACTTAAACGCCATGTCGGAGACCCACGAGGACGAACTAGTTCTGGTACCGCGTAGGCGAGGAGCATTCAAATCATCCAAGGAAGCACGGGACCGACCTACGGTGCCTATGGAGCATAAGAGATGTCTTGTTACATACTGCAAGGTGAACGGGCAGGAAGCCTGGACCCTATGGGATTCAGGCAGCACAAGCTCCTCAATATCACCAGCGTTCGTAGACGTCAACAACATCATAGCATTTCCGTTAAAGACGCCCCTTACCATCCAGCTGGGCACAGTGGGCAGCCGTGCGAAGGTTACACATGGCGCTAACGTGGAACTGGACGTGGCCAGTGAAGTCAGCAGTGAATACGTCGATGTGTGTAACATCGACCATTACGACCTGCTGATTGGAACACCATACTTACATAAGCATGGGGTAATCCTCGACTTCGAAAATGTCGTGGTGCGCATACACGGACGAGAATTGCCAGCTCTGCTGTACGAGAAGGATGCGGATGGGAAACTGCATCGTGCTCGTGTGACAGAGCAGAAGCACCACTGACTAACCGGCCCGCGGCAGCGTGTCCGTGTAGAGGAGGCTGACGATGACATAGTGTTGACAACATGTGAATGAATACCACATATGGTAGTCGGACACAACAACGTCAAGACTCTTCTAGAGTCTTCGGATAATTTCCAATACTTACTAATAATTTTCTTGGATTAAATCATAGCATTGATAATTATCTACGTACAGAATTTTCTAGTAAATATCTTGTACAGTATTTAAGCGCCCGTTGGGCGACCTCAATAAAGGTTGTCTTTAATTCGCCTTACCACTGCGCCAGATTACAACAGGTTATGAGCCCTGAGAGGCACTAACCATCTATCACTTCTATCCTCGACTTCTATCTCGTTACTACGTCAGCTCCTTACTCGCTTACATCGTTACATCACCTCGCGCGCCTATTAGTTATCATTTTCCCATGTCACTATGTCTGAAGACCAGACTTTGCTCGGCAGCTATCGGATGGAATTGTTGAAGGCCCACAACTGGATGCCATGGAAGCGTCGCATGCTCGCAGTTTTGGTGGACCTCGGACTGGACAAGTATGTCGAAGAAGGCGCAAGACGTCCAGGATCAATGGTGCCGGGACTACCTACCTCGGAGGAATTGGCTGTGCAAGCCGCGTGGGACAAGGGTGATGCCAAGGCTCGGTGTCGGATCGAGCTTGCCATCAGTGATGCGGAAATGGTGCACATTATGGGTGCTACCACTGCTCGCGAAATGTGGGAACAGCTCTGCGTTGTGAAGGAATCAAAGGGTCGTTTGGGTTTGCTTGCCACGCAACGTGCACTATTTCGGGCCACTGCAGACGAAGGTTGCGACATGGCGGAACACATTGCAAAGTTACAGCAACTCCAGGAGGAGTTACACATTCTCGGCAGCAAGGTCTCGGATGAGGATTTCGTCATGATTCTCCTTACATCACTTCCAGAGTCATGGGAGAATTATGCCTCATCCTTTCTCGGCTCCAGTGGGAACAAGCCTACCATCAGTAAAAAGTGAGAACGTTGATTTCACGTTCTAACTCCGATACGACGTTGGTCATGTTTTTCTAAAGTATATGTCTTTATGGGGCTTTGTCCTGGAATATTCATGGATTTCTTGGCATATATTCGTCATACTATTATTATTGTAGTCTGTAAATACATGTAATATGAATGTAATCTGGTTTTTATAGGACATGTCCTGATGTAAGATGATATACCATATGTCAGGATTTCAGCATTCTGATAATGTATATGTTATATTACTCATAAAAACACTACATTAGAATCATTACATTAGGGGTTGCCATGTAGAGTACTTAGTTTGTGAAAGAATAAGAACTTAAGACTATTAAGTCAGTTGCAATTTTGGTAGAATATTGGATAGTTATTGTGTTTCAAGAGGCTCTGAATACAAATTTTACAGACATGCATTCAGATATGCTACAAGAAACCTTATGAGCCTCAGAGAATGTTCAGCAATCTGTGAGACTTAATGGTTACAACATGCAAAGAAAGAAGGAACTTTAACCCACTAATTCTGCCTGCCACCATGATTTACCACTGCTACTCCTTTGAAATCTTCAAGCTTCATGCTCTGCCTTTGATTGAAAGCCCAAAACTTGATTGCTGAAGTGGTCCTATGAAGGGAAGATCAACAGGCTATGACATCCAGATCATCAGCAGACTGACAAAAATAAGAAAATCTGCCATTAAAAGTGTGAAGTTGATTAATATGAAAGGTATAACATCCCAGAATATCTCTTGACTCACAATGAGACGTCCAAGAGCCATGTTTTGCAGAGGATATGATGGTGGATTGTGGTACTGATGAGAGTGGTTGAGGATGAGAGGTGATGTGGAAAATTTGGGACCAAAATAATGCAAGAAAGTACTTGAATTTCACCAGTAACTGATTAAACAAGCAGGTACATACGTGAATAGAGCAGATAGCAAAGGCATAGCGTCCCCAGCACTCAGGAAGCGAGTACTGGGGTAATTCTGCGCGTCCTGGGACCAGGTGAACGGTCCCGGGGTGTGCTAAGCCCGCTTGGTATGCCCACCCCATTTCGTCCCCCTGCTCCCGTGGCGCCTTCGAACGGGGCGCGTTGCGGTCGCAGGGGCACCCCAGCACACGTATACTGCGTGCTGGGGTGATATTACACGCCCTGCAGCCGTTCAAACGGCCGCAGGGCGCGTTGTTGTTGTGCGCGGCCCCCCCACCGCCTCCTACCCCGCTCCTGCGGCATGCGCGATTGACGCGTCTTACGGGAGCAGGGGCCGCCCAGCACGTGCATACTGCGTGCTGGGGGGCTGCTATGCGCCCTGTGGCCGGTCGCACGGCCGCGGGGCGCGTCGTTGTTGCGCGCGGCCCCCCCACCGCCTCCTACCCCGCTCCCGCGGCGCGCGCGATTGACGCGTCATACGGGAGCGGGGGTACCCCAGCACGCGCATACTGCGTGCTGGGGGGCTACTACGCGTCCTGCGGCCGCTGGAACGGTCGCGAGGCGCGTCGTTCTTGCGCGGCAGGCCATCCCCGGTCCTACCACGCTCCCAATTGGCGCGCAAAATGGGGTCACAGCATGCGGTCTACCCGTTCTGGAGTAATTTCAAGCACCCCGCTGTAGTGTAGTGGCTTCATTCCTTCCTCTTTGTATTCAGTATCATGTCCTTCAATTATGGAGTGATCACTTTCTCAAGATGAGTTGAACAATTGTTGATTAAGGACGTACATTAAGATATTGGTCCAGTTCTACGCATTCACGCGTGGACATTTGCACGAGACGATGTCTAGGCCCTTTTTTCTTCTTGTTCCTCCAACAGTCGGTTGTGTATCGACTCGCGCTCCCTTCCTCGGTCATAATGAACATGTAGGCCAGTGTTGGGCCCTTACACCGCGGTCGTGCTCTTCCGTTCGCAACAACCTAGAATTGGTTTCCTCCCTCAAATACTCGCACTAGAAACTCTATCCCTTCTTGCGTTGCTTGTACTTTCATACATAACATAGGGACATGTGAGAAGTCTCCTGTACATCATCAAAACTATGCTACTACAACATTTGTACTACTGCTAGATTTTTGCGCACTACCATGTGTGTACATGGGTAGTGTGCAAAAGAGAACCACAAACCGGTTTGACGCGGGAAGTCGTGAACTTTAGGGTGGCCTCATGATTGATCCCACGCTCTCTTGTGATCGAGCGTGGGATCAATCATGAGGCCACCCTAAAGTTCATGACTTCCCGCGTCAAACCGGTTTGTGGTTCTCTTTTGCACACTACCCATGTACACACATGGTAGTGCGCAAAAATTTTGCAGTAGACAAGGGTTTATGATAATATCTTCAAAATTTCCGACTTTAGCTTAATGCAATGTTATCTTCTTGAAGGTAGCTTTCTTGCTTGCAGGTCGCGGCCCACCGTATCTCGCAGTCATGGTTGATGTTGGTTAAGCTTGAAGTTATCCTGCCCACACAAATGATTCAGTTCTGTGCCCCCTCTCGGCTGCGACCCCAAATTAAGGAGCAACCGATGCATGTCATCAACCAGAAGATAGGTTAGGTGGACCACCCCATGGAAGGCATAGGTTGTCTCGGTGGTTGAATGTCCTATGCCATACAGCAGACCACAGCAAAACCGTACCATCACCTCCCTGACCGTGGACCAGCCCATCATAAACAAGGGTTAGTCTTTTTCTTCCCGTCCCTTCTGATGTTCACAATGTTATCAGACGCTCGCCTCGGCCCGCAATCAGCACAGTCGCAACTGGATAACGGGACTTATACGGAGCCTACCATCCTTGCACGTTGCTTTGCACTCACGACTCGCTCTTGTAGGCAATCGCGGTTCCTCCTAAACCAACCCCCATATTCTATGTTCAACGTCTCCGCTGACCAAGTAAAGACATGGGGCTGGATCTCTGCTCAGACTGCAGCGCACTGTCCTTTGATTCAACCTCACTATATTGCTTCTTGAAATATATGTTGTCTCTGCATGTATCACATAATAGGAATTTGTCCTTCAGTAACCTGTTCGTGAGCAATAAATACAATGATGTCGGTACCTACGCTTCGCTGTAGAATAGAATGTAAAGTACGGGTTGCTTGGTGCGCGCATTGAGTCTGTCAAAGCCCAAGTAGCACTCGGGACCACGGCCCGTGCGGAAGTCCTGCCGACACCCTGCCGCTGCCGACGTTTTGCTTAGTCAAACCCCCCCTTTTGACCCCTGCTGACACATCATTATTTCACGTGACTTACATTTGTTTTTATTTACTGGTAACTCAGCTCTTGCTTCAACTTCTTGGGAACTGGGCTCGTTTTTCTGGTACAAAAAATCGCATATCTCCATTATTCTTTAATCAGTCGACTCTGCCTGGCCCGTTACTCCCTCTTTCGTAATAATGGGAACTGATAACAGTATGTACAAGTTGTCTGCCTTTTATTTTGCTGTCCGTTAATTATCTTGCATGATATGGTTTACTAGTGGATCTCGTCAGCGAAAAACTGTCATCTTCATCGAAGGCAGCCCAATGCGACGATACTATGCAGTTAAAGCACGTGTTACTGTCTTCTGCTTTCCAGAAATTGCCTTGGGATACAAATATTATGGAAGTTTTACAATCCCTGGACCATACCCACAAGCATGGGGTTAGCATACGGTACCTCTGTCAAAACAAACATAACTCACCAAAGATCTACTGCAGGAAATAATCACAAACATCCTTTTGTATGAAAAGGAGTATCTTCTTAATGGAGGCACCTCGAAAGAGTCCTTGGAAATGCAATCCCTGCTTGGGATCCAGTTCAGCCTTGAAGGTTCTTGGTACCGTCTTTCTTCCACTGAGCCTCCAGAATGGAGCGACATTCAGGCTTTAAAGGTATGCACCCTAGTCTGCAATTACAAACTCGCAGAAGTTCTCTCGGTTGTAAACGAGTTGCTCTCCTTCTCCTCGACGCTGCATTCAGCATCTCCGGGGCTTGGTCAACTCTCACTCTCGAACAATGGCAGGGACATTATGAACCGTCTGGCTGATTGGCCAATGCTCATTAATAAATTCACCCAAAACTTTTCGAGCAGCTCTAGTACCCTCGCTTCATCTGACAACTCCAACGCACAAATGCTGCCAGCATTGCTCCAGCTCTTACAAGGTCTCTTCCGCGTCAAAACCGCAAAAACCAAAGCAAAAATTCAACACAACTTTCTGATTGCCGCTGCTCATGTAGCGTTCATTAAAGAATATGGTATCAATACACGTCGAGGCATTTCATCTGACGTGACTTATAATGTGCCCGATTTTCCTGATATGAATTCCTCGTGAGTATGGTTCGACTCCTTTGTATACCAACTAAGCGTATCTATGTAGTGAATTTCTGAAGAATCTTAAGGGAAAACTTACTGAGAAAGAGTTTCAATATGTTAACATGTTGAAGTCGCTCGACAATGGACTGAGGTTTGTCTTGCACCTTGCTCTTCTTGTGTCCCCTCTGTGCCTCTGCATTCCTGTTGGTGTCCACAAAAGAGTGTTTCGTCGGAAGAGCTTGATGCAATTGTCAAGCATTCTGGGGTCAAACAAGCCAGAGATCTTGCGTCGAATAGAAATCGTAATCTGGAAAGCACTCTTTAACATTGTAGAGGATCCCATTAACGCTGAATCCATCCTAAACGCTGCCGGGGACTTCATTTCCGCGATTGATACGACCGCGGCGGATGACGAGCAATGTAGTTCATGGTTTAACGTCTTCAAGGAGCATTTAGCAATGCCTACAATACCTGCTGTCCTTCAAAACCACGCTGAGCCAGCACCCCACAACACAATCTCCGCGATTGATAGGACTGCAGTGAATGACGAGCAATGCAGTGCATGGTGTAACATCTTCGAAGAACGTTCACCAATGCCTACAATACCTGCTGCCCTTCAAAACCACGCCGAGCCAGCGCCCCAGATCACTCTGCCTCCCAAAACCATGCCTGACAGTCCAGATATATCCGTTTTCGCTTCAAATGGTCAACGTTCGAGGAATTATCTTGTGGTTCAGCGTCCCTTTGAAGATGATGAAGAGCAACTGTGTTGGGGTGACAGCGACAATGGGGGGGTTGATCTCTATAACGGGGAAATGTCGCCCCAAGCTTCAACGTCTGTGGGAGGGATTACCTTTGATGACAGTGCCATCAGCTTTGAACATCACGGAGATATTATAAATCAAGAACCAACTGAAACAGACGGTGCAGACCGTTTCGCAAAGGATTCTACTGGCAAAGGAGAACAAACACAGCCTGTCATCGGCAATGTTAGCGGAGCAGGCGCAACCTTGGCGCAAACCATAAACATGGACGCAGAATGTGACGGCAGAGACGGAGAGTTTGAGGCGGTTGAAGGTGATCAAGGGAAAGGCAGTATGCTAATCAAGAATTTGGCGGAAACCGTGACTATCGACACTGAAGGCAAATGCGGAGACGGTGAGAGCCAGGGCATGGGTATGGACGATATCCGAAGTACTGCCAGAAATTCTGAAGACACGATACCCGAGGGGCCCCAGGAAGCATTGGACGAGGCAGATCGACATGAGGACGACCTATGCAATCATTCAGGGAATAACATGAGTGCTGATCCAGAAAGGGAAGTTGAAGAAGACAAAGTGCAGGGCATGGATGGCAGGGAAAGTCTTGTGCAAGATGATGAAGACATGCCCAGCTCCAGTGAATTGAGCGAAACAGAAAGCGATGACTCAGGGGGCTCAATGAGCATTGATGCAGAAGGGGAAGTTAAACAAGACCAAGCGGAGAGCGTGGATTGCAGGGACAGCCTCGTTGGAGACGATGAAGACACGTCCAGCTCCAGCGAAGAGAGTGAAACAAAAAGCCAGAACTCAGGAGGCCCAACGAGCATTAACGCAGAAGGGAACGGCGATGAAGACAAAGCGGAGGGCATAGATTATAGGGACAGCCTTGTTGGAGATGATGAAAGTACATCCAGCACAAAGCGTGAGCAATGTGAGGACAGAATGGACAATTGCATACCCAAAATAGAAACGCTTGATATGCAATCAGTGACCGACGTTCGTCGGTCAGTTCGCATAAGGGACAATTGCCAGTTGTCCAAATCGCAGACTTCATCAAGTGGACCCACGACAAAACAGGGTGGAACCCAAGAGCGGCCTGCTGCTAATATTCTTCACTCGTCGCAACAGCCCTTGTCACTCACGTCAACACTATTAGCAATCAAGGTATGCTCCTTGCAGTGCTGTTTAACTTTTGATAACTGACTGAACAAGGACAAGAGTACCACTCTTGACGACAAAAAGCACTGTGAAGTTTTCAAAACCCAGGACCCAATAAAGGTTCATGATATCATTGGACGTGAACACATATTTCACATCCGTCAGAACGTAAGATCCAACTTATCAACGATATGGCACTGACATTATTGATATCTTAGCTTCGGGCTGATGTTGGGTTACTGTCCAACTTCTATGATGATGCTAAGCACATTTATGTGCTATCACATGGCAAACAGTGCATTCCTATACATGTTTGCTGTCTCAATCTGCCCGACAACAATTCATCTATCTTCCACAGACTTACTAAGTCCCAATTTGATCATATTGAGCCTCCAAACTTGCAAGCCCTGTTTCGCTCTCATCATTTCGTTATTACCAATGAAAACACTCCTTTGTCCTTCGATGAACAAGGCTTGAAGACCTTGGAAAAAACACTGACCTCTGTAAGGGCGACTCTGCGCAGTGTCGAGCTCACACGAGACCTAGCAGAGGGATTCCGAAGTTTATTAAGCTGTAAACTATAAATACAATAGAAGCGCACCTAGCAGAGGGATTCCGAAGACAAAAGCCTAAGGAAACCCGCTGCTGGGCGCCACAGTACATAATAGAAGCGTTGATTGATGCATGAGAATAAACTATACAGTTGATCCGCCACAAGAAGCCACCACATCACGTCCTCATGTGATGTGCATCATACATCATATGCACAACACATGATGGACGTGTCCCATCAGTACGTCACATGATGTAAACCACGCGCGCCTGTGCACAGTACACACTGCAGAGCATAGTGTACACTGCACGGGCTGCGCGCGGCGTAAGAAATAAAAATAAAATAAAATAAAAGAAAGTAAAGGAAGACGAAATGAAATAAAATAAAGGGTGACGCACAGCGTCCCCTTACATCACCCCCCCTTCAAGACACGGCGTCCCGGCGTGGCAAGGTGATCCACTCGCCACCATTGACTGTTCTATACCGTCCAGGCTCAATTGCCAGGGAGCCAATAACCCGCGGAGCATCAGGATGTTCCCGGTAGAACTTGGCCACCAGCTGAGGTGAGAAGACGTCTTCCGCATGCTCCCAGGAGTTCTCCTCATACCCATACCCCTTCCATTTGATGAGGAACTGAAGCCTGTTTCGATGGATGCAGCTGTTGAGGATGGCCTCAACCTCGTACTCCAGCTCGTTATCCACCAGCTCAGGTTCTGGAGGAGGCGCTGCAATGCAGCCCGGAATAGGGTCAGGGAGACAGGGCGTGAGCTTGACAACAGGGAAGACAGGGTGGAGACGCTTGAGAGAAACCGGGAGTTTGAGACGGTAGGCATGAGACATCAGGAAAAACACTTTTTTGAAAAAAGTCTTTTAATTTTTCAAAAAGACTTAAAAAGACTTAAAAAGACCCCAGGAGACCTGGGTCTCTAGGAGACTTAAAAAGCAAAGTCTCCAGGTATAAAAGTTAAAAAGACTTTAAAAAGACTTTATGAAGCAATAAAAGACAATAAAAAGTGTACTTTAAGACATCACAGTTCTTAAAAAAAAAGCAAAAAAAGTAATTTAAAGCGCTCTTGAAGCAATCAAAAGACATCAAGTGCTTCAAATAAAGTATAATAAAAGACCTTGCTAAACATTTAAAAGATATAAAAAAACCACATTAATACATTATCAGGCATATTTAAAGATCCTAAAAGATTCAAACAAGGTCTTTATATAGCATATTAATAGCTTTTGTAGACACTAAGAGAAACAAATAAACCCACTTAAAGATATAAAGGCACAACATAATGTCTTTTTTTAAAAAATATAAACATTTTTAGAGCTTTAGAAAGACCTAAAAGAGTACAAAAGAAGACTCTTGTGATATCTCGTAGTATCTTTAAAACCCTTCTCTATAGCACATTAGCAACCTTAGAAAGCTATTTAGAGATCTTATGAGACTTTGCAATTGCTCAAAATAGTGTATTAATTGTAGCCTTTTATCTAAAATAAGTATACGAGGAATCAAAAGAACGATTATAAAAGAAGGCATTATAAAAGAAGGCTAGATAACAGTATAAACTACAAATCCAGTGGTAATGCTGGCTCTGCCTCTGGTAGTACTGGTATAGTCGCATTCAAAGTTCCGAAATCAAAATCTGCTAAATCATCTGTTTCGTCATACCCAATAAACATATCTGACGAGCTATAAACATAATTAGTAAGGGAAAAAACTAGCGAACAAATTAAACCTACCATAGCTGTTGGAAAGCATCTTGCCTCCACTTTAAAGCCCATCCACTAGACTTCTGCTCGAGAACAATCCAGTTACCCATATGGCGACTATATCTATAGCAATATGATTAGTAGTGCAAGGTAATAAGTAATAGCAGAAGCACTGTACAAAACTCTAATAGTCGTTTCGTCAAAATTCTTCCGACTCTTTGTACCATGGCCTTCCTTGAGCTCTTGTAACGAATGCTCCATCTAAACCAATTGTGAGTAAGGATAGACTAGCGATAAAGTAACATTAATAGAAACATACAGCTGCTAAAGTAATCGCAAACATCGATGGTGGTAATGCCTTGTCTATTGCTAATTGCCAAGTAACCAGAGTCGTCGAACTATTTGCTCGTGTTGCAGTCTTGAACCACAACTCTTCAATTATATGAAGCATCTTCTCTGACTTGAATGGCTGTCCTCCAGTCGTCTTGGCCTAATACTCCTATTAGTATGTTAAATTATGAAAAAATATTACTTACAGTTGTATCGACTTGATTGTACATGAACTTCGCCTTTTCCAGGAGCCAGGTGATAATTTCTTGATCTTTCTTCTTATTAATACCAAGCCCATATGCATTCTGGGTCGCACTTCGGGCAGCAGTAATTACCGAGCTCATGAATTGTGAATGAGCATAGGAGATCTAGTACTAGTCAAAATACTTAACCAAACGAAATAATATAACTTGTACTCACATAGTGAATGACGAGTGGCTTTGTAGCTCTTTCCTTTGAAACCTGGATAACAAGGGGGGTATTATCGCCTTGCTTAGCAGCTTCACAGAAAGCTGTCCAGCAAGCATCGATTCGGTCTGGACCTACCCCAGCAGTCCAGAAGCTTGGGCTATACACCATGTTAAAGCGAAGATACTTCTTCGCCTCTATAGCTGTATCCATAACATATGGTGGCAAACTACGCTTCGTCACCTTCTTTGAGTGCAAGGAAAACCCACTGTTCTGACTTTCCAAAAACGAAGCAGAAGTCTTAGAGGAGGTTGTTGACGATGGTGCAGAGCTCTTGAAAGAGGTTGCAACAGACTCCTGGGATCGCCGAGTCCCAAGCCTCTTCAATGACTATAGAATATTATTCAAGGTTAGTTCTATATTGAATAGCTACAAAGTGCTTACTTTATGCTCGGAATCCGATAAAATAATAATCTATATACGATAAGAAGAATAAGTATAGCATATACCGATAGTACTAGTAGAGAACATACCTCATTTCTGGCCATAGGAATATCATTAACCCCATCGTCATGATCCTCTTCATTGCCTTCATTTTCCCCATCTTCCAAACTATCGTCAGTAGTATCCCCATCGTGCCTGTTAGTATTTGTCGCTTTGCCAAAAACCTGATTGCCTATGTCGAGTTCTTCCCTGTCGAGATTGTCAACTCTTGGTCGTTTAGCTGCTCTATTGCTGTCTTCTTCATTACCATCAGAGTCTTTTTCATTCTCGTTTTCCTCGCCCATATGTCTTTTGTTGCGAGCAGTAATCTCTAGCCAAACCCATTAGTATCGTTTCAGCAAGGAGACAAATACATACCTTCTTCTTTCTCAGCCTCAGCTTGCTTTGAAGTACTTGCATGCTGCTTGAGTATTTGTTGTATCATGTCCTGAGGTATATCATTTATAGTTAAATTCTTTCCCTTGTTAGAAGCTCTTGGCTTCCTTTTCGATGCTGCCAACTTGCTGGAACCAGACTCCTTTGCTTGGGAGGTAGTGCTTCTGGTGTTGGCCATAGGGATAGAAAACAAATAGAAAGCAGTATGAGTAAGCTTGAAAAAATGAATGCTTATAAGCAGGAAGTAATTGCCAGGTGTATATTTTACGAAGGGAAAGACACGATACGAGCAACTATTTCCGGTCTGACTAAGCTGGAATGGCTTATATAATATAAAAAGATAGCGACTACCGAGTACAGCTCTACCATATAGTTTGGTATGCATATTTACTAGACCAGTTATTAATTAAAAAGGATGTGCATCTATCAAGTATATTATCAGATGTCCATTCATTAGGCATTGGGGCAAGCTTGGGAAATACTGGAAATAGCATGCAACTTTGCCGAATATTTGAGACTGGAATAATTGAGCACCAGGCTTGAGTACCTGTCGGATTGGCACCTGCTAAAGGTTCCATCTTTTTGATTAGATACATGTTACCATTAGAAACAGATGGCTGGGATGGTATTGGTGAGTACCACTCAATATATGCTAATGGCGAAGTTGGCCAATTGTGAGGGGCATCTTGTTGCCCTAAGCGAGTATCCAAAACCTTCGGAAGAGTAAAAATAACCTTTACTCTTCCTATTCTTGTGCCTTGATTAAAAGTATTAGAAGTGCTATAGCAACATATAATCTACATACCTATAAGCCCAGTTGACTCTGCTTTATCATTAACCATAGCTATAACAGTATCAAATTTTCCTAAACTGTTCTGTTGTGATATTGGAATAGCTTTCACTGAGTCTTTTTCTCCTGTATTATTGTCATCAAGACTGGTAGGACTAAAGCGAAGTATGTTGTAGACATCAACTCGTGTAAAGGGTAAAGTAGCCTCAGCTAAAGCTTGTTGCGATAAAGGCTGGGACCAGAGACCATTAATAAAGACCTTCAGTGAGTGAATAAAGCCACGAGCATTATGCTTCTCCTGGATTAGAGAAAGCATTCTTTTAGGATAATTGGGATATTTTGCAAGGGATTTGACTGATTTTGGTGGTTTATTTAATGGTGTATTCATTTGTAGATTTGCTTCAAAGCCAGTAACTTTTTCCTGTCGTGAAAGCCAAGTAACCATTTGAGGAAACTCATCCCGTTGATTACTTGCTCTCCAACCATCCTTTGCAAAGTCGATGTGTAGCCGTTCAAACATCTCAGTGTTATAGTTGTCTGTTGTCCCAAAGAGCTTGATAGAATCAACATAATGCAGCAAAGAGTGAAACTTGGGGATATTGAAGTTGTCTCGTACACCAACATTGAGAAAGTATGCTTTGTGTTGGTGAAACCGCTTCAGAGCATCAGTCAAATACTCTAAAGTAGTTGTATCATGGGTGGCATATTGGGCAATATAGATAAAGTCTAGAAGTGCTGTAATTGCCTGGGCAGCTTGAGTTGGAATACTTCCGACTAAGCAGCCTAGAAGAATTTTAGCCATGTTTTTCCGTTCAGGCCCAGTTACTTGAGAGAGAGATGTAAATCCATTTTTGAAGTGGCGAACTCCAAAGGAAGGTGGAAGACTTTGAATTCTCCGATCTAGCTCTCCTTTCTGTAAAAGCTTTCCACACCATGAGATTAGATGCTTTAGGACCCCTTGATAAAGCTGGTGTAATACATCAGGTGTTAATGACTGGTGAATGTTGGTCAGAGGAAAGTCTTCCCAAAAAGGCTTGAATACACTGCCTGCAACATCATGGGACATGCAATATTTATGAAACTGGTTCTGGTTGTCTCCCGAATAAAGTTTGGCCTCTTCAATGGTGGATTTTGTCCATCACTGAGTTCTGAGCTCCGATAGTGCTTCATCTCCAAGATTATTGGCCTTTGCTTTGCATTTGACACAAGTCCCATATTTCGTACAAGAAACAAGACATTGTTCAGGATAGTCGGCAACATAGCAAGTAAGGATAGGAAAAACAAGACGAGTAGCACCATCAGAGCTTGCCATTTCTATGCCCTCATTTCCAGCTTTAATGAGAGGTTCTAAAACGATTTTCATCGATTCATGGAAAAGCCTTTGAACTCTAGATCGGTGTTCATTTTCACTCATTTGTGATCGGTTGATTTTGTCAACTGAAAGGTAGGCTATAAGGATGGTAGCATGGGAAGAGGGCTTTCTTCTTGTTGCTTTAGGGATGTTTCCAATCGTAAGATAAACAGGATAGGCTGATTTTCCCCCTGAAAACTGGGTTAACTGGGTTTTGTCTGTAGCAATTATGACAGGAGCTAAAGTAGCTCCAACTGGAAGTTGGCTCTAAAGTGAAGTAAATACAACTTGCTATATCAAGAATTGTGATTTGAATATAACATACCTGAAGAACACTCCACCATTGACCTGTCCACATTTCATTGAATATTCGCCCATCTTTACGAGGACTAGTATACACCTTCTTAGGCTTAAATTTCATCATAGGCGACAGATGGGGGTCCTTCCAAAGAGACTCAATGGCTTGTATAGGATTACGATGCCGAATAGTATATACTTCATTAGGTTTATCGGCAAATCTTAGTTTGCAAGTCTTCCATTCACCTGCTTTCTCGGGCATAGAGTCAAGTTTCTTGTGCAAACCCCGAATATTATGGTATGAGAGACCAAGCTTTTCGACAACCTTGATAGTTTGAGTTAGTAAATACAATTGTATTAGTAGTATTGAACTTACCCCAGGAATTTTAAGTAATCGGTCAAATGCATTATGGCCTGGCCCATCGTTAACTGCCCATTGAGCTATTTTCCAATCTAGCTCTGAATGAAAGGGATGAAACTTGGGATCCACTCCCTCTTGAAGCATATGAACATCACCATCGCCATCCAAAGTGTGGATATGTGGGTTACTGGTTGCTTGATATCGAAGAATTCTACCAGCAGTAGGATGCTCTTCTTCAATCCTTTCATCGTCATCATCATCATCTAGTAATCGCTTCATTGACAGCACTCTACTGCAATAAGCAGCAGTTTGAGGACCTGGGCCTGCCTCACCCTCCAAGTAGTCATCAGGACCTGGAATAAGAGCAAACTCATCTACAATATTGTCGAATTCCTCATGAAAAAAGTCCTCAAGATCTTCGCCATCTAATTCTTCGGGTGTTTGGTTACTAGCTTGCTGTCCAGTATTCAGGGCACTGCTAGCAATGTTGTCGTTGGATCCAAGGTCGTACTGTATTGGGGCATTTTCTTGTATCTCGTAGGTGTTTTCAGCATTCAAATCCTCTAGTTTTTCCTCCATATACCAGGAGCAAGATCGTGATGAGGTTAAATGGGCATTTACCCCACCCCAGGTTTTGAAAAATCTTTCGCATCCAGCAGGGCATTCAAAGTTGGGCATTGCTTATCAGACTCCAAGAGAGATAGTGGGGGTTTTGGTACAACTTTCGGTTGCATTCTCACACATATATCTAAAGTACCAATTACAATTGTGCTATTAAAAGCTGTAAGCTCACGATTGCCAACCATATACACCAAATCGATTTAACATACCTATTTATATAGTATATTTCCGTGAGTAAGCTAAGGTCTTCTTTGCATATCTGATCGTTTTTGCTAATAGAAGCTGCTTTTGTTGAAGCAATGCAAGAAGCTTGTCTTTTGTTGGCAGCTGGTCTGGGCCAATATGGCAATGTAAGCTAAATAGTATGAATAGTATATTAGCAATAGCAGTTTGGAGGCAGTTTGTATAAGTGCGAATCTGAAATAGTACATACCTGTTCATCCGAAAATTGGGGCCATCTATTATATTTCAAAGTATAAGCATTGTAATATTCACTACGATCTGAGAAGTCTTCAGGATGGAGTATTGCATAATCCAAGGACAGACAATGCTGGTAGGACTTAGTAGATTCGGAATAGACATAGAGAAATACATACTTGGGAAGAGTCGGAAAAGTCAACGTTCTCAGGAGCTGCATCATCGGAAGTAGCAGGAGCAAGCAAATACTATAAGTACTAGTAATTAGCAAGCTGTTTCGGGAATGGCAAGGTTATAGTAATTACTCTTTCTTGCTCATAGTAAACTGAGCTTTCAACCTCATCACTATTGGGAAGCATGAAAATTGGGGTTTCAAAAGCGAAGTAAAGTGAAAGGTCTCAAGCTGGTAAATAAATCATGTGATTATTGTTAACCATTCCGGGACTACAACATGAGAATTGGGCAAAGTTGCATATGTAATATTGATTGATTTGGTATGGAAAATACATGGAATGCATTGTAAAGATAAAATTTAATTATGGGAAGGCATAGGTAAACATCAGTGGTGGAAGAGGTTGTCGAGTAGGGGGTGGGGCAAGGACGATGTGGCGGACAGAACACCCTGTGGTTGTGTCGAACAACAGGAGTGCGATTGGAAGCAGCCCATAGTGCTAACAAGGCTTCCCGGGTGCGTGCCCTGGCCGTGGGGAGGCGGGTCGAGGGCGGAGGAAAGGGCAGGGGCAGCAAGTCCAGGCACAACGCCCTGCGGCCGTGTTGAACGACTGCAGGGTGTTGCACAGCAACCCAGGACGCTGTGCTAGCGTCCTGGGTGCTTGCCCAGGCCGTGGAAACGGGGGCACAGGGGCAGGGGCGGGTCGAGGGCGGAAGAGAGGGCGGGGGCGGAACGTGCGGGCACAACGCCCTGTGGCAGTGTTGAACGACTGCAGGGCGTTGCACAGCAACCCAGGACGCTGTGCTAGCGTCCTGGGTGCTTGCCCAGGCCGTGGAAACGGGGGCACAGGGGCAGGGGCGGGTCGAGGGCGGAAGAGAGGGCGGGGGCGGAACGTGCGGGCACAACGCCCTGTGGCAGTGTTGAACGACTGCAGGGCGTTGCACAGCAACCCAGGACGCTGTGCTAGCGTCCTGGGTGCTTGCCCAGGCCGTGGAAACGGGGGCACAGGGGCAGGGGCGGGTCAGGCAGAGGGGCGGGTCGAGGGCGCAGGATATGGCGGCGGGGGCGGGGCAACCGAGCAGAACGCCCTGCGGTCGATCGACACGGCCGCGGGGAGATTCAAAGCAGCCCAGGACGCTGCCATTGCGTCCTGGCTGCTTGTGGTGGCCGTGGCAAGTGCACATCGGACCAGAGGGCGGGTAATGTGGGCAGGAGGGGGCAGCAGCAGATCGTGGTTACAAGAGGGCGGGGATGCGGATCAGGTAGGCACGGCATCCTGCAGCCATTCTACATGACGACAGGGTGATGAAAAGCAACCCAGGACGCTTATTAAGCGTCCTGGGTGCTTGTGTTGACCGCGGAAGGGTGCTCGAGTCAGGTTGAGGGTGGGTGTTCAAGAAGGGCTACTGCAGCTCAAATTAATGTCTTCGACCTAATAATGGATTGGGCAGCCCTAACTCACTTATCTGCTGTATAATCCATGTAGAACAGCAATGTTCATTTGTTTATTCGTGGCCAAAGTATCTTCCAGGTGGCCTGTACTATATCCCCAGCCTATACCTTTCGCACTATGGTTATCTCCCAGACACTAGCAATCCACATCTTACTATGACTTAAGCAAGATTAAAACCCCACTATAGCCTGTAAGAAGTGTATTACCAATGTCTTTAGATCCACTAGCAGGAAAGGGTTGAGTGGGCCCAAAGCCAGTAAAAAGACAGAAACAGGACAGAAAGAGTAAGGGCAGTGGTGGTATTTGGCTGGTGTCGCTTACCTGATCGATGTTCAAGCTTGATCGCCAAATTTAATTCTTTATCTAATCTTCATCAGCAACCACCACATCGCCAGAATGGCTCGCTCAAGCCAGCCAAAGCTCGCATTGCCCAATCTACTGTTTCTACTATTTCCAAGAAAGACCTGGAATCCTTACTTCAGTTTCTAGAATCTGACACTACTGCTCTTCGCTATCTCAAATCTAATAATAGAGCTGCCTTTGCAGCTTCTGCCAAAGCCTCTGAACTCGGTGCAGTCTATTTCTCTGGCAGCTCCTTTCCTAGCATATATGAAACAATCACATCTGCTCTTCCACCTCGCCATACATGCTTCCCTACTTTGTTTGCTGCCTATAAAGCTGGAAAAACTGCAGTAAAGTCGTATAAAAAGAGAAAATCCAACTTTACCAAAGCAACTAGACTTAACTGGACTAACAAGGATTGGGACGAGTTTCTTAAAGGCATCAAGAGGGTAAAGGTTCAGAAACTGGCTGAAAGCGACTACTACCCCCCCCCCCCTATGCATATCATCACCGAGAATCAGGAAATCATGGACAAATGGAGGGACCATTTTACAGTAGGCAAACAGGCCGATGCTAGGATTCCTCGAAAGCCATTACATCTGCTTGATCCTTCTAGACTTTCTTTGGACATTGGTCCCGATGAGAATGTGATTCTCGAAGACTCTGAAACTGGCGAAATTGTTGGGGTTGTTATTCGTGGCTTTTGCAAGCATAAGGGTGCTCTCAAATGGGCGAAGGATACTGCCGAGTTTCAGACTGACATTCGCCGAAATCTTAGGGTATTCTTGTTTACTGTCTTTGTAACTTATACTAATATTTTTTATAGAAAGAAGATCCTGGGAAGCTTGTTCAGCTTGGTTGGTCTGCAGGTGCCAGAAGCCGATGCGAGTTTGGCTGGGTCCGAAACATTGTTGCATCAAAGAAGAAACTTTCGGACGATAAAAGGGTTGAGGCCAACATCGAGGGTTCCAATTTGTTTGCCTTTATATGGCAGCTTATGGAGAAACAGCTTCCTGAGGAGGTGACGACTGATATCAAGAACTTTTCAAAGGTGCTTAAAATTCCTTCAAACAATGGAGAAGGTAACAACTACCAGGAGTGCCATGAAGAATCATCGGTGAGGACAATGAAAGAAGGTGATTCGGAGGCTCCAACTACCGATGTTACAAAGTATACTGTGTCTCTGCCCCATGAGTCATATGATTTCTTTGGTACTGGTCTTGCCCCACCAGGAGCTTTTATCACAAGAAATTATTCAAGGTATATTTCTCTTGTCGCTATATCTCCATTTCTGATCATCCACTTTAACTTATAGGCATATGCATAAGGAAGGTCACCCCCACACATATGGAGCAATGCTTACCCTGCATCGTTCCCATAACTGTGTGTCTTATGGAGGAAACTTCTTTCTTCCAGAATATGGGATTCATATCCAGCAAGCAACAAACACTTGTATTGTCTGGCAGCCTAAAAGGCTTCATGGAACAGGAGTCCCCAATGTTGATCCGACCACTGAAGACCCTGATTTCCAGCAGCTTGTCGCTGCTATCGTCACTTCAAACACTTTAGCAGCAGCTTGGAGGAAGTATTGTGAGGGAAAGGTAAACCGAAAGGAGTTTGAGAATATGGTTGATGAAGTTGAAGCTGAGGGGCCTTTGAATCATGAAGGCGATAATTAGTAGACTAAAGCTCCTAGCCATTATTATTTACAAAGTACATTCTACTATTGTACTATGGTTGCGAACGATACCCATTATGTACTGGTATAGCGAAGTTGGGTAAATAATCAGGTGATCATTATAGTTATGCAAACAGTAAATGTTCTTCACTGTAGGCTTACTATATTCTGTGCTGTTTCAATCGACCCATACATTTCTTACAATGTCTACAACAACTTCTTTTCTTTCTATCAAAATGCCCATAGTAGCTAGTCGGCAAACCCACCAGGTGTATTTTGAACTGTTTTCTAAGTGTATGTTTATATGCCAGCTCAATATAAGCTTTACTGATCGTATCTGCTGCTATTAGTCGGAATACATAGCATTCACCTTATAGCTTATATATTTTCATGGCTATACATATTATCCTCAACACTGCAAGAGATTCAGGAGCTTATTGCTCCTGGATGGACGAAAAGTATGTTGGATTTATTTTGGATTTTGATATACTTTCTTATGTAGTGAAATGTAATAGTTCCCTTTGAGCTTCGGGATATTATTTTAGAGGCTTTGTTTTGGGAGCTGCCTAGCTACAAGTCAGGAGGTGTCTTTCGGCAGTTGGGATATAAGGCTTGGTTAGCAAGCCGAAACACTATGCCTTCGCTGACATCACTGGACCAATATGCAACCCAGCTCCAATTCTGTGAAGACTTTACTAGTTTCTACCGACAGCATCGCCTTTCCAGCTGCACCAATGCATTTGCTAACATTTGGGCATTGCAGTTCCGAATTCCCAGAGTCAACAACCAACAGAATACAATCGTGAAACTCTATGCGATTATGTTCTCCAATATGCAAGTAAAAGCCTTACAAATTCACTGTGGTGATGTTGCTTGGTTGGTTTCGGAGGTTTTGGATAAATGGGTCGATTCATTGGGTCCCCATTTAGTCAACCTTCAGGTTATATATGACTGTCGTATGCCAATACTACCGATACAGGTTAGTTGTATACTTCTATGTTGCCTTATCTTTACTTATATTCTTTATATTAGGATAATCGTCTTGGACTATATCCATGGTGTTCTAGAGACTGGGCCTCTGCTTTAGGTCGTCTTTCATTTCTGAAATCGGTCATTATCTATACCCCTCGGTTGCTACATTACCATATGTATGACACCAATCCTAGTATGGGTTATATGAGGGACTTTGTTTCCTCACTTGTGTCTGTTGTTTGGTCGCCGACAATGCCTCAACTGGAACGAGTCTACTTTCTGACAATCCAGGATAAGCATGAAAAGGACGATCAAAGTTACAGTGATGGCATACAGTTTCTGGCAGAACGACAAGTATTAGATCAGAATACCCAGAGTTGGAATGGGTGGGTTTGCCGACCAATCAACTTGTATAGTAGAGCCCGACAAGACCTGCATAGAAATGACCACCAGTTGCGACTTTTCTTTAGTTAGTTTTTGTAATTAGATTAGAATTTACCCCATAGCTATAGAATTTATGGTTTTACAGTGGAATGTACAAGTTTTATATGGTTATAAGAAAATGTACATAAAAAAGACTTGTAGAGACCTAAAGAGACCTACAGAGACCAACAAAGCTATACTTAGTTTAAGGCAAGGCTAAAAAGACTGCCGAAGACCTATCAAGCTATTTAAAGATATGATTGGGGCTTTAATTAAATCTAGTTTGAAATGATGGACTAAAAGTTACTAAAATGTCTTTAAATAGCTCTCGGCAAAAAAGTGATTTTCCTGATGGATCCAACAGCAGCCTCGACCGTATACGGGCCCAGGAGACGGTGGGACAACTTCTTGGAGGGACGGGAGGTACAGATGTCTGACGCATCCAGGTAGACCTTGTCACCTGGTTTGTACACCGGGAGAGGGTCACGTTGCCGGTTGTAGAAGCGAGCCATGTCATCTTTGGCCTTAGCCAGCGCTGACTTGGCTTCTTCCAACGTACTAGCCATCCGCTCCTTGAACTCATTCACAGTCTCCAGAGACGATGGAGCTTCATGAGGTTCAAAGCCCATCCGAGGGTGTCGTCCAGTGTCGAGCATGAAAGGCGTATGCTGGGTGGAGGCGTGGACATGGTTGTTGTACTGGAACTCGGCCAGAGGCAAGAGATCCTCCCAGTCGTCCTGACGCTCATTCACGAAGGTCCGCAAGTACTGTTCCAACTCCATGTTAACGCGCTCCGTCTGACCATCAGATTGGGGGTGGTAGGCAGTGGACGTCGCCAGGCAGATTCCCAACAACCGGTAAAGCTCTCTAGTGAACTCGGCAATGAACTGAGGCCCACGATCCGAGAGGACTATCCGAGGGAGACCATGGTGGCGCCAGACATAACAGAGATAGAGCCGGGCTGCTCCAAGTGCACTAACAGTGGTAGTCGTTGGGATAAAGTGACCGCGCTTGGAGACTGAGTCTATCACGTTCATGATGGCGTCATGTCCATTGGAGAGAGGGAGTTCCACGATGAAGTCCACACTGATAACCGCCCAGCACTGCTCAGGGATAGGGAGAGGATGAAGCTCACCAACCGGGCGGTGACGCTGGATCTTGGTGCGAATACAGAGGTCACAGGTCTTGCAGTACTGTCCAATGTACCGAGACATCTGGGGCCACCAGTAGTTGCGCGATACTAACTCCAGTGTCTTCCAACGTCCAGCATGACCAGCCACCTTGGTGTCGTGGTGTAAGGAGACAATACGGCGGCGGAGATCAGGGTCGTTGGGGACGTAGATCTTATCCCGGAAGCTGAGGAGACCATCTTGCATCCTCCACTCCGAGGATCGCACAGAACGGGCCCCACTGCTCAACAAACCCTTTGCTGCCTTCGCCACCATCTCCTCATGTTTCCCCTGACGGTTTCCCTTCCGGATCTCGTGCAATAAGTCCTTCTCCTCGCCCACCAGCTCCACCGCCTCGAGCGCCCGGATAGCAAAGAAGGCAGGCTTGAGGAGTGTCATCTCAGCGTTATCCCCAGCGCCGTCTCCATGATCAGCTCGTCGCGAGAGGGCATCGGGTTTCCCCATGGAACGGCCAGGGCGGTGGCGGAGCGTGAAGTCGAAGCGGGAGAGGTAGAGGGACCAGCGGGCCTGTCTGCGGTTAAGCTTTTTGGCCGTCATGAAGTACTCCAGATTCTTGTGGTCTGTCCAGATCTCCACCGGATGAGCTGCACCTTCAAGGAAGTGTCTCCACTCCTCCAGGGCTCGAATCACCGCTAGCATCTCCTTGTCATGGATCTCGTAGTTATGCTGTACGGGACTGAGGCTCTTGGAGTAATAGGCGACAGGGTGCCATTTCCCATCTTCACGCGACTGCTGAGAGAGCACAGCACCAGTAGCAAAGTCCGAGGAGTCTGCCTCAACGCGGTAGGGCAGGTCATCACGAGGGAAAGCCAGGATGGGAGCCGAAGTCACCGCAGTACGCAACATGTCAAAGGCGGCCTGAGCATCAGAGGACCACGACCAGGGAGTATCCTTACGCGTCAGCTCAAAAAGCGGACGGGCATGGTGAGAGAAGTCCTCGATGAAGCGGCGATAGAAGTTGACGAAGCCCAAGAAGCTCTGTACCTCCTTGCGTGACTTGGGAACCGGCCACTCTGCTACACCCGCAATCTTGACCGGGTCCATCTCCACCTGACCTTCCGAGATGATGAGCCCCAGATACTCAATGCGACGCTTCTCAAACTCGCACTTCTCCGGCTTGAGATACAACTGGTGGAGTCGTAGACGCTCCATGACCAGATGTGTCACCCGACAATGTTCCTCGAGGGTCTTGGTGTAGATGAGGATATCGTCAAGGTAGACACAGACAATGCCCTCGAAAATGAGGTCGTTGAATATCTCGTTCATCATGGTCTGGAACGTTGCAGGCGAGTTGGTGAGACCAAAGAACATAAGGTTATGTTCTTTGGTCTCACCAAGTAGGCTCGAACAGACCGCAGTTTGTTCAGAACGCCGCCTTCCACTCATCTCCCTCCTTGATGCGCACATTGTTGTACCCCCACCGCACGTCAAGCTTGGTGAAGTAGCTGGCACCACGGAGTTGTTGGATGAGGTCAGAGACGAGAGGAAGCGGGTAGCGGTTCTTGATGGTCATGGCGTTCAGCACACGGTAGTCCTGGATGAGGCGCAATGACCCGTCCTTCTTCTTGATAAAGAAGACAGGAGACGCCATCGGAGACTTAGAGGGACGAATACGGCCAGTGGCAAGGTTCTCCTGTAAGAACACATCTAGTTCCTTCTGCTCAGGAAGCGTCATAGGATACACCTTGCAGTTGCTGGGTGTCGCTCTGAGTTCCAGTTCAATGGCATGATCCCAAGGTCGACGTTCTGGCAAGACATCAAAGGACTCTTTTGAGAAGACGTCCTTGAAGTCATGCAAATGGTTAGGAACGTCGTCGCGGAAGTCCTTCTGTCCAGAGTTGGACGCGAGTAGCAGCGATGGTGTAATGAGAGGGAAGTGTGCGCTCCCAGCGGCGAGCACGGGCCTGGATGCGTAACACAGCAATGGAGAGAGACTTGGGAGCAGGGGATTTAGGCGTGTCAGGCAGTCGTGAAGGTAGGTCTGGAACAGAAATAGATTCGCAGGGCTCTACCGACAGTACACTATAACGACTGCCACGCGCGAACGAGGGCACGCCGCTCACTCGTTGCAATGCACAAAATCCTCCTCCTCCTGGACATCATCCTCCTTCCTTTCATCCACCGGCGGAATAGCATCCTCCTGGCCCTCCGCAGCGCGCATGTGCTCGAGTTGCTCCTGAAGCTCCGTGAGAGTCATGTGGCGAATGTCGAAAGCCCGGGGACAATCTCGAGAGATGTGACCAGGTTTACCACAGCGATAGCAGGTAGGGGGTGTCTTCCCAGCACTACGAGCACGATCAATGTCCATGGGAGCGCCCAGAGGAAGAGCAGGGGCAGCGGGCGCGCGAGGGGCAGGAATAATGGGCAGAGAAGCACGTGGAACGGTCGCAGGGGAGGCGGATGAACGCGAAGCCACGGGGGGACCAGAAGGCGTAGGGTGTGCTGCACAGAAGAGCTGGTTGGTCTCGCGGTTGCGAGCAACCTCCACGGCGCGTTCATACCATCCCTGAAGCGAGGCGGGTCGACTCTCCGAGGGCAGGTTGGCGACTTGACTGTCCAGCGAAGGGGATAGACCACGACGGAACTTCATAATCAACGCCTTCTCGTCAATGTACCCAGACTTGAGGACAAGGTCCTTGAAGGTGTCGACGTATTCTTCAGCAGAGCGGCGGCCTTGATGGTAGGAGGTGCTCTCGAGGGCGAGCTGAGCGTGCTCGGCCTCGTGCTGCTCGCAAAAATCGCGAATGAACACGGCTTCAAAGGCGTCCCAGCTACGCAGATTGAAGTCGGAAAATCCAGACATCATGGCGCGTTTCGAGAACTGGGCGGCGCGGCCCTCGTTCATGAAAGAAAGGGCCCAAAGAACTCGAGAGAATTCGTCAGGAAACTGCGAGCCAGCCAGGGCGAAATAAATGGTGCAAGAATTAAGAAAAGAGCGCCCTTTTTCGCGTGAACCATCAAATGGTTTGGGAGACGCGGGTTTGAGGCGAGAGACAGTGGGAACTGCAGCTGCAGGAGCCGTGTGGGCGTCGAGATGAGGAGGGGGATCACGAGGCGCAGGAGGGGCGGCAGAATGCGAGCTGGCAAGTGTAGTCTCGAGGAGGGTGCGGATAGTGTGAAGGGAGCTCGAAACGTCGGCCAATTCCTTCCGAAAAATCGCGTTATTGTGGTCAACGTACTCCAGAAGCGACGTGAGGGTGAGGGCGGGTCTGGACAAGGTATTTTCCGCCTCAGGGCTCGCAGAGGCGTCTGTATCCATCGACATCGAAGCAGGGAGGGGTGTTGGAGTCCTAGGCCGTTTCCGAAGGCAGTAGGCGTCCAAAACTGGTCCCAGGCAGAGGCTTTTGTACTGTAAGGGCGACTCTGCGCAGTGTCGAGCTCACACGAGACCTAGCAGAGGGATTCCGAAGTTTATTAAGCTGTAAACTATAAATACAATAGAAGCGCACCTAGCAGAGGGATTCCGAAGACAAAAGCCTAAGGAAACCCGCTGCTGGGCGCCACAGTACATAATAGAAGCGTTGATTGATGCATGAGAATAAACTATACAGTTGATCCGCCACAAGAAGCCACCACATCACGTCCTCATGTGATGTGCATCATACATCATATGCACAACACATGATGGACGTGTCCCATCAGTACGTCACATGATGTAAACCACGCGCGCCTGTGCACAGTACACACTGCAGAGCATAGTGTACACTGCACGGGCTGCGCGCGGCGTAAGAAATAAAAATAAAATAAAATAAAAGAAAGTAAAGGAAGACGAAATGAAATAAAATAAAGGGTGACACACAGCATCCCCTTACAACCTCCCTGATAAGCGTCCAAGGTAAGAGTATACTCTCTTTCCACCGACAATAGTCAACGTTAATATTTGATAGACCAATCTATCGATGTCGAATATCAGACACAGAACAAAATTGGTTCTTTGAAACAGCTAGTCTCTGTAAGCTCGCGGGATTCAGGGCCTATCATCAATGCCCCGGACCTTCCGATGAGTCTCTGTGGAGTTAGCAATGCTACATACTTCACCGACCTTGAGGCCTGGTTTGAGACTCAAGACCGACCCTTCTGCAAGAACAATCCATACCCTACATCCAACATGCATTGGGGTACAGCATCGACAACCGGGGCGAAAAATTGGCTGCGCATTGCGAGTGAAGGCAGAGCGATGAAACTGTCCGTTAGAAGTGGAGCCTTATGGCTGGTGGTAGGACGCCCTCCATGTGATGATTATGAGAATAATCAAGCCCGACCTGACCCTGGTTTCTTTTCTGCTCTGCATCTTTTTACGGGAAGCTTTTCTCCAGAGGAAGTGACTTGCAGTACTTGGGACTATGAAACAATATATGTGGGTTCAGGGACAGCCGTGTAAGTACAACATCTTCTTGTTATTCCTAATCTGATAAGTGAAATAGCATATTGAGGCCTAATACACCGTACATGGTGTACACAATCGACAATGCAATATGTCACGGTCGAAATTTTTATACAACGAGCGCTGTGTGTGATACATTTTATGGCCTTGTACATAGCCTCATTGGAGGGGAGGGTGTCACTGATTCATCCCATCCTGCTGCTTGCACCCTCAGCTTGTTGCGCATGATACATTATTTTCACCTTTGTTTTGTTGTTCGAGGCCAACATCACTCAAGTACGTTGACTCAGTTTAGGAAATTGCAGTTTTTGACATATTTTAGCTTCAGCACATCTCCCTAACCTAGATGTCATGGAAGGCATCATCGACTTTCTGACTTTGTGTCACATAGGGATTTTATACAATGTCCTGGACAGAAGGACATATACGAAGTATCATGACCAAAATGCGATTTCCAAAGAAGAGCGAGACAGTATTGTCTTTGCGAGAGGATTGTCTTTAGAACTCATTCAATGGCTCAGTAGCAGGTACATCTTGACGTTAAGCAATACAGCAGAGGACGAAGAAATTCAAGACAATGACGGTACAACTGTCCAATACATCCATTCACGCTATCTGATACACCAAAGTCTATGCATCTTCGCATATACTGCCCGACGGCTACAAGAACTGAAAATGAGCAAGAAATCCATTGATGATAGTATCAGTGTGACAAATGATGTGGAGGACGATTATGTGATCACATTGCCTGCCGTCGAGCGCCAACTAACATGGGCCATGGCCACCGTACTATGGTTGGATGGCAATTGGAGTGAAGAGTTGGAAGAGATGAAAACTGCCTTGAAAGCTAAATCGAAAGGCAAGGCGAAGCCGCTGAAGTATGTGGACATGCAGTTCCCAGCTGCCGAGAGGTTCAAGCCCATTGAGCGGCATGCGGATGACCTTGTCGCCAAAACAATGTGATGTGAGAAGCCACTTCTTTTATGCATGAAGATCTATACTAATTAATGAAATTACTAGCTTCCCGAGAAATATACAGCAACGGCATAACGTTTGCTGATGAGCACTACTTCATTGGTGATGAATACAATGGGCCTACTGCAGACAGTGCCACGTCCAAATCTACGACTTTGAAAAGGAGCTTAGTAGACGATGTTGATCTCCAAGATAATGGTGTAAAGCTGAAGCGCCGGCGCGTTTAGCATGTATATAGGAGTAGTTTCTCAGTATGCTATTTACACGTACAATCGTCTACTCCTTTGTGAAGTGTGTGATGTAATTGCTTCGTAAAATAATTAGTTTGTACACCAAGTCCTTGAGGCACCCGACTGGTCTCTTTACATGTACCCCGTGACATGGTGGGTGACAGGTTTCTGTGAGTGACAGCATTTAAATTTGGTTAATACATTATTAATAATTTGAAATACGATTCAGGCATAACCGTGGTCTATCACGTGACATGACAGTAACGCTCTCCGCTTTTCGTGTCTTGATCGGTACTAGGCAATTTCTTCTCTTTCAACATTACTAGTACTTGCCAGTAACTTAGTAGACCAGTGGGATAAATGGTGCTTTCGATTGAACAAAGTCCTTTTTACTGTGTATTATAGCTAACTGTAGTACATTCAGAGCATCTTCCTCGATTTGCAGGCTAGGGATGAGTCCAAATCCGAGACCGGTTCAGATGATGAGTCGCACCCCTTTGAGGAGAGTTTCGTTGATGGTACGTTATATAAGCTCACTTGTGTCGAGATTATGAAGTTTAACTAGATAATGCCTTTCAACCCAAGAAGACTTGACCCATGAAGCAGAATCAAGTTCCGCTGCTTTATGCCGTGTCATTGATTCAACGAGAGCTGATCAGGAAGAACAAAATAACAAATTCTGGGAAGATTTACTGGATCGCGCTCACGCCCACTCTGCGAAGTCAAACACGAAACGCTGCCAAGTTTCTGACGAAGAAGATTATGATTCTCATGTCACCGATTCGGCTGACGAAGCCGCTGCCGAAGAATTGATTGGGTGGCGACTCGAAGTGTTTCCCTTCCTACGAGAAGACTTGCGCAATAACCTTCCAGAAGAAATATTCAAGAGGATCGACTTGAAGCTGCCTTCACCCACTGATTGGCCGTGGGCAAAGGTACAGGGCAACCAGAAGAAATGGGAGAAGTATGTGAATGACACTGGTGTTATAACATCCATTAAAGGTCACAAAGAACTGTACTTGGCCTTGATTCCGCGAATTAGACGGTGTTCGAATTCTGTCGAGGTCTCTTCAAAGCCACCACAAGAACTGGTCACATGTAGCAGTCTCCGCAAGGTTGCAAAATCTGGGAGCAGTGACATATTCAACTGGAAAGGGAACATCTTTTCTTTGGAAGGTTTGCTACTTGTCGACTTACGAAAGATAAAAACTATTCCCCATATGCAGTCTCTCCCGTCCTTGGCAGAATTAAGAATCTTTCGGGGCACGTCACTTCTTGATGCCGCAGTAGCAGATAGAGTAGAGCAACAAATTGAGTTTTCGCGCCTGAAAACTGGGGCTAAGGTCAAAGTTGTTGCTGGGCCATACGTGGGCCTGATTGGAGAGGTCACAGAGTTGGGGGATAATCGAGTCATTACATACATGCCTTCACAAGATGTTATTGAAGACATGCCTATGGACTACGTGCAGGCGGTGTTTTGTATTGGTGATGAAGTTAGAGTGGTTGAAGGAGAGCATAAGGGCTTTGTTGGCTGGGTGGTTGGATTCTCGAATGGCAATTTGTGCATTGTGAATGTAGGGGCTTCCACTGAGGTAATTTCTTTCAGTACATTTCAAGGTATGTATCACTCACACATTATAATACTAGACTTCTGTTGTCAAGTCAAGCGTCGAATTTTATTCTCACCGCCGCATTATCGGTCTACAGCCTCGGCCTCAACCTTCAGGTTGCACTAAAAACTTGGGAGGAGCAAACCCCAACAACATATATGTCTCGAAGCACGTTATGATAATTGGCAACCATACATTGAAACACTGACAGGGCTGCTTTTTGGCTACAGGTGTAAACAGTCCGAAGTCCCATTGGTGGAATAGCTGCGCGCAGGAAAACACAGAGGGACTAGAGTGAAGCCTGACTCGTAGTCTATAGCTATCAGCGCGCTTTATGACTACAAGCGCCTGCGCGCACCGTATTGCGAGAGGGATCGGTCAGCGAGCTGCACAGTCTAAAGTGCATAGTCTGGTCATCCGTGCGAGCGATCGAAGAGGCGTAGAACGGTTAAGCACCAGCGGAGTGCGGTGTGAGTACAGCTGAGCGAGTACTAAGGGCGGTGTGAAGGGCTGTGCGTGCATCTCATGTGCACGCATCGCAAAGGCAGAATTTGCCTAAGTCCACACATCATGTGACCGTGGCGGCGCGCATCAAAAGAGACGCGCAAAAGCCCGAGGGAACGAACGATATGTGCGCAGCAAATGCCAAGGGATCGGGACACTTGAAGGGAAGCCCGGATGCGATGCGCGGACCTTTGGCCACGCGTTGCTAGTATTTACTTTACCTTATTATTAGTACACATGCGCGCATCACATATAAACCTGTATCCTTGTCTATAGTAATGCAAGCAATTGTCTACCCACTAGATCTGTGTGCTGGGTTCTGTCCCAGGCCGTCAGCGGGCTGTGTTTAGCTTTTGTTAGGGTTTTAACTGTGAAGTGTTTGTGAATCATAGGAGTTTTGGATAGCTTCTGACCACCGGGTCATTTGGAGAGCTCAGTGAGGAGTCAGTACAACCGTGTACGGAAACTCGCACTGTAGTGTTTAGACTGTGAGACTGCACCGCCGGGTGAAAGACTTTGGAGAGTCTTGGATTATTGGACTTTGGAGAGTCCGCGCATCATACGAGGTCACCGGACCCGGAAGTGCGCGCAGCGAAGCCGTTCGCTAAAAACAACTTATTTCATTTATCATTTTTGCTTTGCACACGCCACTAGCAACCGGGCTCTATCCGAGATTTACTAGAATTAAACCCCTCCTTACAAACGAACTTGCAGGCACTACTTGCTATTACAAAGACTAGAGGACACGAGGTGCGCGCATTGCACGCCCAGAACGGGAACCAGAGCAGAGCACAGATTATACTAGCCATTTAGTTGAGAGTGTTCGCTCGATCTAAGGGATAGGATCTCGCTCCGCTGGGTGTGTGTGTGTGTTGTGTTTCGCGATTTCGAGTCTAGCTACACAGTAGACCTCTCAACGCTACAAAGGCCTTATCAAGTCCACAACCCTGGATGGATACGCATATGTGCAATTGGACACTCGGTTGCAACAGTATGTTAAAGTCAAGTTGCACGATTTAGCATGTTTGTAAGCTCTGTCGTACTATGTCCAGCATACACGCATGCATGCTGATATATATTAGAACATATCTAGATACTTGCAGTCATGAACTGTTATCCGCCGAACCTTTGGAGGATAATTCAACCATGTGCTTTGTAGAGAACCCAAGCTGTTCGACGCCTACACCTGCCTGGGATCCATTGGACTCTTCATCTTATCAGTCGACTGCATGGGATCCTTCCTCTCGGACCCCTCATCCTTCCCAGTCCCCTTCTTCCCCACTTCTTACACCTGAGACCGTAACCTCTGTATCTTCAGATGTGTCTACATCTCCATCTTCAACCCCTCACGTCCAACCTGCAGCACCTCAACGTCGGATCACACCACCGCCTCCTCGTCAACGTACACCCCCGCCCCCGTTTGAATCCCTTGGATGGCCTGTTACATGGCTTACGGAACGACACTTGCAAGGGTTTAGGCTTAAATTGAAGGTTGATGATCCCAGTGTTCAAAGCCCATACGTTGAATTCATTTGTGTGTAACCTTGTCAAAGTTAGGGATAAGATGAATGTTGGATATTTTTCATTTCAATCAGTCAGCCCTCTATTTCCAACAGATACAGGCGATTTGGTCATATCAAAAGAGGGTCCGATGCGTGGTGAATATCTGAGAGTGTTACGCATCAAAAATAATACTTGTACAGTGCGTAAGCTGGGGTTGCGCACACCCACCAAAAGCAACCCAGATCTTGACTTTCCTATCTACCACCTGTTGCAAGTCTATCCTGCAGCTCGTCTTCAGGGTCGTTCCTAATTTGCATGCGCGTTACAATACATTGTGCATTACCACTTTCTTATCTTGTAAATAAAAGTGAGATTAACTTAATAGCTACTGAAAGTTTTGTGCCAACTTGGTATTTAGTAGACATTGACTCATGTAGCAATTTGTAAAGTCTGACCATCGTTGGATAGCATGAATCAATGAAGATGCTGAGTCAGGGAAGTGTTGCAGCCGCCTAACGTGATGGGGCCCGAATCCCACAGTGGGTTAATGACTCCTCCGATATCGTCATATGGCACTTGTCTGAGTCTCCTACCACTAGGACTCTTAAGTGATTACGCCATAACGGTCCTACGTCTCAGTGGTAAGCTCATTTATCCTGACTTTGTAGTAGGTTATTGACGACCAGTAATTAAGTTGGCGTATGGGTACATCAATCTGTGTGGCAGGGTGCAGCCGCAGCTTTGCTGAGAACAAAAATTTACTTCGACACAAAAAGCAATGTGTGCATGCTCAGTGCCTCCAGCAAGCTGCGAAAGATGCTTGCAATGCAAATGGCCATATGCATAAGCTGCTGAACAATTTACCGAAACATACGGATAGAAGGCACCGTCTACAGGCAAGTCACATCACATCACTATTATACCATTAACTTAGATTCTTCTCTTGGAATATCAGGCTGCTGTTGCATCTGCACAGACTACCTCACAGAGCCGCACGGAGCAGCCTGCTTCAAATCTTGATAACTCTGAACTTCCCCCAGTTGAAATGGTTATGGAGCAGATGGAGATCGAGGTCGAGGAGACAACACCACCTGTACCTGATCTGACTAGAGCGGGACGTCCTCGACGCAACTACAGACTTCCTCGACGCTTCGATGATTTTCTTCCTCAACCAACTTCACCTGACGAACAGGAGTCTGACTCTGGACCCATCCGACGAGTCATCCTTATTGTGTGGGATCGTCTAGTGACAGCTGCAAACTCATTCGGAATATGGAGAGACTATCCTCGACGGCCTACAAGGGATCCTGACGCTTCACTTTCCCTCAGGGATCTAGCAGACACATCACATCCATCTGACACCACTAAGTTGTCTGGGGCCCTACCCCCCATCAATGATTCATGCTGGCCTTTTGCCAATCTCACAATCCATCGTGTCATGCAATGGTTAAACAATGGAAACACAGCTAAATCAGAAGGCCAGACAAATGAGTTCATTAGGAATGTTATTCTTGCGCCGGATTTCTCAGCAAATCATCTCATTAATTTCGACGCTCATAAAGAAAATATTCGCCTCGATAAAGCAGTAGCAAACTCCTCATTTCGTGACCAATTTAAAGAAAGCAAGGTTGATATATTGCTTCCATCAGGAGCAGTTGGCGTCCAACCTCAATATTTTTCTGTACCGGGGCTGTTGCACTGCAAACTAACAGTTGTGATTAAAGAAGCTTTCAGTAGTCCCTTAGCACACCTATTTCACTTTTCACCCTTCAAGCTATATCATACTTCCCCTGTCACGGGAAAAGAAGAACGTATCTTTGGTGAAATTTACACATCAGATGTGTTCTTACATGAGCACGAGGAAGTTCAACGTCATGCGAGGCTTCCTGCTGATGACCTTGGATGTAAACGAGAGAAGGTTGTCGCTGCTTTGATGTTTTCGTCTGATGCTACACATCTAACCAACTTTGGAACCGCCAAAGCTTGGCCAATTTACCTTATGTTGGGAAATCTCTCGAAATATGTTCGGGCGCAACCAAATTCTCGGGCTTTATACCATCTGGCATATATTCCATCAGTAAGTCTCCTAATCAATTCTGTGAATTTTCTACGAATCCTTTTTCATTAACATATATTGACCAAAGTTACTGGATTCATTCCAAGATTTTGCCTCAACATTCCACTGCAAATGGAGAACTCAAAAACAATCTATTCTCACACATTGCCGCCGTGAACTCATGCATGGCTCATGGAGTATTATACTTGATGATGACTTCATCCATGCCTGCACTTATGGATTAGTAATCGCATGTATCAATGGTATTGAGCAACGTGTTTATCCTAGGATATTTACATATTCAGCCGATTACCCAGAAAAGTTTGTGTCAATGCTCACCCATCTTACCACTACATCTAACTGCTATTCCCAGAGTTTTATTAGCCACCATTCGAGATAACGGGCTTTTTCCTTGCCCCCGCTGTCTTGTAACTAAGTCCGCTCTCCACAGACTAGGATGTCACAGTGACGCTTTAGTTCGTATCGAGAGTATCCGTACATTTATGGCTAAGGAGGTAAAGAAAGTGCGGACACTCATCCATAGGTATGCGAAGCCAATCAATGGTAAAGGCGTTGATTTGTTACTGAAGCAGTTTTCTGGCGTCCCCACAATGGTACGCTCACAGTTATTCTCTATGAGAATGTTGTTAACATGCTCTCAGAATGTATTTGCTGTCTGACTTGGGACCAGTTTCAATCTGTCAAAAATGCTAGTTGTGGATCTTTTGCATGAATTTGAGCTTGGTGTATGGAAAGCACTGTTCACACATTTAATTTGTCTACTCTACGCCGCAGGTCGAGGATCAGATATACTCGTAAATGATCTCAACTCAAGGTAGTACCAAAACATAGGCTTATATGCAGTATTTTGCTTACCCTATTCTTATAGATATCGGCAAATTTCAACGTTTGGTTCAGGAACTATTCGAAAATTTTCGCAAAATTCATCGGAAATGAAGAAGCTTGCAGCATGTGACTTTGAAGACTTGCTTCAGGTAAGGGGGTCATTCCAAATTTCTTCTAGTTATGTGCATATAAAAGTCATGCTTACAAATAAAAACAAGCAGTGTGCAATTCCTGTATTTGATGGCCTTCTTCCTGAGCCACACAACCGTCGTGTTTTGAAGCTGCTTTATCGCACGGCAGAATGGCACGCTCTTGCGAAACTTCGTATGCATACTGAAACATCAGTTGCATTACTAGAATCATTAACAACTGAGCTTAGTCTGCTCCTGCAAAATTTTCAGGATTTGACGTGCTCTCAATTTGTGACTTTTGAACTTCCTCGAGAGACTATGGCTCGAAAACGACGTGAGCTGGCCCAGAGACAGTTTGCCACCTCCGATCAACCTGCAGCAACTCCTGAAGCACGGGATACAACACCACCTCCACCTCCACCACCACAATCACCATCACACACGCCGCAGCTGACTATAAATTCAGACGGTAAATGTTATTGAAAAATGTTTTGCATATATGAAACTAAATCCATGGCTTAGCATCACTTCCAAATAACAAAGGAAAACAAACAAAAACTTTTAATTTATCAACGGTCAAGTATCACTTTCTTGGTGATTATGCACAGCACATCCGCTTATGGGGTACAACTGACTCTTATTCAACCCAACTGGTACGTTTTTTCAAAGAACCATTGCACCAAATGAGCGTGCTAACTTTTTCAGGGAGAATTAGCTCATCGCCTCGTCAAAAAGCTGTATGGGCTTACAAACAAGCGCAGTGCCATGGAACAGATTGGGAAAAAGTACATTAGGATGCAGGCCCTGCTACCGGAAGAACAACATGAAATCAACGATGCTCATCAAGGTTCCCTCGAGGATCACCATCATATATCAAAGTCACAGAATAATCCAATAAATATATACATGTTCGTGCATACAGGAACCAAACATCCTGGAAAGAAGGTGATTATTGTTGCATCCATTTTCTGTTTTACATAAAATGTGAAGATTAATAATGGTTTTGGCCCAGAATTTTATTGGTTCTTTGAAGGACCACCTTCTCGGACGTCTACTTGATGACTCGAATGGCAATTCCTTCACACCTGCGGACCATCTCACGGTTCATATTCAAAATGAATGCATTTTTCAAGTCTATACTGCTCGCATTAACTACACCACTTATGATATAAGACAGGGGCATGATACAATTAATCCACGCACTCATCCTTTTATCATGGCAGCAGCACCCAATAATACACCTGGCTCTCATCCTTTCTACTATGCAGCTGTCCTTGGAATTTATCATGCAAATGTACAACATATTGGTGCAAATTCTCGCGACTATTGCATCCAGCGAATGGAATTTCTCTGGGTACAGTGGCTAGACCACGATCCTGAATACTCTTTCGGAAGATTACAAGCACATTTGCCTAAGGTTCGATTTTCCCTTGACAGCAACACGTCCGCATTTGGCTTCTTAGACCCCTCACGTGTGCTACGAGGCTGTCATCTCATTCCAGCCTTTCAAGATGGCAAACAGGCCAATGTCAGTGAACCCAGCCCAACTGAATGGAATACCTATTATGTGGGAATGTGAGTGGAACCACACTTTTCAATAATTTGCCATTTAAATAAATGCAATTTATCAGATTCGTTGATCGAGATATGTATATGAGGTATTTGGGATATGGCATTGGCCATAAGGGACAACATAGAACTCCGGAATCTACAGTAGCCATTGACGGAAATGGTCATGACAGTCAGTTGGACGTGCAAAATATAGCACGTATTGCAGAAAACTGGCAATGTTTGCACCCCCGGCATCAGGACAGTGAAGAAACAGATATTAATATGCCTTGTGGGGATGATGATTCCAACTGCAGCGACGAGTCTGATGAAGACGACAATATGGAGGGAGATTTTTGACTTGTGGGAATAAATAGACGGCTGCGAACCGGTATGAGGTGATAGAAATCTTATTTGTTTGGTCAATACTGCCCCTCAAGAGCTTGCCCTAAGCCCAAATACAACAGTCAGACTTTACGAATTCCCAACCTTCATCCATACTGTGAGCGCTCATCCACGTTATGAGGACATAGGTTAACACGTCTGCGTGTCCTTTTTTTGCTATTCTTATAACAACTTCAGTGTATATATATCCACTGTATGAACTTTATCCATACCCTTTATATTCTTTACTCTTTAGATATTACTTCGAAAGGAAGGAGCAGTTTGACAGAGTGAGAACTGTTCAAAATTAGTATTGCCATAGAAATATAGACATTAGTTACTAGTATATAGGTACAACTTGAGTCGCCATAGTCTTCGCAATGTCGTACCCCGGCCCCATAACGGTTGATACTGGCGATGTCCCGAGCGGTGCTCACAGCAATCCTTCCCCTGCCAATACTAACAGCTCCAATGAGCTGTCAGAGCAGCTTTCAAGTTCTGGCTACTCTACTGGCCATGATTCACTCACTATGGTGGGCAGCCAGTCATCCCTTAAAGACCCTCATTTGCAGCCGACGGGGCCAGTCCTTGTCCCTAGTCCTACCACACCCATGCCGGGTGCTTACAACAAAACCCAGGGCACAATATTAGCGTTAACCCAGCCAGCCACTCCAGTTCCCCCACACAACGCCACACCTACCCCTGACCATTACTACAGCATTTCCGGAACAAACTTTGCAGGTCTGTATTTACAGGATCCCCCTCACTTTACATCTGTGTCGTCTGTCCCAATTCCCTCTCCGAGCAGATCATATCAATGGGGCCATTCAGGTTATCATTCCGTCAACGCTCACTTGGTTGGTGCTCAAGGTGCGGTGCCGCAGCAGCAGCCTCCCACCCAAGATGTGATGGTGAGCTTCAACTTCTATCAAACGAGTCTTCCTTCCTTGTATAACTGATTATCTGCTAAATTATATAGATCCAACATCTTTATGGCCGCGACTTGCACCTTGAACACAACATGTCACGGTTCATCAATTTTTTCGTGGCCCAAAACACTCAGCTTGGTAATGAGCTGCAATCCGTGAAAGCTGAGTTCGGGAGCTTAGTCACCATGTACAATGGCCTTGTCACTCGCTACAATGAGACAACAGCAGTGCAAGCGGATACAACGGCAGCAACAACTGAGCATATGAATACAACAGCAGCAACAACCGAGCATGTGGATAAGGGGCCAGCTCAGGATTCTGTGTATCTTAAAGAGCTCAGACAGGCCTTGAAGGCGGAGGTGGAAGAAGCCGTTGCAACAAGAACTAATGGGCTAAAGGAGAGACTTGACGATCTGGAGCGGGAGAAAACCACACTACGAATCAATGTGGACGACCTCAAAGCCAAGATTCTTGTCAAGGATGAAGATATTCTTGAGCTCTCGCTGCGCTTAGACACGACGAGTGTCTCCATACAGGACATAAACAAGTACTTGTCCTTCAAGGTAATACCATGTAACATTATTTGTATCATTGTGTAATAACCGAAATTCAGGATCATATGTCATTAACTCGCATTCGCCTTCGAACTCTTCTAGACATCCTATACTTTTATTTTTATTTTCATCTGGCCGACAACCCAGTGGAAAGCGCCTCAAAGTTTGATGTCCTCACCTGGTTAAGACAGCAACTGGGTCATGTTTCGAGAAGTCGGATGTCCTCTTTCAACACAGAGAAGGTTGAAAAGATAAATATGGAAAGGGTGCGCAAGCTGCAAAATCTGATCGAGAGAAAGGGGTACAGTATGCATCCAGCATACAAGGTCTTGATCTCGAGCAGTTGCCTCCTTTTTGTGTCACAGGAATACATTGATGTACGGGAGCAAGCCAACTTTGATGCACATACTACCGGTTCCTTTGCAGAGCTCAAAACTGTACTTGATAAGGTCCAAGCCGAAGGTAGAATCACAGAGCTCTGTTCAACAGCTGATTTCCAAGGGGTCCTTGGTGTACTTATGTTTGTGCAGGAAGTAATTTCTACCACCGAGTTCACCCCTCATGTCTAGAGCTCATCTCTACTGACTGTCGTGACTGCTAAATCACTGCCATGTGTGTTTCATTACTTGTACTAGATGTATCATTATGTTTTCGTCCTTTTGTTTATGCACAATTATTTATATCCCCTAATTTATTTTGCACATATCCCAATTATATTGCTATCAAACTATGATTGTTTTGTTTAAGAGCAGTATTTCATTGAATTTGTTTTGTCTCTTTGCTGGAATCCCTATCATCATAGTCTTTGAATTTTTCTGATGTCTGCACAACTTTGAAATTTGAGCAAATTGACTCCTGTCATAGTGCTTGCATAGCTCATTATGTCTCGCTTATTTCAGGGGCAGTAGGAGTCAGGATCTGGAGCATCCGGGACCTAAACCTTTGAGTCAAACCCAATTGATAAAAAACTGAGCCAAGAGACCGAGTCAACAGCTAAGTAGCATAAATAGTTGATAAAGGACTTAGCTAATTTATTCAATCAAGTGTCACTCCAATGTCTTCCGACGAATCTGCAGCTCAAAATGAAGTCGAATGTAAAGGGAGTGCTGAAATTGCACGGCTCAAATGTCGTCTTGCTGCATCACAAGAAGAAGTCAAGGAACTTTCTCAGAGGAAAAATAAAAGGCCACTGTATGCTTCCAAAGTTTGAGTCTCTAGTTATCTTCATAACTTACAAGTTACCGTAAACACTTTCAGGACAACTATTACAATGGGGCGGGGAATTCGGCGTCTTGTGACCCTCTATGACTCGCTGGAAGACCTCATACAAGCTGCAGATGAACGTAGTGCTGACGAAGTGGAAAATGATGAAGAGGATCTGGTGACTCCAGACATATTACAGAGATGCGAGGAGTATGTGCTTTTTTATTCTTATGCTGTTCAACCACTTGACAAGTCCTTAAAGAACAGAAAGGAGATTCTCAGCATTTAAAGTTCTCATTCAGGTATTGCCTTCGGTTGCCAAGGCAATCGAAGACCCAAATATCGACATTGATTCTTATTTGATGCAGGTATGGTACTCCTAATTTCTTTTGTTCGTCTATTGAGCATACTACATAGTTACAAAAAGGTGCAAATGATGCTCGTAGTGATGATGTTCGATGAATCAAGGAAGAGCTTGCATTATGGCTTAATGCAGAATATAAGCCAAATCCCTTGCTAAATGTAAAGTGCAGAAATGATCGTGGGTGGCATAATGATATAACCGGCTGCTTGCTATGCCCCATTGACTACAATTGGGAGGCTGAAATGTAAGCCTGCTTTATTAAATTATTCAACATTCTACAAGATCTAAACTACATTTTGAGTACAGAATACGTGATCAAATTCGAACAGGTCTTCTCAATATCTCTGAGGATTACTTTCTTCGTTGCTTTTATCCTTATGGGAATGGTGATCCTGACAATGTTGAAAAGGGATTTCTTCGTAGTGGATTACTTGTTAAGGTATGTTTAAAATTGTCAATTTATTACCTCTCAACTTATATTTTACTTCATGCCTATTTTGCCTGGTAGACCTATTCTAGCATTTTCACATCACCTTCGTCATCAGATTGTTTTGATGATGTAGATGAGAATGGTTCTGCCAGGAAGAAGCAGCGGTTATCTTCTGAAAGTGCTCATAAAAAAGCAACAAAGTGCAATGTGGCCAACATTCTTGGCATGGATGGTCATGTCACACCTCGTTCAATTGCCTATGCCGCTGTCTTAGTGAGCTATATATTTTATGCCTCCTTCTGATTTTCTTATCACAAGTATTCTAGCTAGCATTCAATCTTACCGATGCAGGGTACTGGATGGACATCTATAACCAATTTGATTTCCGTGCTTTATATACATTTATAGTGGATTTCTTTGAGGCTTCCACCGGTCAGGCAGCAAAGAAGCGCTCTCACACCGCGGACAATCAAATGTCATGTCTGCGAATTATTTCGTCACGTAATGTCACGGACCTGTCGACCACATGACTATGTTGTGTCAATGTTGTGTCTATATTGTGCTGGATGTCAAGTTGCCGAGTCTGTCACAGCCTCGGATGTCACGCTTCACAGATAAGATAAGACTACAAAACAGATAAGGAAGGAAAGTAAATGCGACATTATTGATGCATTGCAAGCAAATAAAAAGCTTCACAACACATGTATAATAAAATAAAAAGAGAATATAACGACAAACAGAAGATAATAACGAGGGTTTGGAAGGGATAGAGTACACTGCTTTCGACCCACATTCTCCACCGGGTGGGAGCTTGCCTGCAAAACTGCGGCTGTCGTAGTATTACTGACATGGCAAAGTTCGTGCAGAGTACAGCTCCTCAATACGCAAAGCCGAATACAACACTTTCTTATGCATGAGTGCACCCACAGCGGCAACCGCATTTTAACGTAAGAAAGGGTTCCACGTTGGGTGCCCTGCCATCGTGCTACCTACTTAGATGTGCACCGCTTCCTGGCGGAGGAGGTTAGCTCAAGAAACGTACAATCACTTAAAGAATTAGATCAAGGGCGCTGAACAAACGACTTCTAGACAGACGCACCTGCGCAACCATATATGCTCACAAAAATATTTCCCAAATTGCGGTTGCGCTTAACAGCCCTTTGGACCCATATACATGCTAGGGAGAGGGCGCCACAAGTCTCCACTGGGCAGGCGTGTATCTCGAAACGACTGCGGCTTCGTATTGACCAATGAGAGAAACGGTGTCACGGGAGTCCAATTATTATCACGGCTGCGGCCTCAAAAAAGGTGTTAGAGGATATGGATCAGGCTGGTACTAGCTTTGACTTCAGCCATGCAGACTAGTGAATCAGTTACTTACCAATTATTTGCCAATGGGTCGTTACTGCGTTTTCCATGGTCCCTGTACCAAAATTGTCCATTCCAGGGTACTTCATCTTGCTGACGTAGCGGTCGCGGCCACGGGGGTTGGAAATCAAGGAACTGGTGGTCAAAAGTTGTCCAGGAGGGTACCAACGGGAGTGGAGCTTGTTGTAGATGTAGCCATGCATGAGTTTTGGCAGCTTGTTCGATCAGTGGCTTGAAATATCTGCACATATTCTGCATTTCATCGGTGAGGACTTGAATGCTCATGGCAGAGCCCTGGACTAGAACTTGCCATATAGCAGTAAATACAGTGTTTAAGTATAGTTGCTGCTCGGTAAGGGACGAAATGTGGAACGCGTTGTCAATTTATATCAACAACCTTAAATGAGAGGAAACGCCATGTCATCAGTCAAAACATATGTTTAAAACGGAATGCTGCACATGGCTATTCTGCCCCTCCATTTTTGTCGAGCTTATAGCTCTGAGTCCATCCAGATCAGCGGAAAAGGCTACATGGCCCACAATGAGAAGTGATAGCATAATTTATAGCAAAATGAAAGCTTACCCGGGAATTTTTACTGCTGTTCCAATGGTCTTGCTTTTGATAAAATTCACACTAAAATATGTCAATGAATGAAAGCGGAAAGATGGCTTCAAGTTGCGCCAGAAGACCTGTAAGAACGGATACATAATTTATCAGCAAAGAGAGAAAAGAGGGATATAAGTGGTGCCAAATATGCCGCATCTAAATGAGGCAAGGGATGGCAGGTGTTTCTGACAGTCTGAGAGCAAGATTAGCGGTCTCTTCCAGTATAGTCATGGACACTTCCACACCTTGCGCTCCACACCGTCTTACCCCAACTGATTATTGCCTCTATTCACTCATTTGGGACTTTGTAACAGTATAAGAGCCGGGAGGGACGATGTAAGGCGTCATGGATGAATAACGGTGAAAGAGACGAAGGGCTGCGGGGATTTAGTGCCCAGGTATGTTGCAAAGCATCTATGGCATTAAAATCTGCAGAAAAAGTTGACTAACACATAGAACGGGAGGGCACCTCATTGATACTGGGTGCTATGGCAATCGAAAATGATTCAGTGCTTGCTGAACATTCGTGGCCTCCAGGGAAGCTGCTTCCTGCCGTTAACTGCCCCAAGCAGGCACTGACTGGCTGTAAGAGGTTCGCCAAATCACTCAGTCAACCTCGAGAAGGTAGCACCATCGACGAAACCAATTGACTGCCCGCCTTCGTCTCATCCACTGGTCATCGCCACGCGAGTACGTGATGTCAGGACAAACGCAGGCTCAATCATCTTCAGCGGCTTGTCATATATCAAGAATCGAGCGACCGTCACTCGCAGTGGTGTGCTTTGACCATGACCTGGATCACAAGTATACCACCAGCACGGGGTGTTGAAATCATGTCTGCCAATGCTCTGGAGCAGGATGATCATTTGCGAGTCCTAGGTGGCAATGCGGACCTTATCATCTCTTTGCTCGCCCACCAGAGCATTTCGCGTGGGCAGGACTGATCATTGAGCTCATGCCTGTCGGGGAGTGCTGCCCACTAATGAGGGCAGCCCTACAGACTGGATAAGTAGGTCGTGGATTCCCGTTCAACAGCATGGCAAGCTTACCTATGCCCAGTCCATCCTGGCGCCGAAAGGTGACGTCGCGGCCCGAGAAGTTGGAGGGCAACGGCCATCGCACGAACACAGGTATTAGGCTCTCGCAACACTGCCCATTAAGACCCATGGACCAGGAGTAAACATGGCCTTGATGCTCCCCAGGGCAGGATTCCTTCGGGGATCTATGATTTCAGGGTGTTCGAAGTGCCAATCTTTCCCAGACAGGCCCCTCTGATGGTTGTATCTCCGCAGACTCGTTGATAACTATCAGGACGGATAGCTAGATAGTTCTTTGCTGCATGCTACAGGTGTTACCGACAAAGAAAAGTCTCCCCTATCCCCTAGAGGCATCGTGGAACTGAGGTCAGCCCCCAATAGCTTGAGGATGGAAGAAATCGACATATCTTGAAGTTCAACGTTGAGAGATATTAGAGCCGAGGTAATGCCTTTAAATGTGCATGACTATGATCCTGATATCAAACATATAACAGACGGTTATCGTTATTGCTCCTCGATTATATGGAAACATACAGAAATACCGAGAGCGCGATGCGGAGAGGGATGGTTGATAGAGAAGGTAGCAAAAGTCAAATAACGAATTTCAGCTTCGTATATTGATCGGATGAATGAAGGTGGAAGACAACGCAACACGTATCAATCGGTCGGGGAAGGCTGTCGCGTCAACCAGCGCCGTCTCTGGGCGCAGCCAATGAGTCGGAAAGCGTGTAGATTTGGCGGGGCTTGCCAGTTTTGTTGATGGACATTGGTGAGAAGATACCAAGTCTTCCTCTGTATCTCTGTGGACCTAATTGAACATATAGTAGATAATTCATGGTCATTACACCCTTCTCGGCCGTACAGCCAAAGTACAAGACGTTCACCATATCAGCGCAGAGTTCGTATCGATAGGATAAACGCCTTGGAGATGCTGATGTCGGGGGCTTGTTTGATTCTTAGTAAGGTCATTGAACCTGTCCTTTCAGTGAAAGGAACAACGTACTTCAACCCTATAGCTAATCATGTTTCAGTGCTACCCAAACGAACTTCTGTCTTCGTCGAGAAGCGGGCTGCGAGAGCATTAGTGGTTCAGTGAACAGACTCGGGATAGTCTTCGAGCGATAGACATAGCACGTCCAGCATTCCCATAGTTTCTTGACATACGCCCGGCCTATAAGAGTCCTGAAAATCACGGCGTCAAACAACAGATAGCAAACGAGTTATCCACTAGATTCAGATCTGGTGAGTACAGAAAATCCATTGATGATCCTCACTGATTATAACCTCTAGATGCAAGGTCTCCCACTAACTCGGGTCGTAGCATTGGCATAGCATAGAAGTGAGGGAAGCCACCTTCAAGGATCGACAGCGTCACCGTGGCTGCACTGTTCACTTCAGTGAATCACAAGAGCTATATTACAGTAACGTCAGACGTGATCAACAAACTAGGTGGGCTCGAGAACTTACGGATTACATTTGGTGCACGAGGAAACGGCGGATGTATGACTACAAGGCTACAACTGGGTGCCAGCGAAATGTGTTTCGATTTTGAGAAAACGTCTATTCAAGTAAGCTCCCAGTGATTTGAATATACAGTGTTGTGGATGCTGAGATAACTCGTCTCTAGTGATACTATTTTGCTAGTTGACTTGCGTTACTTTGTGGTAGAACTAAGACGGAGCAATTTAATGATTTTAGCGGGACACTTACTTAACGATACCGTGGATGAGCCACGTCCGCATTGAAAACGTCTGAAGGCGGGGAACAGGCAAGGAGCTCGAGCAACGGTCCAAGCCTCAACGTCTCATCCGCTTGCTTGTAATACATATCACATGATGGATAACAAACTCCGAGTTAAACTTCCACCGTCGCTTTAGCTGGCCACAATCAGCTCTTGTGTGGCCCTCCCTGCATATTGCCAACCCTACCAATCTGCAAGACTATAATCACATCTATAGCCTATGCTCTTGTCCTATTTCTTGCGGTTGTGACACATTAAAAAGAAAACAGCTTGATTGCAACTCGATTCAAACATTCAACTTCTTGTCAACTTCGCATGACTAGTACTAGGCTCTAGCCCCCACTTCAACGCCTCTTCTGCTGGAAAATAACAAGCGTCAAAATCATTTTGAAAACCCAGGTGCCAGCACCAAAACCTGCCGGTTCGCTTTGTTCTTGTTATATGATCTTGTTCTTACTGCCTGGTCGATTGGACTATGTTCCGTTTCCTTTCTGTAAATCCTCCATTGCAAGCAGTGTGTGTCTCCATCCCAACCCAATTGGTAGCATACGGGTTCAACTTTTGCTCATGTCGAAGTCCTTCACTCTCTTTACGGCAACTTTCAAATGCGCTGCGGAAACGCGATTAAACTTGTCGTTTCCTTTATCTCACCTTGTTTAATTTGAACGGACCCGCCTCTCTGAACATATGGCTTGCCATGCATCTTGTCTGTCTATCCAACATCCTAACACTTTCTCATCAGATCAGTCCCTCAAACACCTATTCTGTTCTTGCGACATCTGTTACATGCAACACCTCTGCAGAAGTCTACCGGTTAAGTGAATTTCCTTTGACAGCTCCTCAAAGGCTGAAGTATTTGGGAACCTTCTCTTTACATGCTCGATCTTGCGCCTCCAGAAATTGCTGCGCAAGATTCCAGTCGTCACCTAGTTTGCACGTGAATCGACGAATCGACTTGGACAAAGACATTGCTTGCAAACAACCCGGACTTGGTTCGTGGTATCACACCCACCGCAAAGTTGTTTCTATTGAACAAACTTTCATAACTTATCAAGAAAATTCTGTTGCCAAACGGTCTTCATAATTGTGGGTCATATATCCATCTCTACACGGTGCCTCACAGAAGCTCGTGGAACTGAAGCTTGAACAGATGTGCCTTCTATCCCTGCAATTAAAGGAACTCTAACAGGCTCGATGAGACATTGGTTCAAGAGCCAGTCATGAATCTTATTGATTATTCTCGAACTGCATATAATTAATGTATGTCCACTATGCAAGCTGTATTACATGTCGGCGGGCTTTGGGGGGTTAGGGAAGGTCAGATCTTTCTCTCCAAAAGTTAACTCTTGTTCACCTCGTTGCCCCGCTGTTTATATTTCTTGGCCAGAATAACTTCGGCGCTCGCATGACCCTTCTTCTCGCATGTAATGTGCATCAATTGGCTTAGACTCAGATGCCGGACGTCTTGATTCGGATATTTAAACCTTTGAACCGTCACATTTTTTCCTTCGTCTTACCACCATCATGCTAGTGCAGACGCTCTCTACCTCTACGAACCTCATACCTCATGGCTTTATCTATCGGTGAGCTTTACTTTGAAGTGCGCTCCGTCATTACTCATTTTATTTAGCAATTCTGTCCACCCTCTACATCTTCCATTTATTTGCTATTTTCTCGGCCATCGTTCGTATACATACACGTATGCAGTTCTATGTCTGGATCGACGACTACCTTGCGGGCATTGCTGCTCTGGGAGGTAGCTGTTTACTGGTAGTTCTAATCATTACAAGTAAGCAGCATTCTCGTTTTCTCTCAAATACCAAACAAACGACATCTAAATGTTCGGTTGCACCAGCCTCTATGGGTCTTACCCCTCAACTTTACCTTTCATCAATCATTGTATACTTTTTCATTGCGTGGTAAGCAGTATTCGCTATAGACGTCTTCTTATCTTCTCATGAGGCTGTAAAGGATGTCCAGGGCGTCATTTGCCATGACTAGTGCTCGGATTATGCCCCACTACAGCGTCACGCTTTACTTAACCATGGTGGTCCTTATTGTGCTAGGATTAACGTATGCCACTCTTGCACCTTTCCTATGTGACAAATCACAGGCCCTCAATGACGAAGAAATGTGTTGGTTGCCTCTTGGGTTTGTAGCTTTTACGCTTGCCAGTAAGTACGACATTGCTCTCGTCAAAGCATCACTGACTGGCGTGAAGCTGGTATTTGCATTGATCTTGCTGCGGTTGCCGTCAATTACCACCATGTTATGGTAGTTCACAAATTGAGGAGCATCAGAGCATCGACCAAAGTCATAGTGCTACTAGGCTTTGCCAGCTGCATCTCCGTGTTAACTATCAACGTAGTATTCTGGGCTATGTATTCTGCAAACGCGGACAAGCCTACTCTCTACTTCACTTTCTGTCATCTATCGGTAAGCAGCTTCTGTCTCTCTTTCTGCCGCTAAGAGCATCAAAATTTATCTCTGTTATCCAGTCCGCTATTTCTATCCTTGTCTCCAGCGCTCCTGTTATTGCCGGCTTATTGGGCAGGCTATCCGATAGGCGTACCATGAACTCCAATGCCCGCCCAATGAATCAAAATGTCCCAAGCGCCCCGGTTCTTACCACTCTCACTGACCTCACTGACCCCTTTGCAAGCAATACCAACATCGATCATTAAGTTCCTTTTCACATTCTGTACCAATGATCCCCTCTTCCTAAACAGTGTCCTTTACATACAAGCATCCACGTAGGCTTAGTATTGTTAGTTTCTTCCCGTTGTACCGAAGCGTCCTCTAAATTGGATTTTTGTTTGTTTAAGTCATGTCTGCGGAGAACCTGGGAGAATGCAGCTGATTGGCTCTGGTCGATATAACAATACCTTTTTGGTGTTCTCAGCAGAGCACCCACTTAATAGGGAGCAAATAGTGTGGACTCTGACTAGAGGCTAATAGTATTGTTAGACGACACATGTTGCTGACAGGCATCTACAGACATCTACGTGATGTGCCAAGCCCTTGTTCTTGTGTTTCGTACTATGTAAGTATGTAGTGCCTTTTGTCGTGAAATTCAATAGCAGCTCCAAAGCTGCATTTAATTAGCCTGATGCGTCTTAGCCTCTGCGTGATAGGAAGGGTTTTGAAGGGTTGTGATAGGCTATGAATATCATTGAACACTGTGAGGAAACTTGTGGATACTACAGTCGAGGACATGCGAAATCCACCAATCGTATAGTTTCCCGTAAATTTTTTTCATTAAATTGGTGGAGTTCGCTTGCCTTCAACTGTACGACCGCATCAGACTTCGCTAAAGCATTGTGAGAGTCGCCGTAAATACATATGTAATTCTCCCGAATGCTAAACTGCGATAGGTCTCCTGGTAAGTCAGAAAGGTATGCGAAGGAAGAATCGGGTCTGAGTTACATCCTATCCCATGAACGTTCTGTGACGCGTGAAGCTCACCAACTCTCCTTAGGTGGCCTGAATACATTAATTGCCTGCAGCCTCTGCTTCCGACGCCTACGATGGCGCTCATGAGCGCATACATATTATATATGGTAGGATGACATGATTGATTGGTCCCTTTAGCTGCTAGCGAGCTGTGCGTCGGCTTTTCAAAATTCAAACTGCTCTGGTGGGAGGCTACAATCTATATACAGACGGAAGCAATCCTATTCGACACGCTTAAGTTCTGGAAGAAAGGTGTTTAAATTTTCAAAAATGAAGCCAAGGTGCTGGAGCAACTGGTATGAGTTACAGACGGAAACGACCCTAATCAACGACCCTAATCAATTCCACCCTACTTAGAGAAATCTCGCGCACTTGATAAATCGGAGTTGAAAATTTAAATATGTATGTTACGTATATTTAAAACCTTCTGGCGTCCATGTCATGTCAATGCCTATGCCACAAAACTGTACCTTTTTGACAAGCCTACAGGACTTTTGATCGCACCCCACTGCTCCACATCCTTTACTTAGCATCAGCCGAACAGGAACAAGGCATCTAGTCTGAGATGTGCTTTAATGGGGTCCTGAGTCCGAACACCGGTATGAATCCATGATACAAATCGAAGAAGGACGGTAAACCTGCTGAGATGAATTGCTCTTCTGTTCTGAATCACACGGCAAACTCTACGGTCCACAAGATTTGGTAACGTAGGCGTTACATGACATAAAGTATAAAGTAATAGAAGAACAACACTATGCAGCATGTCACAAACAAAGAAGCAAACACCTATGGTAGAATTGGGAATTACAGGGTGGACGACCCATAGCCACATTCACAGCTTTATTAGGAGAGAGATGCGCGTTGCTCACACGAATCCGAATCATCTACCCCTTGGGAGTAGATTTTGTTCTCCAAGCCGCAATTTGGGAGACCGCTTAGAATTGGCCCAAGTTTCTCCAAAAAAAAAAACTCTTTTCTGCCTGTTCAACAGGCGTAATGCTTTCATAATAACGTGTCCTGAAGCAACCAAATATCAGCACCCATTGTTCGTGAGAGAGGGATGAAGACTTACGCGCGTATTGATTAACGATCATGTAGCGCCGTTGCGAGTGTTGACCCTGGAGGACAACATCGTCCTCCGTTATAATCTCGTCAATCAGAGTCTCTAGACTTTCTGGATCGACGTAGTTGAGTGCTATCTCACACACAAATGAGCCAAACCTATGTCTGGTAAGGTGCCGTATGTTCTTTTGTACCAGGGAAACAATGACGGCTCTATTCAAACAGTCTCCCTTTTCCAAGGCATGCCTTATAACAAAGTTCTAGATTACCATGATGGTCAGACTCAATAGAGATGCAAATTTCCAGAGACGTACCCCAACTGGGTTTTTGGCTAGTGCTAAAAGATGGCCATGAATGGCTTCCCATATTGGCCGAGAATATTTGACAGGGAAGTATTCAAGGAAGCCTTTTATAACACTAGATGAGAAATCGTGGGTACAGAGTTGGAAAATGTTGTTCAGAGCTGAGTCCTGTAGAATGAAATCAAAGTTCCGAGGGTGGACGTGCTCGATCAACGTTTTCATAACCTATCATAAATGCTTAGCATCATAAGAGTCCAGCTTACTAGAATACTCACTTTATGCCCCTTAACGTCTCTCATAAGTGAAAACGCATACGGATTCAAAAGAGTGACGATATGCGCCTGCTCCTCGATGGAAGAAGCTCTTATCAACTAAGGATATTCTCAGCCCGACAGTATACAAGTCTTTGAGCGACCGAAGACACACCACCTGAATAACTTTGTGACCATGGATATTCGACGAAAGTTCGCCGATCCTCCTGTCGAGCACTGCCAGAATCTCCGTTGCATATTGAGGCTTTCCATATCGAAGTAGTGATCGAATTATCTAGCCGACGCGTTGCGATCAACATTCACGTCTGATGGTGGAAGAAGGAGAAGACTCGGAGATGCTTACTTTATTGCCATGAGTGTGAAGGACAAAATCACCGAGGTACTTTGGTACAATCTCTCTGAAGACCACGTCTTTGTCTTCCTCGGAAGCGTCCCTGAACTGGATTCTCAAGAATTGCACACCAACTCGATCGACGCTGAAGCTTGAAATATGTCCGAATATGTACTAAATAATCACGTCAAATAGAGATTTTAAAGAGTCAGAAATGGTTGCACAGACCTTTAACCCTTTGTATCTCGCGTGATTCTTTTTAAAGTCGTCTAGTATAGACTGGCTCATAAATTCACTAAACTTCTTGCTTGAAGCAACGAAGTCATTATTAAGTACTTCTAATAAGGAAATCAGAGCTGTCAGAGGGCGGGTCTTGAGAGCGAAAAGGGACCGGTATAAGTGGGCTTACCTGGTTCACTGCAGTATTTGGACTGACCATGCGTATATGACAGATGTAGTTGTAATGAGAGGGGGAAAGGGTGAGTATACTGTTCTGCAGAAGCCGCTGCGCCTAGAACTCCAGTCTGCCAGAAGCAAAGTCGTTGGTGAAAGATTTACCAGAAACGAGAGATACCTACATAACAATCCGCATTCCTGACATCTATAGCATGTAGTGGGTCGACTGGAGGCTGATAACGGACCAAGGGGAAGGAGGAAAGGGAGGGGCTACTAGAACAATGTCTTGGTGAAGCCGCTGCGCCTGGAGCCCCGGCCTGAAACTAGGGCGGTTGGTAATGAGGTGTAGGATGAGAATAACACCTACATTATTGCATACTTGATCACGTTGAGTAGCATGCGCTGGGGTGAATGGAGGCTGATGGAGAGAGGGGAAGGAGGGGTCACTAGACCAATGCCCTGCTAAAGCCGCTGAGACTGGAGCTCCGGCCTGAAAATAGGGCCGTTAGTAAGAAATTTATAGATATATGATGAGTACCTACAGTTTTGTCTGTTTTTCCGATGGTGTAGGCATGCGGGGGAGTGACTCGAGGCTGAAGGAGCAAGGAGAAGGAGGGGTATTCTACTGAAGCCGCTGGGACTAGAGCTCCAGCCTGAAACTACGGCCGTTGGTAAGAAGGTCAAAGATATATGACGAATACCTACATAAATGCCTGCTTGCCCACTATCTGAGGCATGGGGTGGGGTAACTGGGGGCTGAGGGAATGAGGGGAACAATGGGTTAGTTTGGTATCCTGCTGAAGGCTCTGCAACTAAAACTCTGGCCTGAAACTGCGGCCGTTAATGAGAGAAACATATCATTATGTGAAATACCTACATAATTTTCTGCTTGCCAGAGGGAGGAGGTATTATGTGAAAGGGCAGTGAGTGGAGGCTGCCTTTGAGTTGGCCTACGCAGTCCATTGAGTTGTACTCCAGCCGGCGCATGGAAATGATTATGTTCTGCGGAAAATGTATAGAAGGGCATGTAGTGGAATATCTGAACGGGACTCCGACCTAGTACTGGGAATTATATTTTGTTCCAGCAAAAGCACAGGAGTGTTTTTAAAGTACACCGAACACTGTCATTACGTACAGAAACCATCGGGTGGATTTGTTTATTAACTTCTTCAATGCACCATTCTATGTATAACTTTAAACTATGAGATGCGTAGAGGAACAATGTCTTTGTATGTCGACCAATAATCAAGCGCTGTTAATGATACGACTTCGACATGATTTGAATGCTGGTGTGCCGCGCGGCTTGTCTCTGAGAACTCTGCTTCATCATTCTGTTGTCATTCTGTAATAATGTTCTGTTATGAACACCTAGAGCTAGTACTATCATATGCTGGAAATCTGTCGGCAATTTTCTGTAACTGAACCTCGAGGAGAATAAAAATTGAAGTGCATTTGTATGTTCCTTGACTGGGCTACCCAGTTTGTACTAAATGCTATTTAGCAGGTGCGTTTTGATGGACTGTCACGGTGAACTTCGTACATTAAGGATAAACATCACGTGCCATATTCGGCTGAATTGAGTTGAATAAAGTAAATGTAGAGACGCTTTAAGATGAAACACTTTTGGACAGCCAAAACTGACCTACAGTGTATCAAGCAAATTCGCACTGGCGTAAGTCTACTATGCGGTAGTGCCGTGAACCTGATCATAGACATCTACTATCTTATCTGTGATCTTGTAGGTCCATGTGAACTGCCGAATGATAAAGCTGGACGGCAATACACCATTTTTTTTGCCTCACGTCACAGACAAGTCACAAACTTAAGCTTAGTCTGCTGTTTTAAGCCTTCTAAACTTAATGCGATCTGTGTTTGAAATAGCTGAATGTCGTATGTATGATGGATTGGGCCCCACTCCCGAAGTCCTGGTGTCATCAGGTGTCATCGCAGTCTCCATTCGGAGAACTTCACCGCCACATGCAGGCTTACGCAGGGTTGCGTGTCGCCGTGATTGATTGGGGATAAGTGATCATGATCATCGATCAACGGCACAAGGTCGACAGTCAGGTGTTTAAGGATAAATATGCAGAATCCAGCGAAGCGAAATTTTTAAATCGGATCCCCACGAGGCCAAAGCTTAATAGCAGGCTGCAAATTGAACAAAGGAAAGTCGTGATTATGATCAATCCGGGTCAGATCTTGTGTAAGGGTCGGAAAGGGCTACCAGGGGCGGTTGCTTAGGACATACTATAGCACGTCCTTACTGCTCCTTACTGCCAACTTCTGAATATTGAACCTCACTGAATTCATTGATTAGGCAGTCGAGCAATAATTCAAGCTCCGGTTTCTAATAATATATAGATAAGAAAGCTTTGCAATGAATGAGGAAGTCCAGACGTTTGATAGTATTTTCTTGAACAAGTTGCGCCTCCGAGATCCTGTCTAGAGAGTTCTTCGAGCCTATAAATGCTGTTGCTCGAGCAGTAGGTCGAGTCCGAGGTGCTCCAGGATGTTCCTGTATTTTCAACGGAGCAGAAGTCAGTATTTTCAAGCTGGGATTTCTTGATCACACGGTTTGAACGATTGTCAGAGCATCTTGTCCCGCAAGGTGAGTTAGATATAAAGAACATAAATATGCCCGGAGAAGTCCCAAGACAGTGCGTTGCTATTTTACAATAAAGGTGGTACAATGTGTTCTATTCGACGGGGTCAGGGCTGCTGTGAGTATAACCAATGTGCCACTGCTGATGCCGCTTCAACACCAAAGCTTACTCCCTATACCTATGCAAACTATTGACGACAACCGTTGTCGCCTTTCTGATGCCGTATGTACCTGGAGGTCGAGGGTAGAATGCAACGTGCCCTACAACGTGCTTTGATTCCATTATAAGCAAACTAGACGCATCGGATACATCTCCTGAGTAGACAACATTGGCAAGAAACCCTGGACGACTGGCGTAAGGAGTTCGGGAGAAATCATTTCTAGATAAACACTTGTGCTGGGAAACAACGATGAAAGTTCTAGAGCCAGAGCCAGAGCCATACAGGTTGTTGAATTTCCACATCGACTGTATATAGCCGGAATCTGCTCCCTTGTGTCCTTGTTGTAGCTGAAAAGACATAGCACTATTGCCTGGGTGCAAATCAAATGTTGAGTAACTGTGTCCTTTGTGTATGAGATGAAAGAGAGGAATGGCTGCTCTTGGAAGAACTGAGGTGTTGTCCGGATGAGGTAAATCTTGGGCGTGTCGCATCTGCATTGGTCCAGTGCTATTCAAGTACGCAAGAAGGGCTCTGTATATGTTGTCGGGAATAGTTTTCAAGCCGGCACCGCTCGGGTCTTGTTTGTCGCAACGCTGACCCAAAAGTAGGTTTATGCCGTCTGCCACCAAATCGGAACTGGACTTGGAATTGACCAGACTACGGAGATAGGCCATTAAGCGACCGCGGCGACACATCTGTCTGAGCATAGTATAATCCAATTCCCCTGGGTGAGTGTTAGCGACTGTACACAAACATGAATTCCTTTATGGCCTACATAAATGATTGTTTGTATTGATGTCTTGTAAATCACCGTTATGATGCTCCCCAGAAAATTCACTTATACGCATTAAAGGTCCCCAGAATCTCATCAGTTGCGGGTTATGCATGGCGTAGTGATGATTTGGAGTAGATGACGTGTGTGGAAATAGGGATTGAGCAGATTGTCTGTAGCTGATATAGTGATCCTGGTAGGTGCTCGGAGCAGATTCTGGCACTGAATAGGCACACACTATATTCGTGCACGTAACCAGATGGTAGAAGTTCTCTAGTAAAGCCAGCGTCTCCTGGGGACGGACCGCGCTGGTCTGTCCAGAACCCCATATTTCTGGCAAAATCAGGGGAAGAAACACCGAAAACAGGACGAACCATTGATCTGCCTTTAACTTCCCATGGGGTTTGTTTCCAAGATTTGTTGGTGGTCTGGCTAGATAGCTTGGAATGGTAGCCTCTGCGAGACATTTCCTGATAATGTTCAGCTCGTCACGTGAGAATACGCAGCTCGCTAGCCATTTTTCTTCATCGGCAGAGCTTTCTTCATCCGAGTCAACATCTGAGTTGCCTTGCGCCAAAGGGAAAAAGTCTTCGTCCTCTGCCTCGTCGCCCGAGCTTTCGTCTCCATCTAGCATCATAGACGAGTGCGCACGAAGCCTGAAATACAAGCCTCGGTTTGATGGTAAATCATTGAATTGCCTGCTCTCCTCGTATAGTGACTCCATTTCTTCTTGGGAAACAGTTCCTGCGGTGAATGCGAGGGAATTTTCCTGGGAGGATGTGCGAGCAGTCCTGCGAGCGGTCCTCTGCCGATCCTGGTCTGTGGCATCGTCGTCGTCTTGTTGAAGATCAGGATCTTCTACGTTTCCAGCATTAAGTTGGTTTTTCTTTTCAGGAGCGCCAACTCCCCACAAGATGCGGGTATGATGCTGCAAAACACCTTCCATCCAGTTATGCATTATGCCAAGCATGGTGTGTTGAACGGGATCTCCATAGGGAAGTGCGTGAAGGGAAGACCAGCGAATTCCGTGTTCTTTGACAAGCTCATTCCGTTTAGCATGTGTATCAGCATCCCTCCATTTGATAGCGGCCGCCAGCACTTCACCACCAGTACGTAGTTTCCATGATTGGTAGTTAAGGTCATCCCTGTTAGATAAGGGGAGCTCACAGAAGGAACAGAAATTTTGCTTCGAAGCCGTTCCAGCGAAGCCCATCGCTTTTTTCAAAGCGTTCAGATCTCCTATTCTAGCAAGAACCCCCACCCGTGTCCAAGATCCTCCAGGGTACTTATACATTTTAACAAGCCGCCCTCCCCACCAAGGCTCGAGGCTTTCAACTATAGGATCGACCAGATGCATAATGGTTACAACGGTAGGTTCTTTAGGAGGAGGGGTAATACCAGCAAAATACGTGTTTTCAGGCAGGTGCTGCTGATCAAATGGGAGGTTCAAACAAAACATCATGACTGCACCACATGATACACTTTTACCTGCCGTTTTGTTGTAGAATGGGTTGAACCAGTCAATGTAGAAGCTGAATGTGAGATTTCCTCTGGTTGGAGAAAATGTACCGTCGTTCCCAAGAGATCGCCACGCGGGACTATCATAGACGGATCGCATATTTCTGGGATTTGGGCTGTGGTTGTACGAGGCTTCAATTTGATCTTCAACATCCGGCCTCGACAGGAAGTATTCAAGCCAAGAATCGAAGACTTGAGTGGAGTAAAGCATCCGGGGAGCAAGGCAGACGCCTTTTCTAGTAGCACGTTTGACCCAAAGTTGTTGCCGACATGAGTGGGATTTTGGCGTTTGCCGATAAGAGCACACTTCAGGTAAATCGGTTAAACTGTACGTGGTGAAGCACCTTGGACAGCAAACGGTTCGCCTTATCTCAGGTTCGAGACGAAGAGCCGACATGGCAGTACGAACATCTCCTGGTAGACGGAACGAGCTGTTGAAAATAGTTTCTCCATCGGAGCTGTTGCATGATATTAAGACGTTGTTTATCTTATATGATCGGTAGCGTACTTACCGACCTGATCCCCCCAGAAAGAGTAATGAAAAAGTAATACCTAGCTTTATTGCCATTTGCACAATAAGGTTCAGCACCTTCAATGCTCTGGAGGACGAAGCGCGACTAAGGCCGCATACAAGATGAAGCCATGACACCAAACAGCACGAAAGGATATGGATGGAGTTCTTTAAAGCATTAATACCTGTCCTAGTGTCAGAATCATCGAAAGGTGAGGCTCTATTTTAATTACTAGTACTAGGTATCTCTGCCCTGACGTTAGAGGGATCTTCGCCTTCGGGATCACTGCTGACGGGGGGCACTGCCCGAAGCGCCGTCATGTTTACGTTCAGGTCCGGCGTTATTACAGTATGTTCGGCCTAGCATATTCAAGTCTCACCATTAATCGTGCATATTATCTGAGGAAAGTAACGTACATCCTGCCTGTGAACCGTTGCTGCTGGATTGGACGTGTCGTTTTTAAGGTGGTACCTTCTGGTCGAATAGGCGACGTATCGTCCTGGCAGTATTTGACCAAACGCATCGGTAACCGTTTGTGCGCGGCACGCAATGCATGTGCAAAGAATCTTTCCTTTGCGTTTGGGAGTATCAACCATGAGTCTGGATTTAGCGAGGTAGTCGAACAGGTATGCTCATTGTTTAAAACAGCATTCATGTAATTGTTCCATCTAAGGAAGAAATAAACCGTTGTGTGGATTTTGTGTAATTTCAATAGCTACGCAAGACAGATTTCTATAGCAATCAGACTAATAGTACAAGAAAGATTGATGTTAGCATCGATGGAACATCCGAGTGGCACCTATGGCAATTGAATATTGATGCATTGATGTCTTATTATCTGGCGCGAAATCCCAACAAAATCCACATTCCGATTTAGGACAAAGCACACGCGGCACGGCCCCACGGGGCACGAGTTTCGTGAGCTTGTCAACGACACTTAACAACGCTTCCGTTATGGTCTAACTATTGTCCTGTTCTTTCTCTTACGTATCAGCTCGTTATTTAACAAACAGAAAATGCTGCTGGCTGAGTTTCCACCTTTGTCGTCGTCAGTCCCAACAACTTAAAACCTTATCCCAACCTTATCCCCTTGATCTGTTCTGCGTGAAGTACCGTACTCAGGTAAGTCGGCTACGCGCATCTTCAATGCGTATTACCAAGTGTTTACAAACGACATTGAAAACCAGGTGTCCACGATGAAAGCGCCCTTACAGTTGATTCTTACCTCTATAAATGCAGCCTTGCGATTGGCGGTTCTTGTTCCTATACAAGCATTCTTGCGATTGGTTCTTGCCCCCTTTTACTCCATGCTAGTTTGTAAACGTCTGCGCTTGTCGGTTTCCGTCTCCGTGATTCTTTTGCTGCTGGGTGGCACCGTTTATAAGGCTTCTCAAATGATAAAAACCTTACATCTCACTCCTGCGGATTCGAAATGGCCAGATCCATACATTTCCGCTTCCACGGGACTATATCCCCTATATCATCTAGAATCTCCCGTAGAAGGCCTTATCATTTCCATTGAAATTAAAAAGGCAGAGCTCGCTGCTTCGGAAATTGAAACAATCCTGAACGGCGCTCGTAACTTGAAGTCTCGAGAAAGTCTAACGAATCATATGCTCCTATTTCATCACGATGCAAGGAAAGCTGGTAGACAGTTACGGAAGCTTGCCAGCCAGAGCACAGAAGCTGCTGACAAGTGAGTACTCTATATATGTCTGACATAAATATCTAATAAACGGTAGGATGTTAGCAATGAACAGTGATGTTTTACGAACGATTAGTGGCCTCCCATCCCAACTTCATTACCCAACGCGCACCACAAACCCCATGACTCAGGAAATTTTCACAGACAGAGTCTTGGCTATATCAACTGGCATAGCTTTCATTTTATCGGAAACAGATTGCAGTCTTCGCGATCTGAAGAAACTCGAAGAAAATCTACAAACCATACGACACATTTTAGCGCGGGAAGAAGCATCTTTGAACGCAGATAAATCGACGCTCACTAAGAGTGTTTGGACAAAGATGGGATGGAACCAACGTACGCTGAAGAATTTGGAAGGACATGCGCTACTTCTTCAAAGGCTGGAAAAGAACACACGGCAAGTCCTGGTATACATTGCGAGGGCTCTACAGGCTCTTCTAAAGGTAAGTACGGATATGGAAGACGTACAAGAGAGGATTTCTTTCTTGTATTTGTTGGAGAGGGCTATCCCAGAGGCATATGTAAACAGCATTCAATTTGGTTTGATGCGCTTACGCGACAATGCACATCACATAGGCAAATCTCTGGCTTGGGAGTATGCCATGGAGAAGATTTGAGCGGGAATGGTTCATGGTTCTATGTTGTTTGCTAGTACTAGTACACGTAATTCAATCACATACCAAAAGCATCTGTGAGTGCTTGACTTCAAAAGTGATTGATCATGATCTCATTACTACTTAATACACAATGGGCACATATCATGGGTGCTTGGAAAGGGGGCCTTCTTTAACCATCTCTGACGTCATCCATCTTGATTTGCCCACTGTCCGACTCCTGGCTACGGCACTGTTTAGAGATACGTTTAGGAGGCCTTCCACCTGTAGACATGCGAGCAGTAGGCTTAGGTTTTCGAGCCTTTTTCTTAGGCCGCCCGGGTAGTACCAGCGGGAAAGAGTTAGTACTACTGAATTGATTTCTGAGTCAAACCAAAATTATCCCCAAGTCAGGAGGATATACGGAAGGGTAACACGAAACTTACACTGCCTCCGGACTGGCAATTGCGTCGATAGTGAGAGAATGCGCAGAATGCGCATTCGAGGAGTTGTTATCAGCTAATGGACTGCCAGCTTCAGTAAACACGTCGCTGAAGTGACGCTTCTTTGATAAGGGAGATTTCTGCATTTTAACACAGGGATGAGCTTTGCTCTGTGTTGTTTACCGGGACTCGGTTCAGTATCCTTTGAACGGTTAATTGGGAAGTACTTATAAAGAAATAAAAACTGCAACCTTGTGATCTTGACTGTTTACAGTTAAGTTCAAACTTGAATTCGCTTCGCTTCATGAGGCTTGACAGTTGGACACCTGCAGTGAGCACCATCTGGCGGCAAGTTGCGTCTCACGGGAGTCATCAAATAATGAATCCCAACAATATGTGACCCTGCAAATGGTCATTGTTTCCTAATGCAGTTAATGCAGTTACGGCAAGTGTGGGGCCCATTCATGATCAGGCGTACTGAAGCCCAACACCCACCCCAAGTTTGCAACTAATTCCACAACATGATTTTATAACACTTGATGGACAGACTTGAAAGTGTACATTAAATTAACACCTCTTCTGACATAGTAGCCTAACAGTCCACATGGACTTACAAGAGGTTATGCCATCACACTAGATAAGTTAAATAAGATACGGATCATATGCTCATGCTTTCATGTCGTGACAACTTCCCTCATAATCTATACAAATATGACCGATTAGTAGCACAGATAGCGAGCAGCTGATAGACTTATTATGGCAGAGATGCGTCACTCTGAGAACCTCAACTCTACCTTGTCAGGTAGTATTGATATTTGCTTACCTGCATATCAGTTGAAAATTCTTTGGCTCCATGAAACTGCTCTTTGTTCGCCCGATAGGTGTGGCACAACTTTATTTGATACGCAGCCGCATAACTAGAAGCCCAGTTCAAGTTTATGATGATATGATTACATCTGTAGCGCTTCAACCTGCTCCACAAACGTCAAACGGTGCTTTCATTGTTCGTCCTTGCATGTAGTTAGTTAGCTAATCATGTGTATATAAAAGCGACTGCTGCTCGTACTGCATACTCGCACAGCGAAGAAACCTTAGCTTTATTTACCATGTCTGAGTTCCCTACCATGTATATAAGTGTTCAGAATCCTGGTCATAATTTGCGAGCTGCAGCATTCTCCCCTGATGGGAAGCTACTTGCTGTGGCAACATATGAGCAGGAGGTAGAGGTGCCAACTTCAATCCTACCTTATGGTAAATTTATCGCTGATGCTGAGACAGATTTTTAGCGTAGGAAGCGATCAATCATTAACGAGTCTTACGTGCTACAAACCGCCAGCGACTTTCACTCCCAACGTGTATGGCACCATCGCATCTTTGACATGGCATCCATATTATTTTGGTGGTCTTGCAATTGCTCACACGACAGGCTTGATCCAAGCTACCGTGATAAAGAATGGAAGGGTGAGCACAAGTACCACATATTTAGTTGCATAGGAATCGCTGACCTCACTGAGTTGTAGGGGACTATAACGGGGGAAATAAAGTTATCAAACTACATGCATTTCGGAAACCTGTATCATGAGTTGACCAAGCCTTTGACTTTGATGTGCACTAACGGACGTGAGATTACTGGTCTATTCGATCATAACCGACTCTTCACCATTTGCGATGTATGGGGTGTGTTTTTATGGCTGCTTTTAATAATGCCCATTTGACTTTTCCCTCAAGGAGGCTGCATGCAGCACATCATCATGTCAGGCTCGGACTTGATTCGAGAGGATCTCCTTTCAAAGGAAGAGAAACCGCTGTTTATGGAGTACATTGATGAGACGACATTCTTTGCCATCTTTCCCAGGGCGTGTGTGTAAGTAAAGATAAATATTGTGTATATGATCGCTCAAGCACTCAAGTCTGATCTTAACTCTAGTACGTTTTCCAGCACAAACCCACATGCAATTGCGTCTGTTTTGAGGATTAATACATGCAATGTGCTGTGAGTCAGCTCCACTTAGGCACAGACATAAGATGGTATTAACATTACTAGATCCTCCGCAACTCTGTCTCCTGACAGACAGTTCATTGTCGGGATAACCACATACGGGGAGGCTAAGATATACTCTGTTGCTGATCAAGCGTTCGTTAGCAAAGTTACATGCGGTGGAATTCCTATCCGAGCCGTCGAATGCATTGCCTTCTATGACCGATTCTCCCTCGCTTTGGCTGGGCGCCATTACTGTGCAGAGACGCACCATTCGGAGATGCTAAGTGTCACGTTCGTAAACGATATAAGGCATAACTGCGCTTGCCCTCATATGCAATTGAATATCAAGCCAGAAAACGGCTTTGTCGCTACCATCCCGTGTAAGTGCCGACCAAGTTAACTCGCTATTGTCTGAGTAGCGCTGACAACGTTCTAATCACAGTAAAGACGGTTCTGGTAAGCCAAATCAATCAATATACCTCTTACTAGCTCACGTAAGTAGGCTGGATGTGTTTCAAGCGGTATCAGTCTTGTGGCCATCTCCCTTGGTATATTAGGCAACACTCATAAATTAGTAGTCATTCTTCCAGAGGTAAGGTCATGCACAAATGCCTACAGTGAGATGCTTAGTTTGTGTGCTTGTTATTTATTCTGCAGAAGTTGAAAATAGGATCTCAAGCAATGATTGAGGATTCGGACACAGACGATGACAGCTCTATTTTAGATGGCAAGAGCGATGGTAGGCTACTGCATCTTGCTACCTAGCCCATTATATCGACATTATATTAACTTTGCTCATTAGGTACAGATGACTTGGATAGCTCTCAGGCGATCTTCTGAGGTCAAGCACATAGGCAGCAAACAGAAATTTACATTCACTCATGTAAATTTGTCTGTCCTTCCTACCTGAGTGACCTGATTTACTCCTGTAAAACTATATACAATAAGCCTTCAATATGAAATCATAGACACTAACAATGACTTCCCCGCACTTACTATGACATTACGCCAGAGCTACTACTTATATAGCTCTAGTGATAAAATAATTAGTCCTGAACTGCATTGGTGAGATATGGATGCTATGTTGCCTGGGGCCTGCCTGCCGTCGGGTGATATGGACACGGCGAGCGGGAGTGCCACAGGCCCACTAGAAGAAACCGCACGAGCGCATGTGATGTGAACGTCAAGGGACCCTGATAAACTAATTATTTAAGTCTGAGAACAAGGGGACTGCACCATTTACGTGATTTTGCCATTCTAGGTATGAGGTCGTCTCTCCCGGGGAATACATTCACCACACCCGGGGCTCATTATATAACACGGTCTTGTGGGCTTAGAAGGGACTAGGGACGTGTTATATCATGCTTGTAAGTCACAAACATAGTCACTGATATATCACCTTCTCTAATCAGAGATGTACATTTTCGATTACAGCTCTAAAGCCTGCATTTTTGACGTGTTCTACTCGTCCGGGAAACCAAGAGCTTGATTCCGAAGAAGGTAGCGTTAATGAATCTAGGAGAATCACTGCCCAGCAGTCCCATTACGGAGTTCATAACGAGTTCGAGCATGTCAAGCGTGTCATGTGTGAGCGGCATGGGAGTGACGGGGACCAGACGGTACCATGATACAGCTCTTTGAATTGATCATGACGCAGCGCAACATTGGCGAGGAGGCGAAGATGCTGACATGGCCCAATGGATGGCGTATTCTCTGTCAAGCGCAGTGTCAGATCTATGAGTAGAGGTGGACTACGCACGGCGGGGCTAAAGGCCCGTTTCCATGAGGCAGGGAGGTACACTGTGAATAGCACGCAGACCCCACTCATCAAGATCGTTCAAGTCCTCATTGTCTTCTTTGAAAAGCTGAAGAGATAGTGGCCTCATGTGAGTAAACGAAAGCCAATGACGGAGGAGCTCAGCTTGTGTATCTGGATATTAGTTGCACATGCGCGTAGCGATAAGGCCTTGCTGATTTATTGAGGCGATAGTGGCAGCATGTGCATGCACTGTGAATGTAGAGTATGTGGCTGCATTGATCGTGCGTGTGCAAGCGCGTGGGTAACTGCGTGACGATCTGCCGCTGCTTGCGCTCGCGCGGTAGATTAACAACCCCCGAATTGCGTTTGCGCTTGATAAGTGCTCTTTGTTTGACGAATCTGACAATGGCATCTTCGGTGCAAAGAACGAGCAACAAGAATGGATGGTTAGGCTGCCGTTCAATCTGCACAACCACCCGTTGCCAACGAGTGGACTTCATGGGGGCTCGTCTTTACAGTCCCTGTCGTCATCGTCGAGGTCCATGTCTCGGACAGACATCCGCACTGCACGGTGCCTTCAGCGGTCAGCCAAAGCAGTATACAGGTGCACGTCGGGGCACCTCTCTCTGCTCTCTCATCCTTCGACTTCGACTTCACGGCCTCGGGTTCTCATCACCTCAGTCAAGAAAGTATGACGCAGCATTTTGCCGTGCCACTATTGCCGATCAGAACCACATGGGTGCTTGCTCGATATCTTAATTGCCATCTCTGATGACGCCTGGTCATTCGCCTTCACCCCCATGCTGCCTCCTCATCTTATTCTGTCTCTTCTGCCATAAATGGGCCCAACGCTTCTGAAACCTGAATAGTTCATAGTGGGCCGTTCCGATGCTGTGCATTGCGTCCGATTGTTTGTAACGGTCCAACATCTTACACTGGCCTAAGCTGAAAGGTTGTGAGACTTGTAAATGGGTATATGCTAAGGGCTACTAAATAGTGGAAACATGCTATGGCTACATTACTTCGTCCTGTGAGTGGCCATAGTAGTAAGGACAGGGTGAGTGAATTAGAGGTCTTCATCTTCTACTGCAGTGTCCTCTTCTGATGCCTCCTCTGGACCATGTCTTTCCTCTTCTTCGCCTTCCTCAGATTCAGGTCCGTCATCTTCCAAATCTTCTTGCTCATCTTCAGACATGCTGCTGCCCTCACCTATAGTTTCCTCCTCCCCGGCCCACTCTTCGTCATCGTCGTCACTATCATTACCACGGTTAGTCATATCAGCCAGAGTCACTATATTGTATTGCTGCAACACGGCCGGCGCATATCTCCTGTTAAATGTATCATCCCACAGACGTTCTTCCGAACACCAGGTAAAGGAACGCTCTATGTCGGGTAGCATAGAAATTTTGGCCACGGCAGCATCAAGGCGAATTTTAGGCTGGAGATTGTTGTAAAAGGTCGGGTCAAAGTAGTCTATGGGGAGACCTTTTGGCAATTCTTCGAATTCGGAGTATATCTGAGGTTCCGCGCTTGGAAGTCGAAGCCGCTTGCGCCCCTGCCATGCTCTAGATGACTTCTGCTTTGCCGATTCCTCTCTCTTGGCATCTAACATACTGAAAAACATCTCAGCCTTTGCTGACCTCTCTCGACGGCGGCGGACGATGTAGACCTCGCGGACCAGATCGTATTCGTCATCTGACGTGGCTTTGGGACTGATGAGTTTAGAGTACCATTCGGGATAGCCGTTCTCAGAGAGAAATTTACTTCTTGCCTCAGCAAGCTACATCCATAATCAGTTTGATAATCTTTCAAGAGTTAAAAAAGCTCACCCTTGTTCTTGCTACGTATTGAGGATTGTTGAGCAAGTCCTTCCCCACACTACCCGGACGTCGACCTTCCTGTAGATATCTCTTCTTCATGTAGAAAAAGACAAAGTGGTCGAAAAGTTTCATGAGCAGTTCAGACTGGGAGGCATAGGTGGTGTTGGGACTCAAGTATGAGTATGCATGTGAGATCAATGATTGCTTGAAAGTGTCAAGTGCAATGATTCTGCAAGCGCTATTGTAAAGCGAGTATGGTGATTGACGGAGGTCAGGGCACCAGATAGGAAGGCTGAATTTGCTCAGGCAGCCTTGGATGTAGTTGAGCATGTGCTCTTCAACAGCAGCTGCCTGGATATAGATCCTACTTGTAGTTCCTGACACTGTACGGGCGGTCCCTACACGAACATGCTGTCTAGAGATAAGATCCCGTCCAGTAGACACAGCCAGCAGTTGGGATTGATTGGTAAAGTGATCTCGGAAGCCAGCAAGCATCGAAGCGGGGGGATCTCCCAGAACTGCTCTGGCGTCAAGAAGACCCCACAATATCCGAATATGCAGCGCCATAGCTTTCTAAAAAAACGCGCACGGTGAGTAATGCTACTAATGTATAAACATTGAAAGTAGAAAACATACGTTCAATCCACCCATGTCCGTAGGCATATCGCGTAAGCGAAAACGATGGAGATTGCCCGCCGTTGTTTTACGTGCGTCGGTAAAATTGGAGGGGTTAGATTGGTTGCTTGGTTCGTCGCCTCCCTGTTGTACGCTGGTACCAGACTCAAGCGGTGGCATACGCAACTGCGAGTCGCTGGCAGTTTGAGCAGCCGCGGCCTGTCTTGCCAACATACCACGGGTAGTGACTCCAGAAGTGTTGGAATTAACGCTGCTCGTAGCAGACCAAGTCCTAGATGTGGCTCTAGCAGTCCTCCGCGGGCGAGAAGTGCCTCCTTGTCCATTGGCCAGCATGATCTGCGGCACTTCTTGCGCAGGTCCGACCTGCATCTCTGCATCATGAACACTAGATAAATATCTGTTAGCAATGACATCAACGATGTATAAAATCCAGATACTTGCAATGTGCGGGTCAACGACGAGTGAGCAAGTTGTGTCGTCAGTACGTCAAGTTGTCTCTGCATCGCTGCTTGCTGGGCAAGCAACGCTTGTTCATGATTATGCCAGCTTCTAGATTGAGCGTTTGTCGCATGCATGATGCGACTCTCTATTACTTGATCTATCATGGCCTGGACCTGGGGATCTGGGACAAGCGATGTATCGATGATCAAGGGGTTCAAAGGTGCTTGTATAGAAGAGTCTATGGCATCCTGCAACTGGGGGATATCGACAGGCAATTGGTTGGAAGACATGATCGCAAAAAAAGTAAGCTTTCAATGATTGGAAAATTGTTTGAACTGATGTCGTCTTTAAATTAGATAAAATATGGACAGACTTTATATCGCCGAGTCATACCAACATGATAATGGACCGTCCATAACTGTTCAGCCCACTTAACAAATGCAGAACAATTGGACTAGACTTTCAACTAAATGTGATCATACCGAATGTCATAAATACCAATAGAGGACAATTGTCATCAACTCCAATGTGTGATCTGTGGGTCGTTCAGGTTTCGCTTGTGCGTATAGAGACTTGAAAAATTCTTCTAAATGGAAGACAAACGGACAAGTCGAACACCGCTGATATCAGTAATGACCAAGTAATGACGCTTCTTTTTTGCCATTCTTCCGAATTACGGTCAGAGGTAATATAAATGATATATGTTCGTTTCCTGTACGGCTGAAGCTGACAGTTGCCTTCGTCTCCACTCAACAATTGAGAAGTGCGGTCAAGTGATAGATTCTACGAGGGCTCCATCGACTAACCCATGAATCTTTCGGGCAATTTTTGAGGCACATTACTCTCTTAAAAGGTTGAGCAACCTGGCATCGAGACCTATCCCGACACGTCAATATTTGGTACAACAACTCAAGACTACCTCGCATGTACTCAATGGATAGCGAAGCAGTAGCCATTGATCTGGACCAGGAAACTGTTCTTGTATTCACGCATGCAGGACTATCAAAGGAAGTCTTAGAGAAGAAGGTCAGTGATAAAATTATTCCATAAATAAATCATCTCCAGTGACAATGCAGATGCTAGACGCATCAATGTAGGCCCATTGGTGAAGGGAACATAGCTGCTCTTTTAAAGCACAAAGATGGTCTCATTGAGTTGGGACAATATCACGTCAATAATCTACGCGCAGAGCGAGATACTGCTTTAGTAAAGTTTGAGAACTTAAGGAAGGTAAGTCAGGTTCCAGATCTGCATTGTATGTGCATTTTCATCAATGACTTAGCGTTGCCCACAGAAATATGTGTTTCTAAGAAAGAAGAAATTGGCCAGTGACAATTTGTAAACTACTGGAACATGTACAATCATAGCTCTCATAGGTGGCTGACATTGCTGACTTGGTACTACACGTAGTTCGGATAAGTACAGACGGAATTACTATGTACTTCTTTGCGTTTCTTACATAGGTTAGCCCATAATAAACCTATGAATATAAATGGATTTATCCTTATCAACAGAACAACGGGTCCTCAACTCTATTGATATATGTACTCAGTTTAGTCTGCCGGTGAACATGCAACTCAGTTAGATATAGAATTGGATTATGTAGAAGTTAGGAAGGATCAGTCTGTCGCACTCCGAAATTATCGCAGTCACTGCTTTAACTTTCAAGCCTCAGCGATATCTATGTACGTTATATATGTTGAACGCTCCACCTATGCTAAGATGCATTTAGTTAATTCCATGCAGCTTTGGAGCTGCTGTCTATTGAATCGTTCAGTAAAAGGCTGGTAAATTACCAGCCCATTTGCTCGTGGTTTAAAAGTTTGAAACCTTTGGAAACGCCAAAAACACAAGCGCCTGGCAAGTCGTGTAGATAGATGCCTGTCAGTTGGCTCCATTTACACACGTACATCATTTACACACGTACATATTCCAAAATGTCTTATTTATCCTTAATTCAACCTTCATTCATTCATTGATAAAACCTAGAAAGTACGTGAGGTGCATGAGATACAATAACTTGTATATCATCGATTGGGCAGCTATAATACCAACACCTAATAATAGGTTTTCGGAGTTCGCGCTATTCGCTTCCTGTTGGTTCATGCCAAGCCTGCACGCCAGCCCTAAACCGAAAAGCAATGCTCAGGCCACGCATCATTAATCATTCGCAAACAAGTAATCATTTTTTTTAAAAATAATAAAAAACAATTTTAGAAGGCGGCTGCTCTGACTATCCACTGGTTACGGGTTAAGTATGTACGAGTAATTAAAGGCTGCAGTAAGCATATGGTAGCATTTAGGAAGGATAGATATAAGAGATATAAGAGAATGTATAGCTAAACCTAATGTATGGTAGTGAGAGTGGTAAGGACGAAGCGTTCAGGGTTGTTAGAACTAGTGTTGCGGTTATTGGAATTCGCGGCGCGGATGGCATGCCTATCATACATCCTACCTAATAAACCGGCTATAACAGGAGTGTTGGAGACGAGAATGGAGATGGAAGACTGGATGGTAAAGTTCAATTCAGTGTTATAGGTAGTTGAAAGGAGAGAATAAGACAGACTTACCGATACATGAGAGAAGCAGAAGTAGAGAATAGGCCTGGAAGCATTGGAGGAATACATAGCCCAGAATACTATGTTGATGGATAAGACTGCAATGCAGCTGGCAAAACCTAGAAGCACAATGACTTTGGTAGATGTTCTGACATTCTGCAACCTGTGGACAGCCATGAAATTGCGATAATTGGCAGCGCCCACGGCGAGATCGATGCAAATACCACCTTCACACCTGTAAGAAACTGCTCATATGAAGGTGGTGTTGTACTTACTAGCAAGAGTGGCAAAAACAAACCACGGGGGAAGCCAGCATAACTCATCTGTGTCAACGTCCTCCAGTTCGTCGCAGAGAACAGGTGCCAGAATGGCATATGATATTCCTAGGCCAATCAGCACTGACATCGTGACGAGGAGCTGGTTGATGTAGCCGGGCGTAATACGTGCACTAGTCATCGCAAAAGATGCCCTAGACAGCCGTCATGGACTCATTAGTATGTAAGAAGGCGGGCTATATCATACACAGCTCACCAGGCGATAATAAAATAAACGATAAAGGACGAAAGATAGAGTTGAGGGGTGAGGCCTATAGCGGCTGGAGAAGGCGTATGTTTTGTGCGTTGAAGAAAACAAGCGACCTACTTACAGGAAACTATAAGGACAACCAGTAGAGAGCCGCCTCCCATACCAGCAATGGCCGCGAGGTAGTCATCTATCCAGAAGTAGAGCTTCACGCGTGTGTGTAAACGGAGGATTGCAGAGCAGATGGAAAGGAGGTGAAATAAGTAGAGCATGGAGAGGACAGCTAAAACTAATGAGCATGTACAGATCTCATTTTGAAGCAACCCTCACCAATTGAGAAAGCCATTACGTTTGAGGTCTGGGGGGGAATGGTGTATGCACTTGGTGATGGCGGTAAAGACGAAGGGGAGAGATGTGACAACCATACTTAAGCATCCAAATCAAGAGGTTCGGCATCTGAATCTAGCAAATGAATGAGACAGCGTATTGAACTTCAGGTAGCTTCTGTAGGGAAAACCCACCTTTTACAAAACTCCAAGCTGTCCGACACATATAAGACGGCTCAATAGCCATGGCGTTTAATATACACTGTGTGAAGCAGGTCAGGCATAAATCAGCAGATGAGGCATAAATGATGACACTCATCTACGTGGCTCCTGGGGTAACATCTCGTCGAGCCTGACAGAATCCTTTCTAAGAATCCACTGGTTGCAGGCAACCGTAGCAATTTCAAAACTTATGAATTTCCATTTTTACTAGCTTCTGTGAGGCGCCACGTTTCAAAATGAATGAAAATGTGACCCACGTCGACAAAGCATCATTTGTCTCCGAAGAAGTCATGGAGTCTCTTACAAGAGGTTCCTTTCGCGATATTAGCTTTAGCTATGTATGAGTCATGATAAGCTCTTCCGGGAGGAATACCAACCGTTGGAAGCGACGACTTCTTTGTACCAACAGGATACTGGATATCGTCGTACAAATCCAAGTGGAACAGGGGATATCAGAGTGAGACTTGACTGCTCCAATAGTAGACCGTTGCAGATAGTTAGTAGCTTTGAAGGAAGCGACGCGTGAGCTCTGCAAGCTAGACGAGGAAGACAAGATGATTGCACACTCAAACAACTGCTCAAGCATAGGGAAGGCAAGGAAAAGGACCATGTTAATCACACTTCCAATTGCATTTAACATAGAGATTGTAGAAGCAGGAGTGAAAGACGGCGACCGAGATGAAATTTTAAAAAATCATATCCCACAGATGGAAGGACGTATGCCGCTCGCAGCAAATATTTTGAGAAGAAACATATAAATCAAGGTTCAATTGACCAGGTAGCAAGAACTTCAACCAGATCGTATAAGGACACCAGCGAAACAGGCAGGCTTTTGCGCTGGCGTCCAGACGTTCATCGACTATCTGCCCCTTCTATTGGTCAATGGGTAACTGTTTTCATGAAGGCTGCAATCCATGCATTCAAGATGGAAGAGGTCCTCGTCAAGGTCGCGACTCGCGTCCCGTTCAAGGTGCCACTGTCAAGCCACTCCGTGTAACCGCAAAGAGAGGAAATATGAGTCGCCTGTGTGTGATGTCAACCAATCAAGTAGATAGAGGTGTGTCTCCAGGCAAGGAAGACTAGATTGCGGCTTTCGCAGGAAGTTGGCTGCAGGCAAGAGACGTTGATTGAATGTTGATTGAGGTTAACAACGATGGTGGCAGTTGCAGTGAATTTGTTATCCATCATGTGATACCACAAGTGGCAAGCTTATCCGGAATTCTACTGGACCGTTTGTTGAGCCCCGTTAGCATTTGGTTTTCCGTTTTCCGCCTGCAGTCTTTCTCAATGCGGATGGTGGCTCATACATAGCATGGCAAAGCGTTCCGCTAGACGCATTTAATTGCTCTCTCTCAGTTCTACCACAACTTTTGAACGAAGTACGCAAGCCAAGTTTCAACTAGGAAGAAATCATGCTGGAGGAAAATCGAATCAGCATTCGCAGTGTCGTATATCAAAGCACTGGGGCGTACTTGAAATTGTGTTTGTCTCAGAACAGAATATATGCGCCGCAGTAACCAACTGCCGTATATCCGCCGTTTCCTCCTTCGCCACAGCATCTGTACGTACATCAAGGTCCATCTTGTCCGACGTTACTGAACCACACAGCTCCTGCAACCTATGAAAGTAATGAGCGTAACCTCTGTAGAGCAGCTCAATCTAGAAGGACTGAAGTCGCCTGCTTCTGTATGTTGATTCTGCTTGACAAGTCATTGCGGAAACTTACTTACCTCTAGACGCTGGCACGACATCGTTAGACGAGTCTGTGGAATATTGTGTTCCTACTCACCAGGATATGGACCCGGGAGGGGAAGGGGAAGGCCTTGCCAACACATGGGGTGAGGTTGATACACGAATGATGAGCGAAGTTGGTCGTTTGCCATTTGACGCCATCCCCCAGAGGGATCATATACGCAAGACCCACGTATAGCAAGCAACGATACGGGGTTAGCGGTACGCTATATTCATCGAGCTTTTCATCAAATTACGGCGGATATTGCAGACCTGGGACTGTCCTGTAAATGAACGGCTGATGAGGTGACTTATAGGTCCACTCTATCGACACCGAAATTCATTCGAATATCACTGAAGTATAGTCAGTTTAAGGCTCGAGGTGCGTTTCTCATTTACCTGAAGGATATGTTGATTGGTCTCACAGTTCCATCGTGGCATGGTCCTGAACGAAGGACGATCCAAGGGAGGCCCCTACGTGAGTGTCCTTCTGGTGTTATCCACAGTAATTTAACAGCCTTAGCTGTGTTATTGTGAACATATAGCGGCATATCTTGCACCGTTCTTGTGTGTTTTTCCATACGGTCGAGAAGCACGTAATAGTGGCAACCAGGACCACAACAACGCACGTTCAAGCGCAAGGGTTCTTGACCTAGGTTCCGCTGTCGATTATGTCAATCTGAACTTTTCGATGCGTCGTTTTTTGTCCTTAAGTCACTCTGACATTCATTACCAATTGCTAACCTCTTTCGCTTTGTTGCATTGTAGAAAGCACATCTTGTCATCAAGACAAGACCTCTATTCCAGGACACCTTTAAAGGGATATGAGGGGGGATTTTTTATCGGTGATGCCTGTTGTTCCTGACCAACATGGCGGCTGGAGATCCTCCTTGATAATGGTCGAAGAGATTGCAGATGTATGACCAACAGCGGGCGCTGTCTGGGCAATATACACTGGTTTAACATTGCTGAATCTCGGTTGCTCCGACAATCCTGAAAGTGTAAATCCCTGACTGTCCTGTTTTGAAGAGTGTCCAGGCCGCATCTCCTGTTCCTCATGCTAAACCGGTAGTGCGATAAGCTGTCGGTGGCCCACACCATGCTTCCTACTTTCGTGAAATGGTGGATGTTGATACCACCAACACTCAAGCCCGACGGTCGTCACAGAATCAAGGTAACGTCGATGGCGAAGCTTGTATTTAGTACTCGCATGCCGATGGCGGGGAGGGTGAAGTGGCTGGCCCTGGCGCGAAGGCGGGGAGCAAGCACACTGGAGCTGGTCGACATCAACGCCGACGATGGAGCTGGCTTCTCGAGGTTGACTGAGTCATTACTACAGCTCGATCAGCGCCGACTTGGAGCCATGAATAGGCTACGACGTTGCTTGTGTCCGAAAGAAGCCCATGTTACCGACGTTCTTGGTATTCGGATGTCGTTGGTCTGTCTAACGGGCAACTGGCTCTGGTAGTGAAGCAGTTAGCAGCCTTGACCAGCCTTTGTTGTTTGCTGGTCTACTTACCATTAGCATGTGCGTAAAATATGACTTTTGTTGCTATGAGCGTCCAGCTAGTACTGAAGATCTTCAACGACAATAGGTCCCCAATTTCAGCTTGTCTCGACGACGCTTGTCGACCAGGTTATGAGGATCCTATGCATTCCGTCGGTCTATCCTGTAAGGAATGTTTCTGGGCTATGCGCACCTGGACGAAAATTCTCTTTACCCCATTGCCTCTTTCCATATCATATTCTTCCTTGCATCGTCCTTCGGCTTATAATTCGTTCCAGAGGTCCAAACGAGCGTACTGAGGCAAAGCCAAGAGGGGAAAGTTGCCGTGGAGCGTAAAGTCTGGAAGTGACCATGACTATACTGGAAAAGGCTGCTAATCTTGCTCTCAAGACTGTCAGAAACACCTGCTCCTTGCCTCATTTAGATGACACATATTTGGCACTACTGCTTGTATTCTTCTTGCATTTCTTACTGCTAAACTAAAGTGTTTGTTTAGCAGTCTTCCGACGCAACTACAACCAGTGTTTCATATTTTTTCAATCTGCATCTAGCCATTCACCTATACCATTTGGGCGTGGACGAAGGAGGGGTCCCAACAGTATCGAAATTCACCCGGTATGATTACATTTACTTTACTTTATTTTACTTTTGCTATCACCACTCATTATTGGCCGTCCAGTGGTTCTTTATTTCCCTCAGATCTGAGAGGTAGTAAATATGGATGTAAGCTCGCCGACGTGACTGATTCCTTGAGGACTATTGATACAAACAGACCGTACGTTCCATCTGTTGTCCCCTACTAGGTCACGACCATACTTCACCACGGCATCCGCCGCTAACCCCTCACCGGCAAAAGGCTGGGTACGTGTCATTATGAAGAGGAACAGAACTTCCCGGACGATCCGATCACCATGAATTTTCTCTCATATTATACGCTGACTCTTTTCGTTCATTCAAGCATCCTGAAGATAGCCTACATGCCAACACAGGACAGGCCCCAATACTCTCAATGCTTGTTCGACGACCCTCAACTGCCAACTGACTGTAAAACCCTCTGAGTCTATCCCCACCCGTTACCGTTGACTAGGTCAGTCGAATAAAGTGTCAAGGATGATCGCTTCTAGTGCAGGAACCATGTGAAGCACGATAATGACTAACTGGTGAGTACCCATCTTTTTAATTACTCGAATTTTGCGAATTTTGCTCTGCCAGTAATATCACAACAGTCTCGGGAGCGAGCTCCCGCCTGGTGGAGTCCTCTCCATTGCACGTACATGATTTGAAAGTGATGTATGTTCCACAGCAGGTCAACCTAACATCACTCCCGTGGTACAAGAGCCAGCACGCCCGAGTAGCATAATTTCGCTTAGACTGGCAGATTGGAACAACGATGCTACGGTGTTCGAAGGACCGACACAGTAACAGGAAATTGGCATGGGCCCCGAGTTCGACTGGGGTATGGGGCTTAAACCTGATTGGACCGTGGGGATGCGTACAAGTTCCCTTGTGGAGCAGAGCACGCAGTGAGCTGATGCACGAAGGCGGCAGAGGGGAGGACGAGCCAGGGACAGAGTGGTTGCCGTCAATGGACGCGTCCCGGTTCTTCCAACCCAACCTAACAGCAAGCATTCATGGGCATATCTCTACTGGGAAGCTGATGCACGCTTCAGCCAGCTTCCACCAGTGGCTGCGTACTCACACCGGGACCTTCTCTTAGACGAATATGGGGGCTATATTGTGAGTGTAAGCACACCTGCGCATACACTGACGAAATATTGAGTTTGCAGAGGAGCTGTGTTCCTCACACTGTTGCCCTTGCCCATTCAAGGCGACTGTCCTGTGTACACTATTCCCTTACGAAGCGGGAAAGAATGCTTTGTAGCCCATTTTTTCACCATCCATCCAAGGTCGGCAGACAATCTCTGTTTTTCTCATACATACAGCCAACCTGGGTCCTGGCAAGGTACGCTGACTCTCTAGATTTGTGCTTATATCTCAACGGCTTCAGTGATATATATTGTTTAAAGGTTGAGACTTATCTTGGGCCGACCAACAGCTCAAAGCAGCTCAGCTGGCAGCAACACGGTAAGCCTTGGGTTAAGCCCTCAGATAATTACTGTCTGCTTAATTATGTCTTTGTCTTGGAAATCTCTCGTCGTTACCTTCTGTGTTTCGTTATTTTTCTCTGTTGAACTATGACTTTCAAAAAACGGATGGCGGTGCTTAATAATTGCCTGGGAGAATGTCGAGCCCATGATTCTAGACAGCTTCGCACCAGGGTATGGTAGTTTTCCTCATGAGGGTTTTGATGTACCCATACCACTGACATTATTGATGTTACCCGAATTTTGCAACCCACACTCTGTTATATACTCACAGACAGTTCCTTTACGCACTCGCACACAATGGTCTATTGAGGTTAGTTATATTATGGCCTTAGTCTCTAGTAGGCATAGAACAACGTTGCATTCCCTCTTTATCTGATATGTAGTCTTATCTTATCTATAAAGCATGACAAACCGAAGCTGTGACAGAATCGGCAACTTGACATCCGGCCTGACGTAGACACAACATAGACATGGGGTTAACATGTTCGTGACATTACGGGACGAAATAATTCGCCGACATGACATTTGATTGTCCGCGGTGTCAGAGCTTGCTCAAATGGTGGACAACATACGTGTTTTGGGTTTATCTGGTCTTTACCTTATTCAGACTTCTTAATAGGCAAATCTTTCCTCATCATTCAAAACCATTGGGCAACACCCAAAAGTCTGCAGACAAGCTCTCAAGGCAGAGGGCAATGCGGGAAACAACCCCAGATATCTGATTCCATTTTGAAGCTATTTAGAATTTAGAATTTTCAGAATTAAATAAATAATTGAATAGATATATTGATTCTGCATCTGGTTAATGATTTATCTGAGTTTATGTGTGACCTTGGTGTGACCTCAATCATAAAGCTTGTTATCCCACTTGTGCATAACAAACAGATTTGTTGCATAAGTGTCCTGTGGTAACATATATTGTCTGATGTGTAAGCTATTAACATATTTCCTGCATACAGATCATTGATAAAGCTTGTTATCCCACTTGTGTGTAACAAACAGATTTGTTGCATAAGTGTCCTGTGGTAACATATATTGTCTGATGTGTAAGCTATTAGTGTGTTTTCTGCAAACAGATCATTCATACAATCCCTTATCTCACATATCAGTGGCCAATATATCTTCTACAAAGTAATACTTTGGCATAATAATATTTTATATTATAATACCTGAACAATAGTTGTGAAAATTTAGCTCTTGAAAACATCTTTATGCAATTGTATCATTTTCTATAATAATTCCTTGGAATGACAACAAATATAACTATTTATACAGTATACAAACCAATAAAAGTATTTGTACAGCACATAAGCCCATGCAAGTCTGGCATCAAAATTATGTCAATTATTAAAATGGGGTGGCAGTATAATGTACTTATATAGTGTGTTGCAAGCTTGGTTAGGTATTACATGGATTTTATCTTGTTATATGTATTACAAAGGCCTTAAAAGCCATTATGCCACCTTACCAATTTTCCCATATTTCACTGATGACTGTCACATCCCAGGAGCTCGTTGGTGTTCTGCTCGAGGAGGCATGTCGCAGACGGGAACGCACTGGCGAAACCACATCAAGCACGTCACTGCAAGCCCGTGGAAATTCTCGCAACCCATCTCGTGAGAATTCTGTTGGCAAGAGCGGCAACTCTGACAAGGAGTGCTACAATTGTCACAAGAAAGGCCACATTTCGAAGGACTGTTGGGCTAAGGGTGGAGGATGCGAGGGTCAGGGACCGAAGGGCAGGAAAGGGTTGCATAGATCGGGTCGTACACACCAGGCACGGGCAGATATTAATAGCACACTGAATGACGAAGTCGCATACATGTCCCGTGCTATTGGCAATTCTACTACTATTTCGAAGTATGACTGGCTCTTGGACTCGGGAACGACATCGCATATATGCCCCATCCGTGAGGCATTTATTGATTATCAAACTCTCACACATTCGTCAGTCCGCGGAATTGGAGAGAAGCCAGCCATTGCACATGGCTGCGGAACAGTTAAACTCACATTCGACATTGATGGTCAACTTATTACACATCGCCTAGTTGACGTTGACAGGCCTGTGTTTACACCAAGGCTGTAAAGGGCCACAGCGGGCGGTTTGGGCTGGAGTGCAGGGGTACAGCGGAGTGGTGACTAGCCTGGTCAGTCGTCTCAGCGCTCAGTGCGTGCATCACAAATCATCACGCGTGTGCTCAGCGGGCGGTTGTGTGGGGTTCAGCGGACTGTACAGGCCATAAGTACACAGCTGAAGTACCCGGAATAGCAGTCAGCGGAGCACATAACGGTTACTGTCGTCCCAGCGGGAGGCAGGAGTACAGCTGAGCGGAAAATATCAAAGGCGACGAGCAGGACTGTGTGTAGACAGCGTCTCAAAGGGGCTCAGCGGAACACATCACGAAGGCGAAATTTGCCTAAGTCCACTCGTCAGGTGACCGTGGCGCACGCGCTGGAGCGTGTGATGCCCGAGGGAATGACTAATGCACACAGCACAGACTCCGCTGGGGAACTTTGGCAGCAGTAACCAGATCTCAATAACCCAGAAGGAACCGCTCAGCGGAGTTCAATGGCGTCTCTTGGCGGAGGCTGGCAACACAACGAGGTCAGGTCGCGCTCAGCGGGGTAGTCATCAAAATGCCCAGCGGAGGCACATGCGCTCAGCGGACCTTTGGTCCGGCGTTGCTAGTATTTACTCTCCACCTAAATTAGTACACAGCGCGCGTCTATATAACCTTGTAATTGTAACTACGGAAATCAAGCAATTGTCTACCCACTAGATCTGTGTGTTGGGCTCCGTCCCAGACCGTCAGCGGGCTTTGTTTAGCTTTTGTTAGGGTCTTTACTGTGAAGTGTATTGTGAATCATAGAAGTTTTGGATAGCTTCTGGCCACCGGGTCATTTGGAGAGCTCAGCGGGGAGTCAGTGCAACCGTGTACGAAAACTCGCGCTGTAGTGTTTTGTGAATTGAGACTGCACCACAGGGTGAACGAGGTTCTGGATAGCCTCAGCGGAATAGGACTTTGGACAGTCCCAGCGGAACGACCTTGGATAGTCAGCGGAGCGAGGCACAATTGGGAATACCAGCTTGTGTGAGCATCTGCATCGGTCACCGGACCTCAAACCCACTCAGCGGAATAAGCCCCGCGGAGCCACCATCAAAACTATACATTACTATCGATACCCTGCGCTCAGCAGAGGTCGCCCAGACATTAATCTGAGACTTCTAGAATTAAACCCCTCCTTAAAAACGAACTTGCAGGCACTGTACAGCGGATATCCATCTGGACAGAACTTACGAGACTCTCAAACATCACAGTCCGCTCAGCGGAGAGGACCAGGAGAAGCGTAGACATCTATAATCCGTTTAGCTGAAGAGCATCGCTCGATCTAAGGGATAGGATCTCGCTCCGCTGGGGTTGTGTGTGTTTGTGTCTCTTGTGATTCGAGTCTAGCCCCGCGGCAGACCTCTCATCTGGAGCCCACCGCGAGGGGTAGGTTCAGAAATCTCATATAGTGTTTCGGGGACCACGGCTTAGCGCCTATTACAAAACATTTCAAAAATTTCAAATACAACGGGGACGAGTAACAAGCGAGGCAAATTTCCTGCACCGTCGTCGCTAGCAGAACCAGCGGAGGCTAGACCATCATTTGGTATATTGCCTCCAAGCAGGCGATCGACTAGGAGCAAGAAAGACGCTGAGCTTGTGGAACCATTGGTGATTACACCTACTCGAGATAGAAAAGCGAAGAGGAAAGCAAAGGAAGAGGTGTGGCTACAGATAGAAACGCAGGATCTTGCTCAGCGCGTACCAGGAGCGCTTACAGAGAGTGACTCAGAGCGGGAGGACGGGCCCAGCGGATTCTGGGGACCGCCTTCTGGAATTGAAACAGACGACCGCTCAGCGGACGGAGACATTACGCTTGAAGCTGCACCATTTGGCTCATCAGATAGCCAAGCTACTCAAGACACACCTCCTCCGTTTTCGGAAGTATTCGAGACTGCTAAGAGATCCGCTCAGCGGACGACAGATAATAGTGAGAGTGAGGCCGAGCGCGTGGCCAGAGATATATTTGAAGGAGACTTGTCAGACCTTTCCACAAGTAAACACGAACCGCCCCCTGAAATTATCACCATGCCTAAGGAAACGTCTATGCCTGTGCGCGGAGCGCGCAGTGCACCAAGCTTCGACCCCTCCGCTGAGCGTGATGAACTCCCACACTACTTCGAGGACTTAGAGGACTGGTTCAAGCGCGCTGAGGTGACGGAGGATGATGAGAGGAGAGGCTATGTAATCAAATATGTACCCATGCAGACAGCGGAGGAGTGGAAGAATTTACCAGGCTATGACACCAAGAGTTACGCTGAGCTGAAGAAGATGATCCTCAATGAATATCCTGAGGTGATCAGTATTCAGACGGGGTCCATCGCGCGCCTAAAGAAGCTGTGCAAGGAGAACCAGCGCATCTCGGAGGAAGACCTCCAGGTGCTGTTGGACTTCAAGCGGGCATTCTTAGCGGAGGCAGCGAAGTTGACCAAGGCGCCTACCTTGCTGGCCAATCATATGCTGGTGACCTACTTCACCAACAGTCTCACAGCGGGGTTCAGGGAGAGGTTGTTTAACAAGCTGGATATCGACTACACTACGAGAACATCGTTTGACAAGTACCTAAAGGAACGCAATATACCCTTTACGGCGCCAGCGGGGATTCAGGTGGAAGCGCGGACTGAGGACATGTATCCGCTGAAGCAGGTGGCAGAAATGGCGGAGCAGATGGCGCGCACCAAGAATCCTAGCACTTCGCTCAGCCTGACTCGAGACTCAGCGGACGGGCTCATGCCTGTACCTGCCATCAAGACCGAGTCAGCAGAGGTGCATACGCTGCGCGGGGAGATTGAGGACTTGAAGGGTTTTGTAGTGTCGTTTAAAGATACGTTGTCGCTGGTAGAAAAGACAGTGTCGAAGTCAAAGGAGACCAATAAGAAGGAGTTGGAAGATATTCTGCGCAATGTAATGTCATCGCGGGCAGCGCCTGTAGCTGCGCCAGTCCAGCCAGCGGTACCTATGATGCCAATGGGAGGACCAGGCTTCAGCGGAGCGCCGATGCGCCCGTTTCAATACCAACAGCGACCTGAACCGAGGTGCTTCTATTGTAAACAGACGGGACACATCGTAGCGGAGTGTATTGTGAGGCAACAGGATCTGTCCGCTGGGAAGATAATCATTACGGAAGCTGGAAGGCTCCAGCTGCCAGATGGATCGTCATTACCTTGGGACCCTTCGCGCGCTATCAAAGAACGTGTAGATGAGTGGCACAAGAAGAATGGGCCGCCAGCGCAGCAGACCTACATGGCGCCGGTACACCCAGCGTACATGGGGACTCCGCCGAGCATGGTGTACGCCCAGGTCTACCAACCAGCCAGCTCTCTCGATGAGACTTATGAGGAGCAAATTCAAACGCTGCAACAGGAGCTGGACAGCCGGAAGGCGTTCTTAAAGGAGCGCTCAGCGGTCAAGACGCCAGAGGAGGTGATAGAGGAACAGCGGCAGCTGATCGCGACCATGAAAGCGGAGCGGGATGCAGCGCTGAGCCAGGGTTTCGATTGAGTCTGATGAAGGGAAGCGTGGGCAGAGTTCAGCGTAGCAGCTCTGATAAACCCAAGAACCCGGAAGACGTAAATAAGAAGCTACCAGTAAGAAGTACACCAAGGACAACTATCGAGGAGGTCGACAGCGGAGATGAGGAAGAGTTTATAGAAGAGATTAGTAGACAGGCGCCCAGCGGAGCGGAGAAAAAGAAAGTAAGCTTTGCAGTGCCAGCGCAGAAAGTTGGGGAGAATAAAAAGCCAGCGCAGGTGCCGTATGTAATGGTTCCTCCGCTGCGCGTACCAGAAAAGAGTCGGCCGCCTGTAAGAGAAGCGCCGGTGCCAGTGATAGAGAAAAGGAAGCCAGCGTATAAGTTGCGCGCGGCCATTGAGGATGAAGCGCAAGCGGACGAAGTCCTTAAGCGTTTAGAGAGCCAGAAAATAGAGATCACTCAAGGGCAATTATTGGGGATCTCTACAGCGGGGTTTAGGAGGAAGTTTGTCGAGCGTATCATACCGCGCAAAGTTCCGCTGGATGTAAATACCATGCGGGTTTTGCAGCTGGATTATGAGGCAGAGGAGTGGGAGATGGATGAGGCCATCGCCCAGCTGAAGCAGGAGAATGAAGAAGAAGAGTTCATGCGAATGGACGAGCTCCCAGCGGCGACGTTCCTCACTTGCGCGGAGGAGCGCGGTGGATTACAACCCGGCACAATAATCATGGAGGATCCCTATGAGCAATACATCTCGATGTTACAACCAGGCGAAAAGCCAAAGGGATTAATTGTGGCACGAGAGTCGCACCATCTCAAGGCGGTATTTCCGCTGATCAATGGGAAAGGCCGTGCGGAGACTCTGCTCGACAGCGGATCGCAAATAGTGTCTATGGCGCAAGATACCGCGGAGCGACTAGGCTTAAGCTGGGATCCTGACTTTACCATTAGGATGCAGAGCGCTAACAAACAAGTCGAGTCGACTAAGGGCTTAGCGCGGAATGTACCTTTTGTGTTCAGCGGACTGACAGTGTACCTACAAGTGCACGTGATCAGCGCGGCCGCCTATGAGGTTCTGTTGGGGAAGCCGTTCGAAATTCTCACTGAAAGCAATGTGAAGACGCGCGGGGATGGTACAGTGGAACTTACGCTGACGGACCCAAACACTCAGCGGAAGCTAGTGGTACCTACGTATAATCGGGGGTGCGGGCCGAAGATACTTCAGCGGGAACCAGATGTGCAGGACTCCAGCGCAGCGGAGGAGCCGCACGCCGACCAGGATTTTCAGTCCTCGATGATTTGATGCGTCAAGGAGAGGTCGCGTTAATGTTCGAGCGGGATGATAGGACTGGAAAGATAGAGATAGCGGGGTATGCGTTGCCAAAGAATGGAGGGAGATTTGGCTCCGCTGAGCTGAGAGATGTGTACATGGCTCAAGCTGTGCACGAGGCTAAGATGGAGGATAAAGAGAAAGCATCAATTTATAAGTACTTTCAGCAAAAAGAATGGCAAGAAAAAGAGACGGTGAAAGGAGAGCCTAGGGGGCAATTCCGCTCAGCGGACCCCGAGCAAGGCCAGCCCGCGCAGAAAGGGGTAACTAGAAAACGGTTAACTGGTAAAAATGCCACTACCGTAACCGTTTTTGCAGGAAAGAAATATAAGCCGGTCGCTGACAAGGTCAGGCCCGTTTATCAAGAGCTACCAGAGAAATTCAGAATAGTGAGGGAGATAAAGGGAGATCCGCTGAAAGAAATGCCTCCGCTGACGGTACACCCACCAGAGTTTGTACCCACGGGAAGGTACACAGCGGAGCGGAAGGAGGAAATAGATAAAGCGCACGGAGGAGATTTCCTGTGGCCAGAGGAGCGCAAGCTAGTACATCAGGTGTTCATGCAGCAGAATGAGGCGTTTGCGTGGGATGACACGGAAAAGGGGAGGTTTAGAACAGACTTCTTCCCGCCGGTAGATATTCCAACGGTAGAACATACGCCGTGGGTACTGAAAAATATACCCATTCCGCCAGGCATGTACGAGCGGGTGTGCGAGTTCATCGCTACTAAGATCCGCGCTGGGACTTATGAACCATCCAGTTCATCGTACCGGTCGTGCTGGTTCACAGTAACAAAGAAAGACGGGGTGTCCTTTAGAATAGTACACAGCTTAGAGCCGCTGAACGCTGTTACCATCGCGCACTCAGGATTGCCGCCGGCAGCGGAGAGTCTGGCAGAACACTTCGCTGGGCGTGCGTGCGGTGGAATACTGGACTTGTATGTAGGCTACGACGAGCGGCTCTTAGCGGAGTCGTCTCGCGACTTAACAACATTCCAGACACCGTTTGGTGCGCTCCGCTTAGTAACCTTACCAATGGGCTGGACCAATTCTGTCCCCATCTTTCATGAGGATGTAACTTATATTCTCCGCGATGAAATACCAGACATCACGGAGCCGTACATTGACGATGTGCCTATCCGCGGACCGAAGACACGGTATGAATTAGAGGATGGAGGGTACGAGACGATTCCAGAGAACAGCGGAATCAGGCGCTTTGTGTGGGAACACATGCAGAATGTGAATAGGATAGTTCAGCGGATGAAGTACTCAGGAGGGACTTTCAGCGGGAAGAAATCCATATTGTGTGCAGCGGAGATTGTAGTGGTGGGACACTTATGTACCTACGAGGGTCGAAAGCCAGCGCCAGATAAAGTGCACGCCATCCTCAACTGGGGACCGTGTAAGAACGTCAGCGATGTGTGCGCCTTCATGGGTACGATGGGGCTCCTGCGTATTTACATCTCAGACTACGCTAAGCGAGCGGAGCACATACAGCGATTGTTGCGTGGGAAAGAACCCTTCGAGTGGGGGCCAGCGCAGCAAGCCAGTATGGATGCACTGAAAGATGGAGCGCGGAACGCACACTGTGTCAAGCCGCTGGACTATACACTGCCAGGACCAATCACGCTGGCAGTAGATACATCTTGGCGCGCTGTAGGATTTTATATCTACCAGCAAGATCCGCTGAACGCGAAGAAGCGTGTGTACGCCCGCTTTGGGTCAATTCTGTTAACTGAGAGGGAACAGCGGTTCTCACAACCAAAGAGAGAGCTATATGGGCTATTGCGAGCGCTGCAGGCGTGCTATTACTGGCTCATCGGAGCGCGGAAGTTGGTAGTAGAGACGGATGCCAAATATCTCAAGGGGATGTTGGATAATCCGGGCATGGGACCTAACGCTACCATTAACCGCTGGATAGACAAGATCCTTATGTACCACTTTCAGCTGAAGCATGTAGCAGGCAAAACATTTGGTGCGGACGGCCTGTCGCGACGAGAAGGACAACAAGGGGATGAAGAGTATGAACACTCAGCCGAGGATGATGACCAAGAAGTAGGTCCGCTGGAGTATGAGAAAGTGTATGAAGAGGATCCCAATCCGCTGAGTTTAGAAGAGTTCAAGGACCAGATTGACGACCGTGGAGGATATCTACAAGCTGGATTCCTCAACAAGTTGTTTGATGGTCCTGCTGAGCCAGCTAGAGCGGAGGCACATTCGGTTGACTGTTTCCAGTTAGAACTGGAGCGGGCGAGAAAAGAGACGAGAGAAGAACAGCGGACAGTGCGTAACTTCCTACAGACGGAGGAGGTGTCGCCCACTCAGCGGGCGTACTTAGAGAAATTTGTTCTGGCACATGTAATTCCAGAGTCAAAGATAGACGAGTTAGAAGACGAAGAGTACGATGAGCGGAATCGAACGTCAGCGGGGAAGGACATGGATGATAAGCTGCCAATGATAAGGTATTGGCTGCAAAATCCCAGTACAAGACCCAAGGATATGAGCAAACGGGAGTATCAGAATTTCATCCGTAACGCACGAAACTTCTTCTTAGACAAGGATGGGCGGATGTACCGGCGCTCAGTGGACGAGGCACATAAGCTGGTCGTAGATCCCGCTCAGCGGACGCGTATGTTGCGTGCAGTGCATGACAGTCTGGGGCACAGAGGTGCATACGCCACGCGCAAACTGCTGATGGAGCGCTTCTGGTGGCCAGAGCTGGAGCAGGATGTCTACTGGTATGTCAAGACATGCCATGTGTGTCAGCTGAGGCAAAAGACGATCATCCAGATTCCGCGGACGGAGACACATACGCCTTCCATCTTCCAGCAGCTACACGCGGACACTATGCACATGTCACCTGCCTCGAATGGGTATAACTACATAGTGCACGGACGGTGTGCGCTGAGCTCATGGGTGGAAGGTCGTCCGCTGAAGAAAGAGAACGCAAGGGCGATAGCGCAGTGGATGTTTGAGGATATTATCTGCCGCTGGGGATGTCTTAGAGAGATAATCACAGATAACGGTGGACCGTTCCGCGCAGCGCTCAAGTACTTAGAAAAGAAGTATGGTATTACAGGGATTACAATCTCAGCATACAACTCTCAGGCGAACGGAAAGATAGAGCGGCCCCATTGGGACATCAGACAAATGTTGTGGAAAGCGTGTGGAGGTACCGAGGGCGCACATAAGCGCTGGAGCAAGTTCTTCTACCATGTGCTATGGGCGGACCGCGTTACAGTGCGCCGCGGATTTGGGTGTTCACCCTTCTTTATGGTCACCGGCGCGCACCCGATACTACCGCTGGACATCGCTGAAGCGACGTGGCTGGTCAAGTTACCAGATCGGGTACTTACCACAGAAGAGTTAGTAGGGTATCGTGCGCGCGCGCTGGCCAAGCATAGGGACACCGTGGAGGAGATGCGTCAGCGGGTGTCAAAGATAAAGCGGGATGCTATCAGAGAGTTCGAGCAAAAACACTCCGCTAAGATTAGGGACTATGTGTTCAAACCTGGCGATGTCGTACTGATGCGTAACTCTGGCATTGAGTCCAGCTTAAATCGCAAAATGTTGGCGCGCTGGAATGGACCATACATTGTTATCGCGCGGAAGGAAGGAGGCGCTTATCTAGTCGCTGAGCTGGATGGGTCGGTGCTGAAAGACAAAGTTGCAGCATTCCGCTTAATACCCTACTTTGCCAGGCGCCAGCTGAAGCTGCCAGCGGACTTAGACGATATCATTGATCAAACGCGCGAGAACCTCAACAAGATGATGACAGCGCCAGACTACGAGCCGGCCATACCTAAAGATTATATCTTTGATGAACCAGGAGTGGCTTCAGGCAGCGGTCAAGTCTCAGCGGACGAAGAAGAAGATGATGAGGATGGGTGGGCGGAGCCCGATGCTTAGAAGTGCAAAGTAGAAAAGGAGACCACAATAGAATATATTGGGTAAACTAAAGGAGAAAGGTACAAAAGAAACTAGCTAAGGACCACTTTGAGGCGCTCAGCGGAGTAATTAAGAGGGCCGTCACTGCGGCGCAGGCTCCTCAGCGGGACTGGTCCCAGTCAAATCCAAGCTGCGCTGTAAAGTCTCTAACTCTTTAACGAGCAGAGCGCGGCGCTTCAGGATGAAGTCAATCTTGTGCAAGTCACAGATGATCTCAGCTTGCAAGTCTCCGATGAGACGGCAGGTGACGAGCTCGGATGGGTTCCCGGTGTTCAGCGGTTCCTTAATGAGGTTGGTAGCAGCGTCGAGACAGGCATTGACTTTGTCATTCGAGAGAGTAAGATTGGTACCTAAAAGAAGATGAAATAGTTCAGCGGACGCAACAGAGAGGAGTGAGGGCAAAGAGCGCACCCTGTACAATGAAAGGAGAATCGGCGAAAGTAGGAACGCCGTCAGCGCCGAGACGGGCCTTCTTAGAGGAAGCATCGTGGAACGGTGTGTTGCGCGGAGAGCGCCGGTTGTCAGAAGAGCGGAGTGTCATGCCGCGGCCAAGCACACGAGTGCGATGTCCGCTGGCCTCAGTGCGCTCCTGCTGACATAGAAGTAAGAAAGTAACGAGAAAGGGAAGATGCAGCAGAACGAACCTGACGAGGAGTGTCGGGAGGAGGCGCTGAGCGCTTCTTCGAAGGACTAGGCTCTGGGGTATTCTGGCGGCTAGGTACCCCGCCCTCAGTGGCAGCCTCGATCTTGTCATTGAGGGCCATCTTTTTAAGGAGAAGGTACAGCTGCATGTTAGTAATATCTAAAAGGGTGAAGGAAGTCAGTCACACCTTGTCGTCATCGGAATCGGGGGATGAGGTACCTCCAGGGGCAGAGACCGTCTCAGTGTCGGCAGCGGAGCGCGAGAGGAGGCGAACGTTGCGCTGAGCGGACGGTTAGTAAAAAGATAAAAGAGAGGCAGCAAGCACACAGCGTACTGGTCCAGTGGGAGTGTGCATGCGCTGGCGCGAGGCTGTGGCTTTCGCTTTTAAAACTTGCTCATGCAGAGTGATAAAAGTGTTGGCAGCGGGAGAGAAAGTGCGGAAGTGGTGATCCGCCTCTAAGGAGGTGTAGATGGCACGCGTCTCGTTGAGAATATCAACAGCTTCGCTGTTATTGATAATACGAGTAATGCCGCCGTGGGGATCACACCAGCGGTTCTAAAAAGTTCGAGTGGTCAGCGGAGTAAAAGGCCCAGCGGACCAGCTGAGTGCTGTGCGTACTAAGTCAATAGCCAGAAGCTCGAGGCTCCCGGTATAGTTGGAAGGCATGGCGGAAGCCAAGCCTCTGATATCTTGGATTAATGCCAGCTGGTGTTTGACATTACTAAAGTTGTACAGCGGAGCGGGGGCGTTGGACATTAGTGGCTGAGTGATTCAAAGTAGGAGAGTAGGGCATATATATAGGCTCAGCGGAGCGCAGAGGACCTAATGAGGGGCGGCCAGTGGCGAGGAATGTGGCATCCCAGCAGACCAGACTCCCAGCGGAGTTATGGTATGAACGCTGGAGGTAGAGACAGACCACCACATGCAGGCTCGCATAAAACAGGGTGCAGAGCGGGAGCAATTGATAGACGAAATGAGATCCAGCGGAGAGGCGCGCCTAGCCGGAAGCGCTCAGCGGAGGCTGATCGTGTGATTACCGCATTTGGAAAAATCATGTCCGAATCAGGTATTGGCACCGACAATACATAGTGCCTAACTAGATACTTGTCATTTCAAATAGCTATAGAGGCACCACATGTAGAGCCATTTACTCTGGTTACTGTAACAAAGGTACCCTACGGAGTAAACCAAGGAAGGGGCGCAATGCCTCAAACGTCCTGACATAATCCTGGTCTCAGCGCAGCGGAGAAGGAAGAGAAAAGGGGACAGACGGGGAAGAAGTCCTCCTGGTAGAAATGCTGGGCGGCATAATGGAGGCATTGAAAGTGTTCGGTGTGATTAAGGACGCCGTAGCGCTCAGCGTCGTTGGTACCACACAGGCGAAGCACAAGTTCGGTGTAATACAGCTGAGCGCAGAGATGAGAAAGAAGCGGTGAATGACAGGTGGACTCGGTCAGCTCTAGGCCGCGCTGCACGGACTACTCAGTGGAAAGTGCATTGCCAGCGGAGAAAGGGGCTTACGGCGTGATCTTGAACTCGGTTAAGCAGCGGGAGGCAGACACCCATAGGTAGCTGTTCCTCCACAGCGGAGTCCAGAATATAGTGAAGGGCAGTTATATAGATCCGGCATACTCGGGCTACATCGTGGGGAGGAATGTCGCTCAGCGGACGTCTAGACAAAGCATCGAGACGAAGGATGCGAGGATCGGAATGTGCAAGTAATAAGAGGTTACTCTCAGCGGACAAGGAGGGCATGTTGGTATATACGAATACAGACCGAGGGAGTTATATTATATACGAAGATGGTCAGCGCAGCGGACCACCCTAATCAGAGCACACGTCGTCTACGATGAGCGCGGCATCAGGGTCCACTTCTTGAACATCGGCTGCAATTCGCTCAGAAGAAGGCAGCAGATGGAATGGCATGCCCAGATGACTGTATCAGTCGAGGACCCGTAAGGCGGCATTACTGAGTAGGCATGGGTCGAAGTGATCATCGCTGAACTTCCGCTGAGCGCGGGCCTCGTAAAACACGATGGTCATGAGGAACGCCAGAAACTGGCGATTAAAGTCGATGAATCTCAGCGGAAGGGCGATGCGATCCTGTGGAGATAGTCAGCAGAGGGGAATCTACGAAACTGAGCCTTACCAGCGTGCGGACAACGGCCTGCGCTGACTGCAAAGGCAGGTGAATCGTAGTTTCAGCGGAGTCCTCGGTGAGCTCAGCATGGACAGCCAGCTGCTTGAGGATCGTGGTGAACTGGCGGGTGACATTGGTGCGCTGGTAGCGTTGCATGACAGAATGAAGGAGAAGGCTAATGAGCCTGTCAACTGAGGACAGTTGATTTTATAGTGAGGGGGAGAGAGCCCGCTAAAATATATGACTGCGGAGCACGTGCAAAGAAAAGAAGTCCGCTGAGCGGACCTGAGAAGAGAGAAAGAAACCAGCAAACATGCAGCGGAAGAGAATTGGCTGTGGGAGAGCCCGGGCAACAATTAAGATACCTCCTCAAAAGTTTGCAGGCTGCTCAGCGGAGCGGAAATCTTAACAACGACTCCAGAAATGGCAAGGTCACACAAACACAGAGGGAGACAACAAGAAGCATATTTGATATTGGACATAATCTACTTTACATATGCTAGATAAAGTAGGGAAGAAAGAAAGACTGGTACAAAATAGGAGAGAACAATAGTCCGCTGAGAGTGCGCGCCGATCAGACGTCATCCTCGGGAGCCTCCTCGGCGTCCGCTTCGCTGGGGACGCGGGAAGGGGTCAACTTGGGTACGCGAGGGCGAGGTGTAGGGCGAGGTGGGGCAACCCCTTTGCCTTTGGAAGAGGAAGGCGCAGGACTGGGGGCGGGGCGTACAGTGCTCTTGCCTTTGGACAAGGAAGGCGCAGGACTGGGAGCGGGGCGCACAGTGCTCTTGCCTTTAGAAGAAGTCAGCGCAGAGCTTGGGGCAGAACGCGCGGTGGTACTAGGACCGGGAGCAGACCCAAGAAGGACCTGGGAGACGGTTTCCTCGGAGAGCGGGTCGGATACGACTTTCTTGGAGGACTTCTTCTTCTTTCGCTTTTCAGCAGTGGTAAAATCTTCTAAGGTCTGAGCCTCGGTAGGCTGCGCGGAAGGAACAAAGGAGGCGGGATCGAAGCGGGGGTGCGCGGGGTCGTAGAAGCGAGAGACGGGGATGACGCTGGGAGGAGCTTCCAAGTCCAACGGCGCGCAAAGGCGAGTGTATGTGTCGCGAACGAGCTCTAAGTCCAGCGAGCGGAGGGCATCCAAGGTCTCGCTATCCGAGAAACGACGACCGATAAGGACGGCAGTAGGGAGCGTAGCGGCCATAGCGCGCGCCAACTGCGCAAGCTCCATCAACTGAGCAAGGTAGAGGCGCTCCGCGCTCCTGCGCTGTTCTTCCGCGACGCGGGCTTGATCTTCGAATACGGATAAGCGCGCGAAGCCCAACTGGAGATCTACAAGACCGGAATGTCAGTAGAACATAAAATAAAAGGGGAAAAGAAACTTACTAGAAAGGGATGTCTGATGCCAAAGAGTGGAATCAGCAATGGATTTGTCCAGCTCAGCGGGCTCGCAGCAAAATAGGCAGGGGCCTTTTCCTTGTACGCTGCAGGTACAGCAGGTTTTCGCCCAACCACGGCAGATGCATTGATGAAAGCTTTTGTCGACGCGCTCGTTGAAAGGGCGGTTGCACAGACTGCACACCATACCCTTCTAGAAAAGGAAATATAAAGTTAGAAAGCAGCGCGGGAAGGAAAGAAAGAGACTTACGATGATAATCCCCTGGAGGCGATTCTCAGAGGGGATCTGGGACATATCAATAGCCCCAGGAAGCGGAGCGCCAGCGAGAGCCATCCTTGCAGAAAAGACGGGAGGGACCACGTTGAGAATAGGATAAGTGGACTTGTAAGCGGATCGGCCGCTGTCCCGGGCAGAAAGGAGAGGGAGCTCCTCGACCCCGCTATAAGTAAAAATGGGGGAGTCGGAAGAGTCAGAACTAGAGGCCAGCTGAGCTTGAGCGGCTAAGAAACAGGTCAGTAGACCTTGAAGGAAGTGAAGTAAGGGAACATTACCCGAGATAGCAGCGTTAGCGGCTACAGCGGCATTCCGCTGACGTTTTTGGGGCTGTCCGCTGGGGACAGGAGGAGGAGGCATCAGCGCGGGGGACGATAAGCGCTTGCGCTTGTCAGCGCTGCGGGACAGGGCAGGGGAAGCAGTACGGGGGGAGCCAGGACCAGAAGTCATTTGGATGTCCTCGTCATCGGAAGGCAGAGCAGTCAGTGAGGCGCGAGTAGCAGGGACACGGGAACCAGGCCAGGTCGCAGGGAAGGCGGTAGTAATGATCTCCTTGTAAGATGGGAGCTAAGGGAAAAGAACTCACGAAGTCAGCAAAAAGAAAGGAAATAAAAAGAAATATAAGAGGCGCACCGGACTCAAGTCCGTCTCCAGGTACCAGATGCTCCGCTCAGAGGGGTCCTCCTTGTTCCAGCCAAACTCGTCATCCTCCACAAAGTCCGCGATGCAAGAAAGGATGATGCACAATTCACGGACGCCGGCATGGGTTGTCTGGTCACTGGGGTAGCGGGTGAGGTGACGCTCGACGCACGACGCGAACAGGTCGCGAATAGCGTAAAGGCGAGCGGAGTCAGCACTGGAAATCCGCGAGCCGCCAGCAAGGTCTTCGAATTCGTCGTACTCGGCGAGGGCGAGGCGAAGATGGCGGAAGCGGTCCTGGGCATCGAGGCAGGCGTCCTCAGCCTCCTGTGCGCGGCGCTTGCGGTCGAAGTTTCTGAAGGCCATTCGAAATAAAGAGAGGGAGAAAGCAGAGAGAGAAGAAAGGCAGAGGATGGGGAGCGCAGAGAAAAATAGAGCCAATTAAATAGAAAGGGGGCGGGAGCGGAATGCCAGAAGATTCTGGCACACAGAAAAGCGGGAAAAGAGAAAACGAAGTAGTGGCGGCGTCCAATAGGCTCGGCGGTAATTCACTTAGAAAGCGGAGACGAGAAGCAGCGGCGAACTTCTCAGAAAGGAAAGCGGAGACCTGAAAACAAAATTGGGCAGAGATCTACTATATGTGTAGGAATGACGAACAATGAGTAACCGGACCTAAAAATAGGCCAGATAAGCGCCTGAGGGCTAAAAATAGAGGATGAGGCGCTAAAGGGTAGCTGATCACGCTAAGTCCGGTGGCTGGGATGCATTGACTGGGGACAGTCAAAATTTTTAGTGAGGGGGAGATGACAGGCCTGCGTTTACACCAAGGCTGTAAGTGGCCACAGCGGGCGGTTTGGGCTGGAGTGCAAGGGTACAGCGGAGCGGTGACTAGCCTGGTCAGCCGTCTCAGCGCTCAGCGCGTGCATCACAAATCATCACGCGTGTGCTCAGCGGGCGGTTGTGTGGGGTTCAGCGGACTGTACAGGCCATAAGTACACAGCTGAAGTACCCGGAATAGCAGTCAGCGGAGCACATAACGGTTACTGTCGTCCCAGCGGGAGGCAGGAGTACAGCTGAGCGGAAAATATCAAAGGCGACGAGCAGGACTGTGTGTAGACAGCGTCTCAAAGGGGCTCAGCGGAACACATCACGAAGGCGAAATTTGCCTAAGTCCACTCGTCAGGTGACCGTGGCGCACGCGCTGGAGCGTGTGATGCCCGAGGGAATGACTAATGCACACAGCACAGACTCCGCTGGGGAACTTTGGCAGCAGTAACCAGATCTCAATAACCCAGAAGGAACCGCTCAGCGGAGTTCAATGGCGTCTCTTGGCGGAGGCTGGCAACACAACGAGGTCAGGTCGCGCTCAGCGGGGTAGTCATCAAAATGCCCAGCGGAGGCACATGCGCTCAGCGGACCTTTGGTCCGGCGTTGCTAGTATTTACTCTCCACCTAAATTAGTACACAGCGCGCGTCTATATAACCTTGTAATTGTAACTACGGAAATCAAGCAATTGTCTACCCACTAGATCTGTGTGTTGGGCTCCGTCCCAGACCGTCAGCGGGCTTTGTTTAGCTTTTGTTAGGGTCTTTACTGTGAAGTGTATTGTGAATCATAGAAGTTTTGGATAGCTTCTGGCCACCGGGTCATTTGGAGAGCTCAGCGGGGAGTCAGTGCAACCGTGTACGAAAACTCGCGCTGTAGTGTTTTGTGAATTGAGACTGCACCACAGGGTGAACGAGGTTCTGGATAGCCTCAGCGGAATAGGACTTTGGACAGTCCCAGCGGAACGACCTTGGATAGTCAGCGGAGCGAGGCACAATTGGGAATACCAGCTTGTGTGAGCATCTGCATCGGTCACCGGACCTCAAACCCACTCAGCGGAATAAGCCCCGCGGAGCCACCATCAAAACTATACATTACTATCGATACCCTGCGCTCAGCAGAGGTCGCCCAGACATTAATCTGAGACTTCTAGAATTAAACCCCTCCTTAAAAACGAACTTGCAGGCACTGTACAGCGGATATCCATCTGGACAGAACTTACGAGACTCTCAAACATCACAGTCCGCTCAGCGGAGAGGACCAGGAGAAGCGTAGACATCTATAATCCGTTTAGCTGAAGAGCATCGCTCGATCTAAGGGATAGGATCTCGCTCCGCTGGGGTTGTGTGTGTTTGTGTCTCTTGTGATTCGAGTCTAGCCCCGCGGCAGACCTCTCAACGTGCTTCATGTTCCCGAGGCAGAGAACTGCCTACTTTCGCTTGGTTGCCTGGATGATGCACACGGAAAGGTTGCTTTTTCGGATGGGAAGTGTGTGCTCCTTGACCGGAAGGATAGGGTTATTGGGACAGGTGTGAAGCATGGGCGTCTGTATTTGCTCAATGCTCGCGCTCAGGTTGCGGTACAGGAACGTACAAATTTTGCGTCGCCTCAGAAGCGTTCTTGGGCACAGTGGCATCATTGTTTTGGCCACATCTCGGTCCCCTCACTCCAGAAACTCAGCAGGGATAACTACGTCGATGGAATGGCTGTAGACGAGACGTCTAATCCCCCAGGTCATGCGAGGCTTGTATCCAAGCCAAGCAGATGCATAAGCCCTTCCCTGCTGAAACTCAGCATCGCTCAAACACACCTGGAGAGCGTACTATGAGCGATGTTTGGGGACCAATTGGTGTCCGCTCAATTGGAGGTTATTATTATTATATCACCTTTATGGACGACGCTAAACGTTATAACTCAGTTTTGTTCCTGCGCAACAAGGTGGAGGCAGCGGATCGGATTGAGGAGCACGCAGAACGGGTCAAGAGACGCTTCGGGAAGTACCCCAAATATTTGCGTTTTGATAATGGCACAGAGCTCGTAAACGAAAGGATTAGACGCTGGGCAGCAAAGAGGGGCATTGAAATCGAAACTACAGCACCTTATTCACCGTCTCAGAACGGTGTAGCGGAGCGCTACAACCGCACGCTTTTAGAGCTCGCTCGTGCGATGCTTATTGCCCGAAATCTTCCCTTATTTTTGTGGGATGAAGCTGTCTCGTATGCAAATTATTTACGCAACCGTGCGTCTACACGAGCTCTGAATGGTATGACGCCGTATGAGGCCTGGCACGGGCGGCGACCGGACGTTTCGCACCTCAGGGAGTTTGGGTGCAATGTATGGGTGTTGGACGAGACCAAAGGACTGTCCAAACTTAAACCACGGTCGAAGAAGATGGTCTTTGTGGGCTTTAATGAGGGATCAAAGTCAGTACGCTATTATGACCCTCAGAAGCGCAATATTAAGTCCTCGCACAACGTAGCATTTGTTGGGATTGGAGAATGCAATCCAACATTCCAGTCTACTCTCGAAGGAATGTAATGACTCATTAGTTAGTAAGCTACTTAGTAATTACAATGTAGATGAACTTTGTAGAACATTGTAGATACTTTTCTGTAGGTATAAAAGACTGTATGTATACCTACTAAAATATAACATTATTCATTCTTATTTCCAACAGGTTATGAGCCCTGGCCTTCAGTAACCGACTCACACTCTCTTGCTGACCACTGCGCTTCACGCATCTATTTATATCCTGATTATGTCACTCGCACCCGAGCGCCTCACTGCCGGCATCACGAAACTTGATGGAAGCAATTACCACGATTGGAAATTTGCCATAAGCATCGTACTCCGTTCACGTGGATGTTGGGAGATTGTATCCGGCAAGGTGAAGAAACCAAACGATGAGAAGGAATTGGACAACTGGAAGAAGAAGGCCGAGGACGGACTCATGATTATTGGACTCACCGTACAACCCAGTCAATATGTCTACATCCGAGATTCAATTGATGGCACAGAAGCATGGGAAGCACTTAAAGCCATTCACGAGAAAAACAGCCGTGCTACTCGCATCTCACTCAAGCGGCAGTTCTACAGCTTCGAGCATGATATCGACAGGCCCATGGAATTATATGTCAACGGCATCACGGATTTAGCTGGAAAGCTCAAGGCAATAGGCATCTCGCTTACCGATGAAGAGATAACAGATGTTCTAATCTTCAACCTGCATGCCGATTACTCAAGCATCGCCTCTACGCTCACGGCATCAAAAGACGATCTAAAAATATCTGATGTCACTGGAGCACTGATCGAAGAAGAACGAAGGAGAGGAGGGCCATTAGGAAATTTAGGAACCCCTGATTTGGCAACATCACTTTATGGCAGTGGACCACCTAATGTACGAAGAGGACCACACAGAGACAGACGAGAAGGCTTAACAGACAACCGCACATGTTACCGCTGCCGCCGCACTGGTCACATAACCAAATTCTGTCACGCGACGACGTACGCCGATGGGAGCAAGATTCCGGCCGAACCGGAGAAAACCGAGGAGAGGTCATCCGTCGCATATTACAACAACTGGTCGTTGAATGACGAAATCTCATTTTGAAGAAATTATATTGGAAGGATTAAGACAGATGCAGATGCTGTGTGCCTGCATATATTGGATGTGCTTAGACGCAGATGCTGTGTGCCTGCGAAAATTGTGGACTCGTGTTGATGCTTTGTGCCGACACATTGGAACAGCAACCAGATGCTTAGTGCCTGGGAATATTGGAGGATAATTTAGGTGTGGATGCTTAGTGCCTGCACATTATGGTAATCGCGGAATTATATGGAATGTTGACTTGAGGGGGAGTGTTGGGATTGGAGAATGCAATCCAACATTCCAGTCTACTCTCGAAGGAATGTAATGACTCATTAGTTAGTAAGCTACTTAGTAATTACAATGTAGATGAACTTTGTAGAACATTGTAGATACTTTTCTGTAGGTATAAAAGACTGTATGTATACCTACTAAAATATAACATTATTCATTCTTATTTCCAACAGCATTTAACGAAGATGAAGAGCCGCAGGAGATTGAGTTTGACACACCTGTACCGACTTTGCGGGCTGAGGGGGAGCCAGGCAACGTTCCAGCCTCGCAAACCCCTTCTACATCGACTCAGACGTCTCCTGCACCCAATCACGGCTCGAATAATACGCCCACAATTCCCCAGACGATCGCACCATCTCAGCTTCGATATACACCCACTCCAGAGCCGGCCTTAACGCCTGACGGGACTCCTGGCCAGACTACACCATCTGATGGGATTCCAGACGCTCCTCGACGATCAGGACGTCAACTTGCACCCGTAGATTATAAGTTAGCAGGGAATCCCGATGCGCGCAAGCCTTCTGAGCGCCTACAGCAAAGTGCCGCCCAACAGCCTGCTTCGTCGCGCAACAAGGCGAATATGGGCGAGCGCACAAACCTGGCAAAGGACGTAACTGCTGAGGCTTTTCTCAACGAGTTAGAGCGTGCATATTCGGCCAGTGAACCTGACATACCTCGCACACCTGAAGAAGCGCTTGCAGGATCCGAAGCTTTCCAATGGAAGGCAGCTATGGACGAAGAATATTCAACTCTGATGGAAATGGGAACCTGGCAGATGGAGCGCTTACCGGAGGGACGAAATACAGTTGGCTGCAAGTGGGTGTTCACAAAGAAGCGCGACGAGCACGGGAATGTCACTAAGTTTAAGGCACGTCTTGTCGTCCAGGGATTCTCGCAGCGACCTGGTACAGACTACAGTGAAGACGGGACATTTGCCCCAGTAATGCGCTTCGAAACATTGCGCACATTGCTTGCCTATAGCGCCGTTCACAACCTCAAGCTGCGCCAATTTGACGTCAAGGGCGCTTATTTGAATGGCTACGTGAACGAGACAATTTATATGTCTCAACCCCCACATTACGACGATAACTCTGGACGAGTATGTCGTCTTATTCGTTCCCTCTATGGTCTTAAGCAGGCGGGCAATGTTTGGAACCAGGAACTCAACCGTGCACTTCACGACATCGGATTCACGCAGCTCAAGACAGATTACTGCTGTTATATCCGACGAAATAGTGATGCCTTCACGATTCTACTTGTGTGGGTTGATGATTTCCTGAGCATCTCTACCCCAGACGAACTCAATGACAGGGTGGAGCAAGAGTTAAAGACCAAATTCGACGTGAAATCTCTAGGTCGACCGTCTATGCTCCTTGGGTTCAAGATCCGTCAAGAGGACCATCTTATCACGCTCTGCCAGACGCATTACATCGACAAACTACTGGAGAAATTTGGCATGGACAATGCCAGTCCTGTTACCACGCCTGTGGACCCCAATGCGAAGCTCGACGACGAAGATACGCCTGACAGTGACTTAAGCGCCCAAGATGAGCGGGATCTTCGTGCATCACACGGCTATGCTGCGCTTATCGGTTCCCTCATGTATTTAGCTTTGGGAACGCGCCCCGACATTGCTTATATCGTCAACAAGCTCGCACAGTTTACCAGCCGCCCTAGGCCGAAGCATTGGACCGCACTCAAGCGTGTATTCCGTTACCTCAAAGGTACATGCACCTACAAGCTCACTTATGGCGGATCGGACGACATTCTTTTCGACACCCCGTACTTCTATTGTGATGCTGATTGGGCCTCTGGGTACGACAGGAAGTCCATTAGCGGGTATGTTGTTATGATGGCTGGTGGCGCGGTTGCATGGAGCTCTAAGAAGCAGAGCACAGTCGCACTTTCGACTGCGGAGGCTGAGTACATTGCTGCGACTCATCTTGCAAAGCAAGTACTTTGGCATTGTTCTCTGTATCGAGAACTCGACTTCCCTGTTCCGCGCACACCCACCATCTTTACAGACAATCAGGCGGCGATTGCAATCGCCCATCATCCCGAGTTTCATGCACGTACGAAACATATTGATATTGCTTTTCATTTCTTACGTGACCTTATTCAAAACAACTCCCTTTCTATTGTTTACATTAACACTTCGTTCAACTATGCTGATTTATTTACTAAAGGACTTCCTCGCATTACTCACCAAGGTTTTACGGATAACATAGGTGTTCTGTCCGACTAAGGGGGAGTGTTGACAACATGTGAATGAATACCACATATGGTAGTCGGACACAACAACGTCAAGACTCTTCTAGAGTCTTCGGATAATTTCCAATACTTACTAATAATTTTCTTGGATTAAATCATAGCATTGATAATTATCTACGTACAGAATTTTCTAGTAAATATCTTGTACAGTATTTAAGCGCCCGTTGGGCGACCTCAATAAAGGTTGTCTTTAATTCGCCTTACCACTGCGCCAGATTACAACACATAGACACGATCTGGTTGCGCAAGGCAGCGGCGCGGAGTCTGCCGGCGGACGGGCTGTCAACCATGCTGCAGGATAGCGCGGAATTGAAGGTTGAAATTGATCCTGAGCGTGCGGGGGTCATAAGCGAGAAGAGCACTAACCAATTTACTAGCTCATGCTCAAAACCAAGATTGACAAAAAAACATGATGAAAATAACAACAAGAAGGTTGTACAAGAAACAAGGACCGCATATTGCGAACCTACGACATCAAAAATAAGAATAGAACATTTAATCACAGATGAGGTGGAAGCTGAGATATTGTCGGACATGGCTAAGCCACGGAAAGTATTCTGGGATAATCCATTATCTTCTGGAGGCTGTTCCGTGGGTGACAGGAATTCAGTGGCCTCAGACACATCTGCGTCCACTGGCTACCGCACAGCCACACCGGACGAAGTATCCAAGCCTATGAATTTCCGTGCCCTGTATCGGCGCCTGCAAGCTGACAGGCACAACCAACGATGCCAGTCAACTAGAAAAGCAGATAAACCTATGCTGGTCAACTTCGACCAGACGAGTAGTTCGAGGAAGTTAAGGCGCCGTATAGAAAAAATCGGAAAGAAATATGAGATTAAACCAGTCCACCTGAAAGCGATGGTAGACACAAAAGGCAAACAAAAGGAACGGGATGTTATGGCGAGTCAATATGTCCTTGAGCAGCTGAGGGAGCACTGGAAAGAAGACTATGCGGACATGGTTAATGGCACTCCGGACTGTCTACCTCCGCTAAGGGATGTCAATCACGAAATACATTTAATTGACCCAGACATATGGTATACTTATCACACTCCTCGCTGTCCCCACGCCTTGCGCGAAGAATTTTATGCTAAGTTGAACAGATATGTGAATGCCGACTGGTGGAGAGAGTCTTCTGCCCGGCAGGCGGCGCCATTAATGTGTATCCCAAAAAAGGATGGTAAATTACGAACAGTAGTGGACTGTCGACAGAGGAATGATAACTCCATAAAGGATGTAACACCGCTCCCTGATCAGGAAATCATACAAGAAGATGTAGCCAGGGCCAGGGTATGTTCGAAAATAGACCTCACGGATGCTTATGAACAAGTACGTATCCGCCCGGAGGACGTGCCCAAGACCGCATTCAGCACAATTGCAGGAACATATGTTAGCAATATAATGCAGCAGGGTGACTGTAATGCCCCTGCTACGTTCCAACGACTGATGACACATATATTCAGGGATTGCATTAGCAAGTTCATGCATGTGTACCTGGACGATATATTTGTGTTTTCAAATTCTGTTGAGGATCACGAGAAACATTTGAAAATTGTGTTTGACAGACTACGACAACACAAATTGTATCTTAAATGGTCTAAATGCGAACTGTACGCTGACAAGGTGGATTGTTTGGGCCATGTAATTGACGATGAGGGTATACACCCGGACTCTGACAAGCTGGACCGTATATGCAGCTGGCAGACGCCACGTGACTACACGGACGTCCAGCGATTTGTGGGCCTCGTGAACTATGTTGCCAATTTTTTACCAAATGTTTCAACATACACTGGACTGCTGATGTCGATCACGCAAAACGGGGCACCCTTCCAATGGCGCCCGGTGCATCAGCAATGCTTTGACATGATAAAGCGGTTGTGCAATAAGACACCCATACTGCGACCCGTGAACCCCAAGTCCTCGGACCCTATATGGGTAATTTGTGATGCGTCCAAGTCAGGCATAGGCGCCATGTATGGCCAGGGTGCAACATGGCCCGAATGCCGCCCAGCAGGTTTCATGTCCCGAAAGTTCACAACGGCACAACATAATTATGCAGTGCATGAATTAGAGACTCTGGCCATCCTGGAAGCATTGTCGCGCTGGGAAGACAAGCTGATGGGTTATCCCATACATGTTATCATGGACCACAAGGCCCTGGAGTTCTTCAAGACACAAGCTACGCTTTCTGGCCGACAGTTACGCTGGATGGACTATTTATCGCAGTTCAACCTTGACATTACATATGTTAAGGGCGAACTGAATAAAGTGGCAGACTGTTTGTCGCGATATTATGAATCGGACTCACCTGACAAACGTCACCCGGTTCACGAGTACGTGGATGTGGATATATGCCTGGATAAGGACGGTGACGACTTGCCAAAGCCCCGGTATGATGAGGTGCATTGTCATCCAGAATACCTACGGGCTGCTGAGGACATGCCTCCTGTACACCGATCTGCTTGCTTGCGACACTTGCATGACTTGGTGGAACAGCGGGTGCAGGAGGCTCAGTTACTGGAAGAACATGCTGAACCAGCGAAGGCAGGTGTCACTAATGCTCCACAGACCAGACATGTGGTGACATTGGCAGAGTCACTGGATAGACCAGGTGGTGTGCACACTCGACCGGCTCAGCTGGATAACAGCGGCTTCTACATTAGAATCAAAAAAGGGTATCAATTGGATCCCCTTATGAAGAAGGTGTTGACTGACCCACCGAAGTACAATAGTTTTTCGGTGTCTGATGGACTTGTATTTACGGAAAATAGGCGCAAGGAGCGTGTGCTGTGCATTCCCCAGTCCTGTCGCGAGCTGATATCTTTAGTAATCAGCAAAGGACATCGGGTGGTGGGTCATTTTTCGACTGTGCAGACTGCAGACCAGATCCGCCGGTGGTACTGGTGGCCACGCCTGGGCAGGGACGTTGAGGCATGGTGTAACACTTGTATCACCTGTCAGACCATGAAAACTAGAAATGAAAAACCAGCAGGCAAGCTTCACTCACTGCCCGTCCCGTCACGCCCATGGGAATCCATTGGTATGGATTTTATTGGACCTTTTCCTGAGTCGAAGGGCTTCAATTATGTCTGGGTTGTCATTTGTAGACTCACAGGTATGGTGCACTTGATCCCAGTGCACACTAGTATGACGGCAATGGAGCTGTCTTGGACATTCTGCCATGAATTTGTACGTCTGCATGGCCTACCAGCCTCCATCGTGAGTGATAGGGACCCCAAGTTCACGGCAGCTTGGTGGCAAGAGCTGCATCGCCTGCTTGGCATGAAGTTGTTAATGTTGACCTCATTCCATCCTCAGACAGATGGCCAGACGGAGCAGGTAAACAGGTCAATAGGCCAGATTCTGCGATCCATGGTCCAACCGGATCAACATGACTGGGCAAATTGCCTGGACATGGTGGAATTTGCAATTAACTCGAGTATATCCGAAACCACTCACCTGGCACCGTTCGAGGCCAACTATGGTTACATGCCCTACATGCTGCGGACATTGCCTGCAACTGGTGCCCCGCGGGGCGTGCAGGAGTTTGCTCGTGCCGCACTGGAAAACATGGCTCGTGCCCATGATGCCATATTGGCGGGACGCGTGTTCCAAACAGCGAAGGCTAATGCTCGTCACAGTGAGGAGCCGGTTCTCCATGCAGGGGATCTTGTTTTCCTGTCAACAAAGAATCTGAACTTACCCAAGGGCCGCGCCCGTAAACTTTGTCCTAAATTCATAGGGCCCTACAGAATACTGGAAGCATACTCGGATAAGTCTACATACAAACTGGACTTACCTCCCAGCCTGGCCCGCAGGCGCATTCACCCGACGTTTCACGTGTCGCTGTTACGACCGTATGTCGCTTCGTCTGATGATGTGTTCCCGGGCAGGCTGTTGCCTGAACCCTATGACTTTGGGGCAAGTGCCGACCAAGAATGGTATGTTGACGATATAGTAGGCCATCAGTGGAAGGGAAAGTCGCTTGAATATGAGGTCAGGTGGTCGCAAGGAGACACCATGTGGGAGCCGAGCAGCGAGTGCGACCAGTTGGCAGTGCTCGACCGGTATCTTGCACTTCATAATGTAGACACTCCCTCTCGCCTTCTGAGACGCCACTAAATAGTATGGGCGACAATGGACCTACATAACCGGGCCAAGCCAAGTCTAGGCATGGCTTGGCGCCGAGACAAAGTACGGACTTACCAGAATATTGAAACATGCTCTGACATCATGGGTGACTGAAACGGTTTGCCCTCTTCCTACTGTCATTCTTGCCCACTACCTGAAAAATTCTATGAACCAATGTATATGCATGCTCAGTCAGGCCACGTTCAGGGGACGGCTACCCCACATGGCCGCGCGCCCGCCTTTGGTGAGAGTCTTGTTGGGCTCTCATGAGGGGGGGAGAGAGATATTGACATGAAAAGACATTAAAGGTCCACAAAGGAATGCATGCAATCAGGCAGCTGTTGCCCCTTATCACGGCCAAGCACGCCAGGATTGGTTACCGTATGACGAGACGGAAGCACCTGATGGCGGGATGCCGCCCATGGCGGACCTGATGAAAAAACCAAAGCAAGAACCGACGAAAAAGAAAGCTAGATCGAAGAAGAAGCCAGAAAACAAACCGGACTTAGTCCACCCACCAGAGGTTATTCTTGAATTAAAGCCCATCAGCACAAAGGACGATGGATCTCCACCCATGTTCGATAAGAGCGAGCAAGTGGACCTGCTCCGACAAGTGATACAACGCGTGGGTGAGCGACTGGCGGGACAACTCCCAGAAAACGACGCCAGTGACTATATCAAACCTGGGGCTAACCTGTCGGAGGCCATCGATAGAGAATATTTCGACTATGATAAAGACACACTTCCACCTCGACAAGATGAATCAGAAGCATACCGGATCCGACGGACACAGATCAATGTCGAAATCTGGAAAAGAGCCGAGCGAAGGTACCAAGCGGAACTAGAAGCGTTAAAACGAGAATGGGCCACCGCCAACGGAATGATAGTAGTAAACGGCGTACCGGAACGGCCCAACCATCTCAACTACGTCGCCTACTTGTGGTCAGCCACGTTTTGGTACGAAGACACAAACACTATGTTCTATGGCGATCATGTAAAGGACACAATAGAGTTTTTGCGACGCAAACGAGGACCTATGACGTTCCCTACCCTGACAAACGACGCTGTATATAGGGTAGCGCCTGAAGGGTTTCCAAGAAGCAACTTTGAATTGGACCGGCTGATAAGGGTCCATCAGAGCACAAACCTTGAGGACGCTCATATTATCGGTGCGCATATCATCCTACGCGCCTTTTATCTATCATCTATGCGCATCGACCCAGGATGGCGCGATCAACCAATGACAGCTATCACCAACCCTGAGGTATACGATCCTACGTACACCCCGGAGTGTGTAGCGTCCGTAGACGTAGATAAACTCCCAGACATCATGTCACCAACACGAGGAAGCAAAGTGACTATGCCTGACCAGAAGTTCGATATAGCAGCGTGGGCGCGGTTTTTCATTCAGCACCACACCCTGGGAACGGAAAACGAGATATACGGGATAGTGATGGACTACGGAGCCCGGATCAGACTCGAAACGGTATTTGCGTCCCGTCTGATTCGCCTCATTGGCCCTGCAACACCCAAGGCACGAACCACCTTTGCGACCAAGTTTGCTTATATTGCAGCAAGACCCCACTTCTTTGCGGAAAAGATAGCGGAGCACGATGCGCTGTACCCGGGCAAACCATACTCCGAGGTCGTAGGACCACCATATGCCTTCAAGGTGTCGACTATCGATGAGGTCAATTACAAGAATACGACTGAAGACGACGTGTACAGGTTCCTAATCGATATAGGAATGCCTATCAACGTCATGAATCATTGCTATATGTTCGGGAGACAATACCTGGACCAGACGTTCTACAGCTTGGGGCGAGCGGAAGACAGCCGCGCTGTAGACAACGACCGCATAAAGCGATTGCGACAGTATGGTATACCACCGAGCCTCGCTGGATGGACAGGTTGGTACGCACCGTCCAACGAAGATTTACGCCGCCTACGCTTCCAGTATCACGAGAAACCCAACAACTACAACCTTGATAGTCTGCACTGGACGAAATACGGCGGAAACACGAATCCTTCCGTACTGGCCAACCGGGCAGATACGGCTGAGGACGAATTTATCCCGCCCCGTGGGATGAGAATGCAACCGAAGATCGTGTTCCGGGTTTGTCCATGGAAGTTGACCCAGTCATGGAAGGCGACTTGATATAACGTATGCTCTACGTTATTTCCACCCGAAACAATAACCGGACTACCCCGTTTATAGTTGCTGGTAATGATACTTGATACGACGTCGGGTACATTACATCTAAATAACTTACACTCTCTTGTAATCTCAATCTTATGTCATTCTTTTGTAAGATTGGGGACCAATCTCATCGGGGGGTGTGTAACAGGGACATCACCTCGATGTACCATTATTTACTTATATTTAATAGTATGTAGTATCGCCTTTACACCGTTGGGTATAAAAGGCGTCGACTACCGAGATATCGGTAGTCCTTTCTTACATACCTACACGTAACTTCCAATATAGAGATTTGGCAGGTTACTTCGTGTGACTAAGGGACTACGAGCGGATACAACCGCTTCACTCACAGGAGCCGAGGCGATGTCCGGGAGTATCTGCCATATGCATTTGGATGTACGTCTCTGTTGAAAATGCGGTACACTCTCTTAGGCCAGGTGAAAGAGGCTATATTTGAAACATATCTTGAAGAATTATCCTTCAGAGGGGCTGTTAAAAGAATAACATTGTGCCGCATTGTGGATCTTATAAATGGTGTTGTGCAAGATTAGAATCCGATCCCGAATCGACTGACGGAGGGGAGCGACCATGGAACCGGCGCTCGCTTATTAGCAGACGCATAATACTCGGGACCCTGCATACACTGCTTTGTTCCGTTCTCCCACCACTCCTCTCTATTCGGGTAAGTATGCTACATACATCCGTCCAGAAACATATATAAGCAGTACCACTAACTAGTACTCGTTTATCCAGCTCTGTGGTCTGCTCTACTCTGCTCTCCTCTTCTCAATGACCACGGCGCGCTTGCACTGGTTTGTTCAGTCAAACATATTGTTTGCAGTGCCGAGGACAGAGGGGCGAGGTTTGAGCGGTTCGGGCATGCCACTGAGGGACTAGAACAGGTGTACGAGAGATAAGTGAATGTGAACATGTTCGTTGAATACCTGTACTGACCTGCCTGTCCGCTATGTTTTCAAGTCACGGACGTTGTGCGCATCCACCACGTTAACGGATGGGGATATGCAGAAGCCGCGTCGTACGCTTTGCGAGCTGCAAGATGGCGTGTAAGTGATCCCAGTTTCTAGTCTTCATGAAAAGAACTGACATACCTTGAGACCCCGCGTGACAGGCAACCCCGGATTCGCAAGGACGACTCCATTGTTCTGTCCAGGTGCGCCAGTGGGGGAGGGTACATTGATGACCTGGCTCGCCAGTGTATTGGCATGAGAGGGGGAAGTAAGTGAATCTCAGGAGAGAAATTGAACTGACGTACATATCTTATTTCATGGCGAGTAATAGCCGTACATCCCAATATAATTATTCACTGACCTGAACCGGAGCGTCCGGATCTTCTGCTTTAGGTTCATGGATGCAGCCTCCGCAGGCACAGCATCCCATGGACGTTGCGCTGTCCCCACGGTCGAGGTGGACTGAGCTCGGAGCGTGCGTGCCATATAGCAACGGTGGGGCACACACTGTACCTTTCACGGAAAACAGAGACTAGAGCTGGTTAGTGTAAGTACATCAGATCTTGGCTTGCTCACTTTGCAGATCGTTATTGCAGCGCTTCGATTCGTGAGCTCAAGTATAAGCTAGTTTCTCGGATGCGCCAGGCCACGAACGTTGCTCTGTTTCAACAGTCGAGGTAGACCGAGCTGAGAGTACTGCTACGCGCTGTGCGCACTCGTTCTCTGGAGATGGAGTAAACCAATGATGTAAGTATAGTAAAATTATGTATTTACCTGGTTCACTCACCTTGCAGGCTGTTATTTCGGCGCCTCGGTGGCTCATGCTCGGATTAATTGAGGCAGTGACGGCTTCCTCTTGACGGATGTTTGTTGGCATGAATGGCGAGGTCGCTGAGACGCCCGTGTGCACGTCGCAACACGTTCGTCTTTTAGATTCGCATACATGATCAAGCTGATTGAGTACAGAGATTACCGTGAGGCTCACCCATCTACGCAAGAAGACGATAAAGGGCGAACGAGTACTTTTGCTGCACTGCGTCTGAAGATTTGAAGGGCGGAGTTGCAGACGGTGCTGGGGATCAGTCAGGATCAGTCTAGCTTTGCGGTTCTGCTGATTCATGGTTGATTATCGATTATCAATTAGGTGGCACTGCAGGGAAGCCGCGCCTGCTTTCAGCTTCCGTGCATCCCCGCGGCCCTCGGAGCCCGTCCCATTGGCTTGCCTTGGGCAGCGTCGACTTACCACCTGCCCCGGCCCGTCTCCTTTACATCCGTGCGTCCGTGCGCTGGCTCAGCGGTTGCAGCGGCTGCCCATCGTGATGCCGTCATATCAATATTGCGGCCATCCACACAGGCTACTGGGCGGCCTCGTGAGCTGGCCCTTTGTGCCCGTCCTCGGTGCTCTGCCGACTTTCTCGCCCCGGCACCGTCTGCCACGTTCTTAGCTCTCACTCTCGCTCTCACGTCCCTTCTTTCTCAGTACTGTAAGCTTGCTCCTGGCCAGAACGCACACACCCGCTGTGGCATCTCGGAGCATGAAGACTCGATTTTTTGAACGTTCGGAAAACACTGTTCCGCGATGGATTGGCAATTGCAAGGTACAACAATACTTGGGGCGACATTTTCTTGAGCTGGATGCCCCACGGCAAGCGCATTCTCGTGCAGACAAAGGAAATGCCGCTGGCAAAGGGAAGATAAGTGGTTCATTCGCACTCACCACGTTGCCGCTGCAGATAAAATGCACCGGGAAAATTTAACCTTGTTATTTGGACGTCTGTCAACGCTGTTAAACGAGCACCCATATCAGTAAAACATTCCAGTCAATGCCTTGCGGCGAGCAGACATGCACCAGGAGGAGGAGTGAATGACACCGTCACGAGGGATGAGTAGCGCGCATGCGGTGCGATAATCCAGGTACGCCCCATTGTTTCTATATCGTGTTTCACAGAGAAACTACCCCTTTCAGTGGTACACGTTCCAACACCTGAATGTAAGAAGAATTTTAACTTTTGAATGCCCCACAAATGCGTTGCCGTGCCCAGCCCCGTAACATCTCCAGGACGACGGCTACGCCATGCAATACGATGTAAAGCAATCCATAATCCATTTCAAATCGCCTCCGGAACCTGTTCGCTCGCCCTGCAACTATGCGCGCACTATGCAGATGCTGCTCCTGCTCCTGCATTACCATGGCAGTACAGTCCCCTGCTACGCCGCCACGCCGCCTTGTGTTGGCATTGTGTGGTACGTGTTTACCTACTTGACTCTCTTCCGTCGTGGTCACGGGTCCGCTCGGCGATTTCCCTGGTAAAAATTAGACCGCGCACCTCGGAGAGCTAGACATGCGAATATAGGCAGCATAGTGCACGCGGACGCGGACGGAGCGGGCGACGGAAAAGGCAGGGCACCAAAACGGAAAAGGCGGGCGCGAAGATGGGGCATATAGCGGCGCACGGGGGATGATATGCATGGACTCTGGAGGGTGCGAGGTTGGGCTTGGGATTGGGATGGCTCTGAAGGGGCAGAGGGATGCGGGATGAGCGATGAGCGAGGGGGGAACTTGAAGCCAAACAAGATCGCCAACCCAGTGACAGCGGGACAGAGTGTGGGCACGGCGTAGTTCGCGCAGATGCACAAGGGATCTGAGAGGGTGCCAGTACGGCGTGAGCGCTTGAGCAGGTGAGTGTGGGGTGCATGTGGTGCGGTGTGCTGGGAATGCAATGTATGCCAGAGGCCCACTCGTGTGATGTCTCGGTCACCGGCACCGGTACAGCTCTGCATGGGGGAGAGGCATTGGTGTCGGGAACGGACGGGCACGGGGTGTTAAGCTTGGACAGAGGCAGGGGCCTCGAACATAATACGTGCTGCTTGAATGTAATGCGCGGGATCTTGATCCTAAGCGTGGGGTTTGAAAGTGGGACTGGGCGCATGTGCATGAGCCTGTAGATTACATTGGGACTGGGGACCCGGGACGCGGATGGGCCGGGGGCGGACCATGGATCGCCAGATACAGGATGGCTGTATGATGTGTACTGAAGGTGGGGAGCAGAATGCACGGGAGACCATTGGCCATGGCTGGGTTCATGTACACGCGTAGGCAGATGGTATTATTAAACAACACAATGCGCGGGAGCCTGGGCTCGGGCACTGTAGGCGTGGAGGTAATAGGACCGAGATGCAGGACAGTTTGTAGGTACCCCATGTAGTCCGCGCATATGCGGTCCAATATGTGACGCGCGTCTATGCTAGCCAGCTAGGTGAGCAGTAAGCCAAGCTATTGCATAAAGTCCAGACTGGCACGGGTACGCACTGGGGCTGCAGTGTGCAAACAACGGCTGTATGCGCTGTGGACGATGGTTGCTGAGCTGAGGAAGTCAGCGCCGTAGTCAGCGTAGCCTAGACAATGGAACAGCATGAGGGCGGGAGCTGGGTGATGCGTCAAAGATGCATACACTACTAGGATCAGTTATGTGCTTGGAGGGAAGCCGCCTGGACGACTCATTGCGTCTTGCCGGCTGCCTACCTGCGCCTGGCTTGTGCAGATCATCGGGGCCCTCCGCCATTGCATCATGCACCAAGTGACAAAAGTAAGTACTAAGCCCCGCCTGCCACTTGAGTCCTAGCATAGCTATCATACAACTTTGATGCACCACTGACCTGCTCAAAGGTTCAAGAATGTTATAAAAAAATCTATTTCAGATCCGTCCTTCCGTCCGTCCGTTAATATTGACCACTGGCATCACGCGTCGGATCGTAAACAAGCAGTGACTCTCTCAAGTTTCATTTTATCGAGCTTGTAACCCACCTTGAACTCATACTGCACATGTTACACTATCTTCAATGTATGCATAAATATTCACACCACACCTCTTCAAACAACCATCGTTCTGCCCGAATCTGACCAGCAACGGCTCAGCAACAGTGAACTAAATCTCAAGTACACATGTTTGTGAATGTACGACTCTATGACATGTCTAGGTCCAGATTCTACAGCTCGGGCTTCTTGAACTTACCGAAGTCATGCATTGTATCCGCGAATCTTGTGAATACATTCCAGCAGTCCCTTGTATTGAATCCCCACTGATATATAATTCCTGCATTTCTAGCGCGCTTCGTGACGAGCAACATGGCTCGCATGGTAATGCAGACATGGGCATCAGAGGCAAGACTCTTAGATCGACCTACCAGGAGAGCAGGAGAGCGGAGGGTTGAGACAGATTGAGAGGTATGCTGCCCCGGCCCCTTCTTGACACCTCATCCGGTCCCCACCCACCCGCAACCTCTGGTGCTTATGAGCCGCTGTACATGTATGGAAGTCATATATTACATTACAAGTATCCACACTAGAATTGACCATACACTGCTAAAGAAAATATGCCGAAATTACTCTAAATCCCAGCCGCTTTACATCTGCTCCAGAAAGGGTATATAAACCTTCCTCTGATACATCTAGTCCGCTATATTGGAGATGTATCTGGCGTGGACCATAATGTGGCCCATATTGGGAATATGTGGATGAATTGAGGGGGTTTATGTCTGTGAACCGTGTTGTGAGAGGGTCATGACTAGGATTTGACAGGTCTGGAAGCACAGTTACACCAAGATTGTTGCCAACAGGTATGTAAACCTTGTCATGATCTTGATCAATTTCTGCCGTGAAAATAGCGAGAAAAATAAACGGACGGGTTTCATATGATTCGGACCTGTCCAGGGGAAGGGTAATGTTTAGGTTTGAGATCCACTCCGATGTGTCTGTGCTATCATCCAGTGCAGTATATCTTGCCCTATTTCTATAACCATGATGCTTTGGCCAGAATATATCGCTCATAGATATATTGGGTGGGAAGTCATCTTGATATTGATCTTTGTTGAACAGGGGAATTGCCAAGAACCCCGCGTGAACCACACATCGCCCGGGATCTCCGCAAATTCCAGTGTGTCGGCCAGGTACGCGATACAGACGTGCGCCACTTTATACCATTTGTACATTGAGCGAATGGACTCATCCAGCTCAGTGCTACTCTCCTTGTTTATACACACTGTATCCATCCAGCCAAGAAGCATGCCATGATCGCGTGCGGCGACGGTGCAGAAGTTGTCAATCTTGGCATTGCCGCGGGTGTTTTGTGGGAGCCCGCGGTTGGGCCAGTCATGGAAGAGGACGTCTCCGGGGATGTCACGCAGCCAAGTGTGCGAAAGGATCGCGTACTTGCAGAATTCAGCTACAAAATAATACAGATCAAAGCCATTCCTTATTTTTTGTTTGAGCTCATGTTTTTCTGGATAGGCAGCGCGTATGCGGGTGAAAATTATGTCGACCAATGTGCTGCGGTTGACTAGAGTACAGCTGCCCCCACTTGAGTCAAAGCTTATCATGCGGATTGGCATCGAGTTGAACACTCTATCATTAATTTCTTCAACTAACTTGCTATGGTGCAACAGGCCTAGTCACCACATGTTTGGACAGTGGCCAAATTGGTGGCCAAAAAAAAAAATTGTAGAAAGTTGTTAGTTTTGTTAGAAATGCAAAGGCTGGCATTTTGCGCTAAATTGCGACACTGCCAGATGTGTAAGAAGGGAGCAATAATGAGAGATTACATAGATAAGATTAGATTGCGGCTACAGCCTATAGACTCCGGGGTGCAACAAAGAAATATCTTTGCAACAACTGTGATTACACCTTCTCAACACTGAAAGAAAATCTTCCAAAAGCACTTGAATCTGTCAACATTGATACTATCCGAAAATGGGAGCACCATATGATCAGGTGGATGGAGGCCTATCGCAGTGGATTAAATGCAAAGGATGCATAGTTTGAAGTGCAGAAATTTAGTTCAAAGAAGTACAAGTCTCATAGACGTGTTCCAGAGTCTCTTGCACATCGTTTCGACCAGTAGATAGCTTGTAGATAGCCTTGAGATAACTATTACATGTCATGTGCGTATGATTAGATAATCATAATCTAGCCGATATTGCTATATTTGGCCAGATAAGATTATCTGGCCAAATTCGGGTTGGTCAAATTTTATAACTTGCCCAGTTTTTGACCAATCAACAAATGCTCTGGGGGTTTGGTAGGTAATTACAAAAGGATCATTTTGGCCAAGTAACTAAGGAAAAGGGTAAATTCCCCGCGTGGGATATTTCTTGTTCTAAATATGTGGTGACTAGGCCTGTTGCACCATAGGAAATGCTAAAGAGAATTTTAATTAGGTGAAAACATGCAAGTGAAACGACACACCATATTCATTTGGATACAAATTTACTAAATTGGATAAAAGCAAAAATTCCTCCTCGGAGTTCGGAATTGACTCTTTTTGGAGTGCCTCATCCGCATAGTCCGACATTGAGTCTTTTGGGGGCGTCTCATTTGCTAGTGATATCCATGTCAGCAGCGGATATCATCCACATAATAAATATATTACCTTCTTGCGCATCAGCTGTACCCTTCCCTTTGGAATCGACGACTAAGTTTATGAAACTGCCCAGCGTCTTTAAGAGCTGTTGCCCCTCGGCAGACGCGCACAGGCGGGTAATATCTGCGTCTGAATGCCATTATTTAATTCAACATCCAAGAACGCAGCAGCCAAATTGTACTCACTCGGTGTCGTAGGTCTGAAGAACCCAATCAGACTCGCCAAAAGAGCTGACCCGCGTGCATTGACGTCTACTCTTCGCTGTTAGCTGTCAAGGTATATCGCGATCTTCCATCAATGCGTGTCATTTTACCTGCTGATTCCAGGTGCGACAGACTTGGTGATTCTATTCACCGTGGAGGTTGAGATCTGACCATAGAGGTGTTGTAACACACTCTACTCACCTTGCCCTGGAGTTACAGAGCGCGTACTAGAAGGCCTTGACTTACGCAGCAGCGATTTAAACATGTCTTAGTATAGGGATTCAACGTGTGGCCGTCATGGGCTGGGTTCCTTTATATATATTTGAGAATGCTCTATTCATAGTACATTAGAGTCAGATAAATTTGGATACCTCGACGTTTTGATCACGCAGGCAGCAATGTGCTGTGCTTATCTCAACCGTTAAATAGACATTTTTACACGAATACAAGAATTGCTCTGCTTTTTTGTAGGAATAACAGAGAATGAAACGAGTCAAAGAACGAGTCAGTACCGAGTTGCTATACACAAACGGAACCCGATACAGGAAATACTAAATAGTATATGCCCGGGATAGCATGTCAAGTGGGCCGGCGTACCCAAATAGCACAGCACGCGTGGGCTTGGGCTTGGGCGTAGGGTATGCGGCTGTGCGGTGTTTATCAATACCGGCCAGCTAGCTATTATGAGAGGCAGGCGGCCGTGATTGGCTGGGACACTCGAGACAGCGGTACATGCGGGAAGTCAGGATGGTGCGTGTAGACATTATCTCACTATAGCGGGCTCGGCCTCATCGGCTCTGTTGATGTGATCTGTTAACCTATACCAAACACGAGGGCGGAAGGCAGAGTACATGGAGGGGCGTTGCTGGGGAAGGGTGGTAGTTCTAGTGGTAGCCGGTAGAACCCTACTAGGGTACAAGAGTCTTCCTTTCGGTGCTGTTTATAATGGACATATTATTAATATTTAATTCTACTTCTCCCAAAACTTCCGGGAATCTGGAGTGCGTGCGCCTCCGTAGAACTATGGTTTGAAAACTTGAATATAACCAACGTTTTTCGACATTCTCTGGTGTGTGACTAATACGGAATATTTATTATTGGTCGTGATTGGGGCTGAGGCTCGGGAGACGGGGGCGGAAGGCGGGACGAAGAACGAGAATGCTAGGCAAGGCTTACTGCTCACAGTGCTGGGCGTGCATGTCGAGACCGGCTTACGGTAACACAAAGCATAAATTCTAACATGTCTTTGTCCTAATTCACACGTCCGCAACATAGAGATACACTTGTTGGTTTGTCAAAGTAGTGCGCACGAGCTGTGAGTGGGCTCCTCACACCATGAATACAAGTCAACGTGTGCTGAACCAGTGAACTGTCCTGGATACATGATCAAGCTGCTTGGGTATGGACATTACGAAGCTTGCCCATCTATGCGTCTGCCGCATACTCAGGTACGTAGTCCTTGCAGACCACGAGCACCACTGACGAAGACATAACACTCCAGTGTCGCATGACTTCCCCCGTGTCGTGCGCCGCAGTGCGTCCAAGCAGACATGAGCGGTTCTAATTTTCAAGGAGACCCTAAAGGCCGAACGAGTAAGTGAGTTGACCAGAAAACTACACGGTCCATGGCACACGAACTGACTTGATGCAGTTCTTCTTGGGTACGGCACCCAGCGGATCTATGTTACCCGGGAGTGTCATGTACGGGCCCGGGCCAGGCATACATTCTTGTCCCTTGACGCAGCGCAGACCGCGACGGCGGGCTGGCCAATGCAACCGTCAACTTGCAAGTCAGTAGTCAACTAGTCATTCTTGTTTGAGGATGTAGTGAATTATTGCACGGCTCCGCATCTGCATAGTGCATCGTGCGCCGTGAGCGAGAGGGCCGTAGAGTAGCAATGACTCGGCAACTGTAGCGGCAACTTGCTGCATCCGGCCCGGCCCACACCCTCCCACGTGCACCAGCTCTGTTGGCCTCGTCTTTTGCTGCTGTCCCTCTTCCTTCCCCGCTGCCTTCCCCTACGCCCGGGCCTCGATCTTTGCTTCCCCCCAGCCCGACGTTCACCCCGGACTCTGCGCAGACATACAGCTTCCAGCATCGTATCTCCGCGCTGGCACGTAGGGTCAAGGTGGAGAGCGAGGGGTCGACGTGGAGGATCACGGGGAGGCCCGAGATGGAGGGTGCGCGGGGACGACGGCATGTGGACTGGGACGACGGCGAGTGCTGCGGAGCGTGGGGACGGCGGGTGTTCATCTCGCGGCTCGATCGCGGCCCGAGGAAGTCAGGACTTAACGGCTCGGAGTGCTCAGGCTGCTCGAGCCTCGCAGTTCTGCTGATTCGTGAACGAGTAGGGGAACGAGTACTGCTTCTGTGCATTCCCGCAGCCCTCGGAGCCGGTCCCATTGGCTTGCCAGGGGAAAGTACCAAGTATGGCGCTCTCCCTTCCCATGCACGCAGTCCATTCACCCCGCACGTTTCCTCTACATCCGTGCGTCCGTGCGCTGACTCAGTGGCTGCAGCGGCTGCCGGTCGTGATGCCGCCCGGAACGGCCTCTTGAAGATCAATACTGAAGGCATACGGTAGCACGAGCCATGCACACCCTTGCTACACGACGGCCTCGTGTGTCGTATTATCGGTGCTCCATATGACCCAGACTTCTTTCGCACACTTATTCCTGAGCCGTCCGCCATCCGATCGATCGCGCACCTCGTGCACCAGCAGTCTCAGCATCACAGGCTTGTTCACCTGCCCCACCTCCCTACTGCGTCCTTATCCCCGCCCCTTCTCACTCTCGCAGCGCGCCCTTGTTCGCGCGTGCGCCTCCGAGAATTAGATCCTCATTCACCTGTGCTGATACTACGCCTGATTCCTCGCCCGGCCCGCTTCATCTTCTCTTGGCCTGCTGTACCTTTTCCGGCCCCGCTCCGCATTCTGCACCCATCAGCTCGTCAGCCCGTCACTCATCATATTCATGACTCACGGATCCAACTTGCACTCGCACTTGCTCCCTATACCAACGACAAGTCTTGCCTCATAAGCTCCCTACTCACCGTCTGCCGTCTGCGGGCATGTACTTGCAAGAATATCAGGACAGCGCGACGTTGCTGTAACAGACTACAGCGTGCCGTGCGTCGGCCTGATATACATGATCCGGACGCGCTAAATCAGGACATTACGGATTTGTTTAGGATATACGACGTACCAGGTAAAACGAGCCCAAACCACGGCAACCGCAAGACAAAGCCTATTGTTGCAGCTTGAGGAAGATCATGCCAATGCCTTGCATGTTATAGGGCGGTACTGTTAGGGTGTTCGCGAGGCTTACTGAGGAACAAAACTCGTGAGCCCGAGTTCACGATGCGCCGAAATAACGGCCTGCAAGGTGAGTAAGCCAAGTAGATACAGAATTTTATTATACTTACATTATTGACTGATTCCGTTCCCAGAGAACGAGTGCGCGCAGCACAGAGCAGTACTCTCACCTCGGGAGTCAACCTGGACTGTCGAAACAGCGCGAAGTTTCAAGGGCTGACGCATCTGTGGATATGGCTTAAGCCTGAACTCACGAAGAGTCGATGCGCCTCAATAACGACCTGCAGAGTGAGCAAGACAGGGTCTGATGTACTTACACTAGGGTATGCGCCCCACCATTGCTCGATGGCGCATAGCAGCCTCCCTGCTTGCCCGCCTCGACTGTGGAGACAGCGCAACGTCATAGCTTCATACATGGACCTAAGCAGAGGATCCGGGCGCTCTGGTTCAAGTCAACCGTCAGTGGGCAGTCTGATTGAAATATATGGCTAGTACTAATTTCTTACCATGAAATGAATATCCAGTCGCCGGGAGTATGCAAGGCGCTGGTGAGCATGCGAGCGTTCAACATTCAAATATTCAACGTGCAAAGTCCACTGCAAAATGACGTGGGAACGGCGTACTTCTGAGAGCTATTCCGTGAGTGTGGTATCCAGTTTCCCTGAATTTTGACTTACTGAAGTACATTGGCTCGCTGCACCCAGAAAGCTGCGCCCACCACCATTGTTGATCAGTGACCTGGCGCGTAGATAGCAAAACCATTTTACCCATGTCAGTGCTGGTCTAACTACATGTTGTACCAGACAAGTCATACATATGCAAGAGTTACATTCATACCTGTACCTGAGATATGTGTATGTATAACTCTACCTGAAATAAACTCCCAACCGTGCTCTTATTCTGAACCACACCAGCCCAAGGCAGACTCTACCCCTGTCCCTGCCCTTTCCCTGCTGTCTGGACTACGGTTGATATGCCATCGAGTCCGGACATCCAAAAACATGCACACCTTACACTACATACATACATACACTTTCATGTGGATAGTCTGAGCAATGCAGGTCCCTGATAATGTGAATATTGATTTCAAATTGATTGGATAACGCAGATGCCAGAGGTTGACGCAAATGCATGATTAATGCATAATAAATACATGGGCTACTACTAAGCCTTTAATACTCCAGTACTGCAGGCTACTGGTACGAGCTAAATACCCCTACTACCTTCAGAACCGCGACGACCTCTGACTGTTCAGATGATCTGCAATGCAGAAGTGCTCGGAGCAGGAAGAACGCGTGGGTATGCAAGGATGCCCTGGCACGCCAGTCACGGATATTGTATGTATGCCAAGTTCACGCGCCATTGTGGCAGCTTTAATTAACCCAGTCATAACCCAGTGCTCCTGCATCGCTCAATGTTGTCCCTGAACCGTGGACGCAACTCACGCGAGCGGGACTCATGACCGCACGCCTGCACTTCCATACCGCCTCTCCGCTACCCTGCCCTGCGCTACTATGCCCCTTCGCCTCATAGCCCCCTGCTACGGTGCTACTCCACCTCGTGGAGTACTCGAGTCTCCCCTGTTGTGGTTGCTGGTCTGCTCAGCAATTTCCCTGGTAAGATTACCTTGCACGTGCTGGACATAGGCGACATTGTGATATGGGGGATGCGGCGCATGGAGCGGACGACGGAAGAGGTGAGGCGCAAAGATGGCGGGTGAAGAGTCGGTGAGGCCACGCAGTGGCGCATGGCGGGTGATATGCATGAGCAGGCGCAGCACTCAGGAGGGTGCGAGCTTGGGATCGGGCTCGGTATCACTCGGAAGAAGTAAACGTATGCGGGACGAGGAGGGGCAGAGGGATGCGGGATGAGGGAGGGAGGAACTTGAAGCCAAAATCAGACCGCCAACGAGGTGTGCGCGGTGTGGTTTGGGCAGACGCGCAAGCGGTAGAGGGTGCCAGTGCGGGGTAAGCGGGTGAGTGGGTGAGCGGCGTGCGGCGTGCGGTGTGCTGGGAGTGCAAATGTGTGCATCAGGTTCACTCGTGTGATGTCTCAGGAACCAGCGCGGGTACTGCTCCGCTTGGGGGATAGGCGTCGGTGTCCAAAACGGGTTACTACGACGCGACGGGCGTGGGGCGTGGGGGTCATCGAACATAATGCATAATGCATTAATGCGTGGTGCTTGAATGTAATGCGCGTGGTGTTGATCCTAAGCGTAGGGCTTGAAAGTGGGACTGGGCGCGTGCGCATCAGCCTGTACATTGGGATTGGGGACCCGGGACGTGGATAGGCCGGGGGCGGACCGTGGACCGCCGGATACGGGATGGCTGTAAGTAGGAGGAGCGGACATGAACTGTTGTATACTGAAGGCGGGGAGCCGAATGCACTGCGGACCATTGACCATGGCCGGGTTTTTTACACGCGTAGGCAGGTGATATTATTACACAAGTCGATGTGCGGGAGCCTGTGCTCGGGATCTGTAGGTGTGGGGGAGGTAATACGACCGAGCTGCAGGATAGTTTGTAGGTACCCCATGTAGTCCGCGCATACACAGTCCAATATGTGGTGCATGTCTATGCTGGCCAGCTAGGTGAGCAGCAAGTCAAGCTGTCGCGTGAAGTACAGACTGTCACGGGTACGCACTGGGGCTGCCTGTACGTGCTGTGGACGATGGTTTCTGAGCTGAGGAAGTCAGCGCCGTAGCCAGCGTAGCCTAGACAATGGAACAGCATAAGGGCGGGAGCTGGGTGATGCGTCAAAGACGCATACGCTACTAGGAACAGTTATGTGTTTGGAGGGAAGCCGCCTGGACGACTCATTGCATCTTGCCGGCCACCTACTTGTGCTTGGCTTGTGCAGATCATCGGGACCCTCCGTCGTTGCATCATGCACCAAGTGACAAAAGTAAGTACTAAGCCCCGCCTGCCACTTGAGTCCTAGCATAGCTATCATACAACTTTGATGTGCCACTGACCTGCTCAAAGGTTCAAGAATGTTATAAAAAAAATCTATTTCAGATCCGTCCTTCCGTCCGTCCGTTGATATTGACCACTGGCATCGCGCGTCGGATAGTAAACAAGCGGTGACTCTCTCAAGTTTCATTTTCTCGAGCTCGTAACCCACCTTGAACTCATACTGCACATGTTACACTATCTTCAATATATGCACACATATTCACACCACCTCGGACTCCACCTCTTCAAACAACCATCGTTCTGCCCGAATCTGACCAGCAACGGCTCAGCAACAGTAAACTGAATCTCAAGTACACATGTTTGTCAATGTGCGACTCTATGGCACGTCTAGGTCCATATTCTACAGCTTGGGCTGCTTGAACTTACCAAAGTCATGCAACGTATCCGCGAATCTTGTAAATACATTACAGCAGTCCCTTCTATCGAATCCCCACTGATATATAATTCCCGCATTTCTGGGGCGCTTCGTGACGAGCAACGTGTCGCGCATGGTAATGCAGACATGGGCACCAGAGGCAAGACTCATAGCTTGACCTACCAGGAGAACAGGAGAGCGGAGAGCTAAGACGGATTGAGGGGTATGCTGCCCCGGCCCCTTCTTGACACCACATCTGGTCCCCGCCCACTCGCAACCTCCAGTACTTAGGAGCCACTGTACATGTATGGAAGTTATATATTACAATTACAAGTATCCACACTAGAATTGACGATACACTGCTAACGGAAATTTGCCGAAATTACTCTAAATCCCAGCTGCTTTACATCTGCTCCAGTAAGGGTATATAATTCCTCTGATACATCAAGTCCGCTATATCGGAGATGTATCTTGTGTGGACCAAGAAGGTCCAAATATTGGGAATATGAAGATGAATTGAGGAGGTTTATGTCTGTGAACCGTGTTGTAAGAGGGTCATGACTAGGATTTGACAGGTCTGGAAGCACAGGTACACCAAGATTGTTGCCAACAGGTATGTAAACCTTGTCATGATCTTGATCAATTTCTGCTGTGAAAATAGCAAGAAAAATGAAAGGAGGGGCTTCATATAATTTGGGCCTGTCTGGGGGAAGGGTAATGTTTAGGTTTGAAATCCACTCCGATGTGCCTGCGCTATCATCCAGTGCAGTATATGTTCGGATATTGCTATCATCATAATACTTTGACCAGAGTATACTACTCATAGATATATTGGGTGGGAAGTCATCTTTGTATGTATTATTGTTGAACAGGGGAATCACCAAGAATGTTGCATGGACTCCCAAATGTGACAGTAGTATTGGCTCCTGCAGATTCACAATGAGTCGGGGTTCTCTGACCATCTTTGTATGTCCAATGTAGTCACTAATTGTTTCTGGCAGGATGGAAGATCTGTTAGTGTGATTGAAGAGATCCCGAAAGTCGCGCCTGGAGATCATTACTTGCTGAATCATGCGTCGTAGTGCATTCTCGGACCCCTCACCATATGCAATGGGGATGCTAGCCTCGAGAAGACCCATTAAGGAGTAGACTTGATCTTCTGTACGGGTAACCTTGCGCTTTGCTGCAAGCTCCATGATCCTGCTAATTGGGACTTCGTTGGGAACATTGTTGAGAAGAAAGAGCTCGCTTTGTGTGATTGAGGTTGCTTTGAAGATTTGGTACCGCACTTCCACTGGGGGCAAAAATTGGTTGTAAATATTGTCAGAATAAAACTCAGGGTCGCGCAGGTGTGTGTGGAAATTGCCTGGGACTCGAAGCTGTGTCCAGTCGCGATTGTAGAAATGAATGTTGTCGTTTGCCACCAACTCTTGCAGTGTCCATCCCCGCGTGAACCACACATCATTTGGGATCTCCGAAAATTCCAGTGTGTCGGCAAGGTATGCAATGCAGACATGCGCCCCTTGATACCATTTGTACATTGAGCGAATGGACTCGTCCAGCTCGGCACTGCTCTCCTTGTTTATACACACTGTATCCATCCAGCCAAGTTGCACGCCGTGATCGCGTGCGGCGACGGTGCAGAAATTGTCAATCTTGGCATTGCCGCAGGTATTTTGTGCGAGCCCGCGATTGGCCCAGTCATGGAAGAGGACGTCTCCGGCGATGTCACGCAGCCAAGTGTGCGAAAGGATTGCGTACTTGGAGAAGCGCCCTACAACCGTATGCAATGCCCGTCTCAGCCGCTTTTCATTTGGATAGGCAGCGCGGATGCGAGTGAGAATTATGCCGACCAATGTGCTGCGGTTGACTAGAGTACAACTGCCCCCACTTGAGTCAAAGCTTATCATGCGGATGGGCATCGAGTTGAATACTCTCTTGTTAACTTCTTCAACTAACTCGCTGGGAAATGCTAAAGAGAATTTTAATTAGGTGAAAACATGCAAGTGAAACAACACACCATATTCAATTGGATACGGATACACATCTACCAGATTGGATAAAAGCAAAAATTCCTCCTCGGAGTTCGGATTTGACTCTTTTGGGAGCGTCTGATTTACTGCAGATATTCATGTCAGCAGCGGGCATCATGCAGATAATAAATATACTACCTTCTTGTGCATCAGCTGTACCCTTCCCTTCGGAATCAACTACTAGGTTTATGAAACTTCCCAGCGTCTTCAAGAGCTGTTGCCCCTCGGCAGACGCGCACAGGCGGGTAATATCTGTGTCTGAATGCCATTATTTAATCAACATCTAAGAACGCAGCAGCCAAATTGTACTCACTCGGTGTCGTAGGTCTGAAGAACCCAATCAGACTCGCCAAAAGAGCTGACCCGCCTGCGTTGACGTCTACTCGCCGCTCTTAGCTTTCAAGGTATATCACGATCTTCCATCACATGCATGTTATTTTACCTGGTGGTTCTAGGTGCGAGGGACCTGGTGATTCTATTCATCGTGGAGGTTGAGATCTGACAATACAGGTGTTGTAACGCAGTTTACTCACCTTGAACTGTAGTTGGGGAGTGCGTACTAGAAGTCATTGGGATACGCTGCAGTGATTTCAAAGTGTCTGAGAATGGGGATGCAACGTGTGACCGTCATGGACGGGATGCATTTATACACATTTCAGAATGCTCTATTCATAGTACATCAGTGTCAGATAAATTTGGATACCTCGAGGTTTTGATCACACATGCGGCGCCGGTGCTGTGCTTATCTCAACAGTTAAATAGACATTTTTATTTGAATGCAAGAGCTGCTTTTCTTTTAGTAGAAATAAACGAACCACAGAATGAGCTAGTACAATGCTACTACGTATAGTGATACAGGAAATATCAAGTAGTATCTGCCGGGGATAGCACGTCAAGGGGGCCGGCGTACCCAAATAGCACAGCACACGTGGGCTTGTGCTTGGGCGTAGGGTATGCGGCGTTCATCAATACTGTCCAACCAGCTATTTTGGGTTGATTATGGGAGGTGGGCGGCGGCTGCGGTGGCCTGGGACACGTGAGACGGCGGTGCATACAGGTGGCGGCCGAGCACGTCGTGGCTGGGGAAGGGTAGCGCTTCTTTCCTTGGGTGAAGACGGTCTAGCCTCTACACTGCGCCCTCGAATCCACATAGCACTGACCCAACACTGGCCTCACAAGCCGCGCGCACCATGCAAAGATAGTTCTGCGTGCAGCTGCGTGCGCTTCTTCCCTGCCAGGCTCAACGCGGTCTCTAGCCTTTCCACCAAGCTCATCGGCGCTCGCCCTGGGCAAAGAAATGCACCGACTGGTGTGCGGGGTGCAAAACCATGAGGACTGCAGGGGATTGGACCAAGATCTCACCGCGAATAGCGTGCGCGTGAGCGTGCAGAGCATGGGTAGAATGATCGAAAAAAGCAACAGAAAACGGAGGACAGGCCCGGGTGGTATATTTATATCGTGCGAGAACGAAGCTCTCACCACAAAATAACTTAACATGGTAGGGTGGAGTAGCATGCGTATACTTCCACTCCTCAAATGTCGCTTTCTTCTTCTTGTCCAGGTATCAAACAACTCGGAATGGGGGCCGAAATATCAATACCAGCTTGTCCAGAGCCCGGTTATTCTGAATAAAACAACGCCGCACTGTGCGGGACATGAGGGTATTGAGTAAGTGTTCATTCAACGACGGCTACTGCCCCAAAAACGTCCGGGAATCTAGAGTGTGTGCACTTCCGTAGAACTAAAGTTCAAACTTGAATAGAATCATACCCGGATACACGCGTGAAAGTACTTGTTTTGACATTCTTTGTCTAATACGGAATATTTGTCAAGTATGATTGCGAATCAATTGAGTAATTTCCAGTGGTTCCAGTGGCCGTAGATACTAAACCACCAAGAGCAATAAATATGTTCCTAGCGTTGCTCAGCGCTCAGTGATGCATGCGCATGAATTCTCATCTATAAATGGCGGGGGGGAAAAAGAAATACGCACCGTACAAATTAGAACTTACGCGTTACTGGCTGAATGGTCCCGAAACTGAGAAAAAAACAATGTTGTCAATACCGTTTGGAAGATAATGAATCAAAAACGGAGACTACTTTCACTGCGAGGCGATACAGTTCCGATTCCCATCCTCTGTTTCATCCGGAAGTATCAAATGGTTGAGAGTGAGCAACCTGAAATTCTGTATTCTGCCCGCCCTCCCCCTGTATACACCACTGCGTTGCCCACCGGGCGCACCAGCTGGGTGACCCACCGTACCCCCCTCCTCCGGAGTCATTATGTCTGCTGGCACATCGGTTTGGCTGGCTGGCTGGCTGCTTGTTCGGCGTCGTTGGGGAAACGGGAGCACGACGGAAATTGTTGATTAGCATCCTGACGCTCACTCAATTATTGTGCATGGCAAGTACTCATCTCGTGGCAGTCAATTACTTAGTCCGCACGGCGCGAATGATGGCCTCACCGCTCAGGCTAAAGGCTCACCTGCACGACTCACCGGTACTCCTCAGTGAGTCGGTATTGATTACATTGCATTGCATTGTCCACCCGCAATGCGCATTAAGACAAAAAGTACGCACCGCCCGCCTATGGGAAGGTAACTGCACATTTATTCCCACGGCGCGCGACTTATTGATGGCACCGCCGCGCGCGACTCAAAGTGACGGGACAGTGCTTGTTTCACTATATCCTGGGTGTTTAGAGTAGAAATAAAGTATATGTAGGTATTTGTATTGTATTAATAGTAAATATTACTGGAGTTTATGGTTATCAATCCCCTTGAGAGGCATACAAGGCGAGTTTTTCCTGCTTTTTTGTACTTACAACTGCACTAAGCCGTCCAATATCATTCATTAATGACAGCATATGAGTACACAACGAAGCTATATATCTTCTCCTTTTTGCTCAAATACTTTCAATTCAATCCATGGGGACTTAGGCACATATTCCTGTCAAATTTCAGTAGTAGTTTCCTTCTAAAACATAAATGTAGTTCCCCATATTACGGTAGAATCTGTGTATTCATACTGTATGTACCACACATATACTGTTATTATTCATAAAGAGACATACAATGGTGCATTTGAAAATGACCACTTGGTTTGAGTCGCGCGCGGCAGTCCTTCAGAGAGTCGCGCGCGGCGGGCATGTCGTGGGAATATTTCGGCAAATTCCATCATATGTACAAAATGTCATTAAACCAACATTAAACTACAATCAACTCTACTTTATGACACAATATAATATGCAGAGTACATGATGAGCAGTAAATATAGACTCCTCTGGGAGGGAGCAGTCAAAATAATATTCTGCCGAACCCGTTGAGTCGCGCGCGGCGGTGCCATCAATAAGTCGCGCGCCGTGGGAATAAATGTGCAGTTACCTTCCCATACCCGCCTGTCCCTACCCTGCCCTCCCCGCCTCATCTCCTGGCTGGCTGGCTGCTTACGGTGCGGCCTGCATCGACTTGGATCTGCGCCTCCTCGTCAAGGCCATGCACGGACCGGGGCTTTATTGAGGCCAGGGGAGCACGACAGGGATTGTTGATTAGCATCCCGACCGACTCAAGCTCAAGTATTCAATTATTTATCTCGTGGGACTCAAGTACTCGTACCGCTTCAAGTTCCTCACTGCGCACTGCGCTCACGACGGCCTCACTGCTCAGGGCTCACCTTGTCCATCCGCAGTGTGCATTAAGAAAAAAAGTACATACAGCCCGCCCGTCCCTGCCCTGCGTTGCCATGTCCCACCCTGCCATCCTCAAATTTCTCTCATCTCCCGCATCTAGCGTGCCGAGGGCCGAGCGAAAGTGACGCGCAAGAAAGAGGATTGAGTTGGGAGCGAGCGGGAAAAGCGAGAGGGACGAGGGAACGAGCCGACCGAGAGGGACTTGCGGACCCGGAACCGCCGGATACGGGGAGAGGAGCGGACAAGCGGTATGAGCGAACGGAGATGGAAGTGGGCTGCTGAGGGCTGAAGGCGGGGTGCGGGGTGCGTGGGGAACAGTGACCATGACTGGGTTCATGTACGCGCACAGGCGGGTGGTACAGGCACGCTCATGATCGGGAGCCCGTTTTGGGCATGGGCGCCGCATAAGCGTTGGCACAGTTGTAGGCCAGCGTGGGGAAGGTACAAATAGTTCGCGCATACACGCAAGGTATTAGGGGTGTGCGGTGCGCATGGTAGTTCACGCACACGCGTCCGCGGAAGGCTCATGCTGTGAAGGATGGGGCGGGAGACAATACCGGCCAGCTATGGGAGGTGGGCAGCTGTGGTGTGGTGGACTGGGACACGACGTCAGACGGCGGTGCATACAGCAAGTCATGCATGGTGAGTGAATGTGAGAGTGAGTGAGAGTGAGAGGGACATGGTCAGGAGGAGAAGCAGAGGGGCAGGGATGGGGAGGTAAAGACGGGACTGATGGGACTGCTAGCTATGACTTCAATATTGACAGCAAATGAACCAGCAGGAGGGGCCGTACGGGGCAGCGTCACATGCATGTACGTAGAGGAGACGGCATGTATGGCAAGTTTGTACTTGCCCCAGGCAAGCCGATGGGACGGGCTCCGGAACGGCGGGGCGTACTCCTTCCGGGCATCGCCACTAACTCATTCATGAATCAGCAGAGCCTCGAGGCTTGAGAAGCCCAACAACATGCAGGACGAATAACGCGACTGGTGGACTGATCCGATTCCCAACACCGTCTGCGACTCCGCCCTTCAGATTTTCAGAGGCCGCCTCGCCATTGATATTGAGGTTCAGTCCTAACCGCACGCCGCGTCCTCCGGGACAACTGCTGGGGCCTCACCATAGTCTAGCTACTATGGCTTAGTAGCTTAGGGAATGTTGGCATAGGGAATATTTAGGGCTCACCTTCATGCAAGAGTCATGCATGGCAGGAGGTGGTCAGGCAGTACGAGCGCACTTTGACTTGTTCGAGCCCTCTGCTGGGGCGGAGGTGAGGTTGGAGCGCCCCGGGCTTTTGGTGTATTAATACTCAATTTGGTGCCACATGTCCCTGCCTTTCTCGATCTCAACCCAGAAGCCATCTACCACCAACACAGACTCGAGTCTTAGAGTACGTGAATTCAAGCTATGCCTGAAAGACACTTGGTCGGCCATTTCGGGAGGAGGTCAGAGCGGGAGTGGGTGAGATTGAGAGTGAGAAAGGGGGAGAGGCAGAGATCGACTCGCGGGAGCGTACGGCGGATGGCGCGGGGCTGAGCGTGCGAATGAGTCAAGCCGGAGAACAGCGTATACACGTGACGCAAGGTATTTATTTACGATGCACGAGCAGCCTGCAGGGGAGGGACCCTGCGGGCTGGGATCACGGTGGGCAGCTACTGTAGGAGCCAGTGCACGTACGAACGGATACAGATATAGAGGATGGGTCGAGTTGCCTGCCGCATACCTGGTACTTGCTCCAGGAAAACCAATAGGACGGACTCCGACGAGGGCCGCGGGGATCCCTGGCAGAAGCAGGCGCGGCGGCCGTACTCGTGAACAGCGAGGCTCGAGCAGCCCAAGAACGTGCAGGTCGAATAATGCGAAGTGTAGACTGATCCCAGCATCATTGCCCTTCAGCTTCCTCGGCCCACGCTCGAACCGCAAGACGAACACAGCAATCATCCCTCGTCCGCTTCCAGTCGCAATCTCAGAGCAGTGAGCACCCGTCGTCTGCACACTGCACAAGACCTAGTCTGGCACCCATTGTACCCACCTTGGGCCCTTCCTTTCCCTTCACACGGACTTCCGCTAAAATTGTGCGGTCGTCAAAGTCATCACCGGTCCGAAATCACATCCAAAAAGATGAAAAACATATATATATATATATATATTCCTGTAAAATACCTAGTCACGGAGTGTACTTGTAGCTAAAGCCACTGCGAGTATATGTCGCAAGAGTAGCTATGAATTAATCTACAGTCTTGAATAGCTGCACGGACGCGTCACGGACTCGTTATGGACGTACAGCAAATTGCACGGACGCACAGACGTGCCACAGACGTGCCACGGACCTTTCTTGGTGCCCGTCCCTGGGCACTAGCGACAGGTATGCACTCAAAGAGACCAAATCAGTGAGTATGTAAATTGTGCCTGATCAAAATGTATTTACTTGATTGAGAAGGGACTTGCCGCACTCAGCCACTGGTGCTCATCCCCCGACGTTTCCAACGAATTCAATATTCTTACCATAAATTTCAGAGGCCTCGCTCCACCACAGAGCACGTTGACAAGACATTGGTGGGTATGGTAAATCCCTTTTACATGTCAAGTGAACCACTGCACTCATCCACCAAGCGTTTATGCCGCAGTGCGGACATGACTGCTACACAAGTTAGACACTGAGTGTTACTCTGAGGCGCTGAACGTTCACGCATCGGGAGCTATTCTCGTGATGCCTGGTTATTGGAGCGGTCCGGTAAACTGATCAGTAAAAAAAAATTACAGAATACATATTTCAGTACTTATATCTAAACCTACCTGCATGTTTTTCTCTTATATCCTCCAAATCTTGCTTCAATGTTGCTCAGGTACACAAGAGACGACGTCCATTTGAGCAAGTGTCAAGTGAGTATAAGCATTACTTGATTTACCTATCCAAAATCAGGATCGTGTATTGGTTCCCTCGAGTGCGGAGGCAGGCTCTTCGGCCTTGCATTGCAACTTAAATTATCTAGCTTCTATGAGATTGCAATATTCATATAATGGACGGATTGTTAATATTTAATGCTACTGTCCCCACAAGGTCCGTGAATCTGGAGTGTGTGCGCTTCCGTGGAACTAAGGCTTGAAAAGTTGAATAAAATCATACCCGGATACACGCGTGAAAGAACTGGTTTTGACAAGGAATATTTGCCGAGTATAGTTGTCAATCAATCGAGTAATTTCCAGCGCCGATAGTGGCCGTAACAGGCTACTAAACGACCAAGAGCAACAAATCTGTTCCTACATACAGCCCGCCCGTCCCTGCCCTACCCCGCCCGCCTCAAGTCCTCCTCATCTAGCGCATGTAGCGCGAGGGCCGAGCGAGAGTGGCAGGCCTCACTGCTCAGGCCAAAGGCTCACCTGCACGACTCACCAGTACCCCTCAGTGAGTCGATATTGATTCCATTGCATTACGTTGTCCACCCGCAATGCGCATTAAGACAAAAAGTACGCACTGCCCGCCTCATCTCCTGTATCTAGAGAGCGTACCGTGCGAGAGGGGCTAGCGAGGGTTGGAACTTGGACTTGGATTGGACGAGCGAGAAAGAAGGACGAGTTGGGAGTGAGCGGGAAAAGCGAGAGGGACGAGGGAACGAGCCGACCGTGAGGGACTTGCGGACCCGGGACCGCCGGATGCGGGTTGAGGAGTAGACAAGCGGAACGAGCGAACGGAGGTGGAAGTGGGCTGCTGAGGTCTGAAGGCGGGGTACAGAGTGCGGAGGGGACTAGTGACCATCGCGGGGTTCGAGTACATGCGCAGGTAGGTGGTATACGCACGCTGATGATCGGGAGCACATTGTGGGCGTGGGCGCCGCATAAGCGTTGGCACAGTTGTGTGCGAGCATGGGGGAGGTACCAATAGTTCGTGCATACACGCAAGGTAGAGGCGTGCGGCGCACATGGGTAGTTCGTGCACACGCGTGGGCGGAAGGCTCAAGTTTGTGGGGTATGCAGCGCGAGGCAATGCCGGCCAGCTAGAGGGGTGGGAGGCGGCTGCGGTGGGCTGGGACACGACATCAGACAGCAGTGCATGCAGCAAGTCAAACTGATGCGTGCATACGGTAAGCCATACCCGAGCTGTCTTGATTGGGTCCAATGGTGTTAATATGGTCTGGACCCAAGATGTACCACGAACGCAGGCTGCGGGAGGGGTGCCGGTTCTGGTGCTGGTGGTAGAGCTCTAGACATAGAGATAGACATACCATACATGTTCCGGCTTGTGCCCGAGCGAGAGCGGACTGTGAGCGATGTGAGCGGTTGCCGGAGTGAGTGGACGGGCGTGAACTGTTGAGGATGCGGACCGCAGTCGGGCAAAGAGGGGGCGGGGAAGGAGAAGATGAGGCCGGCCGAGCGAGGAATCAGGTGCATGATAAGCAGGGGCGGGTGGGGATCGCATTCTTTGAGGCGGAGAAATGGAAATGGGGGGAGTCGGGGGCGGGCAGGTGGAATGCCTGGGGCAAGTGAGAGTGAGAGTGAGAGTGAGAGGGGGCGGGGATAAGGACGCGGTATGGAGGGGAGGTGGATAAGGACAGACCTGGGCCGAGACCACCGTGCAAGACCGACTCGCAGGAGCGGACGGCGGACAGTGCAGGCTGACAAATCTACCAGCGGGGGAGGCACTGAGCAGCCGCTGCAGCCGTCGAGCCAGCACACCGACGCACGGATGTAGAGAAGACGGGCGAATGCATGCACGGGCTGAGGGGAGAGGAGCATACTTCATACTTTACCCAGCCAGGCCAATGCGATGGGCCCCGAGGGCCGCGGGGATGCACGGAAGCAGGCGCGACAGGCCGTACTCGTTCCATATACACGAATCAGCAGAACCGTGAGGCTCGAGCAACCCAAGAACGACAAAGACGAAGACACACCATAGGTGGACCATTCGTCGGGTTCTGCACCCCCACCAACTTGCAGCGGGCTCGGGTTGAGGGAAGAATTGAACGGCATGTAAGTGATGAGTTCATTGCATTGAAGTTCTACTCACTCGGCGATTGCTCTCGTGCCTCGCAGCCGGGAGGGCAAGTACATTCCGCCCCTTAATCTCGGGGCTGCTAGAAGTTTGCTGTTCACGCATTATTTTGCAGTGGTCTTTGCACTTTGAATGTTGAAAGGTCGTATGCTCACCCACGGTTCGCGTATTCCAGGCGACTAAATATTCATTTCATGGTGAGTACTAGCCAAAAATTTTAATAAGATTCCTCACTGACGGTTGGCCTAAACCAGAGTACCCGGATCCTCTGCGTAGGTGCACGGATGCAGCCATGACGTGCGCTGTCTACACAGTCAAGACAGCCAACCTGGGAGGCTTCTATGAGCCATCGAGCAATGGTGGGCAGCGTACCCATCCACTAAAAACAGGGCTGATTAGTGTAAGTCCATCAGACATTGGCTTACTCACTTCGCAGGTCGTTATTGCGGTGCTCGAGTCGTGAGTTCGGGCTTAAGCTAGGTCCACGGATGCGGTCAGCCCCCGAACGTTGCGCTGTTTCGACAGTCCAGGTCGACTCCCGAGGTGAAAGTACTGCTACACACTGTGGGCACTCGTTCTCTGGAAACGGAATCAGTCAATAATGTAAGTATAGTAAAATTCTGTATTTACTTGGTTTACTCACCTTGCAGACCGTTATTTCGGCGCCTCGTAAACTGAGCCCGAGTTCTGTTCCACAGTAAGCCTCGCAAACGCGCTAACGGTCCCGCCCTATAACATACAATGCATTGGCGTGATCTTTCTCATGCTGCAGCAGCAGGCCTTCTCTTGCGGTTACCGTAGTTTGGGCTTGGTTTTACCTTGTACTTCGTATATCCTAAACAAATCTGTACTGACCTGATTTGGCGCGTCCGGATTCTGCATATCAGGCCAATGCACGGCACGCCGTAGTCTTTTACAGCAACGTCGTGCAGTCCTGATATTCTTGCGACTACATGCCCGCAGACGGGGAACAGTGGGGGGGCGGCTTGTAAGAGTTGGGCAAGACTTGTGCTTGGGATAGGAAACGAGTGCGAGTGTGAGCCGGATCCGTGAGTCATGAATATGATGGGTGATGGGCTGACGAGCTGACGGATGCAGAATGCGGAGCGGGGCCGGCAAAGATGGAGCAGGGCAGGAGAAGAGGAAGCGGGCCAGGCGAAGATGAGACGGGCTGGGCCAAGATGGGGCAGGGACGTGCAGAGGCGGGTGAGGATTGGATTCTCGAAATTGGGCAGGGAGGAATGGGGGCGCACGGAGGCGTATGGGATGCCTTGGGTGAGAGCAAGAGTGAGATGGGGGAGAGTGAGATGGGGGCGGGGATATGCAGTAGGGAGGAGAGACAGAGAGGAGGCATAGCCACGAGGCAGGAGCCAGCGGGCCGATAGGGACAGACCTGGACCGGATAGATCGACTCGCAGGAGTGGACGGTGGGCGGTGCGGGGCTGAGCGTGCGAAACCGAGGTCGGGCGCGCAAAGGAGCTAGACAGCTGCGCATACATACCTAACATAAGACACTTCAGCTTCAGTATTGACATTAAATGTACCAGCACCACATATGTTGGGGGTGGAGCTTATACTCGTGCCATGCAAGCAAGCCAATGGGACGGGCTCCGAGGGCCGCGGGGATCTATTACTCGCTCCGTGCATCACGTATCAGCATAGCTGCGAGGCCAAGAACGTGTCTGCCTTTGCAGTGCACAGTGCGCAAGACCTCGTCTGGGGGCGGCCCTAGTACCCGCCTTCCCTTCCCTTTCCAGTCCCATGGACCTCCGCTGAAAGTGCGCGGTCGTCACAGTCATCACCGTCCACGGACCCCTCCCCAGCAGTACCTCGGTACTTTCCAGATAACGCTGGCTCAAGGCCAATGTCAGAATCATCCTAGCACCCTGGAATCAAGGTCTCTCTATAAATGAGATGCTAAAATGTGCTCTGTAGCTAAGTTCCAATCCTATTCAAGACCCTCGAGGACTTCATCCCGGACTCCGTCTTCTCGCAGTAGTATACGTGTATCCTGATATTCTACAAAGTAACACGGGCTCAAAGCCGCTCGACAGGTGTCTACAAGTTCACCAACTGCTTGACCACCAAGGCACTGCAGCGCCGCGTAACAGAGAGAAAGTACCTGGCGCAGTTAACACATTCCAGGACCGCATTCCTCTCGGCTTCCTGTTCGCGCCACTGATCAATCTCTTCTTTGTCTCAGCGGAAACGGGAGCGTACAATTAGCATCAGAACCGCCCGCCACACGCCCCCGCGCTCCGTCCTCATTCGCGGTACAGCTTGGTTACATATCTCTCCTTCCGTTAGATACATATTGCTCGGACCGCGTACATGAAAACTGCGATCCGTGCCAGTACTCTCCGGCGCAGGTCGCGCACAAACTGCTGTACCCATAATTAAAGGTCACTGGAAACACTCCGCGACACCATACACGGCAGAGAGAAAACCTCCGGATCCCGTAGATACAGCGCCTAGGCTAATCCTCTGGACGGACGTGTTGATGACGTACGGGAAGGCGCAACGCAGGCACCTGAGCAACCTCGCTATATATGCTAACGAGCACTTGTCAAGAGGAAGCTGCCACTACATAATCTCTGAATATTTTCATAAAATTCAAATGCTTACCTCTGTTACTCGTCCCTGGGCACGGACGCATGCACGATGGCATACCTCGACGAGAACACATCAGTGAGTATAGTAAGTACCTGATCAAAATGTATTTATTTGATTGAGAAGGGACTCGCCGCACTCAGCCACTGGTGATGATTCCCCGACGTTTACAACAAATTCAATATGCTTACCATTAACTTCCGAAGTCTTACTCCACCACAGAGCACGGCAACGAGACATTGGTGAGTATAGTGAATCCTTCTTATATGCTCCGCATTCATCCACCAAGCATTTGCGCCGCAGCGCGCAAATGACTGCTACACAAATCAGACACTGCGTGTTACTAACACGGTTCATCGCACATTACATAGTATACTTACTGAATTTCGAACACCAGTGATCACTGTGCAGTTCACTTGCGCCTCGGCCTGGTCCAGCACGAGATTAACTGAATACCGGCAGACGACGCAGGTCAGATCCTGTTATACCATAATTAGTGCTCATTTATTGTTCAGGCACTATTCCGGACACGGCACGCGCAATGCAGCGGAGCCCCGGACCTGTTCTCATAGACGGCTGTAAGTGCACGCAGCGTTCATGGGTCGAGCATCCTGTGTGGTGAGCCTGATCTGGTGCGCAGACCGCAGCGCAACAGCAATGATGACCTGCAAATTAAACCAGCCAAGTCATCGCGGCTGAGCCAATAGTGCCACGCAGGCACGTATTCAACCACCGCGGCTACATAAAACATGCAAAAGCGTTCCAGGAAGATATCTGCCACACATGCCAGATTAAATTGCTATAGATGCATGTACTGCCTGGACCATCTGACGTGCCCCAGGACACCGCAGCTGCCCACCTCCCATAATAGCTGGCTGGCAGGTATTGATGGACACCACATACCCTACGCCCAAGCCCAAGCCCACGCATGCTGTGCTATTTGGGTACGCCGGCCCACTCGACTTGTTATCCCCGACATATACTACTCGGTATTTGCTGTATCAGTATATGTAGTAGCTTTGTACTAGCTCATTGTGTGGTTCGTTTATTTCTACTCAAAGGAAAAGCAGCTCTTGCATTCAAATAAAAATGTCTATTTAACTGTTGAGATAAGCACAGTATCGGCGCCGCATGCGTGATCAAAACCTCGATGTATCCAAATTTATCTGACACTGATGTACTATGAATAGAGCATTCTAAAATGTGTATAAAGGCATCCCGTCCATGACGGTCTCACGTTGCATCCCCATTCTCAGACACTTTGAAATCGCTGCAGTGTAACTCAATGACTTCTAGTACGCGCTCCGTAACTCCAGATCAAGGTGAGTAAACTGCGTTACAACACCTCTATGGTCAGATCTCAACCTCCACGGTGAATAGAATCACCAGGCCTGTCGCACTTGGAATCAGGAGGTAAAATGACACGCATTCGATGGAAGATCGCTATATACCTTGAAAGCTAAGAGCAACGAGTAGATGTCAACGCACGCGGGTCAGCTCTTTTGGCGAGTCTGATTGGGTTCTTCAGACCAGCGACACCAAGTGAGTACAATTTGGCTGCTGCGTTCTTGGATGTTGAATTAAATAATGGCATTCAGACGCAGATATTACCCGCCTGTGCGCGTCTGCCGAGGGGCAACAGCTCTTGAAGATGCTGGGCAGTTTCATAAACTTAGTCGTCGATTCCAAAGGGAAGGGTACAGCTGATGCGCAAGAAGGTAGTATATTTATTATGTGGATGATGCCCGCTGCTGACATGAATATCTCCAGTAAATAAAACGCTCCCAAAAGAAACAATCTCAAACTCTGCAGAGGAATTTTCCCTTTTATCCAATTTAGTAGATGTGTATCCGAATGAATATGGTGTGTTGTTTCACTTGCATGTTTTAACCTAATTAAATGTTTCTTTAGCATTACCCAGCAAGTTAGTAGAAGAAGTTAACATGAGAGTATTCAACTCGATGCCAATCCGCATGATAAGCTTTGACTCAAGTGGGGGCAGCTGTACTATAGTCGACCGCAGCACACTGGTTGACATCATTCTCACCCGCATACGCGCTGCCTATCCAGAAAAGCATGCGCTCAGAAGAAGAATATGGCATAGCCATGATCTGTACAATCTTGTAGCTGAATTCTGCAAGTACGCAATCCTTTCGCACACTTGGCTGCGTGGCACTCCCGGAGATGTCCTATTTTATGACTGGGCCAACCGCGGGCTCCCCCGGAATGCCCGCGGCAATGCCAAGATTGACAATTTCTGTGCTGTTGCTGCGCGCGATCACGGCGTGCTCCTTGGTTGGATGGATACAGTATGTATAAACAAGGAGAGCAGCACTGAGCTGGACGAGTCCATTCGTTCAATGTACAAATGGTATAAAGAGGCGGACGTCTGCATCGCCTACCTAGGCGACACCGTGGAGTTTTTGGAGATCCCGGGTGATGTGTGGTTCACACGGGGATGGACACTGCAAGAGTTGGTGGCAAACCGGAACATTCATTTCTACAACCGCGATTGGACGCAGCTTCGAGTCCCAGCCGATTTTGACGCACACCTCAGTGACCCTGAGTTTCTTTCTCAGGACGACGAGACGTACCCTTTCAACCAACGATCGATGAGAGTGGAAGTGCATTACCAAATTTTCAAGGCAACATCAATTACAAGGAAGGAGCTTGAATATATGAACTGGTTTGCCACCGCAGTCCCGCTCTGCAGGATCATGGAGCTTGCAGCAAAGCGCAAGGTTACCCGTACAGAAGATCAAGTCTACTCCTTAATGGGTCTTCTCGACGCTAGCATCCCTATTGCATACGGCGAGGGATCCAAGAATGCACTACGACGCATGATTCAGCAAGTAATGATCTCCAGGCGCGACTTTCTGGATCTCTTCAATCACACTAACAGATTTTCCATCCTGCCGTCCACAATTACTGACTACATTGGACATACAAAAATGGTCAGAAACTCCAAAATTGTTCTGCAGGAGACAATACTACTATCACATTTAGGAGTCCATGCAACATTCTTGGCAATTCCCCTGTTCAACAAAGATTACTATGAAGACGACTTCCCACCCAATATATCTATGAGCAGTATAATCTGGGAATACTATCGTACACGCTCGTCAACATATATTGCACTGGATGATAGCGCAGACACATCGGAGTGGATTTCAAACCTAAACATTACCCTTCCCCCAGACTGGCGCAAATCATATGAAGACCTTCCTTTCATTTTTCTTGCTATTTTCACGGCAGAAATTGACCAAGATCATGACAAGGTTTACATACCTGTTGGCAACAATCTTGGTGTAGCTTCCAGACATGTCAAATCCTAGTCATGACCCTCTCACAACACGGTTCACAGACATAAACCCCCTCAATTCATCCACATATTCCGCATATTGGTCACGTTATGGTCCACGCCGGATACATCTCCAATATAGCGGACTAGATGTATCAGAGGAAGGTTTCTATACCCTTTCTGGAGCAGATGTAAAGCGGCTGGGTTATAGAGTAATTTCGGCATATTTTCTTTAGCAGTGTATGGTCAATTCTAGTGTGGATACTTGTAATGTAATATATAACTTCCATACATGTACAGCAGCTCATAAGCACTGGAAGTTGCAGATGGGCGGGGACCGGATGCAGTGTCAAGAAGGGGCCGGGGCAGCGTACCCCTCAATCCGTCTCTGCTCTCTGCTCTCCTGCTCTCCTGCTGGGTCGAGCTATGAGTCTTGCCTCTGATGCCCATGTCTGCATTACCATGCGAAACACGTTGCTCGTCATGAAGCGCTCCAGAAATGCAGGAATTATATATCAGTGGGGATTTGATACAAGGGACTGCTGGAATGTATTTACAAGATTCGCGGATACAATGTATGACTTCAGTAAGTTCAAGAAGCCCGAGCTGTAAAATCTAGACCTAGACATGCCATAGAGTCGCACATTGACAAACATGTGTACTTGAGATTCAGTTTACTGTTGCTGAGCCGTTGCTGGTCAGATTCGGGCAGAACAATGGTTGTTTGAAGAGGTGGAGTCCGAGGTGGTGTGAATATTTGTGCATATATTGAAGATAGTGTAACATGTGCAGTATGAGTTCAAGGTGGGTTACGAGGTCGAGAAAATGAAACTTGACAGAGTCACCGCTTGTTTACGATCCGTCGCGTGATGCCAGTGGTCAGTATTAACGGACGGACGGAAGGACGGATCTGAAATAGATTTTTTTATAACATTCTTGAACCTTTGAGCAGGTCAGTGGCACATCAAAGTTGTATGATAGCTATGCTAGGACTCAAGTGGCAGGCGGGGCTTAGTACTTACTTTTGTCACTTGGTGCATGATGCAACGACGGAGGGTCCCGATGATCTGCACAAGCCAGGCGCAAGTAGGTAGCCGGCAAGATGTGATGAGTTGTTCAGGCAGCTTCCCTCCAAGCACACAACTGATCCTAGTAGCATATGCGTCTTTCATGCATCACCCGGCTCCCGCCCTCATGCTGGTCCATTGTCTAGGTTACGCTGGCTACGGCACTGACTTCCTCAGCCCAGCAACCATCGTACACAGCACGTACAGGCAGCCCCAGTGCGTACCCGTGACAGTCTGGACTTCATGCGACAGCTTGACTTGCTGCTCACCTAGCTGGCCAGCATAGACACGCGCCACATATTGGACAGTGTATGCGCGGACTACATGGGGTAGTACCTACAAACTATCCTGCGGCTCGGTCGTATTACATCCCCCACACCTACAGATCCTGAGCACAGGCTCCCGCACATCGACTTGTGTAATAATATCACCTGCCTACGCGTGTAAAAGAACCCGGCCATGGTCAATGGTCCGCAGTGCATTCGGCTCCCCGCCTTCAGTATACAACAGTTCATGTCCGCTCCTCCTACTCACAGCCATCCCGTATCCGGCGGTCCACGGTCCGCCCCCGGCCTATCCACGTCCCGGGTCCCCAATCCCAATGTACAGGCTGATGCGCACGCGCCCAGTCCCACTTTCAAGCCCTACGCTTAGGATCAACACCACGCGCATTACATTCAAGCACCACGCATTAATGCATTATGCATTATGTTCGATGACCCCCACGCCCCACGCCCGTCGCATCGTAGTAACCCGTTTTGGACACCGACACCTATCCCCCAAGCGGAGCAGTACCCGCGCTGGTTCCCGAGACATCACACGAGTGAACCTGATGCACACATTTGCACTCCCAGCACACCGTACGCCGCACGCCGCTCACCCACTCACCCGCTTACCCCGCACTGGCACCCTCTACCGCTTGCGCGTCTGCCCAAACCACACCGCGCACACCTCGTTGGCGGTCTGATTTTGGCTTCAAGCTCCTCCCTCCCTCATCCCGCATCCCTCTGCCCCTCCTCGTCCCGCATACGTTTACTTCTTCCGAGTGATACCGAGCCCGATCCCAAGCTCGCACCATCCTGAGTGCTGCGCCTACTCATGCATATCACCCGCCATGCGCCGCTGCGTGGCCTCACCGACTCTTCACCCGCCATCTTTGCGCCTCACCTTTTCCGTCGTCCGCTCCATGCGCCGCATCCCCCATATCACAATGTCGCCTATGTCCAGCACGTGCAAGGTAATCCTAGCAGGGAAATTGCTGAGCGGACCAGCAACCACAACAGGGGAGACTCGAGTAGTCCACAAGGTGGAGTGGCACCGTAGCAGGGGGCTATGAGGCGGAGGGGCATAGTAGCGCAGGGCGGGGCAGTGGAGAGGCGGTATGGAAGTGCAGGCGTGCGGTCATGAGTCCCGCTCGCGTGAGTCGCGTCCACGGTTCAGGGACAACGTTGAGCGATGTAGGAGCACCGGGTTATAACTAGGTCAATTAAAGCTGCCACAATGGCGCGTGAATGGCATACATACAGTATCGCCAACTGGCGTGCCAGAGCATCCTTGCATACACACGTGTTCTTCCTGCTGCGAGCACTTCCGCATTGCAGATTGTCTGAACAGTCAGAGGTCGTCGCGGTTCTGAAGGTAGTAGGGGTATTTAGCTCGTACCACTAGCCTGCAGTACTGGAGTATTAAAGGCTTAGTAGGAGCCCATGTATTTATTATATATTGATCATGCATTTGCGTCAACCTCTGGCATCTGCGTTATCCAATCAATATCTACGTTATCAGACACCCGCATTTCTGAGATTATCTCTGTGTATGTATGTATGTAGTCTGAGGTGTGCACGTTTTTGAACGTCCAGACTCGGTGGTATATCCACCATGGTCTAGGTGACAGCTGGAAAGGGGCAGGGGCAGAGTCTACCTTGGGCTGGTGCGGTTCAGAATAAGGGCACGGTTAGGAATATATTTCAGGTATAGCTAGTATACGCATATCTCAGGTACAGGTATGAACGTAACTCTTGCATACGTATGACTTGTCTGGTACAACATGTAGTTAGACCAGCACTGACATGGGTGAAATGGTTTTACTATCTACGCGCCAGGTCACTGATCAACAATGGTGGTGGGCGCAGCTTTCTGGGTGCAGCGAGCCGGTGTACCTCAGTTAGTTAGGTTTCAGGGCAACTAAATACCAGGCTCACAGAATAGCTCTCAGGAGTATGCTGTTCCTGCGGCATTTTGTAGTGAACTTTGTATGTTGAATATTGAAAGGTCGTATGCTCACCCACGGTTCGCGTGTTCCAGGTGACTGGACATTCATTTCATGGTAAGTACTAACCATAAATCTCAATAGGACTCCTCACTGACGGTTTACTTGAACCGGAGCGCTCGGAACTTCAACTTAGGTCCACGGATGCAGTCATGACGTTGCGCTGTCTCCGCAGTCGAGGCGGTCGAGCTGGGAGCCTACTATCAGCCATCGAGAAACGGTGGAGCGCGTACCCATCCACTAAAAGCAGGGCTGGTTAGTGTAAGTACATCAGACATCGTCTTGCTTACTTGGCAGGTCTTTATTGAGGCGCTTCGACTCTTCGTGAGTTCAGGCTTAAGCCATATCCACAGATGCGTCAGCCCTTGAAACTTCGCGCTGTTTCGACAGTCCATGTTGACTCCCGAGCTGAGAGTACTGCTCTGTGCTGCGCGCACTCGTTCTCTGGAAACGGAATCAGTCAATAATGTAAGAACAATAAAATTCTGTATTTACTTGGCTTACTCACCTTGCAGGCCGTTATTTCGGCGCATCGTGAGCTCGGGCTCAAGAGTTCTGTTCCACAGTAAGCCTCGCGAACACCCTAACGGTCCCGCCCTATGACATGCAAGGCATTGGCATGATCTTTCTCCGGCTGCAGCAGCAGGCCTTGTCTTGCGGTTACTGTGGTTTGGGCTTGGTCCTACCTGGTACGCCGTATATCCTAAACAAATTCGTACTGACCTGATTTGGCACATCCGGATCCTGTATATCAGGCCTGCGCACGGAACGTTGTAGTATTTTACACCTACGTCGCGCTGTCCTGGTATTCTTGAAATTACATGCCCGCAGACGGCAGACGGTGGGTGGGGAGCTTATGAGGCAACACTTGTGGTTGGTATAGGGAGCAAGTGCGAGCGCAAGCCAGATCCGTGAGTCATGAACATGATGAATGACGGGCTGACGAGCTGATGGGTGCAGAATGCGGAGTGTGGCCGGCAAAAATAGAGTGGGGCAGGAGAACATGACATGGGCCGGGCGAAGATGGCAGGGCGGGCGAGGAATCAGGCGTAGTATCAGCAGAGGTGAGTGAGGATCTGATTCTCGGAGGGGCACGCGCAGACCAGGGCGGACTGCGAGAGTGAGAAGGGGCGAGGACAAGGACGCAGTAGGGAGGAGAGGCAGGCGAACAGGCCTGGGTTGATGAGACTGCTGGCGCACGAGATGCACAATTGATCGGACGGTGGACAGTGCGGGGATGAGCGTGCGAAAGAAGTCTGGGCTGTATGGAGCACCGGGGGCATGATGGGATAATACGACACACGAGGCCGCTGTGTAGCAAGGGTGTGCATGTCTCGTGCTACCGTATGGCTTCAGTATACTGATATCAAGAGACCGTGCCGGGCGGCATCACAATCGGCAGCCGCTGCAGCCGCTGAGTCAGCGCACGGACTCACGGATGTAGAGGAAACGTGTGGGGTGAATGGACTGCGCACATGGGAAGGGAGAGGGCCATAGGGAGAGGGCCATACTTGGTACTTCCCCAGGCAAGCCAATGGGACCGGCTCCGAGGGCTGCGGGGATGCACAGAAGCAGTACTCGTTTCCCTACTCATTTACGAATCAGCAGAACCACGAACCTAGACTTATCCCAGCACCGTCTGCGCCTTCAGAATCCAGATCTTCAGAGGCTGCCCTGCCGCTGAGTCCTGACTTCCTCGGACCGCGATCGAGCCGCGAGACCAACACCCGCCGTCCCCACGCTACGCGTCCTTCACCGTCGTCTCAGTCCGCACGCCTTCGCCCCCGCGCACCCTCCATCTCGGGCCTCCCCGTGATCCTCCACGTCGACCCCCGCTCTCCATCTTGACCCTACGTGCCAGCGCGAAGATGCGATGCTGGGCGCTGTATGTATGCGCAGAGTCCGGCGTGGACGTCGGGACGGGGGGGAAGCGAAGATCGAAGCCCGAGCGTAGGGGAAGGCAACGGGGAAGGAAGAGGGACAGCAGCAAAAGACGAGGCCAACAGAGCTGTGCACGTGGGAGCGTGTGGGCCGGGCCGGATGCAGCAACGGAAGTTGCTGCTACAGTTGCATCATAGCTACTCTACGGCCCTCTCGCGCACGGCGCACGATGCACTATGCAGGTGCGGAGCCAATTCACTGCATCCTAAAACAAGAATGACTACTTAGTTGCAATTTGACGGTTGTAATGCCCAGCCCGCCGTCGCGGTCTGTAGTGCATAGGTCAAGGCACGAGAATGTCCGTACATTACACTCCCGGGCAACACAGATCCTCAGGGTGCCGTACCCAAGAAGGACTGTATCAAGTCAGTTCGTGTTCCATGGACCGTGTGGTTGTGTGGTCAATTCACTTACTCGTTCGGCCGTTAGGGCCTCTTTGAGCCTAGAACTATTCATGTCTCCTCGGACGCACTGCAGTGCACGACATGGGAGAAGACATGTGACACTGGAGTTTTATGTCTTCGTCAGTGGTGCTCGTGGTCTCCAAGGACTACGTACCTGACTGTGAGGCAGACGCATAGATGGGTGAGTTTTGTATTTTCCGTACCCAAGCAGCTTGATCATGTATCTAGGACAGTTCACTGGTTCAGCGCACGTTGACTTGTATTCATGGTGTTAGGAGCCCACTCACAGCTCGTGCGCACTACTTTGACAAACCAACACACGTATCTCTATGTTGCTACGTGACTGTAAGCGAGATGCGTGGCCAACACGAATATATGGGAAGGTAACTGCACATTTATTCCCACGGCGCGCGACTTATTGATGGCACCGCCGCGCGCGACTCAAAGTGACGGGACAGTGCTTGTTTCACTATATCCTGGGTGTTTAGAGTAGAAATAAAGTATATGTAGGTATTTGTATTGTATTAATAGTAAATATCACTGGAGTTTATGGTTATCAATCCCCTTGAGAGGCATACAAGGCGAGTTTTTCCTGCTTTTTTGTACTTACAACTGCACTAAGCCGTCCAATATCACTCATTAATGACAGCATTTGAGTACACAACGAAGCTATATATCTTCTCCTTTTTGCTCAAATACTTTCAATTCAATCCATGGGGACTTAGGCACATATTCCTGTCAAATTTCAGTAGTAGTTTCCTTCTAAAACATAAATGTAGTTCCCCATATTACGGTAGAATCTGTGTATTCATACTGTATGTACCACACATATACTGTTATTATTCATAAAGAGACATACAATGGTGCATTTGAAAATGACCACTTGGTTTGAGTCGCGCGCGGCAGTCCTTCAGAGAGTCGCGCGCGGCGGGCATGTCGTGGGAATATTTCGGCAAATTCCATCATATGTACAAAATGTCATTAAACCAACATTAAACTACAATCAACTCTACTTTATGACACAATATAATATGCAGAGTACATGATGAGCAGTAAATATAGACTCCTCTGGGAGGGAGCAGTCAAAATAATATTCTGCCGAACCCGTTGAGTCGCGCGCGGCGGTGCCATCAATAAGTCGCGCGCCGTGGGAATAAATGTGCAGTTACCTTCCCATACGAATATCTCTAGGTTGCGTACGCGTGAACCAGGACCAAGGCGTGATAATTGAGTATTTATCCTTTGTGTTACTGTAAGCCAATCTCGACTTACTTCACAGGTTTGTGCGTGGCTCCGTGTTGTAGCGCTCGATAAGTAAGGTTTATTTTGTTTGCTATTGAGCATTGACTTACTTTGTATACGCAGTCCATGCGCATCTGACATTCGCACTCAAACCGATTCTGAATCGGATCTGGGGCACATAAATCACGGGCCACTGTACAATGTGCAAAGGTATCAAAGACAAAACGATACGCGCTGTCAGGTTGTGGTCATCCGTACCTTATGCAAGCGATACAGCACAATCCAGGGACCTCCATGTATGGCAATGCCGCTTGTACTCTAGGGCCCTAGTATTAATATTGTAAGCCCGGCCCCCGTGCTTACCACAACAACTACCTTATTTAGACATTCCCCACAACTGCGACGCGACGCGACGCATCGAGATCACACAACTGTACAGTACCTACAGATTACATAACATAGTAGACGAGTATAAGAAGAATTGGAGCACCTGGTATTCGGCATGCACATCCCGAATAACCAGGTGAGTAGACTACGTAGTATACAAGAAGATGTAACTAAAGATGCACATCCCGAATAACCAGGATTTGGTCCCTTCGCTCAGTGTGCAAACCTCGACCTTATTTCCAGTGAGGCTGCCTCTCTCGGCAGCCTTTCAAATATCAACAGCACTGGCACCCTCCGCCATGCACTGCACGCCCCGCCATCGTTTGCGGTACCCGTATAGCTCGAGTACAGATCACATTAACACCCACGGACGCAAGAAAAACCGCTTCAGGAAGATATCTGCCACACATACCAGATGCTTGCTGAATCTGTGTGCACCGCCGTCTCACGTGTCCCAGACCACTGCCACTCCCAGCCCATCGTTGTGACTGTACGATACCTGTACAAGAAGAAGACAGTGGCATTGGAGGCGTGGAAGACCCATCCAATAAAGAGAGTCACATTATTCTAATACCACCAGCCTATGCTGAAATCTAACTAGAACGTTGTTTCATGTATATGCATGCTCTGCATTACTCTACACTACCATTGATGTGCTGACCACGCGCCGGCCGTGCCAAACACAAAAGAGTGTAAGATAGGTGCGCGGGGAAATCACGGGTGTGCAAGCGGTTCTGGTAGGCTCCGATCACGCCTGGTAAGTACAGTAAATGTGTGTTGTATTTTGTGGGTATGTAAAATGGTATGGTATCTGTTGCTGGATCTTCAAGACGAGGTACGGCGACGAGGGCGAACGATGGCGGCGAAACGATATAGTGAGCACGGCGCTCCGGTATACGAGTGAGCACGATGCTCCAGGACTTGAGACGACGAGGGGGAGAATCACTTCTTATTTTTATGGGGGGAGTACATACATGCTTTTATACTGGATGTAAATATAGGTAGTAATGAGGGAGTAGTAAGGAAATTTTAGTAGAATGAATATGAGAGAATGCCATAGAAAATATTACGAAGCAGGGGCAGTAAAATGAAGCTTAGAAATATGAGATGAAAAGAGGAGTGGTGGTTGTAATGGAACTTTGTAAGGAAAGGGGCGGTAAATGTGTAGTAAAATGTAATTAAAATATGTAAAACGGAGTGTACATGCCTAAAGATGATCGGAACATACCCCTTTAGTGGAGTGGGGCTGGGGGACACACAGAGCGGCCGCATTTTGTTGTATAAGTGCGTGTCCGCGGAGCGTGGGAGTTTTCCTGTTGTTGGTGCCGATGCTGTTTTTGTGGTGTTACCGTTGCGTTTTGCTGACTAGTGCTGCCGTAAGCCGATGTCGGACGGTGCGGCGGTGCTCGGAAATGGCGTGGAATGGAGAGTGGTATGGAGGAGGCCATAGGAATTTCTATATTCCGTGTGCGATGGTGCGGCATGTGTCGTGGGAATTATCCGTGTGAACATTTACAGAGGCTAGCGTGTGCGCGTGCGCATCATCTCCCGGGGACTGAAAATGTGACTGTCCTCAGTCACTGCGGCTATGTGTGGCGGCTGCGAAACAATGTGAGAATTTTGTTGGTGTAGGGAATATAAATGGGACAGATGTCGAAGATCTGGATTTGAGATTAAAAGGTGAGCAATTACTGGTGAATTATGAAAGATGGGAAGCAGGTGAGAGAGTACCGCTCAGAAATCATCATAGAGGTACCCGCAATGTGCGCAACGTGCCAGAGCTGGTGCGACTTGTAAAGTAGAAAATATAATTTGTGGGGAAACAATTAAATGTTTAAGTATATAAGCTGAGGTTGTGACAGCAAAAGGCTCCCGGGGACTGAAATAATTATGGTGGTTACTTGAGCTCGTCGTGGGCGTTATTTGTTGGTGTCTTCATCGAGTTCGTCATCCGGGTCAGGTGAGGTAGTAGCCTCAAGCTCTCGTAGGCGCTCCATGGTGACGTCAAGAAGGTCTTCCAGAGGGGGCAGAGGAATACTTTGTCGTGCGAAGTATGGGATGACACGGAAGGCTGCAATGGGGCGGTGGAAGAGGGATCCGTCAAGGTCGCAGATAATGCATGCTCCACCGCGGTTTTTCGAAATAAAAACAAACGGGCCTAGATACCGTGGTCGCATTTTACGGCTGAGTGATTTTTCAATTGCAGTGTTGCGCACAAGCACGAGGTCACCGGTACTAAAGGAATATTGCTTGATTGTGTTGGCGTGGTCAGCCTCAAAACGACTGGCGGCTTTGACACGGGCTGCGTAGACCTTGTCATGTAATTTAGCTAGGTCTTCTCGACGTTTCTGGAGGGCTATTGCACGACGGGAAATAAGATCTGTCGTGGATAAAATGGAGTTGGGAGGCGGAAGAAGGTAATTGGCTTCTATAATATCGAAGGGGAGAAGGGGATGTGTTCCCGTTACTGCGAAGTATGGTGAACAGCCCATACGTCGGCGTACTGTGACGCGGTCTGCCCAGAAAATCGAATAGGCAACTTGAGACCATTTAGATTCGTCGCCTTCACACGCCTTGAAGAGTCCTTCACGTACGTCGTAATGTGAAACTTCGACCATGCCGTTGGCGCGTGAGTTATAGCCAGATATCCGGATGTGATTGATGTGGTAACGCTTGGATAAATATTCCAGCGCCTTAACGAAGGGGGTGCCGTTGTCTGTAACGATTTCAACTACTGTGCCCCACCTGTAAATAAAATCACGTAAAATCCATTCACCAATTGCTTTGCCAGTCTCGCGTCGAAGCATGCAGAATTCTGGGTAAAAGGTGAGCGAGCAGCGGCCTTGGACGAGATACTTGAAGCCTCCGGACTTGGGTAGATGCATAGTGTCGACATAGATTTTTGCGAACAGTGGGGCGGGTGTGGCGACTGTAGGAGGGATGAGAACAGCTTGTGTCTTTCTTATTTGACATAAATAGCACGTTTTGAGGTACCATGCGATGTCGTTGGCCATGTGGGGCCACCAGTAGCGTTCCATAAGGTGCGCACGTGTTGCATAATAGCCTCGGTGTCCAAGATTGTCATGTGCAGTGTATATGAGGAAGAGGCGTCGATCTGGGGATATTACAAGCTTGTGGGCGCCGTGAGAGTCTTTGCGCCATAGCCTGTCATTGTAAATGAAGAATTCGACGCAGTAGCGTAGGAAGGTGTTGAATTCCGAGTCTGACATACCCAGGGGACGCTCAAGCGTCTCGTGCCACTGCTGGACTTGTGTAATGCGTTCATCTGCCTTCACAGAGGCCGGGGAGCGTGGGATGGTGACTATTTCCGTATCAGAGTCGTCCTGGTTCGAGTTCTTGACGGAAGTTGGTGTGGGAGGGCTGGAATTGTCAGTAGAGTTAAGCAGCATTAATATGGGCGGTTGTGCGATTATGGAGCGAGAGGGGGAGTTGATTAAATGCATAAAGCCGTGCACCTGATCGACCCAATCATCAAAGTCGTCTTCAGGTTCTGGCTCGTCTCCTGGCTGTGGTTTACGTCGTGAAAGGCCGTCTGGTCCGTGAAACGCGCCGGGTACGTGTACGAGGTCGAAGTGGAAGGTAAGAATCGCAATAATCCATCTGTTTATGCTAGCTGATGGCGCGATATCGGGGTTTGCAAGCATTCCCTTGATGTATTTAGCATCTACTTCAACAATTAAGTTGCGCACCCCTAATATATATATCTTGAGGGCGCGCATGGCGCGGTAGAGTCCGTATAATTCAAGCTTTGGCTGTGAGAAGCGTGCCTCGCGCTCGTTGAGGGTAATCGAGCCAAACCGAGCAAAATATCGAAGTTTGTTATTACTGGGGTCGCACTGACTGAGGATGTGTCCAATGGCGATGTATGAGGTGTCTACAGAAAGAATAACAGGAGATGGGGATGTATAATCGATGGGGCGGAGTGCTGGTGATGATAATAACGCTTTCTTGAGGTCCTCCTGTGCAGCGCGCTGGTCTGGACCCCATTCAAATGGGTGGTCTTTCCGGAGTAGTTTGTTGAGGTGGTGTGCACGATGTGCGAAGTTCTTGATGAATAACCTACAAACTCCCATGGTTCCGAGGAATGATCGTACATCTGATAGGTCCTTGCAGTCTCCCCAATTCGAAATGGCTGCTACACGTGTGATATCCGGTAAGCGTCCGTCATAAGTACAACGGTGACCTAAAACAATAATTTCTGATGCGCAGAGAATAGACTTCAAACCAGAGAAGGTCCCTCCGCAGTATTTCATGCGCTGCACAACGCGATTGAGCCCTTGGAAGTGCTCCCATACGAAGCGCCTAATTCCTGGATTTTCTGGAATTGTTTCGAAGGTGCCATTATCGAGAATATAACGTGATGTGGGGCCACGGATGGGCACGTCGTCAATATATGGGATGGTAACTGTTGGGATTTCTGGACGTAAAATACAGGTAACATCGTCGTGAAAGATGGGGACTGAGTTTGTCCAACCCATAGGAAGTTTCGTGAGTCGGAGCGCACCAAATGGGGTCTGGAACGTTGTGAGGTCTCGCGATGACTCTGCTATGGCACGTTCATCATAACCAACATATAAGTCAAGTATTCCTCCGCATGCTCGGGCGGCGAAGTGTTCTGCAACCTGCTCTGTCGAGGGGGGAACACCTGAGTGCTGAATAGAGACTGCATTTAGTGGCTCCAGGGACTGTACGATCCGTAGAGAGGTGCCGTCCTTTTTGACTACACAGAACCAGCGTGACCGATATGAAGAATTGGATGGCTCAAAGACTCCGGCGTCCATTTTGCGTTTAATTAGCTTGCAGACTTCGTCATAGATGCCTGGGGGAATGCGCATATTTCCCATAACCCAAGGTGTATGTGGAACTGTGGCAATCTCAACTGGAGGGAAGAAGTCTTCACGAAAATGTCCGCGCTCGCTGTCGTCCCATGCGAAAGCATCCTGGTGTAGGGTCATAAAATGGTGCATGAGGGCGCGCTCTTTTGGCCAGAGAAATGTGCCAGAGTGCTGCTTGTCGATGATATCATGGCGTTCAGATGTATAGCGGCCAGTAGGTTGGAAAGGTGGTGGTTGGGTGCTGAGAGTGGGCATGTTCTCGAGGGGGTCGCCCTGTATATTGCGTACTATGCGGAATTGTTCTGGGCTGCTTGTCTTGACAGGTCGGGTCTTCTTAGCTACTGGCTTGTACTTCTTCTTCGCAAATGTCGAAGCAATTTTGTTGTTGATTACTTGAGCATATAAATGTCGAGAGATGGTGGCAGGGCGAGATGAGAATAGTGTCTGGGTGTCGAGAGTCGATTTAATTAAACTGTGGGTCAGATTGGGAGGTTTGCGCGATGTGGTGGATACCAAAGGTCGATAAAAGAGGGATGATATAAATTGGGAATTTAATTTGAGATGGGGTGGAAGGGGAATAGAGTCTGGATCACATGCTGAGAGATATGAGTATGATAATTGAGACGAGGATTCTACGCGTTGATATGCATTTATATGAGGGAGTCCTTGTGCATCGAGGTGTATACAAAGCGCTAGGAGCTCGCCATCATCGCCTAGATCCTCTATCCTCGAAAAACCTCCACACGAGACTTGGTAATGCGCGGCTGGCCTCGTGGATGCGTAGGTATGGTGGCTGAGCGTCCTGAGTTTGGGTCCATAATTGTTATAGTTGTATCTTCGTTGGGGTATGTCCGGACTATGCTAGAGGTCAGTGTATCGAAAGGACGTCCCAATAAAATGTCGTATGCCGGTGCACGGATGATGTGGACTTGTAAATAGACTGTAATGTCGTTAAATCGAAAGGGAACGTTCCGAGCAAGGCCTAGTGACGCGTTGACAGTACCATTGGCTGACTGCATGTGCAGGATGACATTTGGGTCGTAAGAAATCCCTAGGTCATGGCATACACCTTCGGACATGGCAATTATTTGCGAGCCTTGGTCTAGTACACATTCGACGTGCTGATTATTATCCACTAGCGGAAAGACGGATCGGAGGGATGATGACTCTGGTGCAACCTTGAGTGTCACTGAATCAATGTCTGGTGCTTGCCCGGGGCGGAGTGAGCGATAATATTCATCGTACTCATCCGGTACAACATATGCGCCAGGCGGGGGACTACGATGCTGACTGTTTGGTATAGCAAATGTTGACGCGGCTGGAAAAGGTGTGGGCTCGTAGTTATTGCCCTCCTCTTGTATATATGCAAGCTGTGTTGCGTTGGGGTCCTTGAAGAGTCTCTTAGCGCTTGTGGCTTCGCGAACACGGTTTCGTACATCCGGGGAGATAGACAAAATGTCGCCTATCGTTGTGTCAAGAATGGGTGTGCTCAGGAGTCGGTCAAAGACCTTGTCAGTCGTCGCCGGGTTATGAATTGGTGCCATGGTCTTGTATGCAGGTTCCTGCCTCCTTGGTGCGTCAGGAACTGCAGTAGGCGCGCCTACATTGCGCATGTGCGGCGGAGCATAGCTGGCATCTGGTACAGTACGGTAGGGATGCTCTGGCGTGGTATTACGAGGTGCGGGATTGGCTTGCGGCGTTGTCGACCTGGTTGGGGAAGTGGGCATAGCTTGGGGTGCTGGTGGAGCTTCCTGAGGGATATTGGTTGGTGCTGAGTCGTGTTCGTCAACTTTGGCACCTGCGCGTGCCTTCTGTGCGCGTGTCTTGACCATGGGTGAGTAGTTAGGGTCCTTGCGTAATTTTAGATTAAATATTTCCGCTTCTAGAGATGCAATCCGCTCTGCATCTGTTAGCTGATAGGACATGTGCGAGTATTGACTATTGTTGGTATGAGAGACGTCGTAGAGCATCGAAGATATTCCCTGCTGGTTGGGATTGCGCTTGTGCCATTCATCAAGCCGATCTTTGAGGTAGGTGCCTGGAATCTCCCTAGGTACGAATGCTCCAGATGGTAGGACAATTTTACCGTCCTTGGTACTGCGCTTGCACTTTCCGGCACGGATATATTCGTCTACAATGCTGCACTCACGTATAAAGTGATCCTGACCGCAAAACGCGCAGCCAGAAGGCCGTGAAGCATTGCTGGGGGTTCCTGAGGGACGAGAACGATTGTTGGGTCCGTTATTGATAGCCTCGATGATTGTCTTCGAAAACTCCGAGAGTATGTTGCCAAGTTGCTCAACCTTCACTGCTCCTGAGTCCACCGGAGCCGGTTGCGAATATCCCACAGGTAATGCGCCAGGGATCGCGACGAGAGAAGCAGGGGGTATAGTAGAGTAGTCACTGGGCATAATACCCGCAAGTACGAAGCGTGCAGCCTCGTATACCTGCTCCAACGTGTAGGGATTGTTGAGGCGATGGTCGGGGTGCTTAATGTGAAGCCGTCCGCGTATAGCTTCCCAAAGTGCGGCGGGAATGCCACGGATAAATGCGTGGTACTGGTCGACGGTGCCGATGCGCTGCTTGTCCATGAGGTACTTAGAGATCGCTTGGAAGCGCAAGTGATACTCTGTGAGGTCAGACAGGGACCTAATACCCAAGCGCTGACGTTCTCCGATAAGTAGGTCTAGATCCCGCATATCATAGCGGTTGTCTTCGTCCGTGTAACTGGACATCAACGCGTCCTTGAAGTCCTTGAAGGTACTGAGTGCATTGGAATACTCTGGGACCGCTTCCCATAAGTCTGCAAGGTCGCTACTGACGTAGCTAGTCGTGTATTGCTTCTTCTCGTCTTCATTTGTAATGTTGCAACGCTTAAATAAAAATTCTAGCTGAGTGAAAAATCGAGGGAGCTCGTTGGGATGGCGTGGATCGAAGGTAGGTGCGCCTCTGTCTCCACGGAGAGGCATGAGTGGATAATTAATTGCTGGGGCTGCTGACATGTTTGTCGACGAAGGTAGAGGTGGTGGGCTTGGTTGTTGGTTTAAGGGATCCGGGGTAGGTGTTGTGGGCGTCGGAGGGTGCTGGGATGGTGATACGGGCCCTGAATATGGCGAGGGAAGTTCGTAGTCTGGTGATACTGGTGTGTAGCGAAGATTGGTTCTTGGGAGGTTATTATGTCGAGCTAAGTGGTCGGGTACTGAAATAAACAGGTCGAGGTCGTTTCCTAATTCCTGTTCGAGTGTCGGTGGCGATTGGAATATGTCAATGGTGAGTTCACGCTCTGTGCGACGGCGTAACCGGGGAGGCGTGATGGATGGCTGGAATTATTTAGAACCCCTCGCGGTGGGCTCCAAATGATGTGCTGACCACGCGCCGGCCGTGCCAAACACAAAAGAGTGTAAGATAGGTGCGCGGGGAAATCACGGGTGTGCAAGCGGTTCTGGTAGGCTCCGATCACGCCTGGTAAGTACAGTAAATGTGTGTTGTATTTTGTGGGTATGTAAAATGGTATGGTATCTGTTGCTGGATCTTCAAGACGAGGTACGGCGACGAGGGCGAACGATGGCGGCGAAACGATATAGTGAGCACGGCGCTCCGGTATACGAGTGAGCACGATGCTCCAGGACTTGAGACGACGAGGGGGAGAATCACTTCTTATTTTTATGGGGGGAGTACATACATGCTTTTATACTGGATGTAAATATAGGTAGTAATGAGGGAGTAGTAAGGAAATTTTAGTAGAATGAATATGAGAGAATGCCATAGAAAATATTACGAAGCAGGGGCAGTAAAATGAAGCTTAGAAATATGAGATGAAAAGAGGAGTGGTGGTTGTAATGGAACTTTGTAAGGAAAGGGGCGGTAAATGTGTAGTAAAATGTAATTAAAATATGTAAAACGGAGTGTACATGCCTAAAGATGATCGGAACATACCCCTTTAGTGGAGTGGGGCTGGGGGACACACAGAGCGGCCGCATTTTGTTGTATAAGTGCGTGTCCGCGGAGCGTGGGAGTTTTCCTGTTGTTGGTGCCGATGCTGTTTTTGTGGTGTTACCGTTGCGTTTTGCTGACTAGTGCTGCCGTAAGCCGATGTCGGACGGTGCGGCGGTGCTCGGAAATGGCGTGGAATGGAGAGTGGTATGGAGGAGGCCATAGGAATTTCTATATTCCGTGTGCGATGGTGCGGCATGTGTCGTGGGAATTATCCGTGTGAACATTTACAGAGGCTAGCGTGTGCGCGTGCGCATCACCATGTTAAATAATACTAGCATAGTTTGACCATAGCACTACGACATGGATTATAATCTAACCAGTGAAACAGCACAGACGATGTCTATGAACTGCCCTGTCCTCAGCTTTCAGCATTGCTCTTCCACCCATGCTCCGCACGCTCACGCGCACGCTGTGCGCGGTCTAATCTTAGTCTAATCTCTGCAGTCCCCATCAGTCTGCGCACCGCGCACCAACCGGTGCTCCCCTCTATCCCCAGCGCATGCGCTATACGCTAATCACTGGATTGGTGGGGAAGGTTGAGCCCACCGCGTTGAGCCTGGCGGGGCAGAAGCGCACGCAGCTCCACGCAGAAATATCTCTGCCCACTGCGCGCGGCTTGTGAAACTAGTGCCATGCAGATATTAAGGTGCATTGTAGAAGTTATGCCATCACCCTCCGGTATCAGGAAAGAGTTGGGCCACAGGGAGAATACTATAGTAAGATAATGTCTGCACGCGCCAGCTTGACTTCCTGCATGTACTGCCGTCTCACGTGTCTCAGCCCATCACAGCCGCCCACCTCCCATAATATGTAGCTGGCTGGCAGGTATTGATGGACACCGCATACCATACGCCCAGGCACAAGCCCACGCGGGCTGTGCTATTCGGGTACGCCGGCCATCCTGACGTGCTATCCCCAGCATATACTACTTGGTATTTCCTGTATCAGAATATGTAATAGCTTTGTGCTAGCTAATTCTTTGGTTTGTTTATTTCTACTAAAAGGAAAAGCAGCTCTTGCATTCAAATAAAAATGTCTATTTAACTTTTGAGATAAGGACAGCACCGGCGCTGCATGCGTGATCAAAACCTCGATGTATCCAAATCTATCTGACTCTAATGTACTATGAATAGTGCATTCCGAAATACATATAAAGGAACCCCGTCCATGACAGCCACATATTGCATCCCTATTGTCAGACACTTTGAAATTGCTGCCGTATAGCTCAATGACTTCTAGTACTACAGGCTCCGTAACTCAAGGTCAAGGTGAGTAGATTAAGTTACGAAACCTGTATCATCAAATGAAACCTAAGCCTCCACTGTGAATAGAATCACCAGGTCCCTCACACCTGAAATCAGCCGGTAAATGACATGCATTTGATTGAAGATCATGATATACCTTGAAAGCTAAGAGCGACAAGTAGACAGCAATGCCCGCGGATCAGCTCTTTTGGCAAGTTTGATTGGGTTCTTCAGACCAACGACACCGAGTGAGTACAATGTGGCTGCTGCGTTCTTAGATGTTGATTACATAATGGCATTCAGACGCAGATATTACCCGCCTGTGCACGTCTGCCGAGGGGCAACAGCTGTTGAAGACGCTGGGAAGTTTCATATACTTGGTGGTCAATTCCGATGGAAATGGTACAACTGATGCGCAAGAAGGTACCTTATGACTCTCTGTGTATGCACATTTTATGTACCTAACTAACCCTAGTAATGGACATTTCTGTGTCTGAAATAGAGGAACATCCCAGTGAAGAATACCGTGCCTGTAAGTACATTCATTATCTAAACAATGACTAATGCTGACATGAATATCTCCAGCAAATGAGACACTCCCAAAAGAGTCAATCTCGAACTCTACGGAGGAATTTTTGCTCTTATCCCTTCCAGTAGATATGTATCCAAAAGAATATGGTGTGTTATTTAACTTGCATGTTTCTACCTAATTAAATGTTTCTTTAGCATTACCCAATGAGATAGTTGAAGCAGTGAACAACAGAGTATTCAACTCAATGCCAATCCGCATGATAAGCTTTGACTCAAGTGGGCGCAGTTGTACTCTAGTCGACCGCAGCACACTGGTGAACATCATTCTCACCCGCATACGTGTGGCCTATCCAGACGGACAGCAGCTCAGACAGGAGCTCAGCCAGAAACCAAGGGGTTTGCATAGTACTATGTGGGTGCTTTTAAACCCCTTCTGGAAGTACGCGATCCTTTCTCACACTTGGCTGCGTGGCGTCCCCGGCGACGTCCTCTTCCATGACTGGCCCAACCGTGGGCTCCTACAAAATACCCGCGGCAATGCCAAGATTGTCAACTTCTGCACTGTCGCCGCACGCGATCACGGCGTGCTTCTTGGCTGGATGGATACAGTGTGTATAAACAAGGAGAGCAGCACCGAGCTGCATGAGTCTATTCGTTCAATGTATAATTGGTATAAACAGGCGCATGTCTGTATTGTGTACCTTGCCGACACACTGGAATTTGCGGAGATCCCGAATGATGTGTGGTTCACACGGGGATGGACACTGCAAGAATTGGTGGCAAACCGGAAAATTCATTTCTACAACTGCGACTGGACACAGCTTCAAGTCCCAGGCAATTTTGACGCACACCTGAGCGACCGTGGGTTTTATTCTGACAATTTTTACAACAAATATTTGCCCCCAGTGGAAGTGCAGTACCAAATTTTCAAAGCAACCTCAATCACACAAACAGAGCTCTATGATCTCAACAGTGTTCCCTGCGGGGTCCCAATTAGCAGGATTATGGAGCTTGCAGCAGAGCGCAAGGTTACCCATACAGAAGATCAAGTCTACTCCTTAATGGGTCTTCTCGACGTTAGCATCCCCATTGCATATGGTGAAGGGCCCCAGAGTGCACTACGGCGAATGGTTCAGCAAATAATGATCTCCAGACGCGACTTTCGGGATCTCTTCAATCACACTAATAGATACTCCATCCTGCCGTACACAATTACTGACTACATTGGAAATACAGAGACAATCAGAAATCCAAGAATCGCTGCGCAGGAGCCAATACTACTGTCACATTTAGGAGTCCATGCAACATTCTTGGCAATTCCCCTGTTCAACAAAGATGAATACAAACATGACTTCCCTCCCAATATATCAATGAGCAGTATATTCTGGGAATACGATGATGTGGAGTCCTCAACATATACTGCACTGGATGATAGCATAGACACATCAGAGTGGATTTCAAATCTAAACATCACCATTCCCCCAGAAACAACCCACAAAGATAAAGGCCCTCCTTTCATTTTTCTCGCTATTATTACAGCAGACATTGATCAAGATCATGACAAGATTTCCATACCTGATGGCTATAATCTTGGTGTACCTGTGCTACCAGACCTGTTCAATCCCGGTCATGACTCCATCACAACAAAATTTACAGATATAAAACCCCTCACTTCATCTACAGAATATGGGAACCTTGGTCCACAACAGATATATTTCGAATATAGCGGACTTGGTGTATCAGAGCAAGGTCTATATACCCTTACTGGAGCAGAAGCAAAGCAGCTGGGATATAGAGTAATTTCGGCACATTTCTCTTAGCAGTGTGTGTGTGTGTGGGCAATTCTATTGTACTTGTAATACAATTTAATATACTACTTCCATACAGTACAGCGGCTCATAAGCACTCGATGTTGCAGGCAGGCGGGCCCAGGTATGGTGTCAAGAAGGGGCCGGGCCACTGTGCCCCTCAATCCGTCTCAGCTCTCCGCTCTCCCGCTCTCATGCCATCTCGAGCTAAGAATGTTGCCTCTGATGCCCCACATTACCATGCAAAACATGTCGCTTGTCACGAAGCGCGCCAGAAGGGCGGGAATCATATATCAGTAGGGATTCAACCTCACACTTGCTACAACCTGCCGCCCTCTTCCCCTCACAGCTGCGTGCCCAGCCTCCTAATGCCTCGACCCACAGCGTTTTCACCCTTGCACCGCCCCGTGCCTGTACGCACGGTGCGGTGATCATTAATGATATGCACCCGAACATTGTCTATTTCGTGCGTTGTGACTCAACCGCAATGCGCAGCGGTTGTACAGGCTTTGTGAACTGTACTGACGTCTCCGTCGTTGGGCAGCCGGTTGACCATACATGATTCAGACTTAGAAGCCAAGTGAGCTTCTCACCCCGGGCCCCCGTTTCAACCCTGTCTGTGCGAGTGCAAGTGCGAGCGCAGGTGACAGTGAGAGTTCCAGTCCCGGATTCGTGAGTCATTATGCGTGACATGTTGAAACTTGACGAGTTCATGGGCTGACGAGGTCGGGTGGAAGATGCGTTGAGGATGCGTTGAGAATGTGGAGCGCAGCTGGGAAAGGATGGGGCAGGGCAAGAGAAGATGAAGCGGGCCGGGAAAAGATGGGGCAGGGACGTGCAGATGCGGGTGAGGATTGGATTCTCGGAAGCGGGCAGGGAGAAATGGGATGGTGCAGCGCGAGGAGACGGGGCGGGAGCAAGAGTTAGAATTAGGGACACGGCAGACGGGGCGGGGGCGTGAAAGTCTGCGTATGGACTTCTGAGCGCTGAGCACCGAGGTCGGGCGCGCATGATCCGGTTGCGTGACGCATGGCGCAGTGCGCCCGTGGCGGAGTGTGAATTATTTCGGAGGTTTCCGCATTCTACGAGAAAGGGGCATCTCACGAGGCTGCCCACTCGCCAATATGATACTACGTACGGATGTAGAGAGACGGTCGGGCAACCCAGTGGGACGGGCTCCGAGAGCCGCGGGGATCCACGGAAGCAGGCACGGCTGGGCCGCATTCGTACCTTGCAGTGCTGCCTGCTACACATTCACGAATTAACGGAGCCGAGAACCTCTGCAGGACGAGCCCCCGCATAGCATCTACCCGTCCCGTCGTCTGCATAGTGCGCAAGACCCCGCCTGGGCCTCCTTGCACCTGCCTTCCCTTCATTTCCATTTCCCTTTACATCGACCTCCGCTAAAAGTGCGCGGCCGTTAGGACAGTAATCACCGCTCCCTGCCCAACAGTACCCTAGGGCCCTGACACCAGCATCAGAACCCCTCCGACCTCATTCGCTGTACAACTTGGGTGCAGACCACTGTAAGGAACGCGAAACGGCTACGCATGGAAAACACCTATTTGGTATCCTCGACGGTCAATACATTTACCCTCAGAGGTTTCTCGGATCTACACACTGCCTCGGTTGTTCCTTGGGATAAAATTTACATTTAATTAACCACTAAACTACTTCTACAGTATTTAAAGTCTGTATGTACATTGTATGTAGGTAGTTAATTTACCACCCACCTTCGTTTACCACCCAAGTTCTCGTTACAGCCGCCCCAGAAGACGCGAGTCCGTCCAGCACAGTCATTCTTTAATCTCTTACCCTTTTCTTGAGCATCACCCCCAAGACGACCACACAAGTCGTCGCTCGCACACACACATATACACAATCTTACACCACATCAATAGCAATGGGCCCAAGCAAGACCGCTCCAGTAAAATGCCAGTCCCAGCCCACCGCTGCCGCCCACCTCTCCTGTCCTTCGGGCATCGACGCGCGTTGCATACCCCACAGTTGCCTTGCAGTTGCCACACAGGACTGTGAGCGCTGTGAGCCTTCTCCAGCATTCTCGTTTGTCGTCCCGCCTTCCGGCGCCGTCTCCCGAGCCCCAATCACAAGCATTGATCGCGAAGTAAGAGTGATACCGTATGTACCACTTCATAAATCACGATTCTGCACCGTTGGGGAGGGTGGGCGGGGCATGCCCGCGGTCCAACCCAAGAGGGCAGGGCGGGCAGGTAGATACGAGAGGTGATGCAGGCAAGGACAGGCGATGCGTACTTTTTATCATGTTGCACACTGCGGGTGGACAATGCAAATTGTGCAATGGCATACTGACTCACTGAGGGGTGCCGGTCAGGGGTGCGGGTGAGTCCTGGACCTGAGGCCTCAGGCCTCATCCCTCGCTCCTCTGCTCCGAGCTCGAGTCGTCCTGCGCCCGAGCCCGACCTTGCACCCTCCTGAGCGTGCGCATGTTCATATCACCCGCCGTGTGCGTGGCCCCACCACATGTGCTCCATCTTCGCGCGCCTCCTTTTGAATGTTTCTTCGTGCGCCCCGCATTTTCCATCGTCCATGTCCCCCATGTCGTCTACAATGCTTATGTCCACCTTGGGAGAAATCAGGGGCAGAGGGAAAAAGCAGTGAGGCGTGCGTGAGTGCGTGAGTGGTGCGTGAGCCACTTTCACGCATTTGCACTGATCCATCACGCACTTTCACGCACTTTGCACAGCCTCACGCACTTTCACACAGCCACACCACTGTTATGCATAATACCGGATACCTCACGCATCGTCACTTACTTGTTCGTTTACTACAATAGACTAGTCAGTAGTGCTTTAAGTTCGAGTACAGTTATATCATAAGAAGCAAATCATATCGAGTTAGTGTAATAATACATAGACAGATTGTATATAAGACAGAAATTCGGATAATATACGACTCACGGTCAACTGTTTCAGCTCAGTTTTGGATACCGAATGATTTTTCTTGTGCTTTTGTGAAGTTGAAAATTTAACTTAATCAAACACCCATAAGGCTTTTAGACTTATATCATGTAGAATTACTATTTGTAACACATTGGAACTAATAGCATGAAAGATGTTAGGCTCGGAAACAAAAATATTTGGTGATAATTGTATTGCCTATGGTTCTACATCAAAGATTTCTATGTGGATCATTTATCTCACTCACGTACTCACTGATGCACCTACTCGCTCTCACTCACTCATTCTCACTTCCACTCACGCACCTTCACGCACCTTCACGCACTACTCACGCACCCTCACGCACCCCCACGCACCACTCACGCACTTTCACTTTCACTCACGCACCTTCACTTTCACTCACGCATCTGTCACGCATCTTCACTTCCACTCACGCAACCCACGCACTTCTCACGTGTACTCACTCACCTTCATGGATTTGCTCATATACCATCACGCACCACTCACTCACTGCACGCCCTCGCTTTGCTCACACATTTTCGTGCACTCATTATGTAGGATAATGAATACTTCTCTCATTGTTTGAAAATTAAGCTCAAGTTCAATTGTCATAATTACAATTGAACAGCAACTATAGTAAAGCTTGAAGCTTGGGTGCGCTTTTTGCACCCGTATTTAAACAGAAACTTTCTCTTACTTCACTCACTTGCAAATATACGCAATTGGACTCAAAGTATGTTATCTCTCCTGTCAGGTATACGAGGTTCTAACCTGTTTCTCAAGACTTTATCCACCATTTTTACATGTACTTTTCCACAAATGAAGATACTCGACTCGCAGGCATACCAGCTGTAAATGTACCGGACTTTCAACCATAATCTAACTGCATTCCGGTGTGCGACTCTTCTGGTATGTCTACACATAAAACCTATGTAAAATGTATGTCTAATGGTTGGGGGCCATAGGGACGGTCATTTACTACGTCTAAGTAACTGATGTTAGGAGCAAATCCCCTCCAGTGGCAGAAGTCGAACCCACCTTCCCGCATGGCTCACACACCTTCACGCATTCTCACATACCACTCACGCACTTTCACGCATCACTCACGCATTCTCACGCACTCTCACGCACTCACGCACGACTCACTGCTTTTTTCCTGTGCCCGAGAAATCAGTGTGTCCAGCATCGACGAAGACGACATGACGAGGGTTCTCCGCCTCAGTGGTGATTCCTGAGCGGTGGCTTGATGAGGCGAAGTACATTCAGGTCAAATTCAGGTTTGCAATCGTCCGCTGCATGGGCAGCGTACGGCCCGGCCCGCATCTTTCTTCATGCACCGCTACCTGACGTGTCCTAGTCCACCACAGCCGCTGCCCACTTCCCCTAGCTGGCCGGCATTGCCTCGCGCCGCATCATCCACAAGTTGAACTTGACCGGTGACCGCATGTGCGCGAACTACCCGATGCGCGCTAGCTTGACTTGTTTTATCACTCCCCACGCCCATCCCCATGCCCACCCACAGCAACGCCTGAACACGCCTGCCCGCCCACACCAGGCTCCCGCCGATCGATGTACTTATATCACCCGCATGGGCACGTACTGAACCCGGACATGCTCACTGGTCCCCAGTGCACCCAGGACTGTGCCCCCCGCCTTCAAGGAAGCCACGCCCATACTCGTCCGTGCATCCCGCGCTCGGGTTCCTCGTCCAGCCGCCCCGTATCCGGAACCTTCACCCACGGTGAGCGAGACATGACACGGCACTCCCAGCCCACCGCACCTTGCACGCACCCCTTACGTCGCTCACCCTCTACTCCTACCCCTCTCAGAATCGAACCATGCCCACGCTCCGTCCCACTGCCACTGGGTTGGCGGTCTTGTCTTGGCTTCAACTCCCTCCTTCTCAGGCCTCATCGATTCATCCCTCATCCTCCGCCCCTTCTCGTCCCGCATGTCTGTACCCCTTCCGAGTCATTCCGAGGCCGAGCTGGAACTTGCACCCTCCTGCGCGTCTACCTGCTCATGCATATCACCCGCCGTGCGCCCCTGCGTGGCCCCACCGCATATTCCTGGCCTTTTCACCTTTGCGCCCTGGTGAGGCAGGAGGAGCTGCTCCTCCGTAGTAACGCGCGAGGTTGCAGAGCGAGGGGCCGGGTTCCAGAGGGACTTGAAATTGATGCACTATGCACATTCCATCCGGCCGTCCGATGGCTCACAGGCCCTTATATTCTAACCATGTACCTGCCTCGGAACCTGCGCCTATTGAGTCCCTACCCCTAGGCCCGCAGCCTGTTGCAGACCTCCTCGCAAGCGCGTCGGGCAACGTGTCAGGTTGATGTCGGGTCCGTCGTGGTTCCACTGCTCCAGACTTCCTCCTGAGTCCTCCTGTTCGCATCCACGGTCCAGGGACAAGGGCGGGAGTAGCACCAGGTCAATATCACTGCGGGAGGAGTAGGGGTCGATGCGCCGTGAACACCGGGGAGTATGCTGCGCTGCAAGTAAGCACGCGCACTCCCAGAAGGCAGAACAGCCATTCCGGACGCTGGCAGGATGAGCAGTGCGAACTTTTTGGTGTGGGGATCTGAATTGGTAAGCTGTTACAATGACCCGTGAATGGTATAACTCACTTCTTACTCGCTAGTTAATAGTTATAACTTGTCTGTCATATTATATCCGAGTCCGTAATCGGCGCGTTAGGGCCCAGGACTGCAGCATCTTTGTATAGTACGTCCATCCTCGAAATTACTACCTTCGTCGTTAGTCTCTTGTCCGTCTCCTTACGGGCCTACGCACGAGTCACCGTAGCATGACCGCGTTATTTCTGCCCGTACCAGTCGCCTATCTATTTATTTGTTAGCTTCCAGGAGGGGACTCACTCACGGATGAGGCCTTGAGGTATACACGGGAACCTTGATGGATTTGCGAGCATGTGCCAAATTGTTTTAATTAGATAATCCCACGTCCTCACGAATCTCGTCTTACATTTCTCTACTCTAACCCATCACGAGCAGAGGTTGGCAAATGTCTATTTAATCGACTTGCACTCCCTCCTCTCCCATTTTATATTTACATAGTCATGTAGCAGCCGCGCCAAAATCGAAATACATGTACCTTTATTTTAGGAGGGGATCGGATTGTGTTCAAAGAAGCGCCCCCTGTCGTGTTCCCTCTGTATCTGCTAAACTTCTTCACTCCACTTGCTTAAGTGATTGGTATGCATCAAGCTCTGTGTTATCCAATCAATATCCATGTTATCAGGCACCCAATCCAGCACGTACAGTAACCAATATGTTGGTGTACAACTCAGACGGCCTTGGACGACGGGACTCCGTGTTGGTGTCTGTGCATATCATCCATGTCGACGCATCGCAGTTGTTGCCGCACCCGCGCTGACAGCGGGTCAGGGGCAGAGTCTGCCTAGGGCCCTGTTGCGAATAAATTCAAGGTATAGGTATAAACGTACCTCGAAGCATCTGCTGTTTATCAAATGAAATCAGGAATGAATCAGTGCGGGAAGAACCAAACCAAACTATCGATGGAGCTTGGAGTGAATTCCCCTCGCGTTCAACCTTCGATATGGCCCGACGATGTCCCATCTAAAGAGATTAGTATCACCGGCAAAGCTCACCAAGTCACGTTCCTGTGCCTAATTCCTCTTCTGCGTAGCTACCGAAGGATGAAGCAAGCTTGGAGGCGCTCGTCATCCATATCAGTAAACGGCCCGCACAGAGTTATGCATGTGTTACTTAGTATATACGTCTGTGTTTGGTTTGGGTACTTAGACATTGGGTCTGGTTCTGTACGCCTTGGCCTTGGCTCCCGCACATCCAATTTATTCAGTTCTCTGGAATACTTGCTTAAGTTGGTGTAAGGAGTCCGATCTGTGTGGACATAGATCCCATCGATTTGGTATGGTACAGGGGAGTACATCTTCTAGTCTCGGACATAGTTATAGTTGCAAGAATATTCCTGAAGGAATACAGTTGGTGCTCAGGAGTCAGGAGTCAGGAGAACTATATTTTATTTATATATCTGGAGTTTACAGTATATAAGGACGTCGTGTACATGTAGCTGGGCAGTTAATTGATCACCCACTTTCATTCGCATTCAGCCAGAGCTCGCACAGATACACAGCAATTCTTTTATTTTAATCTCTTCTTTCTTTGAACATACTCCCTCAAGACGACCTCACCAGTCGTTGCTCGCACACACATTATCAATCTTACATTGGAGTGTAGCTAATTTTGCAAAGCTTAATTTCTCCGCTGATCCAGACAGGCTCTCGACCTTGATATGGGACGGGAAGCAGGGACGTGTCAGATGTCAATGCGAGCGCTAATCAGCTTGGTGGGAAAGGTAGAGCCTACCGCGTCGACCCTGGCGGGGTCCAGGCAGATCCATACGCAGAACTATTTTTGCCAGCTGTGCGCGGCTTGTGAGGCCAGTGTTGGGCCCCTGCTTTGTGGATTTGAGCGCGCAGTGTAGAAGCTAGACAGTCACCGCGGGGGAAAGAACCGCTACCCATCCCCAGCCACGACGCACTCCGCCTTCCGCCGTCATGTGTGGTACAGCTTAACAGATCATCTGCATGCACCGCCGTCTCACATACCCCAGGCCACCGCAGCCGCCTACCTCCCAAAACAACTGGATGGCCGGTATTGATGGACACCGCATACCCTACGCCCAAGCACAAGCACAGGCCCACAAGTGCTGTGCTATTTGGGTACGCCGGCCCACTTGACGTGCTATCTCCGGCATATACTACTTGGCATTTCCTGTAGCAGTATATGTAGTAGCTTTGTACTAGCTCATTGTTTGGTTCGTTTATTTCTACTAAAAAGAAAAGCATCTTGCATTCATGTAAAATGTGTATTATGAGTAAGGACAGAGCATAACTATTGAGATAAGCACAGCACCGGCGGCGCATGCGCGATCAACACCTCGATGTATCCAAATTTGTCCGACTCTGATGTACTATGAATAGAGCATTCTGAAATGTATATAAGGGAACCCTGTCCGTGACAGCCACACGTTGCATCCCTATTCTCAGACACTTTGAAATCGCTGCCGTGTAACTCAATGACTTCTAGTACTACAGGCTCCCTAACTCCAGGTCAAGGTGAGTCAATTAAGTTACAACAACTCAATTGTTAGATCAAGGCTGAACCTCCGCGGTGAACAGAATCACCAGGTCCTTCGCACCTGGAATCAGCCGGTAAATGACATGCATATGATGGAAGATCGTGATATACCTTGAAAGCTAAGAGCGACGAATAGAAGTCAACGCACGCGGGTCAGCTCTTCTGGCAAGTCTGATTGGGTTCTTCAGATCTACGACACCAAGTGAGTACAATTTGGTTGCTGTGTTCTATATGAAATACTAAGAGCGCATTTAGACGCAGATATTACCCGCCTGTGCGCATCTGCCGAGGGGCAACAGTTGTTGAAGACGCTGGGAAATTTCGTAAAATTAGTGGTCGATTCCGAAGGAAATGGTACAACTGATGCGCAAGAAGGTACTTTATGACTCTCTGTCTATATGCATTTTATGTACCTAACTGGCTCTAGTAATCGATATTTCTGTGTCTGAAATAGAGGAACATCTAAGTGAAGAATACCGTTCCTGTATATATATTTCTTATTTAACCAATAACCGCTGCTGATATGAATATTTCCAGCAAATGAGGCACTCTCAAAAGAATCAATTCCGAACTCCGAGGAGGAATTTTTGCTTTTATCCAATCTGGTAGACATGTATCCAACTGAATACGGTATATTTTTTCACTTGCATATTTTAACCTAATTAAATGTTTCTTCAGCATTTCCCAGCAAGTTGGTCGAAGAAGTTAACAAGACAGTATTCAACACGATGCCGATCCGCATGATAAGCTTTGACTCAAGTGGGGGCAGTTGTACTCTAGTCGACCGCAGCACACTGGTCGACATCATTCTCACCCGCATACGCGCTGCCTATCCAAATGAACAGAAGCTCAGATGGAGATTGAAATTCTCTAGTCTGGCATGGCTTGTAAGCAATTTCTGCCAGTACGCAATCCTTTCGCACACTTGGCTGCGTGGCATTCCCGGAGACGTCCTCTTCCACGATTGGGCCAACCGCGGGCTGTCTCGGAATACCCGCGGCAATGCCAAGATTGACAACTTCTGCACCGTCGCCGCATGCGATCACGGCGTGCAACTTGGTTGGATGGATACAGTGTGTATAAACAAGGAGAGCAGCGCCGAGTTGGACGAGTCCATTAGGTCAATGTACAAATGGTATCAACAGGCGCATGTCTGCATTGCGTACCTAGCCGACACACTGGAGTTTGCGGAGATCCCGGGCGATGTGTGGTTCACGCGGGGATGGACACTGCAAGAGTTGGTGGCAAACAAAAACATTCATTTCTACAACCGCGACTGGACGCAGCTTCGAGTCCCAGCCAAATTTGACGCACACTTGAGCGACCCTGAATTCAATTATCACGAGCATTACCACCTAACTTTGATAACAGTGGAAGTGCAGTACCAAATTTTCAAAGCAACCTCAATCACACGGAGAGAGCTCTTTAATCTCTGGCATTGGCCTGTCCTTGTCCCGATCTGCAGAATCATGGAGCTTGCGGCAAAGCGCAAGGTTACCCATGCAGAAGATCAAGTCTACTCCTTAATGGGTCTTCTCGAGGCTAGCATCCCCATTGCTTATGGCGAGGGGTCCAAGAATGCACTACGACGAATGATTCAGCAGATAATGATCTCCAGGAGCGACTTTCGGGATCTCTTCAATCACACTAATGAATATTCTATCCTGCCGGACACAATTACTGACTACATTGGACATACAAGGATAGTCAAAAAACCTCGAATCGCTCTGCGGGAGCCAATACTACTGTCACATTTAGGAATCCATGCGACATTCTTGGCAATTCCCCTGTTCAACAAAGATGAATACAAAGATGAATTCCCTGCCAATATATCTATGAGCAGTATGGACTGGAGATTCAATAGTAGGCATTTGACCACATATATTGCACTGGATGATAGCACAGACACATTGAAGTGGATTTCAAACCTAAACATTATCCTTCCCCCAGAGAGGCCCACAGCATTTGAAAACCCTCCTTTCATTTTTCTTGCTATTCTTATGTCAGTCATTGATCAAGATCATGACAGGGTTCAAATACCTGTTGGCAACAATCTTGGTATACCTGTTATACCTGACTTGTTAAATCCCGGTCATGACTCCATCACAACACTGTTCAGAGATATAAACCCCCTCAATTCATCTTTATATGACGCATACTTGGGAGCCTTTGGTCCACAACAGATACATCTCCAATATAGCGGATTTGGTGTATCAGAGCAAGGTCTATATACCTCTACTGGAGAAGAAATAAAGCGGTTGGGTTTTAGAGTAATTTCGGCATATTTCCGTTAGCAGTGTATATACAATTCTGAAAAATGCTTCCATATTTCAAAATCATTTGCCTCCTTACTGAATTATGTTATCCAGGTATTTAATAAACTTTTGTATGTGTTTAAATGGTAGAATAGCGAATAGCAAGGGTGCGCACAAAGCGCGCACACGCGCTAGGACACTGTCCCCACAGAATGCTCGATTAGCCCCGTGACTCACTACTAGAGACTACTAGGGACATTATCATTCGACCAGCCTCTATATGATCTGTGCATTAAACAAGCGACGGAGCACGGCTACCCAATGGGTCCTCTGCGTAGATTCATCTGCATGGGGGTCACGTTCGCATACCTGCACTCGGAAGACGTGCTGGTGTTCATAGTGGTGTACACCTCTGTGTCCATCTGTATGGACGACAAATACGTAAACAGCACCTCGGATACACTCTGGATGTTCCTGGAGATGTTCAGATTCGGCCGGTGATACGCTGACACGCGCCTTGTGTGCGTGAACGAAGGGGGACGATACTAGACGATGAGGACACACAAAACACGCGTGAACAAGTGCGTATTCCGTGCGAGTTGCGCTTCACTTAGCAACCTAGTGAAACACAGATAAAACAATGATATTAAGGTGTGGCGGCTAAACGAGACTAAAGCGCAGTAATATTCGCAGACTAAGGGCTATAAACGACGAGGAAACGCAGATACTAACGCAGTACGCAAAAACGGGGGCTTGAAACGAGGGGAATCTATTCTTCAGTACCTACATACATTCTACATTATGTACTAGTTCCGAGAGGCGCTGACAAAGTGCTGCCGCCACCTACGTATGCCCAGAACATTTTTTAGATTGTGGAAACTGTCAGAAATCAAATAGAAAAAGATAAGAATGCAAAATGTTGCCTGGACACGGGGTTATAGACGCTCGGGGATGTGGAGGACATGTGGTACATGGCGTGGGAAGCATCTCGGTCACCGCGGGTGCCGTGGGAATTGGACTTGGGCGCGCCGTGCTGTGCTCGCTATGCGCAGTTTCCGTGCGCAGAGCCGCCGCAGGCTCATCACCGGCCGCAATGCCATGGTATAGACAGAAAAGAGGGGTGTGTACCAAGCACCGAGGCCGATGAAGAATGCATCTGGGTCTTTGTTGTCTGGCCAAAGACTTGAGGCATTCTCATACGCCGCGCATAGTACATGTTGTCTGCGCTTGTGTGAAAAAAAATCAAGGAAGCATGGTCACAATGAATGGTGCGATCCCCCCTTGCTCCATGATGACTGTTTGGGAGGCGCTCGGCGCTTAACATTTCTAACCGCCATTACGGTAGACTGGTTTGGATCCAGTTATGCCGATATGATTCTTCTAATGAAAGCCATATAGTTTTGACCAGCACCATTCGTAAAAATGGGTATATATGGCCCCACTCCATAAAACGCTTACTGGGTGCCACTCAGATGTTGTCAAAAGAACAGCAATTAAAGACCTTTTTTTTTTTTTTGATTTTTGATGACAAGGTGTTCCGCACTCTGCCCTTACATCAACACCAACAGGCCAGCGCAAGGCCTCTCCAGCAACATGTCTGGACTCTGCACGCGCCACTTGCTGCATGCACCACCGTCTGACATGTCCCAGCCTGTCTCGCGCCGCATCCTCCACAACATGAGCCTTCGGCAGACCGCACTACCTATGCGTGCCACACAACGCAGGGCCGCGGCCTACCTTCCGCATGTGAGTGAACTATCCTGCATCTCCATCATCGCCCCCGCCCCCGCCCCCAGGCCCCTGCAAGGAGTAGCACGCGGCTAATGCAGATGCGTGTCCCCCAGAGCCCAAGACAAAACCCATCGTGCACAAGAAGCCCGTCGCATTCATTGCCACCAATAACTCCCTTGACAACACCGTGGTTGAGCCGTACTTACAGGGAGCAGGACAGTCGGTTGCATGCATACATGCTGACAAGGCTTGTCATGGACACTTGTCCGTTTTACTTGTCCATTATATTTTATTGATTTTCTCTGTGTAGGACCATAAGAACGCTCTTGAGGAACTCCATGTACGGCATGCTCGATGACCTCTGTCCGCCCTGAAGAGAAGAACGCACTCTCGAACGGCCTGAGCAGGCCGAGTCAGGGTTGTACACCGAGGAGGGTGAGGAGGCGACCAAGTCCAAGCAACAGTCATATTTGAAGAGACGAGCAGAATATTGATATTAACACCCAACCAGCACTGCTGTAAGCAGGATTACACCGGCATTGAGATCACGGACCAGTTTACCGTCCTTGGTATTTCACAGTTTTAAATTGCCATCGGATCCACAGTTGACCTTCTCGCCACTCCCGTTCCGCGATTGATAGATGCCTTGGAAAGTTTACCGTCACTTGAGGTCCTAAAGTTGTATAACGCCATAGAAGAAGACTCCCTACGCATCACATAAAACTCCACTGGCTCCGGAAACTGTCTACCATTTTCTCTGTGGACCACGCCGTTTTGTTCTTTCGTTATATCATATTCCCCCCAGATATCCCATTCTCCATCCGCACCGAAACAATCAGGACTCCGTCAACCTTCACTACCAGCATTTTCAAACTGTTTACCAGCATTTTCAAACTGTTTACAAGCATTGGCAAGCTGTATGCAAAATGGCCATCTGACACGTCTTTTGGATCATTATCCCTTGGTAGTGCCGATGCATTTCAAGATACCCAGTCATTGTCCTTATTGCTGTCTGGCCCTTCAGGTAAAAACAAATCCGCGTCGCTATCTATGGAAATCATCCCGGTTGGTGAAGGTATTTCTAGCTGTGATGACATCCTGACAGCATTGTTCGACTCCGGACTGCCTATGCAAAATGTCAATGTAATATTTCTTGACAGACTTGTAGATCAAAGCACAATATCTTTCAAAGGATCATTTTTAGCCCAAACTTTGGACCGTCTGCCTGGTGTATCTCATATCTCAACTGGTCGTTGCGCATTCAAGGTAGCTCTAGAGATTATAAGATATCCAGCTCCTGGGTTGTCGGAACAGGCTACAGCTATGCTTTGCAAGTCTGTCTACCCTCGAACTTTAAGGACTCAATTTTGGTTGGAGGGATGGCAGGGTGATCTTAGCGCGGCTGCAAAACTGTTTGATTCTGCGCTATGAACATAATGCAGAAATCACCAAGCTTGTGTTTAAAGACTCCATACGCTTACATTCGACCATGGTGGCGTCGCTTCGGGAGATCACGGTGGTAGATGTTATTCGGGATGTATCAGCCATCCGAGTCTACGACAGCTCCGAGCTTTCTGAAGAGGATGGTTGGTGAACCACTGGCGATGTGGAACACCTCTCGTAGCTCAGCACAAGCTTCGTATACAGTCAAATGACAAACAGAAAACACACCAATTCGAATAGATCGATAAGAATATACTGCAAATAGTGTGAACCATATAGTAGAATATAGCTGCCAATGTACAGGAAAGTAGAGAAAGTGCCAAAATATTTATTATACAGTGAAAATGAGTCGGCGCGGCAATCTCGAAAAATAGTCGTATCTTCATTTCACTTAAAATTGTCAAGACCTTTTATACGCTGAAATACTTATGTAGCGGGCACGATCCTGACTGCTTTAACTTGCTGCTGTCAAGTTGACGCATGTGACGTAGCTGTTCCTATTCAGCTTGCACCCAGCGTGCGGGACGATTGGGAGGTACATTCTTACGAGATATAATAGGTTCACATAAGCTGATTTAACTATTCATCGCCATTCCAGCGTGTTTTAGATCAGGTGGATTGCTTCAAGTCAACGACGGTTGCACTCCCCAGAATATTCACACGTTTCTATGCGCCACGCCCGACGAACTTGGCTACGACCCTATGGTTACAATGAACGAAGATGACGGGTCGTACACGTACGAGATACCCCAGGCAAGTTTTATGGGACTGAGCATGCACGCCTCATAATCACTCCTGTTGTATCCCCAGAAAAGCGACGCGTGTCTCTGTCGTAAAAGAAGTCCATCCCTGAAGCCGCACATGGGCCTTTAAAGACGAGCAGCCACGAAGTTGTTATAAAATTCTAAAAGATTTGGCAGAGCACGCCCCGAGCGGGACTCTATACTGCATGCGATATTCGGAGACATCGAGAAGGCTTTTGCTTTTGAGGCTCCAGATAGACCTCAGACACCTGAAATGCAGCAGATCTACGACCAGCTAGCGCCGCTCGTCGCTGACGGCAGCTACAAGAACTATTTCATGACCATTATCACTGACTACAACGGAGCGTTCACCCACGCAATAGCGCCTGGGGCGGTATTAGCACACCACCCCTCCCATAGCACCGAGTCAATCTTACACAACGGACTCCGACGGTCTCCATAAATCTGAATCGCTCACACGGAACCAATACCATGTCATTTTCGAAGAGGTGTGCAATGACCTTGACCGAATCACGACCCTAGGCAAAGTCTTCACCGTCCTGACGCAGGTGCACACCTGTAAGTCATTAATATTTAATTGCAGTATGTCGCTCGCATCCAGCTTCTGACAACACCCTTTCTTTTACTTAAATTTTATTTAGCTCTGAAACTCCTGTTCAATACCAGGCTTTCCAAAGTACGAGGAAAGCGCGAATAAGGTGTACAAGCCGTACCCTGTGGTGGTGCATAACTTCCAGCACGATCTGAAGTGGGTGTTCTGAATCATACTCTACATGCTCATCGTCCGTGCTAAAGAGAGAAGGTCTCGGGCTTCGCATATAAATCTAAGCCGTTAGTCAGGAGAGAGGTTTGGGGCCGTGAAGCAAGTATAAGTATTTTAAATGTGTATCCAGCAACTGGAGAAAAAACGGCTGCTTATTCATGTATGTGGGGCCGGATAGTGGTGTATGTGGAAGAATAATAATAAATATAAATAAAAAGAGGGAGAGGGAGAAAAGGGAAGAAACCCTGATTCATCATATATACCACCTCTATATCATCCTTATTACTTGCTAGATATGCACATTACACTCTATAGCTATGGACAGGCTGTTCATTTGTCTGAGAATCCCAACTATTTCTTAGAAGTTAGCTTAATCGGGAGTGTCACTAGATACAACGTGATATCGTATGTCCTAGGTTGACGGGACAAAAAATGGGCGTCACAAGAAAATCGAACTAACGCCTCTGTACCGAATAGGTCTACTTACACACTACTTCCTAACGACGGAAACATCAATACCATTACACCAAATAATCTTTATTAAGCTTGTTTTAAAAAGTGTTATGTACTTGCATGCGCGGGATTCCATTTAAGGCAAGCTCCGCGCTAGATCACATGTGTGAGACGGGGGGAGAGCTGGGCCAGTTAAGTTGTTGCGCGTGGTTGCCTAACTCAAGTTCCAACCGTAACTGCTTCCAACTCCAATGAACCCCACAAACTCTTCAGGAACTGTCGACTCTGGGACCCCGTCATTATCTCAGAATGAGCACCAGGATGTCAATCAACCCGTGGATGAAATCATTCAAAAACACGCGGAAAACGTCATCAATGCATTGAACCGAAGCCAGAAAAACAGATGTGTTCCTATATCCCATTTGCCAAATGAACTCATTGCCGCCGTCTTTCTATGGGTCAAGGAAATAGTAGAGCAGGAGGCAGGCGTAATCTATGATGACCAGAACCGTGTTAGCCCGCTGGCCTGGATCACAGTCAGTCATGTCAGTTCCGGGTGGAGAGCGGTTGCATTGGATCTTGCCCAGCTATGGACTACAATTCCGCTATGGTGTTCTCGTTGGGCAAAAGAGATGCTCATAAGGTCAAAGCGGGCTCCTCTAAGAATCATATATGACTTTCGCAAATATCGATACTCTTTCAAGCTTCTCCAACAGGCTCTAGGTTGCCCAGAGGTACTCAAATCCTTGTATATTCGCAACATACCTGCCAAAGAAGAACTCATCCCAGCCAAAATAGAAGAGCTCATCCCAACGGGTCTCACCCAGCTAGAAACCCTAGTCCTGAACGGAATAAGAAGTCTTGATTACAATGACCATTTCCTCCTTCCAGCAAATACGTTGTCCGGAGCGGAGAAGCTCATTCAGTTGGATCTATCAGCCTGTAGGGTGAACTGGATCACTTATCTGCCATCGACTGTGACTACTCTCAAGCTAACATACGTCCACACACCTCTCCCATTTTCACGATTGATTGAGGCCTTGGAAGGCCTCCCGTTGCTTGAGATACTGATCTTGAACAATGCCATAGAATCATTCGAAATAGACGACTCTTCTTTGCGCCGAGTAAAGCTTCATCGAATCCAGCAACTATCCACCGTTTCATCATTAGACAAGGCCCTGGTTTTCTACCGGTATATCACATTCTCGCCAGATATCTCACTCTCCGTCGACATCCAGAATGCCAGGATTCTATCAACCTTTGCTGTCAACTTCCGCGAGCTGTGTTCAAGCATTTCCAAGCTATATGCAGGATGGTCATCCGATGCATCCTTTACAGAATTGTCCATGCAAGGCGTTTGGAAGTCAGATTATGGCGCTGAGTCCTTCTCAATATCATTATCTGGCTGGCCAGGTGTCAACAAATCCACATCACTGACTATGGACTTCACCATACTTCGTCGTGAAAATGACCTCTATGACTGTGATGATTTCGTGGAAGAAATTTTTAATTCCGGATTGCCTATACAAGATGTCACTGTACTGTCACTTGACAACATGCAGAATATGGCCTCAAATATTGCCATTGACCCGTCATTCCTTGCCCAAGCCTTATCCCACAGACTGCTTAATGTGACCCATATCAATGTTGACAGCACCTCATTCGGCATAGCTATGGACGCTCTACGGTACACGCAGGCAGAATCAGCGGAGAAGCTATGCTTCCCCAAACTATCAACCCTTCAAATTAACAGGCTTAGTATTGATTTCGTGCATGCGCAGTTATATAACTGTTTGAGTTTGCGCTACAAGTCTAACCAAGGAATTACCAAGCTTATCCTGAATGAATGCAATTATATATCGGACAGTGCTTCTTCGTTTCGGGAGTTTGTAGAAGATGTTGTTTGTCATAAAAGACAAGTATAACATAATGATAATGGCGACGATGTACATATTACATAGGTAGTAGATATCTTTATCTGGTAATCTTTTTGTAAGTCAGAAGATATGACGTAATAAAGATCAGTAGTCGCATTTAATATATATAAAAACTAGTTCCACCTCCACCGGCGGGCATGCATTTCTCGTCCTTGAAGTACAGATTAATGAGAGAACCACCCTCTGCTTGACTCACAGTACACCTGGGGCATGGTGTTTGTCGCAGTATGCGGTTGTGTGCGGGCATGCGGACGTTGGGGACTCGGGTGTGCGGGCTCAGACATTGTGGGTGCCGGTGTGGACGTGGACGTGGACATGGGCGCAGGGTCCGACAAAAGATGGGTTCGCTCACATGCCAAAGGTAATTAATCAATGCCGGGCCCCGACCAGCTAGGGCAAGTGTGGGCTGGGCTGGCTCGTCAGATGGCAGTGAATTCAGCGAGTCAAGTTAGTAGCTCATGCAGATATCCTACTGGAGCAGTCATCGTTGGAGCTAGGTGGTGCGCAGAGGAATGAACGGAGGCGCAGAGCGGTGCTGGTGCTGGTGGCCCATTATGCCTGTCCCAACAGCTGCCAATGTACAGGAAAGTAGAGAAGATGCCAAAATATTTATTATACAATTAAAGTGAGTAGGCGCAATCTCAAAAAATAGTCGTATCTTCATCTCACTTAAAATTGTCAAGACCTTTTGTACGCTAAAGTACTTATGTAGCGGGCACAATCCTGACTGCTTTAACAAGTTGCTTCTGTCAAGTTGACGCACATGGCTGCTGTCGCCGATGGCGTCGCGCGTCATGCAGCTGACCTAGTACGACTCCGAAGGCGGTCATGAACGCCTTCGCAGGTAGCTTTACATTCCGTAGCTGCCGGTGTCCAAGATGAAGACATCATCCATTCCTTGTTGGCAGTACTAATTGCCCTTTGCCCCAGGGTATCTCAACGCGGACGCCCCAACTACGCATTGGGTAGCGTCGGAGAGCTTATGCGTATGCAAATTGCTAAAGGGACTGCGCTCCTCGCGCTTGCACACTACATCATAATTGAAGCGGTAAATCGGCTGACACCGCAATACAATATAACCGCGCGATAACATACGACGACGTCTATTTTTAGGTACTCGAAGAAGATTCAAGAAACAAGTCGAGTGTTCCTCCTCCAAACACGCTGTCGGCGGAAGGTGCTGACCGTGGTCTGCTGGGCTGCCTGGCCTGAGTGGCCCATATGAGTTCATTACAATGACTTACTAACCATTACTTCATCGCACTGCTTCGTGCACAGAGCGGGTTTGAGTGGCCGGATGCACAGACTGGCCGTGCACTGCTATTGGTCTAAGCCCTAACGAAACGGCCGAGACCGAGTTATGCATCATTTCAGAGCCGGAGCTCGAAACCTAGCCGATTAATGACGACGCCAGTCGTCCCTATAAATACGGCCAGCCGGTATGTGAATCCCCCACTATTCCCAGGTCGCATCTACTAATAGTATCACTTCTTACGACTAACGACTTATAACATACTCTATACACAATGAAATTCACGAGCTTCACGACCATTGCCGCGACCCTCCTCCTCTCCGCCACCTCCATACTGGCATTACCCACTCTCGAGACCCGGGACGTCTTCGTTCCTCCCATCACATACCCTCACGCTGGCACCGTCTGGACGGTAGGCTCCCAACACACTGTTTCATGGGACACCTCCGACGCGCCCAAGCAAATAACCAACAAAATCGGGCAGATCATGCTCAGGAAGGGAGATTTTACAACGCCAGGTACGTCATCGCTTACTAGACATAGCATTCGCATACCAAAACTCATCGCGCGTTCAGTCATCCTTGCCTCGGGCTTTAATATTCTGCAAGGAAAAGTCTCCGTTACTGTGCCTTGGGTGCAGAATGGCAGCGACTACCAGCTCGTCTGTAAGTACAGTTTTGAATGAGATGAAAATGTGGCTACTGATAAACGCGACGCAGTGTTCGGCGATTCCGGAAACTTCTCGCCCGAGTTCACTATCCAGGGAAGCAATAGCATATTCTGATTCTCCTATCTCTTCATGACGACATAATTCGCTCACGACACGGACAAAATAATGACTAATTCGAACACTTGGATTTTACTTTTCTCTACATATGCAAGTTGTAACACCTCGTAGTGTGCTCGGTTTTCGGGATTGCACGGACACGTTCTCACTGTACAAAACAAATTTGGCATTTTCGTTCTACTTTACTGTACATTGCCTGCTATTTTTTACCATATGGTTCACACTTCCAGTACGAGAACTCTCACAATAATTGTACTGTATTGTTATCGATCATTTCGAATGGATCTGCTTTTTCCCATTTGGTTCTGTATGACGCGAATGTTGAGCAGCTCCAGCAAGGGGGGATAAAATAATGAAAACGTACAGGTGAACCTGCTTAAAATAACTCTACATCGTCGTCAGAAGTCACCCAATGGTTGCCTTCAGAAAGGTCGGAGTTCGAGGAGGGAAAAGCCACATCAGGGATTTCATCCCAAATAACATCTGCCACGATCTCCCGCAGCGAGGCAACCCCGTCCAAATGCACATAATTGCAGTCAACTAGCACAAGCTTGGTGATTTGTGCATTATGTTCGCACCGGAAAATCAAACAATCTCTCAGCATGGAGATCACCCTACCATCCTGTACGGTCTCCCAACCGAATTCGACCCCGTCAAGTTCGAGGGTAGACAGATTTGGAAAGCATAGCCGCTCCAACGACCCAACAACCGGACATCTGATAATGTCTAGAGCTAGGTCGAAGGACACATCATCAGTCTTGATATGGGATACTCTGGGAAGGCGGTCTAAAGTTTGGGCAAGAAGCGATCCTTCGAAAGATATGTCAACTCCATCTTCGAGGCCGTCAAGAGATATTTCATTGACATTTCGCACAGGCAATCCGGAGTCGAGCAATGCTGTTAAGATATCACTAGAGTCAGAGGCGGTTTCTCCGTCCATGGCAATGTTGAAAGATAGTGATGCCAACCAGTGGTGGTTTTTACCTGAGGGAGAAAATAAAGAAAGCGATAATGACTCGGCATCAAGCGCATAACCTTTATGTATGAATAACGTTTCAAAGGACGTGTCGGATGACCAGTTCTCATACAGCTTGCCAACGCTTGTAAACAGTTTGCGAATGCTGGTGGTGAAGGTCGACTGACTCCTGGTTGTCTCCGTTTCGATGGAGAGTGCGATATCCGGTGAGAAAGTGATATAGCGAAAGAACAACAGCGCCTTGTCTACCGAGGAGATGGTGGACAGTTCCCGAAGTCGGTGGAGCTTTACACGGTGCAAAGAGGAGTCCCCGACTTCGAATGATTCCATGACATTGTCCAAGTCCAGTACCTCAAGTGACTGGAGGGTTTCTAAGGCCTCGATCAATCGCGAAAACGGAATTGGAGAAGGTGTTTGAACGTTATCTAGCCTGAGGACAGTGACAGACGATGGTAGATAAGAGATCCAGTCCATCCTACAGGTTGATAATTCCAGTTTAACGAGCTTTTTAGCCTTGGACAAAATATCCGCGGGAAGGAGAACATGAGTATTACGGCCAACCTCTCCACTGAGGGTCAGCCTTTCCAGTTGGATTAGACCAGTTGGGATAAGGTCTCCTTGTTTCTCGGGTATGGCGTCAATAGACACGTTTTTGAGCACCTCTGGGCGATCTAGAGCGTATTTGAGCAGTGCCAAACAGTAGCGCTTCTCCCGGAAGTCGTATTTGATTCTCAGAGGAGCTTGCTTTGAGCGTTTGACCATCTCTTTTGCCCAATGAGCATTCCAGAGGGGTATTGCAGTCCATAGCTCTGCAAGATTTAAAGCAATCTCCCTCCAACTGTAACTGACATGACTAACTCCGATCCACGCTAGCGGGTTTTTATGCCCCGAAAAACCCCGCACCTGCTCTACCGTTTTCTTGACCCACAAAAAGACGTCGGCCATGACTTCATGCGGTAAACAAGATATGGGAACCCGTGTGTTTCTCTGCCGTTTCAAGGCAATAACTTCGTCTGCGCGCTTTTGAATGATTGCGTCCATTTGCTTTAGTTCCTCGGCAGTTGCGTGTACATATCGACACAGTGACGAAGTCCCATAGTTGACAGGGCTTGAGAAGGCTGAAAGATCCATTGGAGCTGGAAGTACCGAAGGTATGGCCGCTCAGAATCGACGTAGTTCTGGTTGAGAAATCGCGCACAGCGGACAAGGGCACGTGCGCAGTCAGTCATGCGCTCCAGACTCCGGCGTTAAAAGCATCGTCGTCCAATCGTCGTCTCACCAAAAGTTTCTAAAGCATCCGGTCAACCCACATATGTGTTGATATCTGTGCACTTCAAAAAATACTTAACCAATTATATATTTTGTATCATGTTTTACGATAGTCACAATAATTCAACGGTTATCCATCATACCAAGCAAGGGATAATGCGCGTCGGTCGACCAGATAAGCACAAAAAGAACACCCTCAGATTAGTTTTTATCTAGTAAAAGCAAAAGGTCTAGGAGAGACATCAGATCTCCCCTTAAAGCTCGCGAAAAACGGCAAACAACTTTATCCCAAGTGATCTCTCCATTCCACGCGGCGCGCTCAATACGAGCGTCCGAATAGCGTCCACCTCTTCGCGTCCTTGCCGCAAGCCGTGCACTTCGTCTTGCCCTGCTCGATGGGGCCCCAGCGTTCCTGGTCGAAGGGAATGCAGAGCGACTTGGCGCCAGCAGATGGAGCGCGCTCGTCTTGCGGCTCAGAACTATTATTATTGGCGGTAGCTCAGTATCTTCAAAGGTAAGAAGAAGAACAAAGAAAGGGCACTCACGCTCGTCCACTGCGCTCCTTGATATCGTCTTCGCACACCTCCTCCTCGCACCACGGCAGGACGACGACGTTCTTCGCGTCGAGAGCGGGGACGATTTGGTCCCACTCTGACACCTTGATGATATGCGCATCGTACGTCTCCTTTGCGCGAGCGAACATCTCGCTTTGGATCGACTCGAGCAGGCCAGTGACGGTGCTCTCGATGCTGCTCAGCGCGGCAGGGGCCTTGGCGCCCGTGTCGCGACGTACAGAGAGCGTCTGCTCCTTCGCAATATCGTTCGGTCCGATCTCGAGGCGCAGAGGGACACCCTAAAAGTACCATTAATAATATGTCCAAAATGAAAGGAAGGTGAATACATACCTTCTGTTCCCAATCGTTGAACTTGTATCCTGGGGTGTAGCCTTCGCGCAAGTCAGCCTTTGCGCGCACGCCCACCTTCTTCAGCCTCTCTGCGAGGTTCTCGCACGCCCCGTTGATAACGCTGCGCTGCTCCTCGGTCGTCCTCGCGGTAATACCGCATGGGACAATGACGACCTGCACGCTCGCGACGCGCGGGGGGAGTACCAGGCCCTGATCGTCTCCGTGGACCATGACCATCACACCAATCGCACGCGTCGACAGACCCCACGAGTTCTGCCAAACGTAGCTCTTGGTGCCCTCCTTCGCTGGGTCCTCGACGAAGATATTGAACATCTCCGGGCGGGAGAAGTTCTGTCCGAGGCAGTGAGAAGTACCCGCCTGGATCCCGCGCCCGGAGGTCGGGATGAAGCCCTCAATGGTCGTCGTGTACAACCCGCCCGCGAACTTCTCCTTCTCGCTCTTGACACCGGGGATAACAGGGACCGCAAGTAGGTCCTCGTATACGCGCCTATAGAGGTCGAGAATGTCGCGTACCTCAGTGTCCGCCTCTGCCTTAGTTAGGTGCGCGGTGTGGCCCTCTTGCCAGAGGAACTCGCGCGTGCGGAGGAACGGTTGCGGGTTCTTGAACTCCCACCGGACGACGCTGTTCCACTGGTTCAGCTTGAGCGGCAGGTCGCGGTGGCTCCGGATCCACTTGGCGTAGTACGGGTACATGACAGTCTCTGACGTCGGGCGAATCGCGATGGGCTCCTCGAGGTCGGACGTTCCTGCCCTGGTAACCCATGCGACTTCGGGGGAGAAACCCTCAATGTGGTCCTTCTCACGCTCGAGGACCGAGGCAGAGACGAACATGGGGAAGTACGCGTTTTGCACGCCGAGTGCCTTGATCTGGCCATCGAACCACGCCTGGATGGCCTCCCAGACGCTATACGACCAGGGCTTGAGGATGTAGCATCCACTGACGCTGTAATATTCGATCATGTCGGCTTTAAGCAGAACCTATGATATGTCAATCTTCGTCAGTTAGAAACATGTAGCTACGCACATTCGTGTACCATGTTGGGAAATCGACGTCCTTGCGAACACCAATAGCGATTTGCACGGCACCCTCGATCCGTGCGGATTGCCCTGCAGCAGGGGCGGCGGCAGCGGTGGCTGGGGCAGGAGTGGCCGCAGGCGCAGCAGCGGCGGTAAGGTCAAGGTCTTGCACTTTCGTTTCCGCCGTCTCAAGGCTCTTGAGGTATGTCTCGATGTCCTTTCCAGCAAGGAAGACAGTCTCGCTGGAAGAGTTCGCGTGCACTGCAAACGTGGCGGAAGACGACGCGATCGATGGATCGAGCACAGTGACCACCTTCCCGAACGAACTTGGGGTAAGCGAGAGCGGGGATACTTCCCCAGAATAAGCTTGCGTGTATAAACCAGACAGCCTGGGACGTACGTGAGTTCTTGTCCAGCCCGAAAAACTCCTTGAGCAGATCCTCCGACGCTAGCCTCAGCTCCTTCAGATTGAGCTTCTTCCCGATGGCACCCGCGTTCGTCTCCGTCTCTTCTCGCGCAATGACGACCACGGGGACGGGGGTGGCAGTTTTGGCTGTCTTCGGCTTGTATACGAGCGTCTTGACGATCTCAAAGGCCGCCGGGGCAGATCCCGAGGCGGCGAGGGCGTCCTTCCACTCTGCAGGGGACGCCGTGTCCGCGTGCTTGAGCACAGTAGGGGTAATTGTAAGCCCTTTCAGCTTTTGTGTTATCTCTTCGGTCATGGTGAGCGGGGTGGTGGTGGCAAAAGATGAGAATGAGCGGGCGGAATGAAAATGACAATTTTGTTTTGGCAGCTTTAGCCCTAATCCTGACTCGAGTTTTGCCGGTCTTCTGACTCTTATCGATAGTATCAGATGGCGGTGCTGGACTTTCAGGAGGACATGGGGAAGTCGCGTCAGCTTTTCAGCATGACGCGCTGCGAGCATATGGGCCTTGCTGGCAGTGGTGATGGTGAGGTGGTCAACCTAGACGCCGTCGCTTAGATAAAATTTTGTTCAGCCCTATCAACTTCCTCGGGCTAATCTTACAGAGGCGCCCGCGCATACCTGATGCTATTTCTGCATCACGGGCCTATGTCTCTCCACATACGCGCAAGTTTTCTTACGTTTCCATGATTGTAAAATCTTATGGTACAGCTTCTGACGCCAAACGGCGAGCAAGGGACGGCAAGAGGCAAAAATTCTATTTATGGTCTTAACAACCAGTCCTAGTCAGCGACCATGCATGAATGCCTTTCGATTCACAATTGTTGGTGATGGAAAATGGAGCCGGAATGTAGTTGTCTGGTTTGAAGACAAGACTTGTCACGCACCCATATAAAATGCCTTGCTGTCGTTGCCTGTCAGTCTGATCGTTTCTTGCAACGTTTGTAACTTGTTAACGTGGCTGCGATTTCTTCTGACATTGCGATCCAACTTGATCAATAATCCCCTAAGTCAGGGCGTTAATTACGAGTATCATAAGCATACTGCAAAATAGTGAACAGTACGAGAAATAATACAATTTTGAGTCAATAGCAAGAGGGGAAAGCCCGACACATCAGCCGATCGTGTTTCAAACTCAGTGCAGGAGAAATTCAACCTCAGATGTTGCTTCCGAAGGCAATCCGAAGGTCACCTACAGGCTACAGCTGACCGGTCGAAGAAATTCAATGGCAACGTGGAAAACACACCGTCGGATCTCCGCATCTGTGATTTCCAGAACAATCGATTGAAGTGTGCGCTAAACAGAAGTACTTCGTGAGTATTGCCAGCTCGTGTTGATATCGTATTAACGAATCATCCGAGTTCGTAAAGGTCATATTAAAAAAGAAGAAGAGTTAGGGCGCTTATTTCTGATCTACTTCTCTGGAAATATGGTGAATGAAGCAACGGGGGTTTGAGCTCTTCCTGCCAACTTCCTGCAATGTCCTGTCGCAGTTCTATTTTAGGCGGCGATAAAGCAACTCTCGTCGGCTATTCCCGTGTTTATTGGCGTCTCTTCTTGGTCTCCTCTTCCAAGTCTCTCTTCAAGTCTTCTCCCATCGTTTCTTCCTCTTCCTTGTCTTATAATAAAGCTACCTTCTAGGGTGACTTATACGCTAACATGCCCCGCACTATCGGCCCATAGTACTGATCATTACCGCAAACAGCCTACGCCTTGTGTAATGCTGTCGGTCGCCCATCTTCCTCATTTAAGTACACGACGCAGATCACCATAATAGAACACCACTGAACCCGGCCAATTACGAGTTCCGGACGATATAATTTAATGGATCTCAAGCAGGCGTGTTCTTCACTTCTCCGCCTCATGGCGCTCTCGTGAGCGATTAAGTCGCCTCCTTCGTCCTGTGAGATATCCAGCAGGCTATAATACACCAAGTCTACCACGTCAACAAGCATTAGTGTGCATTTTGGTCCCCTGGAAACACCCATGGAACGTCATCATGTTCAGCTTGTCGACGGCAATCTCGTCCTCGACCTCACCGTCCCATCGCACATCGTCCCAAAAGACAAGGCCCATGTCGAGGAGTTTTCCAAGATGCGGTACACAGCGGCGACATGCGACCCCGACCACTTTATATCATCGAAGTACTCCCTACGGCAGGCCAACTGGAATCGGCCGACAGAGCTATTCATCGTCATGACTATGTACAACGAAGACGAGGTGCTGTTCACCAAAACCATGAATGCGTAAGTTTATTATAGCTTTGACTGCCTGTCTGCGAATTTTGATCTCGTCTGCCAGCGTCATCAAAAACGTGGCTCGGATCTGCAGCCATGGCCCCTCCGATGTGTGGGGTTCCGACGGATGGAAAAAGATTGTCGTATGTGTCGTATCAGATGGGCGGAGCAAAGTAAATAAGCGTACTCTTCACGTCCTGAGCTTGGTACGCATATGCGCTTGAAGCACGTCTCCTTATATTTCTCAACTTCGCGACAGATGGGCTGCTACCAAGAAGGTGTCGCCAAGGACTCTGTTGGGGGCGAGGATGTGACCGCCCACATTTACGAGTACGTCGAGGTCTTCATTGCTTCTCGCCCTTCTCAGAACCTGCCTTCTCAAGATACACGTCAACCGTCGTCGTGACGGAGACGGGCGAAGTGTCCCCTGGGCCTGTGCCAGTGCAAATTCTATTTTGTCTGAAAGAGCAGAACAAGAAGAAGCTGAACAGCCATAAATGGTTCTTCAATGCATTCAGTCCCATCATTAAACCCAATGGTAGGCATACACTTCTGACGAAAAGCTTAAAATTAATCTTCGTTTTATTATTAGTATGTGTTCTGCTTGATGTAGGCACCAAGCCTACACGGACCTCCATCTACGAGCTCTGGAAATGTATGTGTTATTTTTGTCCCTGAATAGAGCCCAATCTGATCAATAATCTAGGCTTCAACAAGCATGAGAACGTGGGCGGCGCCTGTGGGGAGTGAGTTCTTTTCTTTGGTCATTCTTGAACGAAACGCGTTTCTTATGTCCTCTGCGTAAAAAGGATCTGTGTGGACTCCGGTCGTTATTGTTCACTCGTTTTCACATCACCTCTAGTTGCCTCCCAGAATTTCGAGGTGAGTTCTCAACACTCTGATGTTCACTCTGCTGATATCCCGTATGATTGTGCTTTCAGTACAAGATGTCCAACATTCTGGATAAACCGCTTGAGGTACGTATTTGTTATCTCCCCTCCACTTCATAGTCCAAAAGTCTTATTACTTGCGGTGTGTCTACAGAGCGTGTGCGGCTACATCAGCGTCTTGCCTGGCGCATTTAGTGCATATCGTTACAAGGCTCTTCAAAATAGTGTAGACGGGACTGGTCCTCTAGAATCGTACTTCAAGGGCGAAACGATGCATGCTGGTGGAAGTGGGACTGGGCTTTTTGGTACGTAGAGCTGTTGATTTTCATCAAATCATATTCTGTTTACTCACAGAAACTACCAGAGAGGAACATGTATCTCGCAGAAGATCGTATTCTTTGCTTTGAGATCGTCACCAAGAAGAGGGAGGCCTGGATGTAAGTGTCATTATTGTCCTTCAAGGAGCGGCGAAACTCATCTGCCCTCAGTCTCAAGTATGTCAAAAGCGCGAAGGCTTCTACCGATGTACCTGCCACTGTAAGTTTACGATCTATCTCTAATCAGGGAGTAGTCGTGACTCACCGATTTCTTGACTGCCAGGTCCCAGAATTTATTTCACAGCGTCGGCGTTGGTTGAACGGCTCGCTGTTCGCGTCTATCCATGCCACTGTGTTCTTCTTCAGAATCTGGACGTCTGGACAAAGCCTACCTCGCAAGATAATTCTGCAGGTACGAACCAGATATTTTATTTATCTCGAAGTTTACTAACCAAAGTACCTAGCTCGAGTTCATCTATAATGCGATTCAGCTTTTGTTCACATGGACATCGTTAGCCAACTTTTACCTATCTTTCTTCTTCGTAAGATCTTCTCTCAATCAGCAGCACATGTTACAATTGGTCGTCTGAACTTCTCGTTAGCTTGTCTCATCGGCAACTGCTGATCAAGAAGGCGCCTTCAACTTCCTTGGCCACGGAGCTGGGAAAGCCGTGTTTGAAGTCTTCCTTAACCTTTACATCGGCCTCATCTTCCTCATACTAGTCTGTTCGTTGGGTAATCGGCCTCAGGTAATCGATTTATTTTTTATTTGGTTTACTTATGGGCTAACGTCGAGTATAATAAGGGTTCAAAATGGACGTACATAATTGCTATAATCCTCTTCGGGCTGTGCAACGTTATTGCGCTGTGGTGTGCAGGATTTACACTGTATCTTGCGGTTCCCCATAACGCGGCGGGATGGGAAGATTTTGGAGCGTGAGTGTTCTCAATAGGTGTATCTCACACGTAAGGCGGCTAAATCGTATCTGTCGGTGACCTAGGTTGTTCAAGCAGAATAAAACTCTACAAGAAGTGACCATCGCGTTCTTTGCAACATACGGGTTGTACCTCATAAGCTCACTCATCCACTTGGAACCCTGGCACATGGTCACCAGCTTCGTACAATACCTCTTCTTCCTTCCATCCTACGTGAACATTCTCATGATGTACGCGATGTGCAATCTACACGACGTAACCTGGGGCACCAAAGGAGATAACGGCGCACCAAAGGACCTCGGCGGCGCTAAGAAAATTAGTAAAACAGAAAACGGCGAAGAGGTCATGGAGGTCGAGCTTCCTGCTGCACACGATGATGCTGATATACGTTGGGCGGCGGCGAAAGCTGCGTTGAAGCACAAGCCTCCGGAGGAGAAGGCGCATCGTGATGCTGCGACTAAGCAGGCCGACCACGACAGAAACAGTAGAACGAATGTCGTACTTGCTTGGGCTGGAACAAATATGTAAGCTTGTCTATTTTCCAGCGATACGGAGCTAAAGTTAACCCATGTTATGCAACAGGATTTTGATCGTCATCTTCACGTCGACTGCGTTCAACAACTGGGCAGCAAAGCACATCAACACCTCGAAGGACAACGCGTTTAACCCTTACCTGACCTTCTTATTCTATGCTTTGTACGTTACACAGTGGCCACAGAGGTCGTAATATTTGCTGATATGTTAATGACAGCGCTGCTCTCTCCGCTGTTCGTTTCTCGGGCTCGCTTCTATATCTCATTCTCCGTCTTTTCGGCCATTAGAAGTAACTTTGAGCGCCTTCCTATATACTCGCTGAGTATATATCGAGTCGTGTCATTTCTTGAACGATTATTGTATTAGCGTTTCTACCTGTGTACCCGTATAATATGTAGAGTATGTATTTGTGATGTTCTTATTGGCAATAGACGAAGTACAAGTTGTATGAGCCTTGAGACTACGTGCCAGAAAGAATGAGCAAGTTATTCGGAGTGTCAGCCGGCTGCGGGACTTCGGGTCTCCAAGAGAGAAGAAGCTCGAGTTGAGGCGATGACTGCCAATTGCCAAGTTCCAACAGCTGAACTTGTCCGGAAATGGATTTGGAATCCTGGATATGTGTTACAACTTCATTCCAAATCCAATTTTGCCGAAAATCAATTTCCTGTACGCACTCCAATTTACGGTGCAACAGACTAAATACTAGTACATGGATCTAAGATGATAGTACCTGTACACTGTACAGTCACCATCAGTGTAAAAAGTCAATTAACTTAAATCTGTAGTTTAAATCGCATAAAACAAAAAGAGGCCATTTCTCTCTGTCTGGGAGTCGAACCCAGCTTTCGCGCGTTCAGTGCTTAATAAAGCAATGACAGGCGCGTGTACTAACCGATATACTAACAGAGATACATTTCGGTATAACTTGCTGGTTTGTATCACAATTGCGTTTTCTAATTTTTACCTAGCAAAAACGCCATACTTACCATACTCAACCCACTCAACGCCGACTGGAGATCCTTGTAAAATCATTAGCCATTTCAATTATCAAAATATCCTCGAGTGCTGTTTGCCACCTGCTCGAGTCATGGTCGGCCACAAATCGGCCAGCCGTCTTCAAATGTCATGAGGATGCTCACACCGGTCGTTTTCCGTTAAGATCGCACCGTTTTTACTCTATTAAATACCCAGTCAGCGATCTGGGGAGCAGCTTCCACATCCCCTGCCCTTCAGAAACTTCAATAGAACCTCTAGAACCAGAGTATGACGCCTGCTGAAGAAATATCAATGCATCAAATCCCGATCCCAGCATCCGAAGCAGACGTTGCTAAGTATGCGCAAATCCGCCTGGCGACGTTGAAAACAAATCCAGAAGCCTTCAGCTCGACCTTTGCAGAAGCCTCCCTTTTCACTCCCGAGCAGTGGAAGATGAGAGTAGAAACTCGAGGACGAACTACATTCGCCGCCTGCCGAATTGCGACCAACTCTGAGTCAGGCGCCGATTCACGATCAGACAGCACGGAATGGGTAGGAACGCTGTCATTGCTACACCCCGATCTGCTAGAATCTGCGCCAATCCCAGTTGCGAAGATTCCGCGCGTTGCAGACGCGATTGCCAGTGGGCAGTTGATTCGATATATGATAGTTGGATTATGGGTTCACCCTTCCATGAGGAGAAAGAGCGTTGCAAAATCTTTGATTCAAGCTGCGTTGGACCTTGTGAGCTCTGAACAGCGCGATAGTAAAAGGCCTAGCATCGATACCATGAGGACACCCAAGAAAATGGTTTTGCTTGTTGTTCATGAAGGGAATCATGCCGCAAAAGCTTTATATGCGAGTATGGGTTTTAAAGAGGAGACGGATTGCGAGAATATCGAGAATGGTGCATGTGCTATGACGAAAATTATCCAGTAGCTTAACTGGCGTAGAATATTGAATCATACATGTACCACTGTCAAAAAAAAACATGCCAGCGGTACTCAGCCCTTGGGTAACTGGAATAGGCTAGTGTTCATATCTATGAAGATAACTCTGCTGTTTGGTACAAGAATATTGCATCTTCGTAATGTTTCGAGTGTGTATGTGATGTCTTGAAGAAGGCCTAACAAGAAAAAGTGGTATAAATTAATGACTACATTCAAATGCAACAACACGGCCTGTGGATCCATATATTACCACAGCCTAGAAGGTTCAACACAACAAGCTTCACTCCTCCACCAACCCGCAAATAGCACACGAATCACCCATATGGAATACAGCTCTTCAGATAACAACGGTGCTACGCCTTGAAGATCAGCTTGTTGAGCCGTAGTCAGCGGACGTGCCCACATACGAAACACTCGCCATCGAGGTGCTGGGCGTCGGGGTGTGTTTAGGCGTTTTCTTACCGCGAGAGATGATTCCGAAGGCGGTGAACGGCGAGCCAGGAATAGGAATCGAGATACTGGAGCTCGGCGTCCGAGTTTGCGCGGTTGCAGGCATGAGCGAGCTGGGATCTGACAAGCGAGAACGCGCGTTACTGTTGTTGTTGTTTGAGCCGCTAGTGCTGCCTGATGGCGTAGGGAAGCATCCGATGCCACTTGCATCAGCCTGCTGGGCGTGCAGGTGCTGCAGCTGCATCTCCAGCTCGCGCCTGGCCGTATCCACGTCGCTGCTCACCGCCACCGCCGCCGCCCCGAGGCCTACGTCAGACCACGGACCCTGTGCGCCGGAAGTCAGCAGGTGGTCCTCGAGCTCGCGCGAATCAATCCGGTGGTGCTGATAGTGATGCGCCGCACGCTGTTGCGCATGCGCCGGCCCTTGCTTGTCCATACCCATGCCCGCACCTGAAACCGCAAGCTCTCCAGCCGGAACGTTGCCAGGCTGTGAAACGGCCGCTGGAACAAGGCCAGATCCTGCCCCTCCGGGCCCGCCCCCTCCGCTGCCCGCGCGATCCGTATCGTCTGACATATCGGACCGCCTGCGCGCAAGCGTCTTCACCCAGCTCAGCTTCGCTGACGAGCGGGCGGACGACGGCCGCGAGCCCGCCGCATCCAGCCCCGAGGCACCGGCCGCCCCGTACTCCTCCATGGTCCCCGCGCTGTCCTGCCGTACAGGGGAGGTACGCCGGATGTCAAGCACCTCATCGTCCAGTGGTGGCTGGGGCGGCATCTTGCGGATGCGGATCGGCGACACGCTGGGCGCGTCCGCGCCCTGCAGTTGCTGCTGCGAGCTCGAGCCCACACTGCCTTTCCGCACCTCCTCCAGCGCCATGGTCATTGCACTCGCGAGCTTGCGGGGCTGACGCGAGCGCGATTCGCGCTCGGGCGAGGACGTACGTGTCGTCGGGATAGAGGCCGACGAGCCACCACCGATATAGTCTCCGAAGTATGAACGCGTCTTCTGTTTCTTCTTCGCCTTCGGTTCCTCCTTTTTCTTCACCTTCCCGACAGGCACAGGCGGAGGCGATGGAGAGGTCCGGACGTATGGGATATGAGGCGGCTCGCCGCCCTCGTGTGGGCGGTAGCTCATGCGATATGCACGCAGCAGACGACGCCTCGCCAGCCCAGGCGACGACCGCTCATCATCAGAGGAAGAAGAAGACGAGCTTGACGTCCGTCCATCCTCGTCATCCGAAGAGCTAAGATTCCCGCGTGAATCTGGACGCGCATACCTAATCGGTGATGGACTTCGGGAGAATGCAGAGTAGTCCATGTCGTCAATGTACACTTCTATAGGCGTTAATGGTGGCTCCATATCCACTCCCTTGTAACCAAGCGCATCTGGATCACCTTCGCCGTCGTCGGTAAACGCCGTGAGCGGGTGGGAATGCATGGGCGCCTCAACCGAGCAAGTTTCTTCGCATTCCTCAATCAGCACCTCGGCCGTTGTCGGTGGAGTTGTCCCAGGAGAGAAAGTCGTGCCCGGAGAGAACGTAAATGCATTTGTTGCGTCGGTTGTGGCCGATGCGGATGAAGAAGATAAACCCGAGAGCGGCCCTCGTGAAAATGCAGGTTGAGAAGGCAGGATCCACGACGCAGGCGGCGAAGATGGGGGGGCAATGGGGCGTGTTCGCAATCTCAATGGTGCCGCTCGTGGGGAGGGAGGCTGGGAATGAGCGAGCCGCCACGCACCTGTACCGAACTCGGGCCCTGAATCGTAAGCGACGTCTGCTATGTGCGTTTGCAAAGCCAGGGTTCCGCCCGTTGTCCCGAGCGAGTCCAACGTCGCGGCGTGTGTAATGGGTCGCGAACTTCCTCTGGTTGGCGACGGTATGCTCCGCGGCAGTCTAGTCCTGGAGTTCGCCCTAGAGCTACGTCCACCTACCGGTGATGCAGGACGGGAGCCCAGGGGCAGGACCCTCGTTGATGAATGGTATGAGTCAAGTGATCTGTCCCGCTTTGGCTGACGCGACTGTGATCTCACCCTGCCTGCTGAGGGACTGATGGGCAGTGGGCTCGAATCCTGCCGTCGAGACGCCCAAGCAGAACTGACGTTCTCCGCAGGGGAGAAGGCTAGTGTCGTTGAGTGGGCAGTACTCCCGGCACGGGTGGTCGACAAATTCGTAATGATGCCCGGAGTGGTCCTAGGGCGCTTTATCGTGGCTCCTACGGGCAGACCAGACAGTGATGAAGTAGCGAATGTAGGCAAAATGATGCTTGTCGGCTTGCTGCTGAGCAAATGTGACGATGGGGGTGCTCGGGGCAGAGGCCGCGCAAGGTTTGGCGGCTGGTTGATAGGGGAAGGATCTGATTTTGAGGTATAGTTTGCTACTAAAGGTTGATAGCGCATGCTTAGGCTTTGATTATGGGAAGACCGTTGTGGCGTAGGCTGTGTGATGAGCACCTTTGAGGTGGGAATGGACGATGCATACAGCTGGATTGGGGAGGTTGTAGAGGCCACGATGTCGGCACGAGGTCGCGATGGACCAGCCACGGCGTTGACCTGTCGCGAACTACTAGCGACGACGCTCATGGACGGGGAGGAGTCTAGAAACGAGTTGTGATACTGGCTTGAAGTAAGGACAGACTACTTACGTTGAGCCGGGTGCAATCCTGGCGCAGGTATCACTGCAGCCGCCGATGATGAAGGAATTGTGAGGCCGGACGCGATAAATGGTGGCGAGTGCTCTGCAAAAATAAGGAGTTGTGATGTTAGTCATAAAACAAAGCTGGGTATCGACCTACGTTTTATTACGGGCGTGGACGGTGCTGATGATGAAATGTTATGGGTTTCAGGGTAATGAGAAGATCGAGCGACGGCGCTAACATGTTTATGGGATTCATTTCCGTGTTTGGGGGAGGTTGTCGGTGATACAAAGTTATTCGTGGCATCTCTGGGTAAAACACTGGCCAAATTCCCCGAGCCCTCCCCCGAGTCTGTGGTCGCCTTCGTTAGCGAGGGCGCGTTGTTCATCTGAGGCCATTCTTGAATCACGACGGAAGGTAGCGGCTGCTTGTTGGGTATCACCGCTGGTGCCTTTGTCCGCGCTGCTGAGCCAATGTCTAGACGAGTCAAACTCGGCCCAAGTCGCACAGGCGACGCTGCACTTTTTCGGGACAGCGGAAACCGCTGGATGCGCTTGCCGCCAGGCAAATCCTTGTTCATTTCGGGCTCCGTCTCGAGATCGTATATCGTGTGCGCCAGTGGCTCCAGTGATGGCGAAAAGGACAAGGGTGTGATCGCGCTGGGCGATGACGGGGCCGTGTAACTGTGGGTAAATGTGCTGTCGCCATCGTACGAGTAGTTGCTCGCTACGGCCGCCGACGACCATGTCGACTTGTCGTCCCCGGCCGACACGGTTCTCGTGCCCCCACTCCCACCCGCCCCAAACAGGCTGCGTAACCGCGGGCTGCTCATCGTGCGTGCTGCTCCGTCTGCACTCTCACCCTCCCCTGTTTCAGAGCCGGCTGGCATGCGCAACGCCTCTGGAAACCCAGAGACAGAGAGCGGCATCTGGCGTCTTGTTGTCGAGGAGTTTGAGGACTAAACGGATGGCAGCATGGAGGCAAATGAAAGAAAAAGGATGTTAAGAAAACTGGAGATATCACTGCTGGTGTCACCTTTTCTTTTCATATTCCTTACAAATTTGAGCGCGAATCTCGATGCTGATGCCCCCATCCGGAAGCGACTTTTCGCTACGATATCCGCACAGATAAGGCTAATGAACGCACATCAAGGAGCATCAATCACATCAATTTCTCAAACACGTCGTCTTCCTTGCCTTTTCTGTCCCGTTTCTCGCTGAATTCTAGTGTAGGGGCGCGGAGCGCAGGGAACTCCAAGGCAGAATCGGTCTGTACGTCCATCGAGCAGGTCTTTAGCCAGGTTGAGATACCACGCGTATATGGTGGCCCAGAGCAAGAATCCGTATCCTGGCAATTTGCCCCTATAGTGCTGAGACCTGCTGAGGCCCGCTCGCTTCGTTATGTATGTAAAATAAAGCCAAGGCGTCGCAGTCCGCGCACATGTCAACTGCGGTCCTGCAGTGGCAGCCAGCAGCATATACCTATTTTTGTAAATACGAAGAAAACAAAGGGATACCCAGGAGACCGATAGATTTCCGGGGTCTTTCTCACAATCATCTGACGCAACCGCCGTCGCGGCATTTCCTTCCCTGGCCGAATGCCGTGCAGCGGCATCACTCGGCATCACGGCATTTTCTCTTTATTACCCAACATGAGAAACTGGTTCCTCCCAATAGAGTCGTCCGGTGCTTCGCCTTTGATGCATTCCCATGCACGCAGATCATGGCAGGCGGAACCGGCGGCTGCGTGCATACAGTATCTGCTCTTCAGGGGACCGAGTACTGTGCATTCTGCTGTGGAGAAATGGTGGGCACTGGGCAGCGCGTATCCCGGATGAGCACACCATCCGCTGCTGGAGGCGAAGTCGTGCCACAATACTATCACTGGGGAATGGAAAGTTGAAAATAGCATGGCTGACCAGGTGGTGGGCATCAAAGAATGCCATAATACATAGATTCTTGAAAATACATATGATACTTCGATGGAATGGATTTGTTCTTCTGGCAATAGTTTTCATTCCGCCAGTTTGTCAACATAGCCGGTGAGCGGAGTAATGGCGCAGACACGCGTCTACTACGTATCCAGCTTTTACTAAATGCAATTGACTTTCACTCATGTTACTTCGCTACCGACTTCAGTGATTCCGTGAGAACAAGGTCGCTGATCAGGCGATAGCGATGTCCCGAATGTATTTTCAGTGTATATTACTACTCTACCCATGACCTTTGCGTTCAAATAATATGCTGTAACTGTGTGGTATAGGGTGGTATGGGGAGCGGACATCAAATGTCGGTGAGGTGAATGACACGTAGGGGCTCGTCTGCAAGGATAGCTCGGAAGAGACGAGCACAAACTTCACCTTCCGGCTATAAGAGTACCCATACTCCTTACTACAATCGCCGCCTGAGAGATAATGTAAAAGGTAATCATCTTCTTATTCTTTTGTAATCATGACAATCCTCTTGGTTCTTTTCTTGATATCTGACCTAAGCCAACGGGCGGACTGCCGGCACGAGCAAGCCAGAACGATAACTATAAAAAGGCACATAAAGGGTATTATTAGCTCGCTTTAGTCTCGTACAACAGGCTTACACAGGTTGTACACAAGCCAAATAAATAGACGTCAAGTCCAACTGTAATTCGCTTGCGTGAACCGTGAACGTGACATTCCTTGACATTCATGAGCATCGGACATGTTTTTGTTTCAGGTCAATTTTAACTGCTTTTAACTCGCTTTCTGTATTGCCCGAGCAAGCCAGGTGTCCACTGTCCAATTTATAAGTTTTGACTCGGCACAGGGGGATTGACATGGGCAGACGGGCGTATATATGTACATATGTAGTCAAACTCCTTGTCCTTCGGAGTTTGCATACGAGAGGTACTTGGACAAGTAGATATGTTTCAACCTGTGGAACATCTGGTGTTAGGTTCTGTGTAACCTCGAACGACAGGCTGGCAGTCACTGTGTGCCGGAGGCAGCTGCACGTTACCGCGTTACCGCCCAGTTCCCGAAAATATTTCCGAAAGCAGGTGCCTCGCCATGCAGACCTGAGACGACTGCATCATTTGATGTCTCGATGTTGAGGTGGGTGACATCCTGTGTGCACAGTTGGCGCTTACTCGAAGACCCACCGTTGTCATCCATCTCCCTAGCTGCGGCTCTTGAAAACCCACACACATCCACGGAATTTATAAGGTCGGGAAGAGCCGACCCCGAGATAGCCAATAGCCACACAGGTTAACTGGCTGTTGTGTTCAGTCTGAGCTTGTGGCATGCGCTTAGAGCTATGTAAATACAGTGATGAAGCAGGTACATACGCCAATACAAACTTTAAAACCTGAGTTGACTGTTGCCAACGTAAGCTTATGTGCAATTACCCCGATCTTACTACGGATCATTCGCCCAGATCAGATACTCCTGCAGTTGCAACTTGTAGACTGTCATCAGAGTCGAATGAGTAATTCATTAGCGCGTGTTTGAGATGTCACAGCAGATGCCATGGTCCACCAACGCTGTTCTGATAGCACAGAGCAAAGTGTTTTAAACGCATATTCAATGAACTTGAAGGACACAATGGTTTAACGTTTGGGTTTAGGTTTAAGATTATTTGCATGTAGCAACTGCGTCAATACTTCGCTACAACTTATGTACTGTATGTTCAAATAGCCATCATCCTATGAAATAGATATGCTACATCTCGATTAAATGGCATCATCAACAATGTTTATTCTGCACTGGTTCCCTGTGATAGAAATACCAAAAATATCAGCACTTTGATTGTCACAAAGTGCCTTAGTGATCTGATAGTGCGCACGTCTTTCACTGAGATAGCGTGTTTGTACAGCTATGCATAAGTACTAGTGCATGGCTCTGAAAAAAAGCATATCATGGCAGAATAAACTAAGAATTTGCTGCTTCAAAATCGATCCAAGTTGAAATGGGCAGAATGAACACTTTGCACTGGTTGATGATCTATTTTTAGTATCCTTACAGCAAAATAAGCGCTAAGCGCTAGCGTTCGGGCAAGATCTTGATAGGTGTTTCTACATCCTGAATTCAGAGTACTGGCGCATCTAGGAGGGCTCGAATAATTATCTCGATACCTGACGAGAGAGATGGTAAGGACATACTACTGTCATACTACTAACCCCAAACTCAACTGGGCTTTGATGGTCGTGGGAAAATGGACTTGTTTTATCTCTGCTCCTAGTCCCTGCTCCTCCATTGGCTCCGTTTAATTTTTAAAAATTTCACATAGTACGGAGGGCGGGCGATTGAAGTGTATTTCCTGTAGAATATATACATCAACTTGCTGGAATAACTGGTTCAGCGCATGTTAATGGTGACATTCAATGTCACCGGTAATCAAATTACAGATCTCACAGCTCACTCAGCTGTAAGCACTCAGCAGTATTATTATTAGAGGTTAATGTTTCTGCTTACATACTTATTTAATCTAACTAGACCCAATGATATATAAGAAACTTGAGTCTACACAGCCTCGTTTCTGAACGATGTTTTGTAGGTAAATGATAAACAGCGCACATCGTGCATTATTGGGATAAAAGTAATGCTACACAAGTTTGCCAGTCGTGATTTAGTGAGCAGCTCCATATTTAGGACATTGAGTAAATCAGTAAACCTGTACGGTATTATATTCTATAGGACTCTATGACACATAACCTCGTGTCCGACCGAACATATATTCACACTGAGCAGACTGATCGGCGACCTTCAAGCGATCATATCGATCATAGCCAAATCTCATTTGAATCATGCACGTTTTCACTAGGTCTCAGTGGCGCACTGCTAATTCATTTATTGCGGTGAGGCATCAACGCCATCTTTCCCATAAAAACATTCTTCGTTCCCGGCGGAACACTGCGACATGCTGAACAGCTCCAACAAATCAGTGTGGTCGGGAACATCTATGGGCCTCGTACCCGCGAAGCTGTCAATGGTGGGAATGCACATGGCGAACAGTTGCACGAGGTTCCACAGCGCGAGCTCCTTGCAGCACGATTGGCGCAGGATTATGATATCGCGCAGAGGCCAGCTTCTGAGCTCCGTACAGGTTATCATGTCCGTAACAAACGCGTGTACATCCTTGTGCGGCGGCTGGAATATATAGAATAACATAGTTATTTTTATGTTTTGAAATGGAAGAAAGGTGATTCGGGTCGTACCAGTTTTAATGGAAAGAATTGACCAGGTGTAATTGGCGCTGACGACCCGTTGGCTACATGCATAATCCGCAGCTTGAGCGTCTGCAGCACCGGCAAGTCGGACTTGAGCCTAAGCAGCAGCCTCAGATCTAGCCTGTAAATAGACACGGAAAGCGACGTGAGTATAGCCGAGCCGCATGGTGTATCGCGGAGTAGAGCGAGCTGTTCGTAAAGTTCCCCAGGTGAGAGCGTTCCAGCTACCTCATAAGACTCAAGGTTAAAGTTTTGTCGTCGCAGCAATTTTGCTATCCTGTGAGGACGAGTAACGATCATGTTACTGTCTATGGACAGCGAGCGAAGGTGGGATATGACGTATTCATGTCTTGACTCCCACTCGGCGGGGTATTGCTTCCGAAAGGCAGGCAGCCGCGAAGCGTACACGGTAAGACTCGTAAGTGAGTCTCGGTGGCGTCGTACGAAGTCAAAGGCAGCCGGGTACAACGGTGTACCCGAATCGAATGAAGCCAGGGGAGGCATGGTGAGGTCGATATTCAGATCAGTAAGAAGGGGAAAATGGCTGATACGATCCCACAAAAGCGATAAATCATGAGGGGGCGAGGGGCTGATGTGAAGACTTTGAAGGGTCCGCTGCAGAGAACACAGGAATTGCTTGAGCAATAATTGAGAGTCCCGCAACTCTGTCACCTCGTCTTCTGCCTTGTTCTGGTAGATCAATGTCAAGTAGAACGAAGTCAACTGGGGAAATGCGACTAGGGTGGGAGGAGGAAATATAGTGTTCAGCCCAGTCGTCGTTATGACGAGTGTCAGTGATTGCAGGCGCGGAGCAACAGCTGGCCACAAAGATTTGCTGAACGAAGATGGAAAGCCTATAGATACTCTCCACTTAATACTCAAGCTGGTGAGACTGGTGAGACTAGTCATTACGGCCAAAATGCCCATTGAAGTCTTTCCACTGGCAGACAGTGAGCAAGAGTCTGGATACACCGGAACAGAACTTTGTCCGCTTGGAATTAGAGGTTCAGGATTGACAGACACGGTGCTGGTCAAGGTATTGCAATTGTGAATGACCAACGGCCTTCCCGGCGACGCGCCAATTTTGTCAAGAACGTCAAGCTCGAGATAGATAGACTCGACGCGACGACTTATTAAATCATTCCTAATGGTAATCCATATAATAATAATAAATCCATGAACTCTGAAGAGAAATAAGTATAATAAAACATTACTCACCAGAGGCTCTCTAGCTTCCGTGCCATGCCGCGGCTCGTGTCTTCACCGTCGAAGATAACATGTTTGTACTTCTTGGTCATGACCACGTCGAAAAAGACGTGGTTAATCGCATATAATCGGAGCAGTGTCTTAGTAGGGACGAACGATATAACATGGGCCCATATCTCTGGAGGGAGAAACGGTTTGCTCATGTCGACGAAGTGAAGGAGAGACGAAGTTAAGGACCGCTTTTGCTTCAAGTTTTCAACGCGTTTGCAAGTCTTGACCTCCAGACTCCGGCGGGAGGGTATATAAGAGGGCATGCCCCCAGCTTAGTACGCCTCGTTACACTCCGGATCTGAACCATTAGTGCGCGAGCGGTTACAGCAAGGTTACGACGCGGTGCACCATGGCATACATAGTACCTATACCGCGTGGCGTTTTTGATTACTTCTTTCGGTGCACGTTTTCGCGGCGTTCGACATAAAATGAGTCTGCATGGTGGTGGAAGATATAAATAGATCCGTGAGTAAAAAAATGTGCTGTGTGTCCTTGGTGTGTCCCAGATTCTGAAAGTGAAAGAAACTGATTATATATCTACACTGAGGACCACATATATGAGGAGCATGCCAGTATCAAAACTTTCAGATAGAAGTGAACAAGAAGTGACAACTTGGTGACGAAAAGGACAGATTCAGTAAAGATTCAATACTGAACAGGTAAGTTTGTTGTTACTAGTTAGATAGATGTTAGTGTTACTCGCATTACTACTTGGTCAGCTCAGTGTCAACTTAAGCCAATCAACGATCTACTTACATGTTCTCCACCGGTCCTTCAAATTCCACCGAGAAATCTGGAAGGGCTACGAACATCACATGTCGAAAGGTGAGCGTACACATGGAAAAAGGGACGAGGGGAGAGGGAAGGGAAGACCAAGGGAAGACAGGACATGGGAGTTCTATTGGAGTTCTATTTGAAACTTTGACAGACTTGGAAGTTGGTACTACAGGATCCAGGCTACCTTAGGCGGCGTTGTAAGTTACGTAACTTAGTAACTTGGTAAGGTACGAAAAAGGAATGTAGTTCTCCAAAAATGATTTTAAAAAATCCTCTCTGCCTGGGAGTCGAACCCAGCTTTCGCGCGTGACAGGCGCGTGTACTAACCGATATACTAGCAAAGACGATGAAGTAAATACGTAACGTTCGAAGACGGGTTATTATACTTAATAAAGCCATGACCAGCACGGTACCAACATGAACCAACGCGCAGTGAAAGCAATTTGTGACTTGAAGCGTGTAGAATTTCTGTAAAAAGGTGTATTCAAAGAGGACTGCGACCCCCGCTGCAGCCTGTAGTTAGGGCGGCCTAAGTTGCTTTTGGCGCTAAAGCTACTAAGTTCAGGCTTGCTTCATGCGCTAACCCATAGAAAGACCGTCGACACCATCTTGGCCATAGAAACAAGCACCGAAGATATCAGAACAACGGCGAGCCTTCCTGATCGCTTTCAACTCTTCAAGATCCGGTATATCCATGCACCCCGTATCAGAGAATCCGGTAATCGATGGGATGCTGAACGCAAATAGTTGCATGAGGTTCCACAGAGTCATGTCAGAACAGCAGGATACTCGGATGATGGTAATGTTTTTCAAGCGCCAGTTCCTGAGTTCTAAGGATGATACCATGTCCGAAACAAACTGGTGAACGTCTTCTTTCGGTGGCTGCGGTTGGAAGATACTGTTAGATGGAGGTCCAATAAAGCGAGGCTGTACTTACCAGCCGCAATGGGAAGAATTGTCCAGGGGTAAGTGCAGGTGACGTCCCATTGGCTATGCACACTATGCGCAGCTTGAGCGATTTAAGAGCTGGAAGTTTTGTCGACAGTTTACGAAGAAAATCCAAGTCAAGTTTATAAATTGAGATGGATAACACGGTTATATTTGAGAAGCGCGGTCTACCAGCCAGCACAGTGAGCATCTCGTCCGCTTCGTCAGGCGAAAGCTCTCCGAGAATTTCGAAGGACTGCAAGGTGCACTTCTGATGTAGCAGGTACTCTTCTATGCGCCTACGCCGTCCGGTGAAAATGCTGCTTTCCATAGACAGAGATCGCAATTTGGGGAAGAACGGCGTGTCGACCAGTTGGTCGCGTGGATTCAGGTTTCTCAGGCGGGAGGAAGCGCAGGTGAGGTTCTCTATATTGACGCGATGGCGGAATAGAAAGTCATGGCAAGGGTGCCAAAATGTTTGTTGATCTGAATTAAATGAGGAGTGTCTGCGAGGCGGCGGAGCAGAGAGGTCAACGTTAAGGTCCTTGAGGTGACTAAAGTGCCCCAGGGGTTCCCAAAGGTCTGACAAATCATGGGATGGTGTTGGCCGGATGTAAAGACTTTCTAAGGTATCCTGCAGAGTATTCAAGAAGGCCGCGACAGACGACAGCGAGTCGCTCAGGCTGGGGTCTTCGCTCAATGCATTGCTGCTATGGGTTATTGTCAGGGAGAAAGAGGCGAGACGTGCAAATTTGACAGAAGGCGGAGGAATTACGGTTCTTATCCATGTGCTTTCAGTGGTAATGGTGAGTGCTTTCAGTCGCGGTGCGAGAGTCGGCCAAAAGGAGTGCATGTACATGGCAGGGAATGCCTCTAAGTGCTTCCACTTAATATGAAGGTTCTCTAGGTGCACAAGGTCATGGAACGCCGTTAGACTCTGTGTCTGGATACTGTTGTTGAAAGAGGGCGAGCTATAGGGAGCATTTTGACCGGACCTGGTGCTCGTCGCAGCGAAGAGGAAGAAGCGCTCTATCATTGTGCTGCTATATTTCTCCTGTGGTGCATCCGGACTCAGATAGACCGTCTTCACATACTGCGCGATAGTAGGATTTCTGAGATGTGATGCATAGCTCTCAGTAGACGATCCCTAAATATAATAGTCAACTGCAGACTCACTGAATGCTTTCGAGTATGCGCTGCAGGTTGTCGTGTATACTTCCAATAGTTACCTCGCAATATTTCTTCCGCATTACCACGTCGAAGAAAATACGGTTTACGGCGTATAAGCGCTGGAGGATTTTTCGAGGAAGGAACGATATAATATGGTACCAAATCTCGGGGGGAAGCTCAGCCACCATGCTCGATAATGTGGGGCTGCGTGAAGCGCCTGCAGAAAAGATTGAGCGTCGCCATGCCGCATTCAGTGGCTTTTAAGTCATAAATCGTGGTTGTCGTCCAACAGTGTATTGCACTAAGGTTCAATCAGTCAACGCCCCTTCAAGTGAATTGTAGCGCCGTCTGAACTCACCTGATGGGGCAAAAGATCCCGGAAATCGTAACCCTGCCTTGTCCACCAAGTTTCAGAGGCCGAGAATATCCTTGGTGCTGCGCAAAAAACGTTAAACGGCTTTGAAGCGCCGACAATTACTCATATCACACACACGAAGTTCAACTTATTGGTCTGATTGTCTACGGCAGCGACAGTGACGAACAGACACTGCTGGCGCCTACCCATGTTTCATGGCTAAAAATGTGCCGGCAAATATGTCATGTTTTCAAATCGACATGTATGGCTCACAAAAAGGTTACAAAAGTCGTCGGGGTTCCTTTAAATGGCAAGGCCGATGCATTTTTGCCCGCCAAAACGATGCCACCAAAAACATGACATATCTGGAAGCATCTTTTTGGTCACCAAACACAGGTCGGCGCCAGCAGTGAGATGATTCCTTACCCCAAATATTTTTACGTCTAAATCAATATAGCTCGGGTACAGTAAGGCGGAAAGAAACCTCTAAAGAAAGGCAACGACTACTATGTTTCACGTACCTTCAACCTACTGTATTTGAAAGTTTGATGCCCAAGTTGCATCGCCGCCTGAGCCTATTTGTCGGTCCGACTGAAAGCGTTACAGTTCGTGCTGTGTTTCAATGAGGGTATTTTTATATACTTTTCAGGTAAATAATCATAATGACTGCGCGACGCTGACTCGGCGCCTAATTTCCTCTAAATGTTGTTATTTTTGTTCACTGTTCAGGGACCCGGTTCTTGGCGTGGGCAGTACAACACATCACATTTCCTGCATACTTCGATCGTTGGCTCTTAGACTCTCAATGATAAGTACATAGAACATAGAACATAATTGTCATTGATTAAATACATAAGCAAATGCAGACGGCGTTGGTAAGTGATGACGTCGTCACCCTCAGGCTCTATTCATTCAGCCGCCACCCTGCAAAAGGCGTCCCGAGAGGGACAGAAGGTCCCGCTCCAGTGGGCGTACTGGTCACCGACGAATCCCAACCGTACTGCCCCTGGGCGAGGAGCGTAGAAGCGAGGGTCATAGCTGGAAACTCGTCGTTGACGTTTGCCTCATAAGGGCAAGGTGTGTGGGGGTGGCGCGCGGCGGCTCGCCCACGCTGACGGTTCAGCGGGCTCTGCGTGGGCGGGCGCGTGCCGAGCGGCGTAATGAACCGTTCGTGCAATATCTGCTGCGCAGACATGGACGGGATCGTGCGTTCCCCCGCCATTTCGTCGCTGGGTACACTGTAGGGGTTTACAGGAGCAACCGCATCAGCGTACCCACCAAGGCCGCCGTGCCGCACAGCACCACGAACGGCTTGGGAGACGGCGGCGGCTTGGGCGCCCCGGATCCAGCGCGTATGATGGCCCTCGCCTGTCGCGGACGGCTCAATGAGGAGGAGCGTCTTCTGAGGCGCGAGCGCCCGGCTGTTTATCTGCACAGGTGCCTCAGCGAACGTTGGTGGCGGCGTCGGTGTGGGAGTGGGGATGGCGTTAGGCGCTGGGGCGACCGCCGTCAACCATTGGGGCGCGACCGGCTTGTGGGTGGCTGTGGGCGCGTGGACCTGGTTGTCCTGCTCGGCAACGGACTCGTCGTCAGAGATACTAGTGTTTTCTGACTTGGGCTCGGACTCTACAGGCGAGTTGATAAGACTCTTCGACTTCGCCATACTGCGCGTTATCATTTTCAGAATTTGGGTCCAGGAGGTGACTGGTACGCTGGTGTTGGTACGGGTACTGGCTTGAAGTTGCAGGGCGGCTCGATCTTCGTACTTCTCTCAGAGTCCAAACGCTGTGGCTCACACTGAACAAACGCGACCCATCGCCTTATTTATATACATCGCACCACTGCCCATGCCGACCTTTCAAAGCGCGGTGGTGAGAACCAATATGGGCTGCCGAGCGAATGTAGTGGTAGTGAATAGCGGGTGCCACTGGGTATGGCGGGGCTGAAGCTTTGGCCATTTTTCATTCATGTTCCGGCGCACCTGGGGCCGTTCACTGTTCAGGTATACACAATATGTATACGTAGGGCCACAGCATTCAGAACGGATGTCTGGAGCCCAGGTGAGTGGCACCTAGCTAATTCCCATGTTTTTCAGAAGATAACTAGCCCGCTGCTAATTAATTATGTACGCGACGCGTCTGGATCTGAACGCGCCTGATTGTGATCATGGTCACGAACGAGGAGCCTTTATTTAATCTATTGGCTGCTGTTAATTATACATTCCCGATAGAAGTGTTCGCTGTCTGTCACATCTAGCACGTCCCTTCTCCCGAGTGCCGTCATGAATTAGCTAGACTAGGAAGGGCGCTGTAACGACAAATGATCAAATTGGAAGATTTTTATGAGATTTGCCTCCGTCAAAATTTCAGGAAGAGAAGGTTCGAGAACAGCAACGGCACAGCATCTGGTAACGGGGTGGGAAGATGGTGAGAATATTCAAGCTTGGGCGAGTCTCAAAATGCAATTGGCCATTGTTCACTGAAATGGACAGGTGTCTATGTTTAGCTTTAGCCGAAATATTCACTGCTGTATTTCCCGAGCAGATAAATGCCTGAAAGAAGCATAGAAACACTAGGCTAATGAAGCCAAAATGCAACCAAAAATGTCATATCATTTTGGGAAGTGAAGTAAATGGTATCTCACCTTGTGGCCTCGTAGATTTTTCCTTTTGTGAAGCAAATACCTCACCTGTTTGCCAATCAAAAACGTTCCCTTTTTGTGAAGCAAATATATTTCCTGTTTGGCGACCAAATATGCTACATTTTTGTGAAGCAAATATGTCACCTGTTTGCCGACCAAACATGTTATCTTTGTCCTCGCCAAAATGTCACCTATTTGGCTGCCAAAAACACTATCTTTTTGCGAATCACACATGTCAAAGGGAACATATGGTGATCAGACCAGGTGAGCGCTCGGAGTCTATCGCACTCGCACCGCCGCCGGGCGGAGCCCCCGCCGGCGGAAGAAATGACATATTTGGGCAGCTCTGCTCTTTCCCTTACAAGCGGCTTCGAAGTTCGTAACCTCGTGCAAGTGGCAGGTCGGCACTAGCGGCTAGCTCCGGTCCCCTCCCGTCTCCCGCCCGCCTCGCAGGATATCACTGACTGTACTTTCCTACTTGTGGCATGCATATTTCAGGTCGCCGAGAGGAGAGGTATGGGGTAGGCTGTCTAAGTAAGTGACACGAATAAAACTGAAGCCTGAAGGATTATGTCAGGTTATGTCTTGCTTCGCGAATGACCGTAAATTGGATATTTTTGATCGCCGGACGCATGGATGGCGGAAGTCATGACTTGGTCATTGGCAATTTCGTTTAACGGACCCAGTTCGTCTTGAACTTCAACGTTCAACATCAACGTCTCAACATTCACCGCCATTTCGCGCTCGTCCAGCTTTCAACGACGGCGGCGACGATCTGCACGCCAGGCGCCACGCTACCACCACCGCAAATCTTTCAAACCCGCCGGTAGGCTGGCCACAACCAAGGCACGAAGCCTGTGCTTCTTCGCAACATACGCTTTTAATTGGCGCGTAACGTAGAGCCACTCATCCGTAAGCCTCCTGTCATCCTCGAAATGGAATCCCACGCTGACGGTGGGCCCGCTTTACGACATATCTCGCGTCCTATGTTTATCTCCGTCCTTCCGACGCGTTGCTTATCAGGACTTCGGGGCTATAAGTACGCATCCATCCGAACTTGGGTGGTCTCCTCCATCCCCCCGTTTTTTCGTCAAGCGACGCGTCAAGATATCGCGTCAAATCAGCAGCAAGACCATCGCCACCAATCAGCAACTAACCAACCAACAACCAGCAAGAACATCAACAACAAGTAAGCCTTGAATAACTACAACAAATCGCTTTGGACTTACCTCTGGTGCGTCCCAGTTCTCTTCGTGACCCCCTTCGTCTAACACTCGCCTTAGTCAGTGTAACGACGCGTCATTATCGCGTCGAGTTCAACACCACGTCTTATACAACAAAGTCGCGTCCATCAAGCAAACGACGCGTCCCACGTGCTGAAAACTAGTTCAACAAGTAACGACTGTAATAGAAGACCAGGAAAAGCACGTTTGAATTGTGAGTAAGGCAAGAGTCACACAGTTGTCATCAACTTATCTCTACCTACACTAGAATCGACAACAATGTTCTCACCCCGTACACCCACTCGCCTTCGTTCGCACGCGAAAAGCCCTACACCTACTCCTTTGGCCGGTACAAAGAGTACACCCCGCGGCCTTGAGCACGAGCGCAGAACGACCAGGTCTAATTCACGTATGGGTGCACCGCCTACACCCTATACCCCCGGGAAGCGCAGGCAGGGGGGGTTCGTCATACCCAAAAAGAGCGACACGGGACCTGCCAGGTCTCCCTCCCCCGTCCTCTTTTCGCCGAGGCCGAGTGCCTTCCCGGCGCTAGCTGCGCATGTCAAGCAGACTGTGATCTCTTCGGGGGCCAAAGCAACCGACGAAACCAAGATCTTTCTCAACGAATTTGACAGGCTCTCTGGGGGCCTATATTATTCCGGCCCCGCAGAGCGCATGGCTGAGATACTGGCCAAGGAGAGGAGAAAGGTTAGCATGATCATGCAGGAGCGCATGCAGGAGCAAGAGGTTAAGGACGAGCAGGAGAAGCAGAAGGGTCGCAAGAAGCGCGTGGCGAAAGAGAACACAGAAGAAGAGGTGCACGGCGCCGTCAGGGAGAGGAGGTCAAGGAGGAAGAAGCGCCGCACGAACAACGGCACCGTCGACTGCGGCGTTCAGACGCAGACTCTTTCAGAGTTAGCACGGGGCTTTACACCACCCCCGCCCGACGCTGCTGAGGCCTCGACGCTGCCGCCCACTCCCCCAAAGACACCTGCTAGGAAGCAGGCTGCAGGCCAAGACGCGGAACAAAGTGTCGAATGCGAAGAAATCTCGCAAGCCAAGCAGGAGATGGAAGAGGCACGCCGCGCCGCTGAAGAAGCCGCACAACACGAAGAGGCCGTGCGCGCTGCCTCGGTTGCAGCACGAGCCGTCGCAAAGGCCGAGTCGCTTCGAAGGCAGGCCTCGCTCGACCTGGCATTGCGCGAACAGGAGATGCTCGAGCGAGAGGCACGTGAGGCACGCGCACAGGCAGCACGCGAGGCAGAGGCCGCGAACGCTGCCCACCTTATCGCACTCGCTGAGCAGAAACTGGAGGAGGCAAAGGAGGCTGAGAGGCGCGCAAAGGAGGAGGCGGAGCGCATGCGCATTGAGGAAGAAGAGCGAAGGAAGGAGTCCGAGACGCGCCGCGTCGCAGAGGAGATGGCACGCTCCCTTGCTGAGAAAGCACGCCGCCGCTCTGAAGAACTACTCGCGCAGGCAGAGGAGATCGAGGCTCGCCTACGCGCTGCAGCTGAGCGCGCAGAAGAAGAGGCACGCCTGCGCGAGCTCGAGGCGCGCCTTGTTGCCGCCGTGGAAGCAGCAGAGGCGCGCCTTGTCCAGCTGCGCCAGACCTTTGAAGATCAGTGTACCGAACTAGGTCAAACCCTTCTTAGTCTCCAGGCGCACGAAGAAAGGGTTGCCGTCCTCGCTCGCGTGCGCGCGCTGTACGAACACTACGTGCCACACGTAGAGATGTACAAGGCGGAAATGGAGCGCATCGCGGTGGAGTGCGCTTCGTGGGCGCCTCCTGCTTGCTTCGAGTATGTCAAGAACACGGCTGATGCTCGCCTTGACTTGGAGACACAGTGCCGCGTTGCTTTTGAGCGCGCCTGGCTGGAACAGACTGACAATGTTTCCAAGGGAGAACCGGTGCCTGAGGAGAGCCTCGTGGACGTGCCCATGCGCGAGGCGAGTCGCGCCGACATTCCTATGCGCGACGCCAGCGGATTTATGGATCGCTCCATGGCGTCGGTAACCGACGATACGCCCTATGCCGACGCTTCTTTCTCTGAGGACGGTGACTTCGACATCCCCCAAGCCAACTTCAACGACAGCGATGACAGTTTCCCCTCGGACACAGAGATGGATTCGGCCGCGCCTTCGCGCTGTTCCACTCCCCGGCCACGCGCTTCTCCTTTACCGTCCTTTTCTGAACCAGCCATGAAGCCGTCTCCGCCCCCTGTGCCTGCGCCTCTGCCGCCCACGACGCTCGCAGACTTTTTCCAGGAATGGGAGACGAACTGGGAGGCGGTGATGCGCTCTGATAAGGAGAAGCTGCTCTCAAACACCCACTTCTCGTCTCTCCCGTGGCCCGTGCTCGACGCGGCCCACCCGTGCGCCTTGCCTGTCTACGTGCAGGCAGCAGAAGATATCACCTTGACCCGCGTACAATGCTTTGTCGATGCGTATGCGGCGCACTACGGTCTTCTTGGTGGCGCGAGCACTACCATGAAGAAAAAGGTCAACGCCTGGCTGACCGCATATCATTCTGACAAGAGTGACAGGCAGGTCGTGGACAGGCTCCACGAAGTGCATCAGGATCCGGCGAAGGAGATCTTCCAGGCATGCACGATTGAGTTGGTGAATGTCAGGAATATGCTGGGGTAGTGTGGTGTCTTAGTTCTTTTCTCCGATTATTTCTTTCGTTTCATCTTTCTTCATTGTTCTTCCATTACATCATCAACGCTCATTACCACTGTACAATTACATTCACCGACGTTCCTTACTGTTTATTGTATCTCCACCTTCTCTGTATATATGTCTGTCGTTATTCATGTTTACTACTGTATCATCCGCCATAATGAAAGATCACTTCAACATTCTCGTGGTGCGGAGTATTCCATGGAAGGTGATTTATGACCGAGCAAAGCGACATCTAGTCTCCGCCTCACCTCCCTGCCCCTACAGCATAGAATACCAGTCTCATCAGATCTTTATGACGGTAAATCAGTACCTCATCCATGAGAGCACAACTATACAGCTATCAAGCACCGTCTGTACGAGATTTGTGGTAATGATGTGATGCCACAATAATGTGGCACGCATATAAATTGCGAAAGAACAAGTATTATATGCTCCTGTGGCATTTTGATAGCTCGATGGTTGTCTCTAGATGCTTTAGAGTCCCTGCAATGTGATTAGAATTAAGGTTTACCGTGGCGTTCTCGCGCCGCACTTCAAGGCGCGCCACTGGTTACATGACCCTCGCGCGCACACTAGGCCGTCCTATGCATACTACTTGTTAACTTTAGGTATTCCAAACAAGTGCTGGCGCGTGAGTTAGTTTCCACAAAATTGCATCTACCGCATAAATGGGAACAGTACGTTGAAGCAAATCATCCGTGTATGTATATTACAAGAGCACGTATCTACAATTACAAGTCTCCTACTGTTCACTGTTATTCATGAATACATAGACCATTGTATCCCTCACATCAGTTTCCACAAAGTATACCAGTCATTTGGCCCCAAGAGTCAGCATTCGCCCCTCTAGTCATTCGCCCCCTGCCGCGCCTCGACCGCCTCGCGCAGTCCGCTCATCTCTTTCCCATCCGAGACACCACCGCCTGCTACTGCCTGAACTGCCCCTGCGACGCCTACTGGCGCAGGCTCGACCTCCTCGCCAATACCCGACTCACCAGGGCCAGAGCGGTGCCGCACGGGCGGCTCAATATGGGCCTGTGCTGTCTGCGCGGGCGGAACAAACCACTCCATGTCGATTGCCACGTCCACGATAGCGTTCCCAAGGCCAAGCGGGAAGTCGATCTCTTTACGCGTCAGGGTTAACGTCGTCCTTGTCGCTGAGGATACATTGGTTGAGCCAGTGCATGCGTCGCCGGCCATCGGAGGGGGTTGGGGCATGTGGAAGGTGGGCACAAACCAGAGCCAGCCGATGAATACCTGTATGTATATCCCACCATAAATCGCTGCGGAAGTACAGACGGATGAGCACTTGCCTGGCCTATGTACAACTTGATCCTAATTTCGCGGCCCGCGTCAAGAATGATGCCTTCTCGAGACGAGGCTGGTGACGGGACTACTTGAGTTGTTATGTCGTTCATGGACTCGACATCTGATGGGGAGATCCCAATGGCCTCTGCTTTCTCCTGAAGTTCGTGCGTAGCCTCTTGCTGAGCGCGCTTATCTCCTGCGAGCTCCTTGTTGATGTCGTGCTTCAGCCCTTCCCACCGCTTGTCAGACAGCGGTGTGAGTGTGTGCACTTCAATCTTCTCTTCCTGAAAATAATAGGGTTAAATTATACTCAGATGAAAAGATTGAATTATTCGAAAACCTGTTCGTCTGTCACACTCTCTTTCGCACTCTCCACGGCGCCTAGCCGCGCAAAGCTACGCACCATCTTCCCCTTGTCCCACTTTCCACTATCAAAAATCTTGTCTAGGACCGCCTCCTCAGTGTTTTCGCCGCTGGGCATGCGCTCTGACCCAGGCCGTCTCCGGCCCATATCACCGTCTGTGTCGCGCGTGTATGTTTCCCACTGCTCGAGCAGGTCCACGAGCCGGTCGTCGTAGCGCGCCAACGAAGCCCAGACCTGACTCGCCGACCCTTTCGAATTTCCAGCTCCTTTCTCCGTGTCCGTATTGGGCCCTTTAGCGAGGCTCGTCCGCTCAATCAGCTTGTTGGCCGCTTTCACGACGCCGAGGCGCAGCGACGACTGTTCGCGCATGCGCAACGTCAGACCCGTCAGGCGCACCTTCGGCCGTGGGGCGGCAAGTGGCGGCGAGGGCTGGGCCCACATATGCGCCGGCGCCTCGTGGGCGAGGAGCAGGGCCCAGTACCACAGGAAGCGCCGCTGGCTAGGTATGCTCACGCCCTGCTTCACCTTCCCGTCCTCCCCCGGCGGCTTCATACGCTGTGCGGTGTGCAGATCAAGGACACCCTTCAGCGCGTCGGTGAACGACTTTTCGGGGTTGGGTGAGGATGTGGAGATGCTAGCGGGCGGACCGCCCTTGTCCCCATCCAGAATGCCTTCGGTGTCGGAAAATGGCGCTGTGGGCCCCGCGAATGCAGGAAACGAAGGTGTCTGCGCATCCGGGTGAGGTATCGCACTGACTGCGTCGCGCATTCGCAGCTTCGCCCACGCCTTCGCGTTGTAGCTACGCTCCAACTGGGGCGCCACCGGCTCCTCCTTCAGCGAGAGCAAGTACGCACACGCCATCGTCCCTGACCGACCCTTGCCCGCCTTGCAGTGCAGAACCGCGATGCGCTCGGGGGAGGCAGACAGCCAAGCGTGCATCTCCCGCGCGACGAGCGGCATGACTGCGAGCGGCGGTGCACTGCGAATCAGTCAACGTGTCAACTTTCATTAAACATGGTGCTCACTGGTGATCTGGGAAGGGGTACCGGCTGACTCGCCCCCCAAAGACGGCCGCCTCGTACGCGTTCTCTTTGATTGGGCAAAAGTTGAACACCCAGTAGTTTGTGCCGTGCCGCGCCTCAAGGAAGCGCACGGCGTCCTCCCTGCGGTTGCGGTACAGCCCCTCGACGCCTGATGCTGGATAGCCCATGATAACTACTTGATCAGTTACATACACCAGATCTATGAAGAAGTCAAAAATATTTGAAAAGACGTGCAGGTCTTGACACGTACCCAGCTCAACATTGAGTTTGTGGTCCTTAAAGCGCGCTTTGTTTCCAGAGACAAGCCGTCTGATGTAGTCAGTCATTGTAAACAGGAGAGAGTTAAGTCAAGGTTGACTGAAGGAGCAGTTGAGGAGCAGAGAAGGAGTCGCTCGTGAATTATGTCGGCAGTGACATCACTGATTCGTGATGCTGACATATAAGCAAGCAGAGACACTGCCACATGTCTTTGTTAGTATATCGGTTAGTACACGCGCCTGTCAGTTTCACTGGTCGCGCGAAAGCTGGGTTCGACTCCCAGACAGAGAGTATATATTCAGGTGTAAAGCGTAATATTTTTGCAAGCAGTAACTTAAGTCTCAGATTCTCAGAATCACATGACATTCCCAAAGCTTTTTGAGGTAAATCTTTGTATGACGCGTTGATCTCATTTGTACTTGGAAGTATGAAGGGATGGACTTTTTACGAAGCAATGACCCGCGAGATTCAATCCCAACTTGGGAAAGGCCGACAACAGCAGAAGCCAATCAGCTATTCAAGGACTTGGTCGCTTTGCTTACTGAAGGGGATATGTCGCAACAAATCTGGACAAGTATGGACATACTCCTTGGCAGTGGCGAAAAGTATGAAAAGGCAAAGTCAAAGAAAACTTTGTTATCCCTGCTCTCCCATCTGTTCTCTTCCAGAGTCGCGGTAAAAAGTAATGATCTAACCGTTTTACTTGCTCAAGTGCCTATACACATGGCATGTCTAATTGGGAATGCTGCGACTATTGTTAACGCCGCCTTGTAAATGGACGACTTTTCCGCTGCATATATGCGCATATACTCACAATAAACTCACAAGCAGCGAAGAGCAACTTGAGTTTTTAATTAATTTTGACAAAATGGAATACTGAGTCCGTCTTCTATGGCGGGTCCCAGCAGACAAACCCATTAGAAATAAATACCTAACTTCACAAACAGCCTAGTAGACATATTTTGTATTCCACATCTTTAATTGTTGTTTAAGACCTTTAACTATTATTTTGCTTTTGACTAAGGGAAAAAAACATAAACTTAGCAAGCTAAGTATAACTTTACAAATGTAAGTTTTGAAATGACTAGACTAATAGCAATAACAATTAATTTCCCTTCGTCGAAGTTATCTTTCTATTTATAACTTTATAACTTTTAAAATTACCTGTCTAACATTTTATTCTATTTATAAACTTTATAACTTTTAAAATTAGAAGGGCTAAATATCATTGGCGGCCCGCTGCACCCTGCTGCACCTCTCTGCGTGGGTGGGTTACCTCAACGCGGAGGCACACATGTATCTTAAATCGCAACATTGATGGGGACCGTGATACTTGACAATCCACTCTTTGTTGCATTACCCACATTGTCCGTGCGGACTCGGCGGAGCGTGCCGTCGATGACGCCCCACTGATTTTGAAAGTTATAAAGCTTATAAATAGAAGAAAATGTTGGACAGGTGATTTTAAAAGTTATAAAGTTATAAATAGAAAGATAACTTCGACGAAGGGAAATTAATTGTTATTGCTATTAGTCTAGTCATTTCAAAACTTACATTTGTAAAGTTATACTTAGCTTGCTAAGTTTATGTTTTTTTCCCTTAGTCAAAAGCAAAATAATAGTTAAAGGTCTTAAACAACAATTAAAGATGTGGAATACAAAATATGTCTACTAGGCTGTTTGTGAAGTTAGGTATTTATTTCTAATGGTTTTGTCTGCTGGGACCCCTCATAGTCTTCTGTATTGAGATCAACACTCGCTCGTGAACTCCCGTCTCCGAGTCTTCAGAGTTCTCATACCTCTCTAGGTGTACCAGTGGATAAGACCGGTAGTGCTCTCGTATAAATTATGTATAAACTGTTAACGCACAGATAAAGTTCATGATTACAGGACTTAATTAATTATGTAAATGTTCATTTTTTAAATCATTCAAGGCGCGCTTGGGGTTGTTCATTAACCATCATCGACATCATCAACTGGGACATGCAGACTGCATTATGTCTACCACAGGAGATCCACGAGCTTTTTGTCGATGCCGTGGCCAACATGGATGGACATGACAAGTACGAAAATCTAAGGGCGCTTCTTCAATGTACACACGTCTCCCGCACGTACTGGGTACGCGCTCGGCGGCACATCTTTGCTCACATTGAAATTAAAGGAAGGGGCTATTCAATTTCTACTACCATTGGCAGAGTTTCAAAATTCCTCGGCATCGTCACGCGCACTGCACCAAATGGAATTCAACCGGTACTCGACCTGGTCAGATCATGTACGATTCGAAACGACGCTGCTCCCTGTGCCGAACTATGGAATAGCAACGCGTTTAAACAACTCCTTGAGCTTCTCGTCTCCAGTGAGCCGCTGCGCTCATTAGTTATGCACGACAGATTGCGGGTAGAATGGCCCGAGATCGACCAACGAACGCGAGAGCTAATTGCGCAGATTGTCCGGACACCGCATATAAAGACATTTGGGATGTACAACTTCACCGGAGTGCCTACCAGCCTGTTTGATGGGTCCACGGTCAAGAACTTGGTGCTTTTCTGCGGGCCTTCTGACAATCAAACGGTCATTCCCCTAGCAGAAATCAGGTCACCACCGCAGCTGGAGGGAATCAGAACCAGTAACGAGCTGCCCGTCCTTGGTAGCAAGTGCAACCCCTTTTCGGAGCTCAAAAGTGTTGCGTCGTTCATATCGCAGCAGCAGCAGCACCTCGACATTGCTTGTAACTTGGCATGGGGTGCCTGGAACCATTTGCGTTCCCTCGAGCTCATTTTTGTACGTGAGTACATACGTCACTTGTCAAGGGATTAATGTTAATAGTTGAGAGCAGACCGCATATACTATCCCTTGTTCCCGCCACGTACCTTCGATTTAGGCGATTTCCCCAATCTTCACGAGCTCATTCTGGGCTTCAAAACAGACCCAGGCATAATGGCCGGTGGGACCGCGTATCTCAAGGAGCTCTGTCGCTTCCTTGCCCCGCCACAGTCTGCAACCAACTCCGCTCTCCCGCTGGAAAGTATAGAGTTTCATGTCACCCTACCACACGTCATTCAGGCGGCCCCGTCCTTCGACATGGATCACTGGCGTGCGCTTGACAAGGCGGTGACTCGACCACATTTTCGCTCTGTACGGAGGGTGCGCATCGCATTACACTATCTTGTCGTGAGTAGGCTATTTGGGACTGGTTTCATGGATTCTGTCTTCCGGGAAAGCGTACAAGAACTAGCGACACCTCTTTTTGCGAGATCTAGGAGTAAGTACGGAATGGGGTTTTCCTTGGACGTCTCGTTGGAGTTTATTTCTCGGGGTATAGTACCTGAATTTTGAAGACTCTCACAGGAGACTTACTTTGAGTCTTGCTGTACTTTCATGGCTTTTACATCTTAATCTCTAGAAAATTATGTGAAAATAAACGAGAAGACCATTGGAAGACTCCAAATCAAACAAAAAATCAAGCCGCATATTACCAACCCCATACAAAGTTAGACTACTAAATAGCAGTGGGATATCTTCAGACTCGTGCGCACATGCGCCCAGTGTGTCATTCAGGCTCATAAAATTTTCTGAATGCATATATCATGTACATACATTTAGACCCCTTTGTTTTAGTCGCGACCCGGTAATTATAACGCGTCTGCTAATATTACGCGCTGTGATGGCACATGACTTACGCGACTGATATGTTTGTCGTTGTATTTTTCCTTCCGGATTTGACCTGTCAAATCCGACATCTGTCGCCCTTGTTCTAAAGTCAAATCCACTCTCATCCACTCACCGTCCAAGACGCGTTGCGACACCCAATACACGCCAATATAATCTGCCATAATCTCTAATACCAGTGGATCATGTCCTCTATTCCAGTAAGTCTATCTGCTGTCGTTATTCCAAATAGCTCCACCGATGTTAACTCATCACGTAGGTGAGGAGGACGACGAGGGTGGCACGACCAGCGAAGGATAGTGAAAATGCCAATGCACGAGTAGGCACTATCCGTACGAGGTCAATGGCTGGAGACAAAGCCGCAGCCACTTCCGCGACCACCCGTGCTACCGCATCAACCGCGGCGTCGAAAGCCAAGGCTGTCGCCGTTGGGGATGGAAGCAAAAGCATTAAGAGGAAGCGCGAAGCACTCGTCGAGGTCACTGGATTAGTCACGAACAACAATAAGACAAAAATCACTGGAAAGGACGCAGCGGTGGCACCAGCGAAGACGAAAGAAACAGTGGTTGCGAAGCCTAAGACGGTAATCAAACCACCGACGAAGCGCCCAGCTGGTACAGCAGTCCCAAAGCGCACAGTGGCTCGTGCTGGAAGCGAAAACCGAACTGTGCAGAAGACCCATGAGCAGACGAAGGTGGCTCCTGTGCCTGCGCCTATCCCTCCAATCCCGGAGAGCATGGAGGTTGATGACGCCAAGCACGTCTCCAAGCGCAGACATACAGACGAAATTGACGAATCTCAAGTAGACGCAGACGTTGTTGCAAGTCATCTCCAGGCTGTTGAGCCCAGTGTCCAACTCGAGCCTGCGGCTCCGGCTGTTCAACTTTGGGACGACCTGGATGCCGACGACTGGGATGACCCCGTCATGGTCAGTGAGTACGTGGCCGATGTCTGCGATTATCTCAAAGAAATTGAAGTAAGTTTTTTTCTTTTTTCTTTGAATAAGTAATGTGCTAATTTCTTTCAGTTATCGACACTTCCTAAAGCAGATTATATGAAAGAACAAAACGAAATTACTTGGGAACACAGGGGCATCCTCGTAGATTGGATCCTACAAGTACATGCACGCTTCGGACTGCAGGCAGAGTCCTTATTTCTTAGTGTCAATCTTTTGGATCGCTTCCTGGGTTCACGCCCGATCTCAATCTCAAAGCTGCAACTCGTGGGCCTCGCTTGCTTCTTCATCGCAACGAAGTACGAAGAAACATATGCGCCATCCGTCAAAGAGATTGTATTACTTATTGAGAACCAATACACCGCCGAAGAAATTCTTACTGCCGAGCGTTACATCCTGAGGACCCTTGAGTGGGATCTCCGTGCTCCGGGACCGATGGGCTGGCTGCGCCGCGCAAGCAAGGCAGATGACTGCGAGCTGCGTGCTCGCACCGTCGCCAAATACTTGCTTGAAATAGGCATAGTTGAGCGCCGCTTGGTTGGCATCGTCCCATCCTTGATTGCGGCTGCCGCAATATGGCTTTCAAGGCTGGCCCTCGGTCGGGAAGAATGGGTGCGTGCTAATTATATGACATGAACTACCTTTAATTTCGATATAAAGACTGCAAACATGGAACACTACTCGACGTACAAAGAGGAAGAACTCCTCCCTATTGCAACGGTGATGTTGGAGTACATCATCACGAATCCCGTACAGCACGAGTATCTCTTTAAGAAATACACCTCCAAGCGCTATTTCCGGGTGAGTACACAATAACGTCATCGACATGATTAGAACACTAACGACTTACGGCATGATAATCAGTGCAGCTCAGTGATGCAGCAGTGGGCGCTTGAGCGCTGGCCGGAGAACGGAGACGTCAACCTCGTCAAGGACCTTCCATACATCAAGGATGAGGTGCGCCGCCACCGCGAGTACGCGGAGCGTAAAGCCGCCGCTGCAGCGCGCGAGCAGGACGAAGAAGACCTGTAGCTCTAGGATAACCCTGACCCAAACATCTGCGCACCCTTTCCATCCTCATCTCCGCGCGAAATCCTCGTAATCATCATCTCTCGTTATCATCCACCCTCCGTATCCCGCTTCATCTATGCGAGTCTCGCTGACAGCCCGCCCCCCACATTCCTTCCGGTTCTTTGTATCCGTGTCCGTTGGGACCCTCCAGCCTCTCGCTCACTCCTTCCATCTTCCTCCATCTACGTTCTACTTACATATCTGCTTCTTGTCACGAATAGTACTTACTTACTCGTATGCGTCACCCACACACAGCCTCTCGCTCTGTGGACGAGGCTGTGCGCCTAATAATCCTCACGGGAGGGTTGCTGCTTTGTCTGTGCACTTGCTGTGCGCAGGCGGTCTTCTGGTTGCGGTAGAGGCGGCGGATAGAGATGCGGAGTGAAGGATGATTGTGTTGTATTGTCTTTATAGCTCAGTTTCGTGTATGTACGCATCGTGTACTAAAGGCAGTGATGCGCTTGTCACATATATTTTCTTTCTCTCCATCTTTCTCTCGTATTTTACGAATCTGCGTTATAGCTAAACCGGTTATGCGACAGAGGGGCCTGGCGCTAGACTGACTGCAGGTATGGGTGTTTGGCATTTATGTAACGTTTGGTACATGCTATACTCGATAGAGGCGACCAAGAGGCCACACTACATAGTAAGTTATGGTGCTGATGGCAAACATTATTCAAGTCACTCCATCAACGCTCCATATTCCATTTTACCCGTTGATAATCCAATAGAACAGTCAAAACATCCCAAAAATTCATCTCTGGCCAGAGGCGAGTGAGGAACTGGATTTGTGTATCGCGGCAGGACTGAGGATCATTTGAAAGCAGGATCGTGCATCGTAGCGTGGATGTCGATGAAGTAGTTAATTGACTGAAACATGGATACAACCTTTTAAGCTCACCTGCCACATAAGAAAGTCGCTTAAACGCTTTGTGTTGCTCGTGCGAATAAGGATTTCAACTGCTCGCGAGGTCCGCTTAGGGTCATTTGCTCTGTTGGGAGCCATAAGGTGGCGCTCGATGTCTTGAGGTGTTATTTTGCAGCTATAGAAAAGGTGCTCGATGGATACTCGGGCCCAGAGATAACATGAGTATCAATGCAATAATACTCACCAAGTTTGAGTTTGTTGCCAGTGCGTAGCACAATCATGGACACAAGATTCGACACTTCGTGTCATCTCGTCGGAGGACGTGTACGGCAAATAGAAACGCATGACGCGTCTAGTTGGGGTCGAACATTAAGAGTTTTAGCAGGCAAGTTGTTAAGATACGAGTATCAATACATCTTACTGCGTGTAGTGTCGAGTTTCAACTTCCGCGCGTTGGATGCAATGTTGCAGAGACAAAGGCAGCATCTCTTTCCGGCCATGCACCTCGAGGCGTACTTGGTACTCGTGCACCTCAGCACTATATTCCGTTTTCAAGTTATGAAGATAAATACTAGTTAGCGTTTGAACTTGAAAAAAATAGCCCAAAACATACGTATGGAACAGTTCATCCAGCTTGTTTTCAATTAGATTCATTAAACACGCTATGTCTTTTTCATCCCTGCCGAAGTTGAGGATTGAGAATGCGTACACTGAGAGGCAGGGTATATCTGTCTGCCCGAGCCAAAGTGCCATGCACTCACAAACCACAGGGTTAGGCAGTTGTCTTGGGGTATGAAGCTAAACACCTACATCCTGAAGGCGTGCGTGCGCTGCGATATGCTTGTCGATATCGGAGGTTAAATTATTCTGTCGAGCGTAGCGTCGATTACCATCCATGATTATGGCGACATGTTGGGGAGTAGGTCCAGCGGAAAGTACCTTCATGATAAAGGAGAAGGAAAATGAAAGCAACATGGAGTATAACCATTCAAATGGATTTCTGTCGAGAATCATAGCTGAACAGGGTACCTACTTATCAAGGGGAGGATTACTTCAGTCAAGTCATATACCGCTTACTTAAACCTTTCCTACTAGTTCATTTTTCCTGTCTATTATCAACTTGAGCTTAGATTAAAATTTAAGTCTTACGTACAACTAATGCAAGGGAAAACATACAGGCAAAATAATTATCATGGTCATTATATTAAAGTACCGAGTCTAGTAGACCAACTTTGGACAAAAGTACTTTCACTTCAGTTCAGCCTGTCATCCAATGCATAAATATACTACCCATGTCATCAGCCTGCTGCCAGTGGCAAGGCTCACTTTGTGGGAGTTTGTTACGGCACCGAAGCTACGCTCTCATTAGTGGACAAACGATATCGAAGTTCACTAAAGATGATGTCGTCGGAGCCAAGTCGGAGCAATCAAGAAGCAATCAAGTGAAGAGTACGGTAAACGAGATGCCGGACTCGGCACATGTTGCCGTGGAGTTGTCAGGCCGACATTTCTCGCGGAGCAGCCGGCAACTTTACGGCAACTTGCTCCCAACACCTCCCCGTGCGGCGCACGATTGTCGTCATCGAAAGTCATCGACTCGGATCAGTTGGGATCAAGCGACAAAACGATGCTTCTCAAGTTGCACTTCTTTAAATCTAGTCAACCACATAGACACCTTGCCTAAACGCGGCTCTGAAAACCGGATAATTTCATCATCAACATCGTGTCTACACATGTCGGAGGGTCAGCAGAACTGGTCGGCGGAAGAGACGGAGGCGCGTACCAGCTTGTTACGTGATACAGAGTCCACGGTCAAGACGAAAGTCAAGAGTGCATGGTCTGGATTCAGGGACTTCGCACTTCGCGACAACGTCCTGGAGGTTGCGGTTGGTCTGATGTTCGTTCGTGTCGAACCTATATTTATACTGGAGTGCTGAATGCAACATCATAGAATTGCAAAAGCATTTACGGCCGTCGTGAATTCGCTAGTCTCGGACATTATCCTGCCTCCCATTTCTCTATTGCCGTTCATGTCGCGTAACCTGGAAGAGAAATTCATGGTTCTTCGCAGGGGGCCCCATTTCATTCCGCCAGGCGGATACAACACTCGGGCGCAAGCCATAGCAGACGGCGCTGTTATCCTCACATATGGGTGAGAATCATTTTTGGATTTTTGGTTATGTGAAATGCTGACCTATTCATGCTCTAGAGTGTTCATTGACTCTTTAGTGAATTTCTTTGGTATTGGCATGACTTTGTATTTTCTGGCCAACCTATACGGAGTTTTCAGCCGTGATTCCATCATAAAAAATACTGTCAAGTGCCCTTACTGCCGAAAACAGCTGAGCGAAAAGGTGAGTATCCGAGCGAGCTTGGATTTATTGAACAAAGAATCTCAAGCATATATTGCAGGCCAAAAGATGTCCAACGTGCACAAGTTGGCAGGACGGTCGAGAAGAGAAGGAAACAAGTGCTTTGACGGCTCAGTAGAACATAAAGCAATGCTATTGTCATAACTCGGGTAAAAGGAGTCACATAAATACAACATTACATATTGCGTAATGGGAATCTCAGCTTCAAATCTGTTTTTGAGAACCAGTGAAAATATGGAACAGAACGAGAATTACAGTGTCTTTCTTGCCAATATGAAACGTAAACGTAAGGACCTCCCCGCTACACTGTCCGATGTGCACGAGCTATCTAAATGGTAGGAAAGAGAGTTCAAAGGCGAGCTAATACATATGTAGCACAATGGCTCGTTGGAGTGAATAGATAGATTATTACATTTATTCAAGTAAGAAAGCAGCTGGGATGACCTATACATGCATACAATACATTAATTTATCTAAGCTGCCTATATTAACGGAGAGCCCTAATTTTGTTTTGACTGTCCAGGGCCTATCGGATTGAACGCGTCTTTCCGCCTACACCATATCGCCCCCTGAGCTTGGCAATGGTAGATCGCCGTTGTCCGAGTTCTGAGTGCTATCTGAGGCAACCGTGTCCGTAAGTTTCTCTTTTATGGTGCGAATAAATGAAGGCTATTTTAACACAGGGGTCAATTGACCGGCATTCGAAAGATATATAGAAACCTACCTTTTCCGGTGAGCCATTCACTGACAATACGATTGGCTAGGATGGGTGTTAGAACGCTGAAGCATATAGCAGGGCGTGATCGTACAGGTGGTGTTGACATCATGTCGGCGAATAGAACGCTGCCGTTTACGTGGTGGAGGCCGTCGGTCCACTCAGCGCGGGCCTAAGCGTAGAACGTCAACGTTATGACTCCTCTTGGACCAGCACAGATACTGACATTCAGAGTGGCTAATAGGAAATTCGCGTAGGTCTTCATGAGGACGACATTGAACACGAAGTTGCTAGAGTCCAAATCGACATCAGCAAGGCGGCACGAGGCGCGCAGGCACAAAAGACATACATAGAGCTACCGATCTGTGTGCGCAGAAGATGCCACATTTCAGAACACAACAGCAATATAGAAGGCGAGCGGGACGGACCGGCAGGGCAAGCAAAAGCAGAAGGTTCAGCAAGGCAGCGACAGAACTGTCAAGAGGGTTAAGTAATCAGCGGATTGGCCAAGGGAGTTCTGGTATACTCACGTCACTATTCCTGTCTGAAGAGTCACTGATCAACGAAGTTAATACCCGAGGCCTGAAGAAGATCAAATACAGGAACACCCACGTCGAATTATCCGACTGAGGACGGCATCTGTCGTTTTCAACCCTGTCTTGCGTTTATACTTGATGGAACGGAGAACTGATTGAGATGGAAGACAAAAATTATATACTGCACAGTGGCTCACCAGCAGTAGAGAGAGCGACACCGCAATGATCAGGTCTGCGGCTGCGCCTGGACTGAGCCACAGAATCGCAGACATGGACAGCGTGCGCTTCTCCGTGAACTTTACATGGTGCTTAATCTGGTACGCGGAGAGTATGCTTCCTGCTGTTGTTACCCGTGAGTTCAAAGCAAGGGAAGGTATCGGGCCGGAGAGATGCTCACCGAAAGAGAGTGCTGCGAACACGCCGATGAAGCCTCCGATCCAGAAAGACTTCTGCAGGCGAATTATCTTCCACGAAATAAAGACCTGAGTGGGGAGAGACATGCATCCCTAAGATCAATAGAAATCAGAAATGCTTGCCAGTCTTGGAAGCTGAGGCGTACCATGAGGGCCACCACTATAATTCAGAACATAGTACGCCGGTCAGAACTCAAAGTTACCGGATGAGTGATCATCAGACGTACTCGGTGAAAGAGCTAAAGAAGGTGCCCACAGACGTCAGTTGAATAATTAGGATCAGCAGCCGAATGAGCCGTTAGCTGACCATTTGAGTAGGTATTTAAAGCTTCAACATCGCCTGCATAACGGGGGTTATCTTCTGATTCTATATCATGATGCTGAAGATGCCTACCGAAATCAACAACGAGCGGAACATACACCATGTACCCAGTAAGCGCAGTGTGTAGGGATTCGACCAGAAGGATGTACACAACCTAACCAATTGGTTTGCATGTGCTTTTTGGATCCCGGCTGTACTCCGGTCAACTTACCAAGGCTTTAATCAGCTTGGAGTCGGTCCTAATTGAAAAACATGTAAGAAGGTTAAGCGCCGGGCAGTTATGAAGCTTGCGTACTTTCGATACTGCAGATAATATGTGTATATCTGCACGAATAGACCTTGAATTTAGCAGTTGCACCTCATACGCTCAAACAATGTGCAAACCTGACAGAGCAGTATCTGATAAGAATAAGTAAAGTGTTAGTTTAATCACCTCTAACAGGACACGACACAACTCACCCCGTGCATAACCATGTTAAGACATACACCTATGAGAATAGGACCATACCTAATTTATTTTTCACTTAAGCCGCTGATACTACACCAATACCGAATGGAAACCTACTGAGGACTGACGGCGAACGGCTGCTGCATCGCTCCAGATAGCCCGCGTCACTATAGTGAACGCAGCTTGCACAAGGGTGGCGATCAGAGGAACGAAAGCGAGTTCAGCGGCGCTTCGCGGCTAGGACCCACCTTTATTTTGAAACGGTAGGCCTCGAGGCCCCATATCCGTATCCGCCAGGCGCGGAGAACTTAAGTAGCTTTGAGTAACTTCTGCGAGGATGTTTTCCGTACACTAAGATGTGACAGCACCGTACAGAGTTCAAACCGAGCTCATCGGCGTGTTTTGATCACTCTTCGAGAACCAGAGCCGGGCGGACGGCCGTTCACTAAATATAAATGCAATCAGGACTAAGTATAAATGTATACTATGTTGCCACTTGCAGAGTCGTTCTGTTGTTCAACGGCGTTCTAACATATTGTTCTTGGGACAGCGTATGTATACCTGATTGCCGTAGAAGTTGGATCGTCAGAACCAGCTACTTCTCGGTGGAGTGGGAGCCTGAAGAGTAATTGGTGGCCACGAAGCGGAGGGCCGGAATCGAGGAGCACCGCATTTGTCGTAGTGGCTGAGCAAAAATGATAAGGTCTGTCAAGCGATCTATTGATAACAGACAGATTAATGTTTCAAAGATGATCATCCACGAAAAAAAAGTGCATACCGCACAAATGATAGTGCTCATGTTCGAGAATTCTGTATTGAAAGTCTTCGGTTGGCCTTCGGCTGGGTATAATTCAAGGGTCCGGAGTCTGGAAGTGAGATACAATAGCACTATTAACCCGAAGACTATACCAATATGTCGAATTAGTGCCCATTAAGCCCGTCCACTATGCCGCTCACTTGTCTCAAATTCAACATACAGGATAGAAGGTAATCAGTTGATAGATCATCACTAAATGGGTGGAACCGACACCGCGTTCTAGTGCCGAGTTAATTTTTTTTGTGGTGACAGTTATGTGCGAACTATATCAGGATCCGGACAGACTTGGCCAAATGAGCAATTGCAAGAATAACAGCGGTTCATTACCTAGTTTAGGAGGAACAGATCAATGACTATTCACCTGGTCGCAGGAGACACATACCTTCAGCAGACAGCCTCTGCATACGTACCAGCAATCCGGTGAATAAAGACCAAATTTGTCGGTGTGGGTCCATAGGTTAAGTTAGTTGAGGACCATTTTACCCTCAGGGCCTGCCAGGACGACAAATGTAAGGTGAATAGATTGATGCGACTGTACCATATCGGGCGAGCGTGGGGTGCCAATAAACTTGGTTAAAACGAGAACCAAAAGTCTATAATCGACGAGTTGCATTAAATCGGCATGTACAGCTAAAACAAAAAAATTAATACGGTACGAGGGAGGATGCTATTATGGGTCAAGTTGGAATAACACCTCAGTAACAGCTGTCGCGTGAGTTTAGATAAGTATTATGTAGAGAGCGTTGGGTGCAATGCGGTCCAAAAAGTCAAGTCCATGGTGTGTCCGAATGAATGAAACAAGAAAAAGATTGGCTCTCTATGCAGCTCGCGTCCTGTTGCGCAGGAGGTGAAGACCAGAAAACAGGATGATAGAGAGCGTAACCGCCAGGCTGACAAAAGCAGGGTGCGCAACATAGGACATCGCGCTGCCACTACACATCGCACAGGTCCACCCTAGCAATCAGAGCAGCCTCAGTATGAATATATCTGCTCTAAACCGAGATCAACTCACCTGAAGCAAGCGGCGTATACGGCGCAGGGGTATAGAGCGCAAATTGCAGGCCGCTGTATGGCACCAGATATCCTCCCTTCCTAACTGCATCTGGTCCCCGTTCATCCCAGATGTTGAGCGTGTACATGTCGGGCGCCAGCGGCTTGTTGGGGTTGTTGGTCTGGTACGCGTAGAGGTCCCACACGACCTCGGTCTGCGTAGCGGGTATAATTCCGTCTGTCGGCCCAACTGCGTATGTATTTCCGTTTCGACAGACGGCGGAGAGCGTCAGGTGGGTCGGCATCGCGAGAACCGATGTCATGTTCCATCCAAATGTGATAGCTTGCCCCGGGCCAATTTTAAAATAAGATGTAGCCGTTTGTTGGGGTTTGGTCATCGTGATTCCCCCAGCCGCCGCAGTCATCGGAATAGGAACATAGCTGGAGGAAGACGAGGAAGCGCTTGTCTGTGGAGCGTTTGTAGCCATGTTTCGTAGGAGTCTGCTGGCGAAGGCGCTGGGTGCGTTTGGGAACACAATGGCGGCGACCCTGGCGACCCCGACCTATTATGGAAGCGTATTACATAATCCAATCAATGATATACCGTGAGAACCTCATGGAATGTACTTACACCGCGGACATCTAGGTGTCATGTCGCCAACTGAATTGTCATGTCATGTTGTTGTCATGTATAGTGTCATGTTAGGTGTCAAGTCTACAACTACACAAGCTGTGACCTATCCTCTCATTTTGTCACGCATTATGTTTGCATTAAGAATCTTCAAGCTTCAAGCTTCACTTCAGACATGTTAAACGGTCTAATCTGATTCAAATATTACGTAAACCATCCTGAAGACCACCAACGGTGAACCAGCGGCGAGCCGCATCTGCCGCTAAAGATAAACCGATAAGAGCTTGCATCTTATCTCAACAAGCCAGAATACTCACTCAAAGACTTGCTTTCTTGCCTTGCTCCTTCTCTGCAAGCCTTACGTCGTCTTGCTTTCTTCAAGATATCTACGAATCACGATCGTCTCATAGAATGGCAGTAGCAAGCGCGTTTGACCAAAATATACTTAGTGGACTTTCCAGGCCACTGCGGCGGGTAGGCCCTGATGGTTGCGTTGCAAAATGTTGGTATGTAACAAGCTTTGCAGACTTATACTTACTGTAGTAACGATTCCGAAGGTATGAAATGATTATAACTTCGTTGCGACAGCAAAATAACAGATACAATACAAATTCTTGTTTCAAGGGATCCCTATTTCCATCAAAGCTCTCTCTAACGTCAAAGGCATACCTATCCGATTTACAACATCCCGTAAACGCATCAATCCCAGTTGAATACCGTTCACGGATGCTTCTGTTATAGAGTTATCCAGGGAGTATAAGGAAGATGCCCTCTCTCGTACGTCCTCGATGTCTGAGCTTATCCCCAGTAAAGCTTGTAAAGCTCCCGCAACGTGTAAACGGGCCTGGTGCGTGCGCCCTCCTAGTTCCTGTAAACGTAACACTCGACAATGCATATTCTTTTGCATTGATTTGTTCCCGCCTAACTTCGTCCATAAGCTTTCGGTCAGCATGGCTTGATCGGCTTGAAGAAACGCCTCCTCCTGTGCTAACATGTTTTCTGCGGCTTCCAGATGTTCTTCGAGTTTATACAGATTATGCACACTGCATTCTACTTCCGAAAAGACGCGATCCATGCTAGACGATATGAATAAGACTCGATCTACAAGGACTTGTTTTGCTGCGGAGTCTGTGGTACGCATTTGAACAGATTCGCCGCGGAAATGTCCAACGGTAAGTAAAATATCACCGTTGACTGCCAACATCCTAATCCATTAATGATTTTTTGTATCACGGAACATAAAGATATACTCACTTGTTAGCAGTCTCGCTGGCATGACTAGCCAGCTTCTGCAACTCTCTGCCAGTTTTTCTTGCATCGTAAAAAAGCTTGAACATAAGAATTGCCAGACCATCCTGAGTCTTGAAGCAGCCGGCCTTACTGGTGACGATTTCCTGGAGGTCTGAAGCAGCTGATTCTACATTTTTCACTTCTAGAGAAATACTGAATCCCCTGGCAGCTGATTCCAACGTAGAATCAGGGAATAATCCTCTGAAAGCAAATCTATATGAATTGGGCCATTGCGACTCGGAACCAGCAGGAATGGGGGGTGCAACAGGATGGAAATATGATGTCTTCATCGCGGTGGAGACGATATGAGTAGGGTACCCACACAGGAAAACAGCCGTAAAGACGGTGATGGGGATCGCGAGGCTTAACCAGACCAGCTTAATTTCTCCAGAACTGGACGTGTAACAAAATGGGGCAAGGAGCAATCGGAAGCCTGCTTTCATAGTGAGCTAGTTGTACTATTCCGTGACTCAGACACGCTTGAATGTACCCCTGGGTTAAAGCTTTATTAACGCTTTTGACAGCTGTACGAATAGCTTAACTTTACCCAAATGCACTGGAGAAGATTCGGAAGATAAGGTGGATATTAGAGAACGTGGGTGGAGTGGCTTGATGAAGTGCGACTCGGTCTTCAGATTAGGTTGGGTTGAAATTGGGTTCGGACAACTTCAAGGACATTCATTAAAAACATAATTATCTTGGTTGGTCGTAAACGGTCAAGTGAAAATTTACATAAACGAAGAAAAGTGGACAATAACACAACAATTAAGGAAGAAGACAATGTACATAATGAGCGCCATAGCCTTCTTGCATACTTCTTTGTAACGTGCTGACGCCGGTAGATTTCAATGGTGCCGTATGCTACCCCCATTCTAACTTCAAGCTGCTTCAACAAGGCGTACAAATGTTGTCAGTTGAACGTCACTTATCGTTGGTCGGTTGCTAAGATGTAATTACATAAACGTTACGGTACCTCCCACTTTTGTGCTTTGTATTTGTACTTTTCTTTGTATCGTGCCTTTGTACGAATAAAAACCAACTTCAAGTTCAATCCTGCTCCACCGCTATTTTGTTTAGCTGCAACGGTCGCCATCGACTGACAATGTGTAGTAGCCAGCCTGGGAGGAGGTACTTGTCTCTTTCTTTACTAGTCTGATTGTCATGGAACGCAATAGAAATTTAGTAACGTAGGCTCAATTTACCGTCCTGTTAGATAAACAATTAACTGGTATAATTTAAAGTGAGCGTTATATCTTTCCTCTCTTGCACACATTGCTTGCTCATCACCTATCTCGGCAACATCTCGGCTCAATCTCGGTTACTCTCGTTATTTTCAACAAATTTTCAATCCTACTTCATTGAAATACATGGCAAACGCTCCAAAATCTCTTAAAAGAGTGATATGCGCATGCGCGAAGTGCCGTACGGAAAACGTCATCGATGCGTTTGGTCAACTCGTAACAGGAAAATATGTCCCTGTTTCCACGAGAAGGTATCACCTCAGAAAGGATCCGAGTCAACCGGCTGCTACGGTTCGAAGGCAAGATGTAAGCTTTTACTCCCAAATCTATGTATACACCGATTGCTGATGCTCAGTTCTTGGCCGAACATCGGGTAGTAACATTAGTGCCACCAGCTGAGCCTGAGTGCGAGGAAGGTCCACCTCTTCCCGGCCCAGGTAAATCGGTCGAAGGCGGCTCGGTCAATAACTCTGCCGTCGCGGCCGTAGTTACTAACTTTGCGATTGAAGACTCATTGGAGGATACTAACGGTAAGGTCTTATTAGACGTCACTTAGTGTTCTTTACAACTAATCTTCATTGATTTTGAACAGGAATTGGCACTATCAAGAACTTGATACACATCCTTGCATGCTGCTTAGCGTCTTGGCTCCATCTTACATGTGGCCTTAGCTGTGCTTCGTCTTCAAAGGTTTTAAGCGTGTTAAACATCATTGTCCAGCTCGCAATAAAGCTGGGACACGTGTTTTCAATTCTTATCCATGGAAAATTGAGTCGGTAAGTTTGAGGTCGCTCTTGTTAAAGAGAAACATTGTCTTAATAGTTGGTATAATAGCGCTACTATTGCGAAAATCTCGTTTCGCCTCCCGGGAGATGTTCGCACTGCTATGTCTGCTCTTGATCTCGAACCTCAAATAAAACGATCCGTTTGCTGTCCAAAGTGTTTCACTCGCTATAGTCTGAATGATTTGCCTCTCGTGTGCCCTTACAAGGAAACACAAAGATCAAGACCATGTAATGAACAGCTTCAGGTCAAGCGTGCTACGCAGAGCGGTATCCATCTTCTCCCCCGCAGGCTATACTCTACTCAGGACTTTGCTTCCTGGCTTGAATATTTTCTGTCAAAGCCAGATACCGAAGATCTCATTGAGGCATCTTACAATCACATCCCAAACCCCAGAACCATGACATCGATCTATGATAGCCCTGCCTGGCATAGTCTAGGAGATAATGGCACCTTTTCTTCCACCAGAGGCAACCTTACATTCAGTTACTACATTGACTGGTTCAATCCTTTCTACAACAAAACGGCAGGAAAAACGGTATCGTGCGGAGCTATCATGATGTTTTGTTTGAACCTTCCCTTTGATCAGCAGCATCTTCCGGAAAATACATTCTTTGCCGGGATTACTCCCCCTCCTAAAGAGCCAACGGTTACAACAATCACACACCTGGCCGATCCGATTATTGACGATCTCAAGCCATGGTGGGAAGGGAGAATTGTTAAGACCTACAGACACCCCAACGGAATTTGGACACGGGTAGGAGTACTTGCCAGGATAGGAGACTTAGCGGCCATGAAAAAAGCAATGGGCTTCGCAGGAACCGCTTCGAAGGCGCACTTCTGTTCATTCTGTAAGCTTTTGGCAGTTAATAAGGATGATCTTAACTATCATCTATGGGAATCACGCACTGGTCCTGAAGTTCTGGCCGCTGCTACCGAGTGGAAGAACGCTGATACAAAGGTCAAAAGGAAGGAACTGTTCAACACACATGGTGTTCGCTGGTCATCGCTTCATGCCCTGCCCTACAGAGATCCTGTTCAGCACACCATGCTAGGGATAATGCATAATTGGCTCGAAGGCATTTTGCAGTACCATGCGCGCGTTTTCTGGGGCATAGGCACTCCTCCGACTAAAGGGGAAATCAAGGATATCAAGGATAGCTTGGATCAAAAACTTGCCAATGATGATGGCGCCGTGCGAGGTGGCCAGGAGACAAGCAACGAGTTGATCCGCACTGCTTCACAAGCAACCGCTTTAACATTTTCCGACGGAACCATTTCACAAGAAGAAATGGATGCGCTGTACGAAGAGAGCAGGCAGTTCAACGATGCACCATCACATTCAGGCTCTTACTTCCGGCTTCATACTCATGGTTCTATGGTGCTAGATGATAATGAAAGCTCGGGCGGCGAGGACGACGGAGATTTTGTTCCTTGTGAATATAGCGACTCAGACCCTGATTCCGATGAAGAAATTGACGAAGACGACGATGAAAAATGGCTAACAGGATGTTTGTTTTCCGAAGACGAGCTAACTGACATTCGAACTTGTCTGGCCGAGGCTGTCATTCCAAGCTGGATAGGAAGGCCACCCGCAAATTTTGGGTCTAAATTGCATGGTAAATTGAAGGCTGATCATTGGTTTACCCTCTTCACGATCTTTATGCCGCTGATCCTGCCGGAATTATGGAGTTCCACTCAAATGTCCAATTCGCAACGTCGACGTAACAAACTTCTCTTAGACAACTTCTACTATCTCGTTACATGTACCAACATTGTATGCACCTATTCAGTTCCAGATTCTGCTCCCGCTGTCTACCAGGATTACTATGTGAAATATCGACAATCCGCACAATCACTTTTTCCAGGCAGACGTCCTACTCCTAATCAGCATTACGCTATGCATAACACGCAGTTGATGCGATTCTGGGGTCCTTTAATGCATCTAGGTGAATTTTCAGGTGAACGACATAATGGCAATCTACAGGACATCAACACAAACAACCATTTGTGTGGGTACTAAACGAACTTCTGTCATGTACGTTGCTAACGTCAATGTATACCTACATAGGGGAGTTAGACTATACCATGCTCCGGCAAATGTGCCGCCGTGGTCGCTTAATGGGTTATCTCAGGGGTATGATTGCTATAAGGCCTAGTTCAGACCTCGTGACAAAGGGCATAAATATTCTTCTCGGTAAACCTATCGAGAAACAGGACCCTAGCGGCGCCGGATTGAAGATGATTCCAGAGAATATATACCGATCCCTTCTTCTTTACTGTAATACCCATGGACCAGTACAAGTGCGACACGCCCAAGACCTACCTCATCCCAATAGCGCGCTGATCCTTCCTAGAGCAGCCATTCCCCTCTTCCATATTTCACAAAAGGGGCGCCGCTATACAACATATGATTTACACCCAGGCAACAGCGCATTATCGTTTCAGCTGCCACACGGAAATGTTGACAGAGCGGATTCTGGTTATATTCAGTCAATGTGGAAGTTTGATAATCTATATGGTGACGGCTTCGGTACTCGTACTTTTTTTGTTATTTCACAGCACAGATGCTTATCGGGAGCTGACCTTCGCCGGGGTCCCTATGTCAGTCGACCTGGATTCCTGGCGAAGATTGTGTACTCAGAACGAACGTTTGATGCATCATCTTTGCTTATAATCGAGGCAAAGCACATTGTGGGACATGTTGCACTCTATCCTCGACCTTCTGGCACATACAGCATCAGTAACACTACGACTGTTGTCATTAATAGTTTACATAGGTATAGAAATTAGGGATTGATTCGGAGTTGTTGGGCAAAGTTTAATTACATACAGATATGACTCAAATGATGCACTAATCTAATCCGTCGTGTGAAGTGCGCGAGAGTAGATGTAGGCTACAAAATATTCGGCAATCATCCACATTAAGCCGCGTAGTAGCAACACGCTCTGCGCAAGCCAGGACTATCTCATATCCGCACGGGTGATGGAAGTCAGAGAAAGGATATTTATTGTACATGACGCTATGGACTCGAGCTAATTACAACATTCAAGTTGGAGCAGATGGCTTTATTCCCATTGCACGACTGGATGCAACTTGGGCTTTTCTTGATGAGGTTGATACAAAGTCATCAAGAATTCGCCTTCAACGCAATTACACCCTCAAGGAAGAATGGGAAGAACTTTTTTGACAAAATACTCGGTTAGTGTCGTGGCGCTTCAGAGTGGTAAATGGACCCTACAATCATGAGTCCTGCCATTCACTGAGTCGGGCTCGAAATCGTCTCCGCCATTCACTGAGTTTTGCTCAGAATCGTCCCTGCCATCCAGGTTCGAGGACTCTGAGTCATCGTCAACATCGATTTCACCTTCAGAACCAACTTCCATCCTCTAGAGCAAACCGTATAATGAGTACCACCCCAGTTATTATTAGCTTTACAAAACTTACTTCGGTAATGATAATTGCAAAGCTATAGCCCCTCCCAAGTATACCAAGGGAAACTGCCAAACGACTAATTCCATTTGAGACGCCTCCAGCCTACAATTTAGTACATGAGCAGATGTAGATGAGCACAGTTGATGCTGCTTACCATAATCGTCTTTCCTGTGACAAGAATAATGTAAATGCCCTGGCAATCAATTCAAAAAAGCATTGTGATAGGACTTACCAGTGTTTCCAACAACGTCTTCAAGCGGCCTGATGTTCAACTGGACATCATGCGAGCTTGGGCAGGTGCTGCGTGTGATATCCCGTAAGAGTGTGATGCTCAACATTTCCCTGGCTGTGTCATCGTTGTAGCGCTCAATCACGGCAAGGGAGAAACGGTCAAAGAATGCAATGGTTTCTATAGGTCCGATGGGTACCCCGTGATGGCATCTTGTAATTTTGCCAATAAACATTTGATTAGCAACGGAGTATATCTCAGCCTCCCCGTACTTAGTTAACCCAACAAAGGACCGTTTATCAGACGCTAGACTGGCTGCGGATCTGAAGAAAATGTGAGCAACTGATCTTGTATCAAACCAGGTGCATCTCACAGCACCCTGCATGTCGGAATCCTCATAAGGGAAATAATCCTATGTGCGTTCAGGGCAGAAAATGTTCTGAAGCTAAGATCAGTAATCTGCATATAAATTTGGATGTTGAGTGCTGAGTACTTACATACACGCCCTTGGAAAGATGGCAAGGAAAGTGTTATCGTCTTCTGTATACTCTATCAACAACGGTGTTTCACCCTTGCTGAGGAGATCATCTCCTATTAAATTCGAGCATGAAATTATTATATGCTCTAGGGAGCCTCCTTAAATCCAGAGTTATTTGGGAAATGATAAGTAAGGATGAAAACACGGACCCCATACATCGCAAATAGTAAAGAGTCGGTTATGATCGAAGAAGCCAGTAATCTCACGGCCATTATGACTAGCGCAAGTCAATGTCAGAGGCTCGGCAAGCTTGTAGTCCAAGTCTCCAAAGCGCGCATAGTCTGATAGTTTTACTTCTCCTGTGACAGTCCCCTATATCTCAGAGATCAGAAACACTGTCATATCACTGCGGATAGTACGACAACAGCAGGCTCCAACTTACCCTTCCGTTAACAATACTCGTGGCTTGAATCAAACCCGTGGTATGAGCAATGACGAGGCTGCCGAATCGGTAGGGGTGCCATGTCAAAGATGCAATGGTGCCGTATAGGTTTGGAGTGTGTGAGACCGGTGGCTTATAGCATGCAATGCGAATCCACTCCTCGTCTTCGTCTCTTTCGTGCTGTAAGCTAAAAATCTGTTTCCGAGTCAGTGAAAGAAAGGTCTTTATCTATACATAGTCATACCTCTACCTCTTGCTCATATGTCGCTGAGGCAATTAGCTTTCCATCAGGCGAAAAAGTTAAGGCTTTCAGCGTATGGTGGGGATTAAGTCTTATGTATGATGTAGCTGGGGATTCCATGGAGAAGAGCTGCCTGGGCCCTGGGCATACAATGACGAGCTTGTATTTGTTGACTGATCAAGTATCAGCTCTGCTTTTTTATAGAATCTGAGGGAGATTATATATAAGGAATAACACTTTGTGTGGGGCAAGATGAAAGCGCTCTAGTGCATATTATTTTGTTATTTTGTTACGCTCAATAAAGTAGCATTGCATTATTGCAACGGCAGGCAGGCTGTGAACGAAAAACGGTGTTGTGGAGTCAGTGAGTTCTTCAGACATGATGACATGCGTGGATAAGCAAACAAGAAAATTGGTTATCGAAGAAAATTGTCGTCAATCCTTGTTCAATCCTGCAATCAGCTCTAACTATACTTGATTAAATTAACCTGGTTGAACTACTTACCAGCTGGATTAAATGATAGTGTATGATCCGTTCAAGTTTGTCTCTCACATGCTTCCATTTGACCGCGTCGGTGACGAGATAGCTTCGTCAAGTTGTTGTTCCTATGATCAATGAGAATCGGTCAACGGCAGTCAAGGCTATTATAATTCACATATACATGAGATTTAACTCCATTTGTAACACGATATAGTTGGAATGTTTGATTGCACGAATGCCTCAATATCAACTCTGTTTATTCCACCCTTCAATTGATATTTGGTCGCCTCGGAATATTCGGTCGCGAAATAGTCCCGTCAAAATATCAACGTGGTGGAGTTACTTGCGCTCTCGTTTTACAGGTTTCAGTGTCCAATCGGGTCCAACGCACTCTGCCATAAATTTGTATGCTGGGGTGGGCTGGGAGAGGACCCTGAGAAACATGACATTATGTATCCTAAAACGCTTCAACCTGTGCCATAATCGATGACGTTGCAGTAGATCAAACTTAGCCGTCCATATAAACACATTTCACGCCTATTAGGCAGAAACTGTGGTACAAAGTGGCATTGATTTGTTATTTGTTGCTCGACTGGAACCGCTTAAGACGGTTGCAATATAGTTATAGGGCACTCAGGCTTCTTCTATCAGTCACTGGAGTGCTCAGTTCGTTCTTGCTCTAGGGCCTTGGGTTTCCTAGTTATAATATGCTTGGAGCCTTTCCACTAGACATACGAGCGATAGGTTTCCATCCCTTTATCTTATACCGTCCATTCTCCTGGAAGCGGAACTAGACCAGGTTGATCATGAGCGCGTGGCCGGAGCGGCGCTCAGCAGATAAGGGGAGCGCATGTTGATATGTGTTTGAAGTAGTATGTATATACGACTTTTTACGACTTTACTCCATGTTACTTGGCCCAATTAAATAGAAATTGAATTTCCCGGTAGCAAACCCTTAGCCTTGATGCAATTTCTTTGGCTATATGCGGTTAAGTCAAGGCTAAGTGAGGAATAGATTTGTTTCGCTTCATCTGTCACTGCATATTGACACCTACAACCACCTGACGTGTACATCTGATGAGAGGCCGTGACCAAATAAATATCAGCAAACTTCACCCCTGCGTAACGCTGCTGATAGTGGCGGTGTTGATTTGCCTAACATAGCCATTCTAAGATTTATATCCAAAAGAACTATCTACAGCGGATTCTATAATATTGATAGATCATTACAAAGTGTGTTACACATCAGATGTTGAATAAGCCATTTCTATTCCATGTAAGTGAGAGGTAGTTCTATTCAGCAGTGAGGTCTACATGGACCTACAATACATTACATCATCGTAGATAAGATAATCCATGTGGGTATGATAACCTGTTGTCAAAAACGCACAGCACTTTGACGGCACCCATCACACATGGAAATGTTACTTGAACGGGACTCAGTAGCAACGTAGCAACGCTGTATGCTATCTCAGCGAGCTCCTCTGTTCCATGCAGTCGAATTTACGAGTTTGGACATGAGCTGGTCATAACTTTTGCCCTCGATTCACATTTAAAGTGAGGCTTAAAGAATCCCAGGTAAGTTTCGGTTTGATGACCTAAACATTTTATATAATATTTATATCACTGTTATCATTTAATTGGTGCCGCCAGTGGTGTTAGGCCTTGACGCTTACTATCAATCCTGTTAAATGTATGGTAATATTCGTGGACCAGGAGAGTATTTAGCAATTTTAAAGCAGCACGGATCCTGGGTCTTTCTGTATCCTGGCGGTTAATTTTAGCTGCTATAACGGCAAAATGACTGATGTTTCACAGACTGTGTAGGTCTGTGTAATCAGTGGCTGGGCCCTCAATTGGGTAAGGTACGAAGTTAGAGCAAAATCTCACTGGCAGAACGAGAACCTCTGTAACCTAATTAAACCCTAAACCAGTGGTGAGTCTATTTATTTTCTGACTCCACTGCATGAATCGGTTATGTTTGGTTGTGCAATCAAACTTCCCTGGTACTACGGTAAGAATAGAGCAACGTCTCACTCAAAGGTGATCGAAATATGGCATAAAGAGGCGCAGGAAGCTCATCTATTCAAACTGTTAGGAAAGGTACTGAATTTAGCTTGATGCTTTTTACAAAGAATAAGCAAAAATCGACTGGATTCTGTACGTAATGACAGCATTTCGTTGTACATATACAGCTCCTACGCCTTTACTGGAACAACATTCCATTCTCACTCCCAGATCCACATATTTGACCAAATGCCCTACAGCTTCCCCCAAACACGATACCATGTATCAAAGGAATACAATAGACTTGCTTTACTGGGTCGCGAAGAACCGTGTGGTACCGTTGGAAACACTCCGTCCCGAGTAGCAGCTTCGCAGGTCATAAACCGTCCTCAAACAAAGAAGAATGTGGGTATTCTGAGAGCTTTATGACGTTTCTTATTAACGGCTCGGGTTTCAGACTGATGAACAAGGCCCAGCAAGGTTTATAGAGGACACAGTTGGCCGCCCGTCCTTTACCGCGCAACTGTTGTATCAGACGTCACCAAACCGCCAGCTACTCGGAGGTCGCAGCACCTCAGGTGCCTCATCTTACATGCAGCCTTTAGGTAGCCCAGGTATGTGTTGATACATTAACATTACAACATTGACCGTTGCTACTTCAGCTCTCCAGAACGGTCTAGTCGTTCGTCCATTTGGTGACCCCCGACAGGAAAAAATTGGGCGAGGTACCGCGGTTCCTGTATTTATGCTTACTCCGCTGATTATATATTGCTATAAGATCGACAATATTGCGCTCTAAATTTCTTTGCAACTCCAAGGGAGTCGGCTATGGGATGTTCGCTCGAGGGTCCGACTATGCAGCAGCAAGATATTGCAGAAGAGTCTTGCAGCTCTGTAGGTCCAACGTCATGGAAAAATGAAGTAGATCAAGCTAACTACGAGCTAGCTGCCTATTGTTTATTACACTCCTGCTGGATATCCAAGTCCTGATGGTAACGTCGCAACTTGACCTTGTAGCATCAACAAATCTGACTTCATACTAGTCGTGCTTCCTAATGACTTTGTTACAGCAAGTAGGCGGTTCAGGCAGTTTTTGGGCCGTCCAATACTCGACGAATTCCGCATGCATCCACAGCAATACAGAGGGTTAAAGGTCTGCACCCATTTCGCACCATCTAGCTGCGCTGATGATTCTTCATTTGACACATCAATCGATCTAGTATATATTTGGACACATTGCAAGCTTCAGCACAGACCCCATTGGTATGAAATTCGTGGTGGATGGGATACAGAAAGGTTCCGTGCAGGACAAAGACGTGGTATTTGAAGAGATTGTGCCAGGGCACTTGTACAACTTGGCCCTCAATGCTCATGCTCATTGCGTGAGTCTCTTTCTGTGCTACAAAACTCAGCGCTCGGCATGTCCCAACTCAAGCGGCCGATTGTTTGGTGTAGGTCATTGTGTCGTTACTTCAATTTGGGAAGCCAGGGTATGCTACGAGAATGCTGGCAGTACTTTCAGAGAAGGTTGGCTCGCTTTTGCTCGACGTTTATGGTCACAGAGTTATCCAAAAGGTGTGTTGGTAGACCATTAAGAGCTACTGGGTTTCAACTAAATATTCCCTCAGTTGATTGAATTTTCTTCTATTAAGGAACAAGCGTATATCGTTATGCTTTTGAAGCCGCGTGTATATACGCTTATGCGAGACATCACGGGGTATAAAGTGAGTACGAATGAGCTTCGTTGTTGCGCTTTGTGACTGACTCGAAGCTGCCGTGTTAGGTTATGAAAACTTTGATCGAACGCATACACCCGCAGCATTATTTTTCCATGCTGCAACCGCTCTTTTTGAAGAAACTTTTTGAGCTTTGCACGCATGACCTCGCATCTGACGTGATCAAAAGCTGTTTGAAACGCATCCCTGTTGCATTTGCTCGCCCAATGTGGAACGGCGTGCGTTCTCATCTTTTGGATCTAGCCGAAGATCCTGTTGGGGTATGATCTTATCTGTGTCATTGGCTGTTCTGACCGTTGGTACCTAGAGTCTGGTCATTAGATTCATCCTGGAAAACGGAGATCGTTTTGATAAGACGCTAGCCATCGACCTTATACAACAAAACATACTACGACTGGCTAGACATAAGTTCGGTTCAATTGTTTGTGAGACTGCCTTGAATTGTGCGGATCATGATGGTCGAGAGATTCTGATTGAAAAAATCATGATGGGGGGCCTAATCTTCCAAGGACAGCATCCGAATCACCTTATGGCCGTCGATAAATATGCAAGTAAGGGCACACAGCTTCCCTTTGAGATTGGTCACTGGTGCTGATTGCTTACCTCTAGCCTATGTTCTACAGAAAGCTTTAAACCTTTCTAATGGGCACCAAAGATTGAAATTCTTGGAGGGAATCAAGCCCATTCCAGGCGGTTCCAAGCCAAAAATGAGAATGAACGAAAGCCACACCAGAGCGATGTGTTCGGGTATGTTAATTGCTTCCTCCTTTGTCCTCCTTATCTTTATTCAATATCTTCTGCGCCAGAAAAATCGTGGCTCAAGCTCTAATACACAGATGGTCGATTGCACTAACTCTTTATGTACTTAACTATGTACATATGACTAACTACTCGTACACATGCTTCGATGTCAAAGGTTTATTCTCCATATGTACACTCTATGCTATTTGTTTAAACACCGTTGCATCTAGCCATTTTCAGTGGCTCTGCGATACACTCGGACTTGAGGCAGCACCATCAATCATTACGGCAAAGTTAACATACCGGATGACTGAATCAGTTGGAACTTCTCTCTGGAATCAGTCAGAACCTTGCCATCATGAACACTTAGGCGAATCTATTACACCCATTTCTGTAATTGAAATACATTGCTCCAACAGCCTAAACCTTTTTTGCTCCTTTAGTCTTTCTTCTTGCACCCAGCATGTTTATGGGTTGGTCTGTTTCAGTTGGCTTCTGTCCCGAAGTCACAGCCTATCCACCGGAGCAAGCTTCTGGAAATTCTCAGTGTATGTAATTAAGGATCTTTGACATTCAACTGGAACATTGGAATTAGTGATCAAATGATCTTATTTACTACGGTCAACACTCTCCAAGGTGTGAACCGCTGGCATAGGCAAGGTTGAGCAAGTCTATGTTTGTATGTACTAAAGTTGGGATGGTAGAGGGAGCCTAATGAAGTGGTGTGAGTTTGGAATCATCACAGACAATCATACAACGCACAATCCTTCCCAAGGGATGAGTGTATAATCATGATGGATTGTTGGCTCCTCCACCATGTATGCCTTGTTCACATTGTCTGTCAATTCAGGTGCGGAGCTGTGCATTCCCGCAGTGGCAGGAAGGGTGATACAGTCCAAACCTGCAGACAATGTGTAGGCGCCTTCCACGTATTGCGTCTGCACGGCAGCGGTAGGCATATGCCCGTTGTCCGCCTTTGTCTGGCTGCGGCGGGCTATCCGACGCTGGTTGGCGGCCACAGGGACGTCCAAAAGAGGTGTCTTGAACACGACATGCGTAACTCGCGTATGCCCACGGCTCTCCGTTTGCTCAGCTTCTGGTTTCCTCGTCCTATGGCTGGGGTAAAGGTGCGGTCGTTCCCGGAGACTGTGGGCCTTTCCGCGCTGACAAGGGCCAAGGACTTCACATCCTTCACCTCCTATGCAGGCATCCAGGAGATCATCTTCAAGGCAGAAATTATCCGGGGCGCACACAAACCGAGAGGGCACATGCTCCCGGCCAGAGCGCGTCTGTAAAGCGCCATTCAAAGAGCGTCGACCGCGCATGCCATTCGAAAAACATACCCGACGCATGTCGCCCATGCGGTGTCCGAGGCGTGCTCTTAGAAAAAAGAAAGGAGAAGAGATAAGGTGCAATGGATAAGGCGATCGGCGTGCGAGGGCCGCCACGTTCCTGGTTAGAAACGTGGGGCGTACTATGATCTACGAGGACTCGCCTTTGTGATGCGGCGGCCGGCCTTATGAATTGTCATGGCTGGGCGGCGTGATCCCACGCGCCATATGACTTTGCCGACGCATGACTTCTACTCGCAATTGCCTTCCCTTTCTCGTCAACTTTCCAAGAACTTACTAGCTTAGTTGTGCAATACATAATGAGTACTGTTAAAAAAATATAACACAACGGTGTTGATCAATTACTTAGGCTCCTTGCTTGCGATTTTCCCTTCCTTTCATTCAAATGTAACGATTGGAGAATCTCCGGACCCCTCTGTGGGCTTCCTCATGTGAAGGGTGAATGAGGCACGCCGTATGCCTGCAGTACCACTGCGCCGTGCTACTAGATGTAGTCAGGAAATTGTTCAGATGCACAAGAGCCTGTGCACTGCCAACGAACAGGGACAGATCGGATGGAGATGGAAAACAGGAGACTCTCACGCTCTCCATCCGTTCCGTTGCTCGACCTTCACTCTATCCGGGGCCCGGGATCCCCGCGCTACGCCCCGTTACCACCATTTGCGTTTGTGTCCAATACTGGCCCGGGTCTGGGCTCCCTCACCGCTATAGCTGTGCACTCTCTATCGTACTCTCCTTCACACCCTGAGGTATGCAAGGCAAGCGCGTCTCAGTCCCTGTGTCGCGCAAGCTAACGCAGCGAGATGAGATGAGATGAGAGAACACCGGAGGAGCCCAATATGTGCCAATCAAGTTCGCAATATACACAAGCGACACTCCCAGAGTCCACACGAGCTTGTCTCGATCAATCACTAATGTCCCCTCTATGGGGGAGGCACTCGCGGTGCTTCCACTGCCAAATCGTCTCGTTTATATTATAGGTTCCCTTCACTGAATATAATTATTCAAATTCAAGAGCAAGTGGATAGACATTCATTTGAAAGGTACATATGTTACAGATTATCTGCGATTGACAAAGGAGGACCTTGCATTACTTCGACAGCGAACAGTGATGCCCATGAGGTGAGTGCAATTAGATGTCTTCCTCTTCGACGGCTGTATCCTCGTCTGACCCATTTCCCTCCTCTTCTGACTCGTTTCCTTCCTCTTGCTCCGGTTCCAATCCATCTTCCGACATGCTATCGTCTTCTTCTACAGCTTCCTCGCCCTCCCCTGCCCAGTCTTCGTCGCTGCTGTCATCATCGTGGGCCATGCTTGCTATATCTGCTTGCGTTATCACATTGTAATGCGACAGAATTGTAGGCAAAAACCTCCTGTTGAAAGTCTGATCGCTGAGACGTTCCTCCTTGCACCAGGTGAACGTTTGCCCCATATTGGTCAGCATGGAGGCTTTGGGGACCGTGACCTCAAGGCGAAGCTTCGGCTGAAGATTGTTATAGAAAGTAGGGTCGAAATAGTCGATGGGAAGACCCTTTGGTAGCTCCTGAAACTCGGAATATATCTGAGGCCCTGCCGGGGCCTGTCGCACGCGGTTGCGCTCCCGCCATTTTCTCGACGACCTGCGTATGGCTGTTTCCTTTCTCTTCGCGTCTAACATGCTGAAAAACGTCTCTGCTTGTTCCGATCTCTCTCGGCGGCGGCGAACAACGTAAACGTCACGGACTGGATCGTACTCGTCGTCAGAGGTGGCTTTAGTCTTAATCAACTTGATGTAGCGCGGAGGATAGCTGTTCTCAATAAGAAACTTCTTCCTTGCAGCGGCCAGCTAAAAGTATCTGTTAAATCTCTGTAATCTTTCCAGCATTTAATACCAAGCTCACCCTAGCCCTTGCCACGTAATGGGGATTGGCGTGCAAGTCCTTTCTCACACTGCCTGGACGTCTGCCTTCCTGTAAATACCTCTTCTTCATATAATGGAAGACGAAATGGTCATAAAGCTTCATGAGAAACTCGGCTTGAGAAGCATAGGCGGTATTGGGGGAAAGGTAAGCGTAAGCATGGGAGACAAGAGCTTGTTTGAACATATCCAGCGCGACGATTCTGCACGCACTGTTGTAGATCGAATACGCTGACTGGCGCAGGTCTGGGCACCAATAAGGAAGACCGAATTTGCTCAAGCAGCCCTGCATGTAGTTCAGCATATGCTCTTCGACCGCAGCTGCCTGAATCGCAATTCGACTTGTTTGTCCTGGCGTACAGGTGTTCCCTATGCGGATGTGTTGACGGGAAATAAGATCCTGCCCCCCAGGCGCAGCTAGCAATTGTGACTCGGTAGTAAAGCGCATTTGGAATTCGGCAAGCAGCTGGGCGGGAGGATCTCCTGGAACGGCTTCGGCATCAAGAAGGCCCCATAAAATTCGAATATGCAGCGCCAGCGCTTTCTAGAATCAAGAGCACGCTGAGTATCATGACAAAGGCACGAATATGCGAAACTATGCGACGTACATTCAATCCCCCCATGTCGGAGGGCATATCCTTGAGGCGAAAACGATGAAGATCCCCTGCCGTTTTCTTGCGTGCATCTGTCAAAAGTGTCGGATTGGATTGGGTCGGCCGGTTGGTTCGAGGGGGCTCAGCACCAGGCAGTATCTGCGAGCCCGCAGTAATCTGAGGAGCCGCTACGGCCTGTCTTGCTAACATACCGCGCGTTGTAACCCCCGATGCATTGGAATCGACGCTGCTCGCTGTAGACCAGGTCCTGGAGGCCGCTCTAGCAGCATTTGTCCTTCGTCGGCGTTGGGTAGCATCTCGTTGGGTAGTATCTCTCTGTTCAGTGGCAGGACTCTGTGCTGGAACTTGTTGAGTTGCGCTTGCCATTGCTACATCATGATCACTAAACTTAACCATTAGCTGTGGCACGTTATCGATATTAAAAAGAGAGAGAGAAAAAAAGGAAGAAAAAGAAAAAAGAAAAAAAAAACTTACAGAACGGTGTGGGCTAAGGAAGACTGGGCCAGTTGTGCAGCCAGTTCGTTTAGCTGCCTTTGCATTAAAGCATGCTCGGCAAGTAGTCGCTGCTCTTGAATGTGCCAGCTTTGAGACTGTTCAGCGGTCGCTACACGAACATGGGCGGCTATAACTTGATCAATAATTCTGCGGACCTGGGGATCCGGGACAAGGTCAAGGTCGATGGTCAAGTCGGAATTAGAGGCTTGTATAGAAGAATCCATAGCGTCTTGCAACTGAGGTATGTCAACAGGCAATTGATTTGAAGACATTGTTAAGAGGTGACGAGTGGATGTTGTGAGCTTGTAATAAATGTGAATTTACGATAAGTGCATAATCATGAAGATTTATACTGCAATCATGATACAGCATCGTCATGGCTCACATCCCCACTGCCTAAAGCTGAACAAAAGATACAATTAGGGAACAATTGAGATTGACCTCGTAGAACTCTTGTTCCTTCATGTTGTCACTTAGGTATCCTGAAACGCGTCCCAACAGTGACATTTGCTAGTCAATAAGTAAACCCAACGGAACTCTGGTTGCGCCGCTGAAGTCAACAATGACGTGATTTTAAAAAACACATTAGTAGATGATTGAAAAACGCCTTTGTTCCGAATTGCGTTTTCTGTAAGTGGTTAATGGATCGATATCGTACAGCCCTGGAGATTCCTTTTGCTCTCGAGTCTTCATATATTTATGGTCAAGTGATAGTTTCAATGAGAGATCGATTGAACGGACCACAAGTATGCATCTTTAAAAGGCTCTACAATTTCAAATTCAAGCACGAGAACCACCAATTCAACAATTACAAGGTCGTCCACTGCTTATCCCTATGCATAACGATCCCGTAGCCATTGATCTTGACCAAGAGACGGTCTTGGTTTATACACATGCAGCTTTATCACAGGAGATCTTAGAAAAGAAGGTAAGTATTAATTGTTCCCAATCCTGTGATTCTGAACTGAATCTTTATCTTACACGAAAATTAATGATCCAGAGACGGTCTATTGGTAACAGAGACGCTAGTACTCTCCTAGAGCATAAGGACGGCCTTATAGCATTGGGCCAATACCACGTCAATAACTTGCGCGCAGAGCGGGATGCTGCTTTAGCAGAGATACAGAAGGTGAAGAAGGTAAATTGATGGCAACCCCTATTCATCATTGTAACTGAATGCTTACTATAGAAATATAAGTTATTAAGAAAGAAATTCAGTAACAACATGTTAGATTAAGGATTAAGCAGTTGAGGCGGCTGAGTCCACTAACGGTTACATTCGCACATATATTTGGTAACCGATCAATATCCCAACCATATCCCTAAACAATCAGCGCTTAAAGAGCCTATAAATAAATAAATGTACTTATATGGAATTAAATAAATATCTTGAATTTTATTTGACGTTACGATCAGGGACAAAGCAAGAAAGTAACAAAGGGTAAGAATGAATAGGAAGACTTTGACCTTGGTATCATACGATGGTCAAATTTCGACTCCATAGTACAAAAGCAGCGCCAGACACAAACAATTATTGCCGTAACTTTACAACATGACATGAAGCAGTGTAGAGATGACCTTGTCGCTCTACCATCTTTATGCTCTGACTCCATCTGGAGGCTAACACTTATTTGGCTAATTAAATGCGGTCTTGGAGTTGGCAACTGAATTAAATGTGGTTTGCATTCATTTTGTGACGAACAAATATATAGTCCGAAACCGGAAACAAAAGACCGCGCCAATAACAGCCAATAGCTCGCCGTGTCATAAAGATTGTTGTCAGATATCAGCGTGGCCTAGTTCATCCGTCTGGGCCATCTAATAGCTTGTCTATTCGCTACCTATCAAATGGCAGTGGTTGCGCCACTAGCAAGACCAAGCATGTGATCGTTCTTTCCGTCCGTAAAGTAACGTCCAAGATGATTTCGAGATCCACAAAAAATATTGCAATATTGGACCTTCGTTAATGAAATAAATAAATAAACTTCTATGCATGGCTAAGAACTGGCCATGTAGATGACTTTGCAAGAACAAATAGGAAGATTAACTTAATCAAGCTTGTGTGTGATTTCCAAGTGGCTTGTGCAAGGCGATAAGAGTTGTTCGACGAACATTCTCAGCCTGCCTGCCATTAGCTATTCTGCTCAACAAGCCGGCTATAACGGGTGCATTGGATACAATGATGGAAATAGAAGACTGGGTAATAGAGTAAATGTCAAGTTGCAGGTGATTAAAGAATAAGAAAAGCTGCTTACCGAAATATGAGCAAAGCAGAAGTAAAGACTGGAGTGAGATTGGTTGGGGAACACTGAATATATAGACCAGAATACAATGTTGATGGCTAGGACTGCCACGCAACTCGAAAAGCCTAGAGTCACAATGAATTTGGTCGAAGCCCTTATATCCCTCAATCCTTGAACGGTCAAAAAGTTGCGGTAGTTGAGAGCGACGGTGACAATATCAACACATGCACTGCCTTGGATTTTGTTAGAATACGGTCTGATGAAAGTGTAGTTGAGCTTACTCGCAAGCGTAGCAATCACAAAGCCAATTGGGAGCCAGCATAATTCTTCAATATCGGGGCTTTCCTGTTCTTCGCATAAGAAAGGTGCAATGATAGCATAACTGATTCCTAAGCCAACGAGAACGGCCATCATGACGTAGAGACGAAGACGGTAATGTGGAATAATGCGTTGATGAGCACGGCGCCGCGCTGTGCTCGGAAACAGCCGTTTCGGCATGTTGCGGATTAAGCGCCTGTTAAGCGCCCGCCTCGAGGAAAACGCGTGCTGCGCAGAGCCGTAGCGTTCCGTGCCACACTTTTACAGGAACAATAAGTATAGGAACATTTAGGAACTATTACAGTAAGATTACAGGGTACATACGGTATTTAAAGCATGTAATAAGTACAGGACAGAGAATAGATCCCCCACATTCGTTTACCTTCATTTTAGCGTCCCCGTTGCGTCCTCGCTGCGTCCAGCGTCCGAGAGTGGTTCGAAGCTGTCGTAGCAGCTTACACTCTCGCGTTTTCTTCTCGCTTTTAGTTCGTTCCGGCTCGCAATTGTGAGTTGTTTTGGGGTTTGGCTAGAAGCCGTGTGAAGCGCCCTCGCATTCTGCGCATTGAGTGTGTGTGTGTGGTGTGGTTTCCGCGCCCATGTATCATATTGGAGCCCACCGCGAGGGGTTTGCTTCCGATACACTGGACTTCAGCCAAAGTCTCCTCCAGTTCGCATTTTTATTTACATTAATTACATTTGATTTTCCGACACTCCCTCCCTGCTCCACACTCTTTTTCCATCATGTCCCATCTTATGCCCGCCTTTGGAGACCGTTGCGCACCCTCTTTCGACACAGCGAAGCCCCGAGAGCTCAAGCGTTACTTTGGTGACCTCGAGTACTTGTTCAGCACGTTTTGCATCGCCTCCATCGCTCAGCAGAAGCGCTATGCCGTCCGCTATGTAGATATCGACACCGCTGATGTCTGGGAGTCACTTCCTCAGTTTTTGGACAATAAATCGACTTTTGAAGAGTTTAAGTGCGCAGTCTTCGAGCTGTATCCCTCCGCCTGCGACGACTATAGGTTTTCTTTTGCAGATCTCGATTCTTTGGTCCAGACGCGCTTGCGCACAGGAATACACACTCTAGACGACCTCTCTGCATACCATGCACGTTTCCTGGAGATTTCGCACTTCCTTATCGCGAAACAACGGCTATCCGACCTCGAGCAGATGCGCATCTACCCTCGTGCCTTTTCGCCAGAGCTTTGGACGAAGATCTCGACGCGTTTAACGCTTAAGCGCCCAGATCACTTCCCTGACATGCCACACACCGTCTCAGATGTCTACGCCGCCGCCGTCTTTGTTTTGCGCGCTTCAGCATCAGTTCAGTCGCACCCCTCGTCGCCTCTACCACCCCAGTCGTCGCCTTCGAGTTCTTGTGCCGATCTCGATGAATTTCGTGCAATGCTTGCGGCATTTGCAAAGACAATCGTTCAGGCGATCACCAGCATGTCCCAGCCAGCGTCTACATCGCAACTTCGCCCCAGGAAAAAGGCTCGCGTTCTGAAGTGCAAGTTCTGCGGAGACAATCATTTTATTTGTCAGTGCGCCTCTGTTTACGACTACGCACGCTTAGGGAAAGTTATTCGCAATGCAGAGAGCAAGGTAGTGCTCCCCACCGGCGCTTACGTTCCAGAGGACACCCCAGGTCGGTTTCTCAAGGATAAGTTCGACGAATGGTACAGAAGACATCCCCAGCAGTTGAGTACATTCGCTCTGCCTCCCCTTCCTGTCGTGAACGCCGCCGCCACTCGTAACCTCGTCCCCTCGTCGGCTACGTCGCATAATGCGCAGTACCTCGCGGATATTGACGCTCGCATTGCGGAGATCGAGGCAGAACTCGTCAGTCTGCGTCCCCAGCTCGTCAACGTCTTTACATCAGCCCCAGATGTGTCCAGCATGTCCCAGAAGTATACAGGAGTCGCCGCCGCCGTTGTTACGCCACAGATTGACTTGCCGCGCTCTAGAGCGCTTGTTTACCGTCACAGTGTTGTCCCAGCGCCTCAAGAAGTTGTGCAGCCGTTATCTGTGTCTGTATCGTCTCCAGCGCCGCTCACGTCCCCTGTCGCGCCTCGCGTATTGTCTAGAGACTCCCGCTCTTCGCAACCGTCGCTTTGCGTAACTAGCCGCGCGCTCGTCGAGTCAGAACAGGTTTTTGTTGGCCCCCAACGTCTCCAGTCGGTGCCCTCGCCACACAGCTTGTGTCTCGCGTCTAGGACACGCCGCACACCGGATAAAGTCGACCCTCATGGTTTGAGCACACTATATTTGACGCCTCCCGTCGTTTCAAGTGCTGCAGTCGCCTCTGTGTTGCCTTCGTCCTCTGATGCACAGTATCTCGTTGCCACAGACGCCAGGATTGCGGATATCGAAGCAAGGCTCGCCAGCTTGCGATCTCAGGTCATTTGTGCTACTCAGTATGCGCCACTTGATTCCAGCATCTCTCAGACCAGTCCAGAGCGCCATTGCACCGGCGTTGCGCCCCACGCTCACTTGCCGCATTCCAGAACAGCTGCGCATGGTACTAGCATTTCCTTAGCGCCTCTCGGAGTTCCCCAGGCCATGTACTCGACCTCAGCACCGTTTGCGTCGGCTTCTGTGCCTCTCACGTTTCTGTAGATTTCCTATCGGCTTTGCAGTTCCCTCAGGCACCCTGCTTCGATCTAGTCAAGTCCAGATTGATTAGGACTCGGTCACATCGCTTCCTGTCGTCTCCCTTGCCACGCAGCTCGTGTTATGCGTCTAGAACACGTCATGCTCAAGATAAAGCATTTTTAATTGGGTTTTGTGCATTTTCTTCATCTGCAGCAGTTTGCCAGAGCACCTCAGGCTTGTAGTATTCGTTCTCGATGTCTGGAAATCCGTCTGCGTCCCGAGTACCTTGACACCGCCCCCCCTCGCTTCACGAGTCCGCTTCGCAGACTGGCACACTCCCACAGCTGTCAAGTATTGTTTACGGCTGACTGGGGACAGTCAGAAGCTAAGTTGGGAGGAGATGATGAGCACGGCGCCGCACTGTGCTCGGAAACAGCCGTTTCGGCATGTTGCGGATTAAGCGCCCGTTAAGCGCCCGCCTCGAGGAAAACGCGTGCTGCGCAGAGCCGTAGCGTTCCGTGCCACACTTTTACAGGAACAATAAGTATAGGAACATTTAGGAACTATTACAGTAAGATTACAGGGTACATACGGTATTTAAAGCATGTAATAAGTACAGGACAGAGAATAGACCCCCCACATTCGTTTACCTTCAGTTTAGCGTCCCCGTTGCGTCCTCGCTGCGTCCAGCGTCTGAGAGTGGTTCGAAGCTGTCGTAGCAGCTTACACTCTCGCGTTTTCGTCTCGCTTTTAGCTCGTTCCTGTAAGGGCGACTCTGCGCAGTGTCGAGCTCACACGAGACCTAGCAGAGGGATTCCGAAGTTTATTAAGCTGTAAACTATAAATACAATAGAAGCGCACCTAGCAGAGGGATTCCGAAGACAAAAGCCTAAGGAAACCCGCTGCTGGGCGCCACAGTACATAATAGAAGCGTTGATTGATGCGTGAGAATAAACTATACAGTTGATCCGCCACAAGAAGCCACCACATCACGTCCTCATGTGATGTGCATCATACATCATATGCACAACACATGATGGACGTGTCCCATCAGTACGTCACATGATGTAAACCGCGCGCGCCTGTGCACAGTACACACTGCAGAGCATAGTGTACACTGCACGGGCTGCGCGCGGCGTAAGAAATAAAAATAAAATAAAATAAAAGAAAGTGAAGGAAGACGAAATGAATAAAAATAAAGGGTGACGCACAGCGTCCCCTTACATCACCCCCCCTTCAAGACACGGCGTCCCGGCGTGGCAAGGTGATCCACTCGCCACCATTGACTGTTCTATACCGTCCAGGCTCAATTGCCAGGGAGCCAATAACCCGCGGAGCATCAGGATGTTCCCGGTAGAACTTGGCCACCAGCTGAGGTGAGAAGACGTCTTCCGCATGCTCCCAGGAGTTCTCCTCATACCCATACCCCTTCCATTTGACGAGGAACTGAAGCCTGTTTCGATGGATGCGGCTGTTGAGGATGGCCTCAACCTCGTACTCCAGCTCGTTATCCACCAGCTCAGGTTCCGGAGGAGGCGCTGCAATGCGGCCCGGAATAGGGTCAGGGAGACAGGGCGTGAGCTTGACAACAGGGAAGACAGGGTGGAGACGCTTGAGAGAAACTGGGAGTTTGAGACGGTAGGCATGAGATCCAACAGCAGCCTCGACCGTATACGGGCCCAGGAGACGGTGGGACAACTTCTTGGAGGGACGGGAGGTACGGATGTCTGACGCATCCAGGTAGACCTTGTCACCTGGTTTGTACACCGGGAGGGGTCACGTCGCCGGTTGTAGAAGCGAGCCATGTCATCTTTGGCCTTAGCCAGCGCTGACTTGGCTTCTTCCAATGTACTAGCCATCCGCTCCTTGAACTCATTCACAGTCTCCAGAGACGATGGAGCTTCATGAGGTTCAAAGCCCATCCGAGGGTGTCGTCCAGTGTCGAGCATGAAAGGTGTATGCTGGGTGGAGGCGTGGACATGGTTGTTGTACTGGAACTCGGCCAGAGGCAAGAGATCCTCCCAGTCGTCCTGACGCTCATTCACGAAGGTCCGCAAGTACTGTTCCAACTCCATGTTAACGCGCTCCGTCTGACCATCAGATTGGGGTGGTAGGCAGTGGACGCCGCCAGGCGGATTCCCAACAACCGGTAAAGCTCTCTAGTGAACTCGGCAATGAACTGAGGCCCACGATCCGAGAGGACTATCCGAGGAGACCATGGTGGCGCCAGACATAACGGAGATAGAGCCGGGCGCTCCAAGTGCACTAACAGTGGTAGTCGTTGGGATAAAGTGACCGCGCTTGGAGACTGAGTCTATCACGTTCATGATGGCGTCATGTCCATTGGAGAGAGGGAGTTCCACGATGAAGTCCACACTGATAACCGCCCAGCGCTGCTCAGGGATAGGGAGAGGATGAAGCTCACCAACCGGGCGGTGACGCTGGATCTTGGTGCGAATACAGAGGTCACAGGTCTTGCAGTACTGTCCAATGTACCGAGACATCTGGGGCCACCAGTAGTTGCGCGATACTAACTCCAGTGTCTTCCAACGTCCAGCATGACCAGCCACCTTGGTGTCGTGGTGTAAGGAGACAATACGGCGGCGGAGATCAGGGTCGTTGGGGACGTAGATCTTATCCCGGAAGCTGAGGAGACCATCTTGCATCCTCCACTCCGAGGATCGCACAGAACGGGCCCCACTGCTCAACAAACCCTTTGCTGCCTTCGCCACCATCTCCTCATGTTTCCCCTGACGGTTTCCCTTCCGGATCTCGTGCAACAAGTCCTTCTCCTCGCCCACCAGCTCCACCGCCTCGAGCGCCCGGATAGCAAAGAAGGCGGGCTTGAGGAGTGTCATCTCAGCATTATCCCCAGCGCCGTCTCCATGATCAGCTCGTCGCGAGAGGGCATCAGGTTTCCCCATGGAACGGCCAGGGCGGTGGCGGAGCGTGAAGTCGAGCGGGAGAGGTAGAGGGACCAGCGGGCCTGTCTGCGGTTAAGCTTTTTGGCCGTCATGAAGTACTCCAGATTCTTGTGGTCTGTCCAGATCTCCACCGGATGAGCTGCACCTTCAAGGAAGTGTCTCCACTCCTCCAGGGCTCGAATGACCGCTAGCATCTCCTTGTCATGGATCTCGTAGTTACGCTGTACGGGACTGAGGCTCTTGGAGTAATAGGCGACAGGGTGCCATTTCCCATCTTCACGCGACTGCTGAGAGAGCACAGCACCAGTAGCAAAGTCCGAGGAGTCTGCCTCAACGCGGTAGGGCAGGTCGTCACGAGGAAAGCCAGGATGGGAGCCGAAGTCACCGCAGTACGCAACATATCAAAGGCGGCCTGAGCATCAGAGGACCACGACCAGGAGTATCCTTACGCGTCAGCTCAAAAGCGGACGGGCATGGTGAGAGAAGTCCTCGATGAAGCGGCGATAGAAGTTGACGAAGCCCAAGAAGCTCTGTACCTCCTTGCGTGACTTGGGAACCGGCCACTCTGCTACACCTGCAATCTTGACCGGGTCCATCTCCACCTGACCTTCCGAGATGATGAGCCCCAGATACTCAATGCGACGCTTCTCAAACTCGCACTTCTCCGGCTTGAGATACAACCGGTGGAGTCGCAGACGCTCCATGACCAGACATGTCACCCGACGATGTTCCTCGAGGGTCTTGGTGTAGATGAGGATATCGTCAAGGTAGACACAGACAATGCCCTCGAAAATGAGGTCGTTGAATATCTCGTTCATCATGGTCTGGAACGTTGCAGGCGAGTTGGTGAGACCAAAGAACATAACCGTGAGCTCGAACAGACCGCGGTTTGTTCGGAACGCTGCCTTCCACTCATCTCCCTCCTTGATGCGCACATTGTTGTACCCCCACCGCACGTCAAGCTTGGTGAAGTAGCTGGCACCACGGAGTTGTTGGATGAGGTCAGAGACGAGAGGAAGCGGGTAGCGGTTCTTGATGGTCATGGCGTTCAGCACACGGTAGTCCTGGATGAGGCGCAATGACCCGTCCTTCTTCTTGATAAAGAAGACAGGAGACGCCATCGGAGACTTAGAGGGACGAATACGGCCAGTGGCGAGGTTCTCCTGTAAGAACGCATCTAGTTCCTTCTGCTCAGGAAGCGTCATAGGATACACCTTGCAGTTGCTGGGTGTTGCTCCGAGTTCCAGTTCAATGGCGTGATCCCAAGGTCGACATTCTGGCAAGACATCAAAGGACTCCTTTGAGAAGACGTCCTTGAAGTCATGCAAATGGTTAGGAACGTCGTCGCGGAAGTCCTTCTGTCCAGAGTTGGACGCAAAGGCTTCTGCGAGCCGCTGGGACACGGTGGAGGTAGACTGAATGAACTGGGACTCGGGGTAACGACGCCGCAAACAGCCGGTTGTCGTCGTCCTCCCAGACAGAGTGGAGGGCCTCTAGTAAGCTGCAAGCGTCCTTAGGAGCAGGCAGCGGTTCAACTTCCTCCAACTCCATCTCGGGACTTCGTCGTCATCGTCCTCCAGCTCCATAAGGAGGGGCATAGGGCCCTGGGTACAGGTCTCTACCGCTCTGATCTCTGCGCGAAGCTTAGACTTCTCCGCACGGATCTCATCACGGCACGTGGAGCACCGGCGTGGGCACCGTGACATCTTCACCTCTCCAGTGATCCAGTCCACTTCAGGGTTGTGTTCTCGGCCAAGTGTGGCCCAGAATCATATCCTGACGTCCGAGGTTGGTGACGGGAAGACGGCGCGTTCAGTGTGGTCCTTGTAGCGAAGGATGAGCTCCACAATGGACGTGATAGAGCCGTCTTCATTGAGTGAACCGTCAACGTTGTGGACTGGAATGGGGACCAAGAGAGGCGTTCCGTCAGCTTGTGCTGCTGGACGTACTGCGACTGATGAAGCACTGGTCAGCGCCGCAGTCAACCAGGGGCCTGAGGCGAAAACGCTGGCCCGTGTCCGTGGTCTCGATCTCCACTGGAAGGTGAAGGGAGTTGGGACTCGGAGTAGCGGCAATGGTGTAATGAGAGGAAGTGCGCGCTCCCAGCGGCGAGCACGGGCCTGGATGCGTAACGCAGCAATGGAGTGAGACTTGGGAGCAGGGGATTTAGGCGTGTCAGGCAGTCGTGAAGGTAGGTCTGGAACAGAAATAGATTCGCAGGGCTCTACCGACAGTACACTATAACGACTGCCACGCGCGAACGAGGGCACGCCGCTCACTCGTCGCGATGCACAAAATCCTCCTCCTCCTGGACATCATCCTCCTTCCTTTCATCCACCGGCGGAATAGCATCCTCCTGGCCCTCCGCAGCGCATGTGCTCGAGTTGCTCCTGAAGCTCCGTGAGAGTCATGTGGCGAATGTCGAAAGCCCGGGACAATCTCGAGAGATGTGACCAGGTTTACCACAGCGATAGCAGGTAGGGGGTGTCTTCCCAGCACTACGAGCACGATCAATGTCCATGGGAGCGCCCAGAGGAAGAGCAGGGGCAGCAGGCGCGCGAGGGGCAGGAATAATGGGCAGAGAAGCACGTGGAACGGTTGCAGGGAGGCGGATGAACGCGAAGCCGCGGGGGGACCAGAAGGCGTAGGGTGTGCTGCACGGAAGAGCTGGTTGGTCTCGCGGTTGCGAGCAACCTCCACGGCGCGTTCATACCATCCCTGAAGCGAGGCGGGTCGACTCTCCGAGGGCAGGTTGGCGACTTGACTGTCCAGCGAAGGGGATAGACCACGACGGAACTTCATAATCAACGCCTTCTCGTCAATGTACCCAGACTTGAGGACAAGGTCCTTGAAGGCGTCGACGTATTCTTCAGCAGAGCGGCGGCCTTGATGTTAGGAGGTCCTCTCGAGGCGAGCTGAGCGTGCTCGGCCTCGTGCTGCTCGCAAAAATCGCGAATGAACACGGCTTCAAAGGCGTCCCAGCTACGCAGATTGAAGTCGGAAAATCCAGACATCATGGCGCGTTTCGAGAACTGGGCGGCGCGGCCCTCGCTCATGAAAGAAAGGGCCCAAAGAACTCGAGAGAATTCGTCAGGAAACTGCGAGCCAGCCAGGGCGAAATAAATGGTGCAAGAATTAAGAAAAGAGCGCCCTTTTTCGCGTGAACCATCAAATGGTTTGGGAGACGCAGGTTTGAGGCGAGAGACAGTGGGAACTGCAGCTGCAGGAGCCGTGTGGGCGTCGAGATGAGGAGGGGATCACGAGGCGCAGGAGGGGCGGGTGCAGGTGCAGAATGCGAGCTGGCAAGTGTAGTCTCGAGGAGGGTGCGGATAGTGTGAAGGGAGCTCGAAACGTCGGCCAATTCCTTCCGAAAAATCGCGTTATTGTGGTCGACGTACTCCAGAAGCGACGTGAGGGTGAGGGCGGGTCTGGACAAGGTATTTCCGCCTCAGGGCTCGCAGAGGCGTCTGTATCCATCGACATCGAAGCAGGGAGGGTGTTGGAGTCCTAGGCCGTTTCCGAAGGCAGTAGGCGTCCAAAACTGGTCCCAGGCAGAGGCTTTTGTACTGTAAGGGCGACTCTGCGCAGTGTCGAGCTCACACGAGACCTAGCAGAGGGATTCCGAAGTTTATTAAGCTGTAAACTATAAATACAATAGAAGCGCACCTAGCAGAGGGATTCCGAAGACAAAAGCCTAAGGAAACCCGCTGCTGGGCGCCACAGTACATAATAGAAGCGTTGATTGATGCGTGAGAATAAACTATACAGTTGATCCGCCACAAGAAGCCACCACATCACGTCCTCATGTGATGTGCATCATACATCATATGCACAACACATGATGGACGTGTCCCATCAGTACGTCACATGATGTAAACCGCGCGCGCCTGTGCACAGTACACACTGCAGAGCATAGTGTACACTGCACGGGCTGCGCGCGGCGTAAGAAATAAAAATAAAATAAAATAAAAGAAAGTGAAGGAAGACGAAATGAATAAAAATAAAGGGTGACGCACAGCGTCCCCTTACAGTTCCGGCTCGCAATTGTGAGTTGTTTTGGGGTTTGGCTGGAAGCCGTGTGAAGCGCCCTCGCATTCAGTGCTTTCAGTGTGTGTTTGTGGTGTGGTTTCCGCGCCCATAGCACGCACGAGCGTATCAGCGTGCACTAGCTAGTACAAACAACGCCCGGGATAGCCTTTGCAAGGTGCTCATAAGACATGGGTAGAGTGAACACCACTGACGAATGCTGCTTACCAGGCAATGCAGAAGTAAAGCGCGAACGAAGAAAGGTAGAGGACTGGGGAAAGGCCCCGAGCAGCTGTTGCAGCGCACAATTAGGCCTAGCGTTTAAACCACAAAGTTTACTTACTGGTGATGGTGAGTATAACCAACAGCAAAAAGCCCCCCACACCAGCAATAACCGCAAGGTAGTCGTCCATCCAAAGGTAGAGCTGGACGCATATATGAATGCGAAGGCCGAATGAGAATAGGGAGACAAAATGAAACAAAAAGAGGGTGAACAGAACGCCTGAAGATAATGAACAGTCATAGTCCAGCTTAAAAGTAATGCTTACCCATAGAAAGAGCCATCGGGTAGGAGAAATGTAGAGGTAAACAAACTTTGCGCTTGGTGATGATGGTAAGATAAAGGAAAACTTATGTGACAGTTGGGTTTAAATACTAGATCAATATGTCCGGCATTTGAGTCTGAGTGAATTGATGCAGATTGCCTATTGGTAGAGATACCTTGTCAGAGCCGAGAAAACATAGACAAATCTGCAAAACAAGGAAATAAGTTAGTGAGAAGTCGTGGAGAAGACATCCGGCCATTTACAAAGCCCACAACCGTTGAAATTGTGACAAAAGCTGCTGTATTGGTATCTAGAGAAGCGTTACAGGTCACTGGAGGAAGAAAACGGCGAACTAATCTGTTCGCATTCCATAAACATCTCTGAATATGAGACGCTGAAAACCTTCATAACAGCCCAATTGTAAATGATTATTTCGTCGTTGGTATCTATATGTTTCGTGAGGCGCTCAGTTGCAAGAAGAAAGACGACCTACGTATTTCTAACATGCAATTCATTTGCATAGCCGCCACATATGGGAACCACTTTACGTTCCACAGACGCGGCTGTACAGCATACTAGCATGCATTTGAGGGAGGACATCAGGCATTGACGTCTTCGCACTTATAATAACAGGCTAAAACTTGAGAGACAGATGGGTAGATGGATGTATCATGTGGTAGGTTTGGCTAGAGAATGCTTGAAGGCCATTCAAAGGAAATATTTGCAACAAAATGAACAGAAGATAGTCAAAGCAAATGCTTCAAATACTCTTGTTGCAAACGAGGACTTCCGTGTACATGTCATGCAAGGTGGTGGATAGGGGTCTGATGAACAGGATGCTTTGAGATGAACGTGATGGATGCAACAACGCCGTCAAGAAATGAGAGGGAGCCGGTAGTTTCGAACGACGGCTTGACAATGTTTCCGAGAGGTACTGAAGCTTTTTCCGGGGTCGTTGGGGGAGGAGAAAAAGAACAAGACGAATGTAGCAATATCGTTGACAGGTGAGAGAGAGCTGTGGATTTCAACGATAGTTTAGCGAAACTTCATAAGGCGTTGGGAGGTTGTGCTAGGGCTTGAGGAAGGGGGCAGACCCATGGGTGTATGCAGCAGTGATAAATGTAACAAACCCAGTTTAATACATAGCCTAGCCAGCAGGAAAGACCAGATCATGAAGAAGTACGAAGCAAGCTAGAAGAATTGTTTCGATACCTCAAGTTCCAAGTGCTACCTTCCGGAAGCCATTCTCCAACAGGATACGCGTAGGAAGCCAACGTTTCAACTGCGACAACAGCAGTTAACTGCACATTCGAATTGGGAAGTTCGTTTTGTAGTTCGTTCATGAAAGCACCAAACCAAGTAGAGAGACAAAGACAACTGAGGATACACATTCATGTGTCCATTTTCCGCTGATAAACAGGGTCTGTTTCATATAAGGTGGGGCGAAAGAAAGGGAAGGTTGGGGCGAGTGGGCCGCAGTTTATAGGCGGTGGGCAGGTTGTTGCATCATGTGATTCTACAAGCAAGCTTATCCGGACAGTGTAACTTCGTTGCTAAACCGTAGGCTAAGGCCCTCTTTTTCATTGCCTTTTGAACGACGTGTTCAATACGCATGGTGGCTCATTCACAGATTGGGTAAGTGTGCCGACAGATACATTCAATGCTTTTTCTTAGATCTACCACAAGTGAACGAAACTAGCAAATATCAAACTGAAGACAAAGAGAATTCAGCATCCTCAAAACGATATCCCAAACATCGAAGGCTTACTAGCGAAGACCCTGCTACTGTTTAAACGTGCGTGGTACTCATCATGAACAACTTGGTCTTGCTGACATACCACCAACATATCGACACTTTCTCCCTGTATTACCATATGTATAGGTACCTGTACGTTGCTTTCTTGGGTTATCTTGTCCAACAGTGCTGAACGTTAGCAGCCACCTCTATTCGAGGCAAGGAACTCTACCGAGGCAAAGCCACCCGACGTCGCCTCATTCAACCAACTACTTTTTTATGTCATCATCTGACGCAAGTTGAACGAACCCTTGCCCGCCACTCTACAACATCGTCAGACGCATCTCATTGTGGGAGAACACACATCCTCACTCACCGTATTATGAAAACTTCAGAAGGTTGGGTCGAGGCGGTTGAACCAAGGAAACGGGTTCGCGCGACGATACACAAAGTAAGTTGTTAGCCTTTTGACCACCATGTACGAACTTACTTAATTGAGGAATGACACAGCGTTAAGAGCACCGTCTTCTGTCCTCTGGTTTGTCAGGTCAAGACTGACACCGCAAGATTGCAGTTTCCCTTCTCCGTATCTTCGATGGACTGTCAACACTCCGTCCTTTTCTTTATACGCCGCCGAACTGAATCACCTAGCGTTTTAACATGCACAAATGCCTAATTTCCATGAGCAGCTACAAGTGATCAAGCGGCAATGCCACTCCAGAAAGACCTGAATGAAGTAGAATCGCAGGCCTTCGATGCCGGTGTCCCAAGGTAGTTCATCCTATCCTGCGCATGTTGATATTTCTACGCTGATGGTTGATTATTTAGCACCGAACCCTGCTTCAATCGCTGTGTATCCCGTAACCAACTTCTGCTCTCTATTCGACCCAGAACCCGACGATTTAAGGTCAACCGTTAAACGGAACAGATGTATCACGCTGGAAGCCACCGTGGACGGCCTGCATCGTGTCTCTGTCGAGTAAAATTGGTCCCCAACTGGCAGTATCATTCCATACCTAGAAAGTTATATTATTTCAAGTCTTCCCCCTTCAATTTTCCTCCTACCTTCGTTATTGGTGGTTGCCATTGTCCTTTCCCCATGCCTCGTTATCGCCTCTCCATAAGGTCATCAGAAAAAGGCACCTCTTAATGGGACCACGTTATTTGAAGAATGAGCTCTATTCACCGACAGCGGCACCAGCTCATGGGTAACAACAGTATTTCCCTAGTGACGAGCGGTGGCACCAATTTCACGGGTAACGGCAGTCTTCGCCCGGTGGCGAGAATCTTCAGCGATGCTTTCTTATCATCACTGGACGAGTTTGGGCGAATCATGGCCAACTGGAGGCTCTGGGTGCGTTCAATGAACCAGTACGAGGGTATCGGGCCTGGCCCTTCTTTGCCAATTCCCTGTCGTCTGGAGAAGGCCAAACCGCAGAGCAATTTGTTCACTTCAGTGCATGAGGGCAGCGTTTCGTTGAGGACGCACTTATCCTCTCTTCGGCAGCATCTTGTTGAGCCAGCCAAATGTTGCAAGATGTAAAGCCTGGCCACTACACTTCTGTAACGACCAGCTGGCTTAAGACGTCGCCCAGACAAATCCGTCGATGCGGTTGTCGCGACTCAAAGCCGTGGCCATCCTAACGCTGACTCGTTTTTTTGGGTCGACGACTAGATGGCGAGTGACCCAGGCGTAGGCTAGCTGAGGCTGTTGAAGTCGAAGTAGCTGCTCCTATTGCGAGGTTCATGAGCGCTCGTCCCAGCTCATTGTCCTGTTGAGATGCTCAATAGGTCAGAATCTTGTGTCGTAGTCTGTGGACCCACTCATCCCAAGCTCCTGCCTTCGCCGTGTCGGTACATCCACCTCCCCACAGTACCGATGCTGGTTATGGAATGACTAGTATGTAGCTTCTGCTTGACGTATAACCTTCGTATAACCTGCTAACGCATCTACTTATCGATTGTGCTGTTTCAAGGTGGACTTTCTGTCAACATGGACCGTTTGCGGCTTCGAAATGTCTTAACAGCATCAGGGTTCCCGGTTTCTGCTTTCATCAACGACGCTGCTTACCTTTGCTTCCAGGTTTCTATCCGATTCCGCCTTTTGCATTGGTGACATGCTCGAGGAACAACAATTCTGTGGCGATATACGTACCTAGACTCTGAATTTTGCAATTTTGCGTGTTTCTCTTCGTTATTATTCTATCCGGCGCGAACTTCTCGATTTTAATCTCGTTCAAGCTTGTTGATTGAGGCAGGTTTGAGGGAATGATGCAGTGGAGTGTCAAGTGTGGTAAGTGATAGTGGCCGTACTATTCAAAACGACTAATTTTGCCCTCAAGACTGCCTCCCCCTTGCCTCATTTAGATGTAGCATATTTGGCACTACTGGGCTGCCCTCTTCCTTTCTGAGCAGGATAAGCCAAAGAATCATTCCTTAGTTACTTTGCAGTTATAATACTTGAATATAAGCCATTTCTTCAATCCCAACTCCACCACTCCGTCCATAACTGAATCAGAATTGAATCTTTTATACTAAACAGGCTCAGGAATGGCGTCAAATTCGGGGAGTATGCCTTCATTCACTCTCCCCCTATATGCATTTTTCTTCTGACAGCTATAGACGTGCTGCATTGGTCCCATTTCTTGTCCACCATGGTCACTGATTCATTGTCGATCATCACTTTACAGAATGCCCATTCCGTCACGGCAAAACTTAAGCCTTCCGACGTTCGTTATACGGTAAGCACATTCTAAACAGTCTTCACTGTTATTCGACTCGAAATTGCTTGCAGAGGAGCTAGGTTATCCCCGGGTTGTCATCATCCCCAAGCCATCCCTTTTAACCTCTTAGGAGACCAAGCCCGCCTCTTGTAGTAACAGTGTAGAACGCCATACCTTCCCGTCTCTCGCCTTTCTGCCAGTCCGCCTCTGCAAAGTGAGTAAATTCAGTTTCTTTTCGTTCCTCCAGCGTCGCGTTGCATGATCATCGTTTTTCGTCCACCTTCAGTCCATTCCTCTACCCTTCACTGCCGCAGAATTTACTCGTTTTCCCCATGCCTCATCATTCCCCGTCAAGCCTCCACGCGTAGACTGCGGGACATCTCTTTGATGCACCACAGACCACTCACTCGGCAAATACTAGGGAAGGGTAGTCAATGTTTGAACCGTTCACCTTGGTGCAATAGTGGCCCCAGTGTCACGTATATCCCGTCCGTTCACCGCTCACCTGTACTTGATCCAAGGTCGCCATTCCCGTCCCCTACATCCCGTCCCCGTTCTCCGATGACTGTAACAACAACTCCCGTTGTTGGCTCCACTATCACCCACTTCCGCTTCCCTCCACAGCCATCCTCCGATGCTGGTTCCACCTCCATCCATCCCTGCCGTGCCAACACGGGGCTGTATATATCGTCACATAGGTGGGCTGGCCATGAAGGCGAGCGAACACCAATGCAAACACGAAAGTCTGCACTGAGAAAATGGACTTGGACGGGATGCTTTGAACCATCTGTCAGTAATGTCCCCCTAGCCATCCCCTTCGGCCCAGGGATGAGTACATAAACGGATAGTCACAGGCGTCCATCGTTTGAGAATCGAGAAACGCCTGCAGCATATCACCCCTGGCTTTCGGCGATATGGGAGAACTCTTGTGGACGAGCGCAGAGGGCCGTAGTATGTTGACAGGCAGTTGCATATACATGGCGCAACGTAAATTGATGTGTATTCTGGTCTCGGTTAGGACGGTACATGCGCTCTACGGGCATAATCAACGAGGTGACCCTCCCCGCCCTCTTCCACGGGCACATACACTGACTCGCAGGTTCCGGTATTTGCGGCCTCAAACTATATATTTGGGATATTCACAGTTTAGTTTAAAGTCTTGAAGCGACTGATACTTTCCGAGCTGTGCTGATGATTCACGGCTGTTGCATTTCTGTTGGACCTCTCAAGGTTGGCGATGCGTAGTAGCGTAAGTGTTCATGATAAATTCACAATTTGTAGGTGGGGCCAAGACATGCATCTCGCAAGTCTACGCTCGAAGTCTAGATAATCGTGAGATGTTGACTCAATATTCTATTTACAGTTACAGCAGCATATTGCGAGGTGCGGCTCAAAATTTCGTATATCATGCACTTGCATTGCATGCCCATGTATATTTAGTACGTACATTAATTTTTTAATCCTGGCTTGGCGTACACTAATGAATATCAGCAACGTTGGGATTTGACAACTCTGAAGAGTATATTTTCGAGCAACTTTCGAGTTGCTTTGTTATTGCTTTGAGTTCTTTTTGTAAAATGTTTGTTGGACATTCGACGTTGCAGTAGTGCATTAGATAAGACTCCTAGGTATCTAATCGTATTTTATCTACACCTCTACAATTATCTCCTTTGTTATTTAATCGTAATCTCATGATCATTGCAATATCATTAGTGTTTCACATCTTATCTAGACAATCTAGAAAGCGTGACAGTTCCAAGGCTAAGTCACATACTTATATAAGCACACTTGACGGTCAATAAGACAATCGACATGATGCCGACACGTTCGTGACTTGACGTGACAATTCAGTCGGCGACATGACACCTAGATGTCCGCGGTGTTATGCACATACTTAATTTTAGATTGCAACGTCTGGTATCACAGTCGCAAGAAACATGAAAAGGGTTTGATAACTTTGTATATATATACATAGCTTGACTACGTATTTAAACAGTAGTATACAGCTTCATCAATTCAATTTATATACCATTTCACTTTATTTCATTACATTCACCTTGAGATTTGCTAGGATTCACGCGCAATTCACACGGTATGAGCACCTGTTGTGTGTTCAATCGCTCATACTTGGAAGACCTGAATAGCAGCGTCCAAAGCGGCATTAATGGTTTCTGCTGCCTGTAATAAAGCAGCCTGCTCCAAGATCTGAAAGCAGATTTGTAAACAGCTCGTCCAAAGAATTATAATGGACTAATACGTACTGGAACAACGTTCAATATTGCATCTTCAAATTCCGTCACCAAGGATTGTACAAATGTAAGTACCCCAAAAACTGCCGGGGATACGAGGCTTTGAACCATTGGGACGCTATCGAACTGTGGCTTGGCTGTTCCAATTGCAGTTAAAGTAGTAGCAGCATTGGAGGCAAGAGCTGTCAAGATTGTAGCCAGGGTGGATACATCAGTCGAACTGACAGGGTCTGGAAGTGCCTAATGTATGTTTTTGTCAGTCTCAAGATGCAGAGATAATATATCATGTTTGATTGACCTGGGCGTCTGTTATAGCTTTCTGTCCAGCAGTTACAACGCCTTGGCCTGCCACGGCCAATTGCTGTCCAGGTAAACAAGATATATTAATGCCACAGTATAGACTTTATTCAATGAGAAAAACATACAACAAGGAGATTAACTGTCGGGGACGCTGTGAATGTGGAAAGTGCTCCATTGAATATAGTGATGTTTCCATTGATGTTGTTAACGTCGGCCTGTATATCCGCAACAGTTGCGGCATAGCAGTATGTCGCTGCCAAAATGGTCGTGATTACGCTTGGGATGAACTTCATATCCGGTAATAGATGGAATGTCGTAGAGGACTCTCTCTGGTTTTTCTATGTTAGAGAGATTCACCTTTTATGCTGGTTCTGCGAGCTATAAACAACCTAATTCGGTTGTCCTATCAGTGGCGGAACACATGAGAGCCCAGCGGCATCGCAAACCAGACGCACAGGCATGTGCGCAAGCTCTCTGACATCTAATTTATTTCAAGTATACCGGTATCACTATTCGCGTTCCAATAGCCTTTGGATTTTCCCTTTATATATGCTCGCAAAACTTATCTGCCGGGGTTGGGACCTTTGCTTTTTTTGTCCGTTTGAACTAGTGCATACTCTTCTTATACGTCTGCCAGGTGACCGGACAGCCATACGCAGACCCTTTCTATCTGCCAATCGCCACAGAGCTACAAAGCATCTTTGTTGGAAGAAGATCGCTGCAGCTGACCTTACCCATTCCACTGCCCAAATGGAAATATCTAACTTCTTTCTGGCAGAACACATGAAGTCGCAGCCTTCCTGCAAATTTCACCAGATGCACATGCATCCAGGTACTCACATGTCGAGACTGATTACATAGAAGACATGGGATTCACTGATCGAAGTTACTATTTTTCTATAGCAAGACTATAAATTGGCATTAGTATTTGCATTGTATTAGCTTTTAACATGACTTGTTATATCTGCTCGCAGAAGTTATCTGCCGGGTTGGATGTCTATCTATTATATACTCAGTTTATTCTCCTGGTCGGCGAAACGCTCTTAAACTGTCAAATTTCGATTACCATTGGCTTGTTGTAGAACTACATGGGGTGTATTTTCGAAGCACAAACTAATAGCCGCCCTATACTTACCTACTCCTGGACAGAAATTCATACCTCTTGCCTTAAATTTACTGTGCTTCAGATGATCTGTAACCTGTGATAACCCCCAAGGATGGCGTGAAAAGGGTTGGAAGAGGGTGTTTGGGTGCCAGTCCGATACTCGGGACCTCGTTATAAATCATATCAGATAAGATATTGATCTAATCATCACCACCGTCATATCCGTTTACTTATGACAGTCGTTACTAGACAGCTGTTGGTTTAAGCTGAGTCTGCTTGAGGAGTCCATTTTAGGCGCTTCTGCCTGCTAGTGCCTCTCGACTGAGATATTTCACTCCACGTACCGGAAGGACTGGAAGCTAACTGAAGAAGTAGATGCGGGGAGCTTTCAGGAACGGCCTTCATTATACCTTTCAAATACAGTTCCAAATGGGAGACGCGTGTGTATACCAAGGACTACATAATGCCATTGATGTTGATGATGTTTCGACGATCTCGTCATACCGTATTCTCTCGCAACCTTTATGTGCATGCGTATGCTCATCATTTCAATAAATCCTCAGCTGTCCCAAATCTTCAAGCTTCAAGTACCTGCAAATGAGTTTTCCTGTATGTAGGACCTCAGGCAGTGTTTTCTTTTTCTTTTTCTCTTCCATATGTACAGACTGCTAACGTCTATAGCATCGTCATAAAATACGCACACATCCCTGACGTCACGAAACAGGAACGCGCGTAGTTCGCGTGGGTAATTGAATTTTATAACTTCGGCCCGGCCGCGTCGACACATCGGCTGAACTCGTACTTCTCCGAAGTGCCTGAGCGTATATCTCTCTTTATAACTCTTTCTCAAGCCGCCCATTTGCTCTCTTTATCCTATCGGCTGTGGTTTCTTGGCTGCGACTCGCGCTAGAAATGCGTTTTAGCTTGGTTTTAGCTTCAGACCAAGTTCAGACAAACATTCTTATTTCTACTATGTAGCTCAGTTGGACAGGAACATCCGACAAATAGTGGAGTAACTTCAAGCAGATCTGCTGCGGTATTCTCTCAAGGGCGTCATGTTCTGTCTTCGACATATCTACTGCTCTACTGCGAAGTACGCTCAGTGAGGCCTAGTGAAGCTCTGCTGTGCTCACGAAGCAGTGGTCTTGGCTCATTTCACGATGTCTCCCGGGCTACCCAATTGAACAGCCTGCAGCTGCCGTACTCTGCTGAGTGAGGCACATATGGGACCAGATAGATGAAGCCATCGTTTCGGATCCGGTATGTCGCTGCCGACGTCCCTTGGTATCTACTATCTTCGCCGCGTCCTTTTGGTTTAGCCTCCCCCATGTTTTCGGCCTTGATATGAGATTTTGACAAAAGTCTCTGAAAATCATATAAATACGGGTGGCCCCGATGTCGATGAGGGTGTACACCCTCACCTGCCGCAGATCTGGTCAACATGTTCGTGGCTAAGGAGATCCTGACTCTGCTTGCTCTTGCTAGCCTCGCTTTCTCCGCCACTGTCGAAGTGGAGGTCCCTGTGACCGAGTCTGAGACCTATGCAAATGCTACAGAGGTGTCGAGACTTAGCATCCTCGACCCCGTTTGCAAGACGATTAAGGGCGCTATTTCATCGGCCAGTGATGTTTATTATTTCGGTACTTCACCATTTACCCCTCCTTGCCTAAGATCTGCTGACCTGTCCCAAAGGACATCCTCTTTATTTCAAGGGAATACACCACTGGGCGCGGTCCAGCTCTCAGATGCCTCGCTGCGTTGTAGAGCCTGGTACAGCCGCAGATGTTGGTGTCATTGTAAGCCACTCTCCAAGCACGAATACCTGTGGTTTAAGCTTACACGCGTCCGAACCTAGCTCAAAATCGTTGGAAGCACTCGCACGCCCTTTGCAGTACGTTTGCATGTATTGTTCAGAGAGATATCTCATTTAACATCTCAAACAGGTTAAAGGAGGAGGCCATACTTCCAACCCCGGATTCTCGTCGACAACTGGAGTACATATCTCTATGTACCGTTTCTCAGCAATCAACTATGATGCCGCGTCCCAGACAGTCGAAGTCGGAGCCGGTCTAGTATGGGACGATGTGTATGCTGCACTCGAGCCCCACAACGTCAACGTCGTTGGCGGCCGCGTCACAGGCGTCGGAGTAGCCGGCTTTACCCTCGGAGGCGGTATGTCTATCTGTTTTATGCAGAATTTTGATTGACATATTGCTGATGCGATCTCTTCTTAGGATACTCTTGGAAGACCAATCAGTACGGTTTGACCATTGACACAGTTACCGCTTTCGAGTTGGTAAAACCCAATGGCAATGTCGTCACTGTGACCGAGGCACTGGACGCCCCCCTCTTCTCTGCTCTCAAGGGCAGTCTGAACAACTTCGTGAGTGGAGATTGGTAGTAATTCGAAGATGGTGACTAACGACCTGTCATTCTGCAGGGTATCGTCACGAAATTCACTCTGCAAACTTTCCCTCAAACACAAGTCTGGGTAAGTGGCACGCGTCTAAGAGTGATTGCACGTTTGAAAAGCTGTTAACTTCATGCTATCGTTCAGGGTGGATTAATTACTATCACTGCTCCACATATTCCTCTTGTGGCAGCCGCAACAGCGGCCTTCCAGGAGAAAGTCAGCGATCCCAAGGCCGGGATTATTACTACTTATAACTTCTTACTTGGACAAGTAAGTGTCATCTCCTATCAAGGATGTAAAAAGATCTCTTCTTACAACCCTTCAGCCGGGTATCTCTCAAATTCTGTTTTACGATGGTCCTAATCCCCCTGCTGGAATCTTTGACGACTTCCTCGCGATTCCCCACTTCACCAAGGACATAAAGACGCGTTCCTTCACGTCACTCGTCCTAGCTTCCCCTGCCAATGCTACAATGGGTACACGGTACGTTTGCAAGCGTCTAGTATAATCTGTATAACTTATCTTCTCACTATTCATCCTCAGGGGAATTTTCAACACCGTCTCTCTGCTCGATTATACCCCCAAACTTCTGGATGTTATTCTAAACGAGACAGTCGTAAGTCACCGTGCATCATTCTCTCGTTTGATTAATCCTGAAGTCGTTTTCAAGTTCTGGGGAAGCAAGCTTAGCTTGAAAACCGGCGTGTTCATCTCCTACGACGTTGAGCCCTTCCTCCCCAACATCTACTCCCACAACCCGGACACCACCGCGTTCCCTCCTGTCAGATCGCTGGGCCTGTCGCCGTTCAACATCTACTACGCATGGGTCTCTACGCTGTTCGACAAAGACTTCCAGGAAGCCATCCGTGCTAGCGCGGAGACTGTGCGCAACGCTGCCATTGCTGAAGGCCAGACCGGTCTTGCTAGTGCACCCCTATATCCCAACTATGCGATCTACGACACTCCCCTCAGTGCTATGTACGGCAGCAACCTTCCCGCCCTCAAGAGCCTCAAGGCGGCTATTGATCCCACCAATGTGATGGCTTTGGCAGGAGGGTTTAAATTCTGATAATGTGGCAAACTACAACACTTAATTTATTGTATTTAGACTCATTCGTATGTGCTTCGTAGGTAGTATATAAATAACACTGGAATAATGCCCGTGTTCACCTCGAAATTATCGCAGATAAGATAAATGCCACAGCTTTTCAATTACGTTGTCTTGATAAGCGCTGGTTCCAAAGCGTTGATGACCCTGAGTACTGAGTGTATAAAAGTACTACTTGTGGCTCTTTTCTTTCGTAGAACTACCCTCCCGTCCTCCCAGCGCAATCTTCCAGGTGCCTCGGCTGCATTCTAGATCCCTGTGTTCGCCATCAGTACGGGTGGAAAAACTGCAGAACAAATATAATAAGCCAGGTGGCCTAGTACTGCGGTTCAGCGCTTCCAAGGCACGATAGAGCACAATTCCCTTCGAACTTTAAAAGACCTGGCTCAATCGGAGAATCTGGACAACATCTGGCCGGGTCAAATCATTTTCATTTTGCGGCGGATTGCGAGCCGACTGTCCTTTCCCGGGTGCAGGCAACGGTAGTTTCCCTCTTTCCAGCTTATCCCTGCGTCGGTTATCGGCGGCGAGGGCTATCCGTATCAACGTGCGTTGCAACCTGGATCCCGCTGTCTCAAATGGACTTCAAGACCACACGAACAAGGGAAAACGACGCCCGGACGGTGCTCTCCGCAGAAGCCGGTCTCGAGCGGGGTGCGCGTAATTCACACGTGCCGTCGACGCCGATGACATATATTATCTCATTGGAACTTATAGGGCGGCCGTGCATTTAAGTGATCTACTTCCACCCAAACTCCCTCCACCTCAGAACGCACGTAGAAAGAAACATCAAGAATGAGTGGAAAGCTGGCTTCAGGTGAGATTGCCTTGCGCGGGCTTGCCCCTAGCGCTATTGAAGCCCATATCTATCATCTAACGCACTAATCTAATCTAGAATACGCGTCGTGGAAGAAGCTGCAGGCTCTGTACGATGCAGAGCACACTAAGATCGTCCTCAAGGACCTGTTCGCCCAGGATCCGCAGCGCTTTGCGAAGTTCTCGCGGGAATACAACTCGACGAGCGGGCCCGACGTGACCATGCTGGTCGATCTGTCCAAGAACTTGATCACGGAGCCAGTTCTTGCGACGCTGCTCGACCTGGTGCGCGAGGCCAAGGTCGAGGAGTTCCGGGACAAGATGTTCGCCGGGGAGCATATCAACACATCGGAGGACCGGGCTGTGCTTCACGTCGCCCTGCGCAACTTCAATGACTTCAATATCTCCGAGGCCGGCGTGAACGAGGTCTCCGCAGTGCTAAACCATATGAAGGAGTTCACCGAGGCAGTCCGCAGCGGCAAGTGGAAAGGTTACACTGGCAAGGCGATCAACACCATCGTGAACATCGGTATTGGTGGATCTGACCTTGGGCCTGTCATGGTGACGGAGGCGCTCAAGCCTTACTCCAAGCGCGATCTAAAGGCGCACTTCGTGTCGAACATCGACGGAACACATATCGCAGAGATTTTGCGCGAGTGCGATCCAGAGACGACGCTGTTTATTATTGCGAGCAAGACGTTCACCACCCAGGAGACCATCACGAACGCGGAAAGCGCACGCACATGGTTCCTCGCAAGCGCAAAAGATAAAGCTGCCGTTGCGAAGCACTTCGTCGCTCTGAGCACTAACACCAAAGCCGTCACTGCGTTCGGCATTGATGAGTCCAACATGTTCCAATTCTGGGACTGGGTCGGTGGACGCTACAGCTTGTGGAGTGCGATTGGTCTGTCTATTGCGCTCGTTATTGGATACGACAACTTTGAGCAATTACTCAAGGGTGCTCATGGCATGGATAAGCATTTCAAGGAGACACCCCTCGAGCAGAATCTTCCCGTACTCATGGCCGCTACTGGAATTTGGTATAACGACTTCTACGGTATGTAACTTTCTCTACTTCCTTGACAAAGTCTAATCGATATCTTATCTATAAATAGGCGCCCAAACCTTAGCCCTGCTTCCATACGATCAATACCTACACAAGTTCGCAGATTACTTCCAACAGGTAAATAGCGTTGAATACATTCAAAAAGTATCAGCTGATCATTTCTTTTAGGGAGACATGGAGTCCAATGGTAAATCGGTTACGAAGAATGGCCAACGTGTAAATTATCAGACCGGCGTAAGTGACTTCCTACTTTCCCACTCCGAATACATCGCTGATCTTCGTATAGCCAATAATCTGGGGAGCTTCTGGAACCAACGGACAGCATTCCTTCTATCAGCTCGTGCACCAGGGTACGAAGCTCATCCCCGCCGATTTCATTGCCCCCACTACCTCACACAACCCGCTTGAGCACTCGAAGCACCACCGCATCCTCCTGTCTAACTTCTTCGCGCAGCCTGAGGCGCTTGCCTTCGGAAAGACCGAAGAGGAAGTGAAAAAAGAGCTGGGTCCGAATGCTAGTGATGCATTGATCAAGAGCAAGATATTTGAAGGCAACAGGCCAAGCACGAGTATCATGTTCCCCTTGCTCACGCCAGCTACACTCGGTATGTTACCCTGTAGATATCCCTGGAAGCCGTGTTCAACTATGTGAATAGGTGCCCTTATTGCTCTGTACGAGCACAAGATTTTCGTGCAGGGTGTTGTCTGGGGTATCAACTCCTTTGGTATGTGTATTACACTTAATATATTAATCTATTAATTTCTTGCGCTGACTTTTCCTTTAGATCAAATGGGCGTTGAGCTCGGAAAAGTGCTCGCAAAGAATATCTTGGCTCAGCTCGAAAAGCCCGACGACGTCAAGGGTCACGACAGCTCTGTACGTCGTATTACCACATTCGAATTGCTTGTGTTTATCAAACTGACGTGATGCCCCCGTAGACCACTGGTCTTATCCACTACTACCAGAAGTACAGGAAAGAGTAAAGGCCATGTAGCCTGATACCCTTGAAGGTGGATTGGAAATCAAATAGAACTGCGAGCAGATAGATTATGTATATGTATAACTTGAAATGTTTTTGTAAAGCCGATATCACTTCGGATTTGTTATCATGGAAGATGATTTGCTTAGAATTGCTACCTGGCTGGCTGGTTTGTGACTGACTTGAGGCAACCTCGAGCTTGATGTGACAATACGCCACTTGTAGGCTCGGCAAATGCAGCCGGTGTTTGGTCAATGTTGCTGTACGACTTTGCAAATTGCCAGGACTAAACAAGTTGGCTCTAACCCTCTCTAACCCCACCCCACATTTTAACAGGCTTCATCAATGAATGTGCTGGACACTGGTATCATTCATACAGCAGGTGAAAGGCCATCGTCGTCCTTTAGCTCTCAGCAAGCAGTGAAAATGAAGCAACAAGATGCCGTCGTCCAAAAACGCCTGGAAGAAGACATCGCTATGCGGATTCACAGAAACACACGGGCACCCATATCTCGCCTCCCTCCGGAAATCATGGGGAGCATCTTCCTTTTCGTCAAAGAGTTTTTCTTTTGCCGGTATTTCGCGCTAAAATGGATAAAAGTCAGCCACGTCAGTACGGTCTGGCGGAAGATTGCTATAGACTTTGCTGAACTGTGGTCTGAACCACAATTCTGGAATAAGCACTGGGCCAAAGAAATGATCAAACGCGCCAAGGGTACGAGTTTGGTTATTGATCTCGACTGTGATGCGGCCGTGCGATCTTTGGAACTTGTAGCGCAGATTTGGCCAAGTCGTGCAGGGTATTTCAAGGAGCTGCGTGTTGCAGATTCGCCGGAATGGGATCATCGATGGCATTGGTTTTGGGAAGCTACGCCAACCAGTTTTGCGCTCTTGGAAAAATTGGAGTTATATAAATGCAGATTGCCGGCTACCATTGCTACAACATTCTTTTCTTTATCTGGAGCAGACAACCTTCGCAAGGTTCGTCTTCATCATTGTACGGTGGATTGGACTGGTGTACATCTACCGTGTTCTATCAAACGTCTTTTCCTGTGGGACGTCAGCTTATCGTCGCCGGCGACAGACCTGCACCTATTCAATAGTCTAGAAGGTTTACAGTCCCTCGAAGTCTTGACGATGGGAAATTTCTTGAAGTCCTTTAAAATCGACCATTCTCGCGTCCACCATGTTGAATTCACAAAACTTCAAAGGCTATACATTGAGTCCTCTTTGGACGAAGCTGCGTTCCTTTTCCGTTCCATCACTTTCGCATCATGTATGTACCTCAGGGTTAAGGTTTGGGAGGAAGAAAAAAGTCCGTCAAACTGCGTTGAAACAGTGAAGGACTTGTTTACCGCTATTGGCCAATCCTTCAACTACTATCGCCCGCCCGATCTGCGTCCCCCCGTATTAGATGTTGTAATTTCCGACCGTTCGTGTGAACTCGCCCTATTCTTCGAAGACCCAGCTCGTCCATGGGATCGTAGTGGTACCCCTTCTCTCAGCGTCACCATAATCTGGAGACAGTTTCAACAAAGTCTAGAATGGATTTTATTCGTAATGTTTCACTCCGTGTTGCCCATACAAGATGTCGGCGAGGCACGGATTCTTTGGCTTGAAAACACCTCCCCATCCACACTTGCTGAAACGTTTGGACGCTTGCCCAGTCTGTCCAGTATAAAGTGTGTCGGTAATGGAGCCAAAGAGCTCGCGGAGGCCATTGGGCTCTTTATTGGTGGATCGACGGAGATGTATTTCGCGAACCTTTCTACCATCAAACTACATCTCATTAAAGATACCAACTCGTTCCTCTCGGTGCTGCAAGATTCCCTCATTTGTCGGCGTAAGCATCGTGCAGAAATCACTAAACTTGTGCTCAGCGAGTGCTCCGACGTCGATAGCAATGTGGTGGACCAGTTGCGTGAAATAGTGGTGGATGTTTTAGTATTCCCTAAATATTGAATACGAACCATGTCGCACTCCGTGTGAAGCATGCGCGGAGTAAAGAGTCCATGTCCTATTTCATGTGTATATTACGCATACCCTATCTACAGTACTTATTTTATATACATCGCACACATCATATGTGTCGACAGTATACTAGGAGTATGTTGGATGTTCAACAGACATGTGGTGCACTGAGTGGCGAGGAGGCTAACTAAGAAACGTGGCTACGAATGTGTGCTTTCCCTAGTGGAAGCAAGCAGTCTCGTCTCCGTCGTAAGAATTGCCATAACAAATCAAGGCGGCTAAGACAGAGAGGTGAAGATAACAACAGAACGGAAACAAACAATCTATACCTACCTTTGGCAGACAAAACAAGGGGAAAAGTGGACATTTCAATAGATAAAAGGGAAGGTATTCGTAGTGGGCCGATCAAAGGCCTGGATACTTGAAAACGCACTGTATGTATGTATATTGTTTTAGATAGGTACAAATTGGGCGGGGTGCAATAGGGCGGGCGACATGGTCGCCGGATTGCTATCGCAAGGACGGATTACAGGATGTTGAAGGTGACGCAGGCACAATAGACTAGATAGGTATCGCACATCGAAGGAATGACAAGATGAAAATCAGAGTAGGGCACTGAGCGGGGCAGGCGAAGCGACGGAATACGAAAGGAGCGATATTATACGCCGCTGACAAGACAGTGCAAGCAATAGGCGAGAGGATTGACGCATCAGAAAGGCGAGAGTGCAGAGTTTTTGGCGGACCTCAGTTCTCGTTTGACTGCCATGGGTTTCTTCTCGACGACCTTCTTGATAGCCTTCTGTTCGTTCTGGGCCTTGCTAACGGCAGGCTTTCCGAAATCCAACTTCTTAGGGCGCAAGTCCTCCAGATCTAACTCATCACCGCTGAGCGATGGTGACCGAGCACGCTGAGACGTCTTCGGTGCGGAAGCCACCTTCTTGCCTCTAGTTTTCCGGTGCGCTTCAGGGAATAAGAGCTTGGGCGGACAATGAATCGGAGGCGAGTAATCAGGGTGTTCAACTGGAAGCTGAGATGCCGGAGGAGGTGAATATGGCCGGTTCTTCGCATGATTAAACAACGGATTCTGATACACGCGGCGTTGTCCACGGCTGTTTGAAAACAGTCAGTTCAACACGTAAATTTCCGGAACATGAATACACGCACAAAACGTAGACTATGAATGGTCTCTCTTCACCGTTGTCTGGCGTATGTGGGCTAGGATTTTCATCGGTGGCACTCGGGCTTGGGCTAGCTGCCTCCTTGACAGGTTTCTCAGGCGTGTCGAGAAAAGGGTTGGTGGGAGAATCTCTGAGAGCGCGTTTCGTGGCCGAACGTGTCCTGGGTGTCCTTGGAGGTGACGAGAAAGCGCCGAGCGAGGTAGGAGCGACAGACTTCGCCTGGGCGACAGGCCTGCGATTCGATGGTGGTGGCGATACGGGCGCCACCTCACTCGCCTGCGCTGCGGGCTTCTTGCGGTAAAGTAGAGGCGGAGCTGCTGATCTGAGCACTCTAGACGGACCAGCCCCATCTGCCACTGCATCTGCTGACGAGCCTCCAAGCCAAAACGCGTCCTCGTCGGCGGCGGGCGCGTCATTTGTGCGTTGTTTCTTGCTCTTGTGCGCGTCCGGCAGATCGTCATCACTCGACAACACGGCATGATCGTCGCTATCACTATCGCAAGACCCTCTAGACAGTCCCCTGGCGTGCCTGCGATGTGTACGAGGAGGCGTTGGCATTGAGGCCAATGACGCTGTCGACGCGGAACGTTTCAGCGATTTGCGATTGGGCGGTAGCGTCACTGGCGAGGAATCCAGCATGTTGGAGATGTTTTATTTGAGTCTTAAGAGAGTATGTAAGGGTTGTTTGGGATTTCTACGAGTTGAGTGGGGGTAAGGTCGCGCAAGGGAGGAGGATGGTGGAAGTAGAAGGCCAAGCAACAGTGGCCCAAACAAGAACAATAGTACCGTTCCCTCCTAACAAACATAAATACAAATTTGCCTTTTTTGGTGTTGGGTGTGGATCCCATCTAACTATCGCCACAGGTACTTAGGTAGACTTTGCATCAACTTTGCATCCTCCTCTGTCGCCTCCTTTACAGCAAGAAATATGTCCGCTTTGATTCCCATGGGAAGGTAGGTTACTTACTGTTCAGCCATCAACAAATCTAAATTTCGTTGCGGATTGGTTGCGGATGGCAAGGGAGTTACGCAAGACTTGTAAAGGCCATTCTATGAGACCAAAAAGATATCAGTTAAATATGACAAAGTAAAAGTTCATTCTTCCTCCGAATCTGAAGAGAAGCCTCGCTTGACGCCATCCCAATCAACATCCACTACTTCTGCTCTCAGCAACTCCACCATTTCGCTATCCATCTGGTAGCAGTTTCTGAGCAAGAGTTTGGTTAGCCCGTTCTTACATGCTTTTCGAAAACTGAGTGAACGTTGCATCGATTCGAATAACACGCTGTAGCCGTTATGTTCAAGATCGAATGGCACTTCATGTAGTTCCAGGACGGACAAATTTGGGAAGTAAACGCTCATTGATGAGCCAACCGGGTGTCCAATGGAATCCACAAGTTGGATAACTGATAAAGATTCAGCTATTACATGTGACAGATTGGGCAAGCATCCTAATGTCGCGGCAAGCGTAGATGGAGTAACGCTCCTATCAAGACCTTCAAGAAATGCTACACGGACATCTTGCATGGGAAACCCTGAGCTAAATATTGCAGATAAAATGTTATCTTGGCCAGTAGATCCATGTTCGCCAAAGGAAATGGACGCTTGAAAAGAAGGCGCCTGCAGATTCCACTTGGACTCTATACGGTCTTGGTATATGCCGAAAGATAGGGTGATGTCGTACGCTAAGCTAAGAGAGCCTCCAACATACAGCGTTTGGAGGGGTACATCAGATAATGGATGTACATAGGATTGCCCAATCGCCGTGAACATCTCCTTTACTGTTTCAGCGCAGTTCAGTGTACTTCTTTCTTCCCAGGTGTCGACATCAAGACAAACATTTGAGGGGAAAGTGATGAAACGGAAAAACGATGCAGCTTCGTTCAGAGAGGAGTAAATGGATAGTTTTTGAAGTTTAGGAAAATTAACTTGGTGCGGAGGACAACCATCATCTTGAAAGGTTTTCAAAGACTTTGTTAGCTTTAAAACCTCAAGTGATTGTAGACCATCTAGAGCATTGAACAATTGCAGATATGTCGAAGGCGGCATAGTCTCGACGTCATTCAGATCGAGAATCGTGATAGAAGGGGGTAGATACAAAAACCAGTCCATTCTACAATGCGAAAGGCCGACTTCGCGAAGTTTGCTAGCCCCAGAAAATATCGGTATCGGTATAAGAACTTTTGGGAAGAGCGCCGAACGTCCGTTTACGCATATTTTCTCCAAGCGTGAAAGACTCGTCGGAGCAACTTCCCAGAACCAGTGCCATCGTGGATTTTGTGCATTTCGGAGAGTTAGTTCCCGAAAGCATTCTCCCCGGCTTGGCCAAATCCCCTTCACAACATCCATAGAACGAAAATTTGCATCAAAGTCGACAGTAATATCCAAAGCAGAATTTTTTGCCCGTTTTATTGTTTCTTCGGCCCAGGTTCTATGCCGGAATGGCGGGTCCGTCCATAGCCTAGGACAATTTATAGCAATGTTTCGCCAAAGAGTACAGACGTGACTGACGTCTATCCAACGCAGCTCTGGGAACTGGCGATACGGAGTATGGTCCCAAAAGGATGCGCCATCCTCATTAGGCAATCTTTTGACATGAAGGAAGATGTTGGCCATGATTTCCGTAGGGAGGCAGGATATTGGTGCGCATTCATTTCTCTGAGTCCGTAACGCGATGACTGATTTTAAGTACATTTGTATGTCGGTTTCTATTTGACTCATCTTAATTTCTTGAGCCCTAAAATATGATGACTTTCTAACCGCTGCAGAAGCGGTATTCGTGTCCGGGACCTCCATCTTGAAGTTCAAGTCAGGGTTGAGTCAGGGGTCTTGGGTTTTGTTTGGTGAGCCTTTGGTGAGCCTACTAATCAACTACTAATACTTGAGAAGTGCCAATTTCCGTTGATATATATGTGACCAGAATGTGAGTCAGTTGCCAATCAGTTATGTCGCGGAGGGTTTTTTGTTGGTGGTAGCGGTAGCGAGCAAGTACTTAATCGATTACGTAAACAAAACAACAACGTGAACCAGTGGGCTGGGACTTTCTTGTTCAACGTTGGCTACGACGTCGAACCATTTCTTCTATGGCAGCAGTTATCCAAAGACCTCTCCGAGGCTCGCGAATCTCGACGTTCTATCCTGTCAAGAACCTCCCATCACTCTCTTCGTTGGACAGCGCTTTCCAATTACAAGAATACATATCGTTGCTCATTCGCTATGACGTTCACGACGTGGACAGGATTGTCACACCTCCCGGCTATTCGAAAGACAAGGGAAAGGAAGACAGTGCCGGAGGCTCTAAGGATTCTGAGGTCACAGTTGACACCTATTGTTGGATATACGAGCAGTTGAGGTATGCTGTCCTCGAGTATTCATGGTATATGCAATTGACAGTGCCAAAGGCGGTTGGCGCAGGATCTTTCTCATCCTCTTATTACAACACTTCAACAAGAATGCACTCGTGCTTCGTGTCCAGAAATGAAGGCAGGAGAATGGCTATATTTGTGCGTCGCTCACGGAAACGATGGAGCTATGGAGGTCTGTAGCGGTTTTCTGCGAATGCTTCATGAACTTACATGCCATAAATTGCAGCAATGTTGTGCTATTGATTATATTCTTCATACGGTTGACAGTGCTACAGCTTTGCTGAACTCACCGCGTACCTTCCCATCCCGGTATGTCGACATAACTAACAACCATAGTCTCAGTTCTAATTGCAATATTAGTCTACAAATACCCCAAACTTCACATCGTCACTTTGCCTCTCTTGCACGTCGTTTGGGCCGTATTTTTGCACATGCGTACTTCCATCATCGTGAGGCGTTCGAGCAAGCCGAGGCGGAGTCGTCGTTATATGCCCGCTTCCTTGCACTCACTTCCAAGTTCGACCTTGTACCTAGCGAGTTCCTCGTTATTCCCTCTTCTCACTTCTCTGGAGAAGACAACAGCGACGACGACGTGCCGCGTAATTATTCTGAAGGGACTCGACACTACCCCCCGCAACTGCGCGAAGAGGACCACCGTCGATTCGAGCAAAGCCAGCGGGAGGCGAACCCTAGCTCGGTCTCTGCTGCTGCTGCAGAAGGTAGCAGCAGCACTGCGTCAGGGGATAGTCCAACGGGACTGTCCAAGGCGCGCATCACGCGTCCACGAACAGACACGATGATATTTACCGACGCGGAAGCGAGTGCTATGACGGAAGAGCTTGCGTCGCGGAGGGTAGAGCAGGAGGACGAGCAGGAGCCGCCCTCGACGGCACGACCATCACTTTCCTCGGAAGAAGAGGCACAGTTTGAGGCTATTCCTATACCGGAGACAAAGATTGAGGAAGACATCAAGCACGATGGTGGGCCAGGGCCGGAGGCAGAACCGCCGTCTGCGCCCGAGGACGTGCAAAGGGAGATAGAGCCCGAGCCCAAAGAAGAGCCGACATCATCTACCACGGAAGTAGAAGCGGCCCAGGCCACGGTCGCCCCTGCGCAGACCACGACGGAGCCGGAGAACACTACAACGACTCCAGAAGTTTCAGATAACTCTGGGAGTGCGGTGGAGGTGGAGGAGGCCTTACCAACGCCTAGCGAGCAGACACCAGAGGCGGAGAAATCTGAGACAGAGGAGGCCGTGCTTAGCCACATTCCTGAGATCATCCCCGTTCCAAGCGACGAAGTAACTGCGGAGGATTCATATCTGTCAGAAGCTATCAAGGCAGGGGTCGAGCTAGACGCTGCCATTGCGTCCTTGTCCGCAGAAGATATTGAGGCGCATATTCCTGAGCTAGAACATACCCCTGAACCCTCCACGTCTATCGAAGAGCTTTCCAGAGGCACACCAGTAGATGAAACACCAGCGCCGGAGCAAGCATCGGAGCAGGAAGCGGCGGCTGCAGAGGAACCGGTCAGCAATACGGTTTCCGTTGAGCAGGAGCCTCCAAAAGATGCACCCGCCGAGTCGTAAGGTGTTCTGTTTAGGATAGTTCTTTTCTTTTTTCTTTGTCGATATGGGGTCCGCGGCAGGGCTCTTTGTGAGATGATACCCGCTGTAACTTCGTGTTAGTAGTCCATGCGCATATCTATTATCCTCATGGTGATAAAAGTGTTTTGGTATTTGTGAATTCATACATAGTTGAAATATCTTGAAACATGAGTACTTTCAAAATCAAGACGAGGTTGTAGGTTGTACATATTCTCAATCATACCAGTATCTTATCTAGATCATTTATGGTTGTTTCAATTTGGGTCACTCGGCATTCGTCCTGACCACCACTGTCATTTATAAACTCAATGACCTCTTCATCAAAAGGAACACCGTGCTCGGGTTTAGTATGTCCGCGCCCTGGGCTATTTAGATGTATACGATGCCGCGACGCAGTTCCCCCAACCGTCTACTGCTCTGAAAAATGCCAGAGATCCGTATGTCATTTGAAAATGTCTCTGGGATGCCGGCATAGGGCTGAAAAGTCCTCTAGGACTGGAAGTTTCACAGGGCATTCTGTAGCAAGTGAGTTCTTTGCACTCTACTGCAACGTTCTGCTCATTCACGGTACCCCTACCCGCAGGGATGCATATACCTTTGACTTAGTCCTCGTAGGGTCTACGAACCCTGTCATCAAGCGGACGTTCGATATACCAGCGTGGTACACCTTCGAAATACTGCACTATGCTGTCCAGTATGCGATGGGGCCCTGGTTCAACGAACAGAACCACAGCTTTTCGTTCCGCAAATCCGTTCGCGACGCGAATGGACGGCAGAGGAAGGAGACGGTGCTGGATATCATACCGGCAGAGCCTCATAGAAGAGCCACCGGAAGGAATGCCTCTGGCGAGTTGGAAAGCGAACTCAAAATTAGTGACGTGTTTGAGCGCGAGGGGCGATGCTACAGTAAGACTTTGAGAGGGTCACCGGGCAACTTCTGGCCGTTGACGTACCTTTATGGAAAAGGAGTCGGGGTGAGTATTTCGATGACCTTTTAAAATGTCCGTCTCGGTGACAGAGGTTATGTTCTCAGGGCTCCCTAGAATTTTGGGAATGCGAACTTACATTCAAAGGCAAGAAGCTCGCCCGCGCCGACCGCGCATTATTTAGCCTAGCTCAAGGTGCTCTCTCATTCTGACCTTTTTGTAATCGTATATACTGACTCTGAAGGCTGCGCACCAATCGAAACACTCCCCACCATGTCGGAGTGGCACAAAATCAAGAGCGCATTCCGCGCTGCGCCATCGTCGCGCACCAGAGCACAGAAAGAGATGGTAGAATGGGCACAGTCGGCCTCGGGGCAGGACGAAAGGTACGAGCCCTTGAAGGACCCAAACGTCGTCCAGATGAACTACGAGGGCCGCTGGGAGAACCATATCAGAGGCTACCAAGGACTGTCTGACGAGGAGTTCCCGGAGGACAGCGATTTCAACGACGACTTCAGCGGAGACTCGGATGAAGAAAATGAAATTGTCCATATGACTGGGCTTGCTATTGCGCAAGATGACTGGCAGGAGAACGAGAACGAGAACTTTCATATGACTGGGCTTGCTATTGCGCCTGACGACTTGCAGGAGGAAATGGAATACAGTGGTTTTGCTGTTGAAATTGGAAGACGATAACCTGGAGTTCGAGCAGTCGGATCTCACATGAGAAAAGGGTCTTAGCCTATAAGTAAAATCACCTTCAACTCAGTTCGAAAGTCCAGATGGAGAACCCAAAGGCGATTCTTTATAACTGAGCGCGGGGGATGCACGTCACTAATCTTGCTTTAATCTATTGATTTAATATTGGTTGTTAATAACATTTTCGCCTTTCTTCGCTGATGTTTCTCTGGTCTTCTTAACTCAATTTACAAGGTCACCGCTTCATCCTTACCAAGTACTCGCGTACTTTGCGTAAACTTTGCGCGTACTTCAACACTTAGTGCCTATCGGTTAAGACTATGCGAAACGAAGCCATCGACGTGAATGCGTCGGCGCCGTAGTGTAGCGGTTATCACTCAAGATTCTGATAATATGTAGATTTCTTGTAACCCCGGTTCGATTCCGGGCGGTGCCTTTGCCAGCTGCTTATAGCTTTTGTTTGAACTTTGGTCTGACAGTAGTATATACCATATACAGGACTGGTCACTGGTCACTGGAGTACTATCCGTATATATGCGTCCTCGTATACAACTGGAGCATTAACACCATTGTTTGACATTCATTTGAATTTTCAAAACATGGTTGACTCTTTCCCGCATTTGACCCAGGGCTATCTTCAATTTTTTGAAGATAATGTTCTTGAACCCAGACCTATCTAGTTTGGCGTGATGGAGCAAAAAATAATCAAATATTGCCGAACATAGGCGCTGTAGTGTAGCGGTTATCACTCAAGATTCTGACTGTAAGGTTTGACTTCTTGTAACCCCGGTTCGAATCCGGGCAGTGCCTTCGCTGTGTGCTCATGTTCATCGAAACTTTATTTTACTGTAACTGGCAAGGATTCAATTTCACTGTATACAGTTTTTCTATAGATATATCATGTCAGAGATTGAGAATCCGTAGTACGTACGGCATAACCTTTTACTGTCAGATTTGATCATATGTATTACTTTACTCGGACTTGAGTACTTGAGTGCCCAAGGTAGAAAGGCTGGATAGAATCAGGACTTTCAAAATTCAAATAACCAAGGTCGGTGACCGAAGTTCTAATTAGCATCGACAAAGCTTACAGTAAGCGACTGAAAAGGATGGTCCGATAACTCATATCAACGGCAGTTATCGCATTTACAAAACGAGATATTGTACTCGTAGACGAGAATTATACAGCAAACAAGCGATTTACACGATACAAGACAGAATTCCGGAAAACAGAGGGAGACAGTGAGTTATGCGTAATGAATGACATAGAAAGAATGCCAGTGACTGTAGGAATGCCTATGAAGCCGATGGGGGAAGAAAGGGCAAGAAAACGGATTGATATTGTTCCCTGACTTTGATCAAGAGAAGTTGTTGTTGTCGTCCCAGTTGTGCTGCCCACCAAGGTTGGCGAATATTTCTTCCTCGGCGTTCGGGGCCCATGAAGAGTCGTTTGTTTTCACCACCTATAGATATGGCTATTGAGTAAATTGGGCAAACGAAGAGGGAAAGGCGAACCTTATTCAAGAACTCCTTGCTCCTGCCTACATCCAGCTCTAGTACTGTGAGCAGCGCCGTCTGGTCCTGCGCGGCGTGTAGAACGGCGTCGACCTGAGCCTTCGTGAACTGCGCTGGCGGGTCTGTGAATGTCACCGTCCCGTCTGCGGCCAGTTGAGCCGTGATGTCGTCTGCCTCGATCTGGTCAATGAAGATGCGTAAGCGGTGAACTGAAGAATTAAAGGTGTACATACCATGCTAAGGAGCAATGCGCGTGCCTCGTCTTCAGACGCCAGTCCTACAACACGGGCGATATCTGCGAGGTGCAGCGTCACATATGTTGCTGTGAGCTTTTTGAGCACCCAGCGCGGGGCGCTTGCTATCACCTGCTGTAGCAGTCCAATATTCTTGTCCTGTCGATAGAACATGAACTAGATCAGATAGGGTTTGAATGCGGCAATACAAGACCCACCTGAGCAAATATCGACTGATCCTTCTCCATAATCTCACGCATAAGCTGCACATTGCGTGGATACGCATTCGCGAATGGTTGGTAGACCGTGTTCTTGAATAGGCGGGTGAGTTGTGGGTGAGTGTATTTGGGGAGCGGGGGCTGCTTTCCGGTAGCAATAAGCTGAACGAGCCGCAGTTTCTTCAAAGCTTCCATTTGCAGCGCGGCAGGGAATGTCCCCGGGCTCGTGACGCAGATCTCGAAGAACTCCTCCGCCTCCTTCCACCGCTTCAGTGCGGCAAGTGCGATCCCGCCCGTGTAGTGGTATGTCAAGTTGTCTTGATACGCGAGGTCTGGACATATGGTTGTGTCGATCTCGGTGATCGGGTTGGCGAGCACAGGGAGTGCCGAGGAAAAATGGCGCGTTGAGACGCATGTCTGCGGGAGCGGGTGAGGTCTGAGAAATTGATATGCGCCAGGGAGAGACATACGAGAAGGAATATGGGGTGAATAGTGGTTAAATGGGCATTGGTAGGTGGGTAGCGCATTACTAGGTCCCGCAGCGGTTCGATGGCAAGACTCGGCTGCGATTAATGCGTTAAGATAAGATGATCCCATTATAGACGTGCTAGCAGACTCACATTTCCCAATGTATTCGCCAGCCGCTGGATTCCCTTCGCCAGTTTGGTTACTACACATTTTGAGCTTCGGCACTACATATGACTGTCTTTTCTAGGGTTGGCTCACCTCGCTCAGCGGCCAGTTGGATGTGTCTTGAATCAAACAGTCGACAGAAGTCCACGATCACACCCCACCCCGGAGGAGGAACATTTGAATAATTGGCATTTAGTCTCACAGACCTGTCTATACATTCAGTAATCTTCCAGGATATGGGAAGTTGGAACTGGATGCAACTCACAAGATGCTCAAGATTGCTAAACCATGCACCCGCGGGTCCAAGAGTGTTAACGGATCCTGCCCATCTGAAAGGAATGTCGCCAGTACCGCGTCCTGATGTTCACGTACGCTGGTTTTCAGTATCTGATTCAAGTTCGTTATGTTCGTCGCAGACTGTATTTGGGCGTATAGGGTATCAAAGTGCATCGGTGGAACAGTGGACGCCGACATCGCAAGCCGTTTAACCTATTGAGCATAAACGTTTGGTTAGATTTTACAGCTGATATTAATTTGGATACGCATGGCCCATCTGTTAGCTCATCTGCGGTTCTACATTGTGGCAGCCCGCTGCGCGGCTTGATGGCCATGCGTATTACCAGGGACTTACCAACACCTTCTAATGAGATTGTCTGTGTTTTCTTCGGTTTATATGCTTCAATAGATGTTCAATCCTCTACGGGGAGATCTAAAGAGTTCAGGCAGACGATGTGGTATCGGAGAAGCGATATAAGTGAGACCCAGCGCGACTGGTGCTTATTTGATCAACGAAACTCCCACAGTGAATGTCGCGTAACGAAGTTCTGCTCTGCCTCAGACCACCACGTCCACAAACTAAAGGATCAACAACTTGTACCTTCGGCATAGATTTTAGAGATCTGTCAAGCTTGTTTCTCTCTATTCTTGACACGACGAGGTTGAATGTCCTATTGGCCACTCCTGTGACGCGTCGCGAACACGGGTCTTCCGGATTGTATTCCAATATCTAACACCAATGGACGGGCTGGCCTTTAATGCCCCATCTGCAGCACGGGAAAGGCTGCTATCGCGCTTTAGCTCTCAAGAGATGAAAATGAAGATAGTAGACGCCAACATAGGAAAACACATGAATATAATCAGAACGCACAAGAAAGCAGTTATCGCTTTGCGGACTCAGAGAAACGAATATGCGCCAATATCCAGCCTCCCTGTAGAGATTATGACCAAAATCTTCTTTCATGTCAAAGAGTTGGACCATATCTACAACAGCTGGTATCCAAGGTTGCGTTGGATAAACGTTAGCCATGTTTGCACTCTTTGGCGGAACATTGCTATAAATTGTCCTGGGCTATGGACGAAGCCGCCATTCCGGCGTAGGCTCTGGGCTAAAGAAATGATAAAACGGGCAAAAAATTCTGCTTTGGATATTACTGTCGACTTTGATGCAAATTTTCGTTCTATGAATGTTGTGAAGGGGATAAGTTGGCCAAGCCGGGGAGAATACTTGAGGGAGCTAATTTTGTATAATGCACAGAATTCACGATGGCACTGGTTCTGGGAAGTTGCGCCAACGAATCTTCCACGCTTGGAAAAACTTTGGGTGAACGGAGGTGACACCCAAGTTTTCATGCCAATGCCGATATTTTCTGGAGCAAACAAACTTCGCGAAGTCAGCCTTAGACTTTGTAAAATGGACTGGTTCTTGTATCTACCCCCTTCTATCACAACTCTCCAATTGGATGATGTCGAGACCGTGTCTCCGTCGACATTTCTACAATTAATCACCGCCCTGGGAAGCTTACATTCACTTGAAGTCTTGAAACTAAAGGATTCCTTAAAATTCTTTCAAATAGACGGTTCTCGCTCGCGCCAAGTAGCTTTACCGAAACTTCGAGTACTATCCATCCACTCATCTCTGGACGAAGCTGCTTCGCTTTTCCGTTCCATCACTATCCCCTCCACTGTTCCCCTCGTTCTTAATATTTTGGGAGAAAGAAGCACGGCAAGCTGCATCGAAACCATAAAAGAGATGTTCACCGCGATTGGTCAATCTTATATACATCGAACACCTGAGCTACCTCTTCAAACATTGAAAATTTGGAGCCAAAATTTTTCAGGCGGGTTCATCTCTCTGCGTTTCCCCGGGCCAGACGATACAAAATTTCCCAAAGATCTATCCATATCCATATACTTCGAATCAAAGGGATCTACTGGTCCAAATGACTTTCTATCAGCAATATTCCAGTCCGGGTTTCCCATGCAGGATGTCAATGCGGCATCTATCAAAGGCCTTGGTAAAAGGTTTACTGCATCTACACTTGCCGCGACATTAGGAGGCTTGCCCAACTTAACTCGTATAGACACCGACAGTATATCAGCCCGCGTACTTGTGAAAGCTATTGGACTCATCGATCCCTCGGCAAAGAAAGTGCATTTTTCAAATCTGTCGGTGCTCGAGCTGAATGGAGTTCACTTTGAATCTCGCCTCCACAGTCGCAACTCGTTAATGCCCGGGTTTACGAATTCCCTCCTTCTGCGCCGTCAATATAATGCCGAGCTGTCCGAACTGATACTGACAGACTGCAGGCAACTTAATGAAAATATAGTAAAGCAGTTGAGGGAGGTAGTGGTCGGTGTTGATTGGGATGGAGTTACGGGATCATTGTATACAGAGGATGAATGCGACACTTCTGACTGTAGTGAGCATATCTAGCCTGCCTTTCAGAATCTAGATTGGTCAGTGATGTTTTTACACTGGCATTTCGCTCTATTAACAGACTTTCTACTGTATATAGCGGTTTTTTGTAGGTGCCGATGCTGCTGATACCCTTCGAGAAAAGTGGCTGGACAATGTGTTCAAAGCGTTCAGTTTTAAGGGTAAATGCTCATTACCGTATACATTTAAGTATGATATTCGTACTTTGCTTTTAACTCTAGCACAAGTGCCGGTTGAACTAAATTTATCGTTTGGGCATATGCTTCATGGCCATCTGTTCATCATGCATCATGTTCACTATGTCATTTTCATAACAACGATCCAACATGGAGGCTATTTCAGAGATGCAAATCATTTGCATGTATAGTGTCAAGGGAGCTCTGTCTATCAATGCCCTGCAACTGTTTGCGACAGGACATTACCCTCTCTCTTTCTTTCTTCCTTTCGTCTTCTTTGTTCGAACATTTGTTGGCCCAATTCTGACCATTTGTATTGTACTCATCCTTCCTTTTAATGACTGGTATGTCACACGTTCACTTCGGGATCCTGTACTGACGTTATCTTAACACTAGCGAGAAACCTAGCCTTCGTAGATGCCTTTCTTGTCCTGCAACTGACAGGTTCCACTCTCTTCCTTCTAACAGTTCTTGCGGCCACCTTGCGTTCTGGAAGCAAGCGCCACCCAATCTTTCTCAGCTTCTGTCTTTCATGGGTCGTCTTCGGTCTTTCATACTCTCTTCTTCTTCTCTCCGGACAGCAGTACAAAGTTCGTCCAAATCACAAGATTTGTGCTATCCAAGCTGCCCTGATATATGGCTCTCCGTTTCTGTATGCTCAGCTCCGATTTTCAGTTCCTCTTTATAAGCGACTGACTGCATCCCAAGGGAAATGTTTAGCTCATTGGCTCTGGTCATTCATGTGAGTCCTATTATCAATGTTGTCACTGGGATAACTCACCGCTGTTGATCCTAACCTGCTTTTTTAGTTGTTCCTAAATGTTTTTTCAGCTCTATCGGTATCATGCTATAAAAGACCTATACATCGATTAGTTTCTCGTCTGGTGAGTTATTCAAACATAATTTACCGACCCCTACCTCAGCATGTTTCTAGCTTCTCACATTACCGTGGTTAATCTGGGCTACAATATGTATTGGCGTCTTTTCGGTACGCGAGTTAAGCTACTGGACTATCACCCACAAATCACATACTGATATATGTATCTGTAGTATGGACTTATTCACGACCATCAAGTAACTATGTCCCCGAACTTGACTTACTGTGTTATCGAAGGCAGTGTAATGTACGTACGGTTTTTTGTGTACAACCAGCAATCATATCGATTCAACACTTCTGTCCAGTCCCAAAATTACTGCAGTGGCAGCTGTACTTGGCGTCAGCGCTATTTTTTTCATTCAAGGTCCGTCTCATAGCTATTTCAGCCTTGAGGATAACAACTGGGCTAAGAATTCATCGCGGGCAGTGATGATTGGTATACTGCTTTACCGCAACCGTGCTATGGCGGATATGTTCGTCCAATCTCTGGGAATAATCGTGCGCTTCTTAGTATTTATGGTGCTTTCCCTTGGTGCATTGAGGTGCGTCCGAGCGTTCCATATGCATAAACTCTGAAATACTCGACTGTATCCTAAATCCATCCCCCAGTTGCGGCATCGCCTTCACTGTGACACGGACTCGTGGAGTTGAATTTGATCTCATCATCGGACTTTGTGAGTCTGTAAACTTCACCTCACTGGCTGGTAGTTGACCGCTGTAATGATGTATCAGTGCCGGCCATGGCAGCCTTGACATTCGGCACTCAATACGTGCGTCTTTTTCTGCCTCACTCCCCACCGCCCAGTCTTACACGTGTTACATTTGCCGCACTACAGGACTTACTTCTTTTTTGGATAAAACCGCGGGCCGCACCAGCGCGCCCTGTACCCGAAGCGGCAGATGTGACGCTTACAACAATTGATTTTATGGCCTCCCCAAGGGATACGGAGTCATTTCATAGTAGCGTACTGCCTTCAAGACAGCAGCATCTGTCTCGACCGGCAAGCCCGGAGACCAGCATTGGTAACGAAGGGGTTTCTTTTCTTCACTTTTGATATTCTTCAAAATGTTGCTTGCTGCAGCCGGACATATTTTTTTTATAGTTGTAATTCTGTATTCAGCTTCGATTGTGAGACCTTATGTTTATCGCCCAGTCAAAATGTCGGTCGCATACTTCTGGTGAATTGTTACTAGTTAGCACCTGCCGCCCTAAAAGCCTATTCAATCCAAATACCATCTGTAGTAAACTATTAACCATACTTTAAGGTGACGTCGAGCTCAAACTTAGAGTACTTTCGACTTTCATGGCATGTTTTAGTTTTATCTTGTGCATGAGGTTTCGTCGCTGTCGCGATTGTATATTTCCCATCAACCTAGCGAGGAGGTAGCGTTACTAACTTGAAATCAACGGTGATGTCCTTTCTTTCCTGCAGTGACTGCCCATCAGATGATGCTCGTTCCACACCTCTGTTGCGCAACTTGTTGCATGTAGCGCTTCGATGGATGCACTGAGGGACTGAGGTATGGCATCGTACTAAACTCGCCTCGTCTTATCGGAACAGTCTAACCGTGTCCGCTTCTTAGCTAACGTAAAGCCTGATACCTCCACTTTGGGGCTGTCGTCTCAAATGTTCTGATTGGCCGCCGTGGTATTTTAAGGAGACTGATGAGCTTGCCTTGATGTTCTTCTCTGTGTGAAACATCAATGACTGCATCTTCTGGGTCACTCAAAGTCAAGCTTCCAAGGCGACTGTTACAGCCTGTTCATCTTCCCCTTTGCCCACCGACACTCCAGCTCTGGGCTCCTCCATTGTAATTCCACCCCTCACAGACTGCGGGCTTGGGTGCGCTCGCACATCGACCCTTGCAGAACATACCCGGGCGCAGCACCAGAATCATGGTTTATCGCTTGCAGACTTTAGAGGGTGAGTCGGATTCCCAGGCGTAATCAATTTGGCTCATGTCTGGACACCACTTCCAGGCGACACTCAAGCGACGACTTTCAATAAGCCGGGTATCTATGTGTTCCTTGTCCTCAATATTATCGGAGGCCTGGGTATGCTCGTCATGCTCGCTACGGCCATAATTTCTCCGAGGGTCCATCGCCTGCCGACGTGGTACAGCTTTTGCGCATCATGGTTTCTGTCGGCCTTCGCCTACACATTCCTCTTCATTACGGCTGAACAGTTCATTCAAGACCCGATCTATTCAATATGTTTCATTCAGTCCGGTCTTATATATGCTATGCCTCCAACGTAAGAGTTAATTGCTCTTCGCCCTTCGTTGATTAATGAAAGTAATGGGTTGACAATAGGACCACCGCAGCCACCCTGGCCCTCCTGATGCAGGTAAAGCACTCAGACTGGTACATGCTACCCATCAGCCCTGACTGGAGGAAATCAAAAGATCCATTTAAGCCTCCCAGATCCCCCGTCAGATCGCTGGAAGAAAATCAGTTTCGCAACCTCATGTTTGGTACGAACAATTTCTTCAAATATGTGCACGTCGACCGGGAGTTGAGTCATAATGCAGCTTATCATGGCGCCTTACACGATTATGCTTATTTTATTTATTGGTGTAAGCCTCGTAAGTCTTTATACCCCTCCAATCTATGATAGTGGCATTTATCAAACTCTATAGTACCAAACATACATACCGCCGACGTTGGAAATTGCCCAAGAAGGGACATATTGTCATTCCCAAAATCCAGTATGGTAGTTATCACAACCTCTACTCTACTCCCGTCTTTTCAATTAGTAATTAATAATTTTGTACAGGCAGAAAGTCACATTCTCAACGGTAGCGGTGATATCATTTCTGATTATCATTGTCCAAGGTTAGTTTCTAGCATCTTACCCGCTGAGTTAGAGCGTACCTGCCGATGCAAATTCTCATGTCACTCAAATGATACTGACACTTATCCATCAACCCACATAGCACGCCTTATTCTGAAGCTTTACCGAAACTACTGGGCGTCAAGGATTAGGCCACAGTCATTTTCGACCGCCTTGCGTGGATTCATATTCACCCTGATTGGTTTTATTGATCTAATGTGAGTTGAATTTACGACTCCATTGGTGATTTTGATTGAAACTGATTTGTGCATTAATTTGTGACAGACTTGCAATTACGCTGACAATTATGAATAAGGATGGCTTGGAATTTGATATTCTACTTTCAACCTGTAAGTCCGCCATGATTTCCTTGCTCCCGTACCAACCCATTGTTTCACGCGAACAGTGCCTGTCCTCGCATTTTTGGTTTTCGGAACTCAGAAGGTTAGATCGACTTCCGTGTTGTATTCGATGATTGGTCATTAATTGTTTCTATGCATCTTAGGACATGGTTATGGCATGGTTATTCTTGAAGTCGAGGACGCCCTACAAGTCAGAAAATCGTGGATCGATATTCTTCGGGAGGGATGTGAATCCATAAAGATCTCTTACCGTCCATGACTGAGCTTGATGCCAGACATGTAGCTAAGATGATATTATAGCGCATGTTGCTACTGACTCAAAAGGACTGCGGCTGCGCAACATCGGCGCAACTTGAGAGGGCCATTCGGGGTGGAGTGTACTTGTATAGCATATTATGACTTTACGACAAATATATATGGACCTACTGTAGCTTACATAGTCAATGACCATGTACATGACATGATTGCACCGTGTGAATGATTTCTGCCATTTGAATGTCCATGAGTTCATCCTACTTTGGATCAACGGGCCAGTCAACGTTCAACGTTCAACCTCCACTATATGATCCACTTTGGCTTCCAAGCCGTATCGCTGTAACTCATCGTATGGGACTAAGTACATTACATTCGGGCGCTTGTTGGGCGCTTGCGCTTATTATTAGGCGATTGTTACGTTATTAGTAGCACTTATGCCTCGAGTCTCAGTTCTTTTCTTCCATCATTCTTCTTTGTGCGCCCTTAATTTCTCACATAAGTGCATATCGAAGTTTGTTTGAAGTTTGAGGGCTTCAAGTTGACGTTAAGGACTGATAGAACGTCCAAAATTGGTCCTAAACCCAAATGAACCGGGGGCACACACAGTAGAACAGCAGGAGCGATCTACGAGTTTGACGCGTCTACCCTCGCTATGACATTAGGACGTTTGGCCAGTTTATCTCGGTTAAAGACTAAGTCTACCTGGACAGCCGATCGACTTGTGCAGGCTATTGGAATCACATTTGGTCAATCAATGAGATTCTATTTTCCAAAACTGTCCGTCTTTGACTCGGAATTCGAGGACATCGAATTTGATTACGACTCGTTCCCCGACGCTGAGTGTACGATTAGCGCGAAACTGCGAGACGCCCTTATTAGCCGCTCTAAACACGATGGAGTAATCACCGAACTTGTGCTCGAACGTTGCTCTGGCCTTGACAGCAATATTGTAAAGCAGTTGAGGGAAATAGGGACTAATGTTGTATGTGTTGGAGAAGAAACTAGTGAAGACAGTGAAGACAGTGAAGACTCGGAGGACAGTTCTGACAGTAGCGAATACCTCTAACTTGGACATCTTGAAAATTTGTTGTTCTTTTTTCCGTGCACTGGTAGCAGTACTTAGTAAGTATACGATATGCAAACTTCGCAGTGAAAGAATATAGAGTTGGGACAGATGACATAGACTGACTTGTTGACGTTTACTAAGTCAGGATATTTCCGCACATGTCTTCAAAGAAATGTCCAGTGCTTACTATTTAGGAGAGTGTTGTCATGCGTATGTTTATACCAATTTAATAGATTATGAATCATCGATGCGTAGTTATAAAATCTTAGGCCTCTGATGAGACGCTTGTTCGTGCAGAGGTCCACCGTTTACAGTGTGACAAAAGGCTACTCTAGGCTCAATTAGTAAATTACTGACACGTATAGAGCAGTAGAATACCCACTGCAAGTCAAAAGTCAAAAGATCAACCACCAAAAAAATTATCCCCGCGCATGAGATGACTTCCGGGTGTATTTAACGAAGTCCACTGCTGTGCCGAGCCTGCGGATATTCTGGCACAAGAAAAGAATATTTTTGAAAGTGATGGACACTTCCCAGTGTATACTGGCAAAAACAATCAATGCTTCCGCCAGACATAATACAATTGCAACAGATGGAAACGCCACAGAGACAAACGTGCCAAGGAACATCGCAATAATGACTGATACACAGAACAGAGTAGTGGCGATTATTTGAAGCTGTCTGCACAATTGAAGAGAGAATTTGATCGTCTCTACGTCGTACTTTTCGTCTGTGGGTGTCCTCAACACCATTCTTGCGATGAAAATTGTAAGGATTAATGTTGCCAGGGCCAGGAAAGAGAAGAATAAAGCAAAGCTGTAAGGTTCTCGGTGTCTTGATCTGTTGACTACTACGATCAAGAGGAGAAACATTACAATCAAGACAGCTGTCAAGATGGACTGGGTTGCGAGTTAGGTATGAACTGACGCAAGAAGTTGAAAAAACAACGCACATTAGTAATGTTCGAATCGACTGCTTTAATTATGTCGCTCTCTTGACTATTCGTGATGTCATTTTGGTTCGCTTGAGGACAAATGAAGCCCCTTTATTGCACATATTTACACGTTGTTACTCACCATTGCTCGTAGGAACAGGCTGTGGATCCTTTGTGGCGACGACGAGACCTCGAGGTCGATATAAATCTTGCAGTTGCCGCATATTTTCGATATGATTAATCAAGAAACACTGCAAGCCACGCATATGCGCCTCGACGAGTGTCTTGTCCGTAGCACTCATTGCAGGCTTGGTCGCCCTCTCGAAGCGGTCTTCTTCTAAGGCACTACGAGGTTCAGCAGCGGACATCTGCGATAGTCTGGGGCTGGGAACTGGGATGACTACTTTCAAGTCAGTAACTTATTGATAATACCGGTAATACAAATGCTTTACGCACTGGTTCTCCGATGGTCAAAACCATCTCCCACAGTGGATGTAACCCTGCCATTTTGCAACTGTTCCTGCAACAATGAGACCTTCGCAATATGTTGAGTCAGGAACTCTCGAAACTCGGATTGTTGTCTCTGGAAGGTCGAAGTAATCGGCTCTGGAACGTTACCCACTTCATGTATACATCACAGATGAGCTTGTGAATGGGCATCCGACGACACAGCGTACCTGGCGGTAAGACAAAGTTTTGCTTGATTCTTTCATATTCGGAATCTTTACTGGATTCGATGTCTTCGATGGTGCTTGTGCGGGCAGTCATGGATTCTGCAAAGAGGATGTGCGAAAGTTCGTCGGGTAACTGAGAGGTACTATGAGCAGATAATATTATCGCCTTGTTGCAATGGCGTGTTCAGTACATGAAGTTTCAAACACTCCGGCATATGACTACCTCATGTTAAACTCTCATCACTGATAGAAATGAGATGGAACTCATACAGCCTATGACGCCTAAGATTGGTGAACAGAATATCAGTATCTGCCAAAAAATTGAGCTAAGACTCTTTGAAACATACATGGCGTTGATAGAAGTAACATTTCCTGTGATCTCATCGATAGCTGCAGTGAAAAGATTAAGTAGAATTTGACATGAGGAAGTCGCGTTTGCTTCATCTGAAACTATCAAATCTAAGAAACTTGACGTCCTTGAACCTGCTTGAGCCATAATAGACGATGAAATGCCCGCATATACGCACCTAAAACATCTCATCCGTAGCTCTCTTCGGCATTCCCTCACTGTTAGTTTAGTTAAAGGCCCCGCTCATAACTTGCCCTTGTCCTAGGTGCTCTTTGTATCAAGTATAAGTATACGCGGCGGCAACTTCCGCAGGTTTTGGGATCAGAGATGGGTCGAGGAAACGTCAATGACGGAAGTCGATTCAGCATGCTCGCCATTGTCAAGTCACGACGCCTGGAGACGCGTCCAACACGCGACATCAACGCGACATCGCGCGACGCGGCTGTTTGCCGACTGTTTGCCGAACGGGATCGGCTTCAATAATTGTGTCGGCGTTCTAAAATAAAAAAGCAAAAGGTTTCGAAAAGGCTCCGGTCCTCCGTTGTTGTCATGTCTGCCACCTTGAAGCTCCTTGAGGCTTCTTTCTTCTATGATATGCATTATATTGCACAGTACCTGCTCATTCAGTAACTTGAATCCTAAGAAGGAGAAGGCAACTAAACACTAGTATCAAACGGAGTCTAATAATGCGCTTTTCGAAGTTTACTCTGTGATCCAGCCGTGATCACTGATTTGTGTCGACCGGGATCGGACGCTCGGAGCCGCGGTGTAATCGTTGGTGTGCTGCGCTAAATGACAGACCTACTAGACTTCTGGCTGTTTCCAAATGCTCGCGGGTCTTATGACCAGAATTCGGAAACATTTATGGCGACATCGACTACTGTGTTCTCACAATGACTTCTCGTGAGGTCTATGCATAGTCCGCCAGCTCTATATTACCCTCCTGACAACTAAAAATACTGTCTACTTCGAATCATTTTCACAATCTCCACCATTGCCAGCACATTCCGCACGCGCTGTGGAGGCTCCTGATCATGGGCTGTGAGAAACCTCGTACAAAATGGTGGAGGAGGGGACCCTCAGCGTAATTCCTAATGCTCTGTGTCCGACATAGTTCCGTCGCAAACGAAAAAGTGCCAGTGAGTTCCGAATTTTTTTGGACATTCTACCTCACGGTTTCTGCATATAACTAGCCAGATGGCTCTTCCATTGTCAGTACTAGGGCGTCGACATGTTTGTGGCTTCTATCACTGCGCTGGTTACTTTCGCTGCCACAGCGTTCTCGAAGATTATCTATGCCGGAGTCAATGAGGTGTGCCTGTTGATTTTATGTGCAGTTCAGTGACGTTGACAAAACGGTTCAGTCTGGCGGGGAGTTTGGAGTATTCTCCCCAGGAAACGTTGGGTTTGGCCTACCAGGCAGGTTTGGAGTAGACTATGCCTTCATCAACAAGGTACGCTAATGTACTAGTCTATGTTCGAAATTTACTCAAAATTTACCCCGCAGACTACTGTGGACATCTTCGTCGACCAAGAGAAGATTAATTTCTTCCGTGTTACATTCTTGATGGAACGAATGTGTCCTCTGTCATTTGGACTTGGCTCAAAATTTAACGAGACTGTATGTTTTCCGTATTTGCGAACGTTATTTCTTATTCACATATCAGGTAGTACTTCAGTGAATACGCTGATGCCATTAATCACATCACCCTTGTGAAGGGAGCGTACGCACTTATTGACCCGCATAACTATATGCGCTATAAGTGAGTGTCCTCGTCTCTTAAAGATTGGGGCATACTAATGTAGTCTCAGTGACCCTTCGTCTCAACCATTCTCTGGTAGTGTACGTTTATTAAACTATTGCTTGATTGAACTCAGCAGTGAACGAAATTAGGTTATCGGGAACAGCAGTGACCCAACAGCAGCCACGACAGAACAATTCGGGGAGTTCTGGAACGAACTCGCCCGCCGTTTCGTCACCAATCCTAAAGTTGTCTTTGGGATTAACAACGAGCCGCACGACATGCCCACTCAGCTGATCCTGCAGAACAACCAGGCTGCAATCAATGGCATTCGACGTGCTGGAGCGCCCCAGCTTATTCTTGCTCCAGGAAACGGCTTCACGGGCGGTCACTCTTGGACCCAAGCGACTGGTGACAATGATGCCCCTTCTAGTGAATTCTTAAACATGCTCAAGGACCCGCTAAACAATACTGCTATTGATATTCATGAAGTAAGTGTCCTCTTCCTCGTCGTATTAAAGTACATTTTAATAATTCTTTTAGTACCTCGGTAAGAAAGTTCCGAAAGACTGTTCAAGAAGGGCACTCATTTTTGATACTGTTTGGGATAACAGATGAGGATTTCTCTGGATCACACGACAACTGCACCCAGCCTGGTGAGTTCCCACTTCCTACATCTTGCCGAACTCGCCATGCTAAGGGAATGCAGGCCCATCAAATCTGGCTTCACTGACAACATGGCTTCAGCAAAACAACCTCAAGTAAGTGTTGAAGGACCCATTCACTGTGTACGCCTACTCAACCTGCTGCTAGGGCTGTGATAAGCGAGTTTGGAGGAGGAAACAACCAGAATTGTTTCCAGGTACGCAAAGCGACCCGCTTTTTTTCTGGAGACTGACATATCTTCTCTAAACTTATAGTTCATTGATGACATGCTTAGCTACCTCAGTTCCAACGATGAATACATTGGTTGGTCAATTTGGGCTGCTGGGCCAAGTGAGATACCATTTTCCTAACTATATAAATGCCACTTAAAATGACCCACTTTCTTCCGTAGTCTGGGGAACTTCATCGCCTTGCTGTGGATCTGACACGGGAAGTCTTGAGCCAGGTCAATTAAATGACTTAGGACAACCCGATGCATTCACCACTGTTTGGGCGCAAGCTGTCCGGCCTAATATTCCGAAGAGTACGTCTTTACATGACTACTAGATTTAGTTACGTTTGATGCTAACAAAAAGAAATTCAGACTTGAAACGCAATGGTATCTCAAGCTTGAGTTAACTTAGCTAGGGTCAATCACATTTAGTTTTGGCCAAAAGATGTCGAATCCAAGTCGAATCATCAATATATATTTGTACGAGTTGAATTTTGTTTCCTTGGAGACTTTTGCACCTTTTTGCATCGCTCGTCTGTCTTTTTTAAAGAAACGAATCACATTCATACAACTCCCTGCTTCGTCGCTCGCGACAACCCGAGCAGAGTCATCTTCGGAGGGTTATTGAATTACCCGAACCGTTGAGTCAACTGTCGCACAGCCACCAGGAAATCCCGTATCTGATGGAGCCGTGGATTATATTTTGTCCTGCGCCATTCTATAAGCCTTAAGTATCGCTCAAAGGCTTTGTCTTCATACCACAATCTATTACCCTTATTGCATGGATCCTACTGCGGCTGAATTCACGCCTTCTACTACCACCTCAGCTGCCAAAAAACCGTCAAGAAGGAATCCCCGCCACCCTCGGCCAGACGGAGCACAACAGGCTTCTGGTTCACAGCGGCCACCTAGGCCTGCCCCTCAGCCCGGATCGTCAAACGACGTCAGTACGTCGACTGGTGGATCGACGCACGACAATGCCAAGCCGAAGCCGAAGAGACGACCACGACCACCTCCACCATCAGGCGCTCATAGGCAACCAGGCCCATCTTCGGATGGACGCCCCCCTAGGTCAGAGGGAAACCGTAGAAAAGCGAATTTCGGCTCGGGCCTGACGCACGGCGACCAAGAGGCCGGCAGCGCTGGCGATAAGAAGGCAGCTCGCGATGAGCACGAAAATACCGGAAGTCAAGCGGCGAAGGCGCCGTCGCGCAGGGCACACCCGAAGAGACCAGCCAATCTCCCTCAGGGAGACGACCTGACGTCCAGCTTAATCCGACAATTTAGCACGCCCCCCTATCCGGACTGCGCGATTTGCTTTTCTTCGATAAGGCCTGACCAGGCTATATGGTCGTGTTCGCCTTCGATCCCGATTATCACCTCCAGTGAGGCGCAGGTACCGCAGTATTGTTGGTCTTCCTTTCACATCAAGTGTATACGCGCGTGGGCGGACAAGAGCGTGAAGGAAGTAGCGGAGGCATGGCGCGCGAGGGGCGAGCCTGATAAGAAGGGCGATTGGAGATGTCCAGGCTGTCAGGCAAAGCGGGAAACTGTTCCCTCAGGATATTGGTATGTCTACGCTGTACACCCATAATACGACATTCTAACATGATTGACTAGGTGTTTTTGTCACTCGACTTCTGAACCGAAGCCTCTGCGGTTATCTACGCCGCACTCGTGTGGTAATTCATGTTCTCGTCCTCGCGAAAGTGGATGTGGTCATCCGTGTCCTCTGCAATGCCACCCTGGTCCGTGTCCCCCATGTCAAGTCACCACGCGACTCGAGTGCTACTGTCCAAAAAAGAACACTCTTACCTTCCGATGCGGTGTTGATGCCAGGCAAGGCACGCGTAATCTCTCGTGCGGACAGGTCTGCGGGCAAACGTTAAATTGCGGAAAACACGCGTGTTCCCGGGTTTGCCATAGCGGAGCTTGCTCGGACTGCGAAGTGACGGAGGAGGCGAGATGTTGGTGCGGCAAACAACAAAAGGTTCTCCTCTGCGGACAGGGTCAGCCGGTTGAATGCTTCGTCGAGGATGAGAAACCTTGGATAGGGCTCTTCAGCTGCGAAGAGACGTGTAATAGGTATTTTATTCCTCCCCTTACAACGCCAAAGTACTTACTGTTTCTCAGACCGTTTGACTGTGGGATACATAAATGTCAAAAATCCTGTCATCCACCTTCTGCTAAACCCGCGATATGTCCTCGCTCCCCATCGCAGATAACTCACTGCCCGTGTGGTCGTAATACCATCGCCCCCGACCTCTCGGCAGATCTCGCACAGTATACCTTCCCTGCGCGCACCGCATGTACCGACGCAATCCCAACTTGTACTTCAACCTGTTCGAAGGTCCATCCGGCATGCTCGCACCCATGCAAAGCACAGTGTCACGTAGGGCCATGCCCGCCGTGCAACATTCAGATAGTTCGACCCTGTCGGTGCGGTGCGACGACGAAGAGCATCCCGTGCTACCAAGTGCACGACGAGTCGGCGGCGAATAGTACAATAGAAAAAGAAATCCTGTGCGACAGACCATGCCAGGCCCTTCGCGCCTGCGGAAACCACCAGTGCAACAGGATCTGCTGCCCGCTCGCGTCCCTTGCGGTGACCACCAGGAAAGGCAAGCGTCGCGCTGTACTTGACGATAATCAGGGCATCGGAGAGGAGCAGGGTGGGCTGCACGAGTGCGATCTCGTGTGCGGGAAACCGCTGACATGTGGAAACCATCGCTGCGAACGGCGGGAACACCGCGGCCCTTGCCCGCCCTGCCTGCAGAGTTCGTTCGAAGAGGTGAGCATTATATGACAATCGACGCTTTTCAATATTTTGATCCGTTCTCTGCAGCTCATATGTCCTTGTGGACGCACAGTTTACGAGCCGCCTATTCCCTGCGGCACACGCATGGAGTGCCATTACCCATGTGCGCGTCCTCCACAGGCCTGCGGACACCCCAGCACGCCACACTCGTGTCATTCTGATGCCGTCCCCTGTCCCCCATGCGTGCATCTGACGAGCAAAGAGTGCGCCTGTGGGAAGAAGATTGTCCAGAACCAGCGCTGCTCTCTGGAGACCGACAAAATATCGTGTGGAACTGTGTGTGGCAAGCTGATGAGCTGCGGGTTCCACCATTGCAAGAGGTTATGCCATGCAAATGAATGTGGTCCCTGTACAGCGCAGTGCGGAAAGGCGAGGAAGTCTTGGTGCGTTTGATTCTTTCGTCCTTGCTTTCCATCTAATTTATTTGGATATATGCAGCATGCCTAATATTCATCCATGCACTCGCCCCTGCCACGCTCCCTCTGCGTGTCCCGAGACAGAGCCTTGCGAGGCACTCATCACTCTAACCTGCCCGTGTGGGCGGATCCGCCAGCCAGTTCAGTGCGGCAAGAGCGTCACCTCACGAGGATCGGAAGGTACACAAACCTCCATCAAATGCTCCACCGACTGTCAGATAGCCAAAAGAAACGCTAAGTTGGCAGAGGCGCTGGGGATCAGCGCCGATGTGCAGAACAAAGCCTTGGCAACGGCCAGTTACAACGACGACGTGGTGGCATTCGCGAGGGCTAACAGCAAGTTTTTACCTGTGGTAGAAAAGGCTTTTGCGGAGTATGTATTGAACTCGTGTTGTTCTCCTTCGCGTGGCTAACTAGGGTTAAACTTCCATAGCTTCATCAAGTCTGAAAAACGCACTCAGGTCCTTCCGCATATGCCTCCTGAGAGACGCAAGTTTGTTCATGACGTGAGTTTCTTTTTACTGTGTATCTAACCTTGTCCCTGATGTATGTGACTAGCTTGCTGCAGTCTATAGGATGGACACCCAGATGATTGATCAAGAACCCAATCGAAGGTAGGCTCATTATTCGTGCAACCAAGCATCCTCTTCTGATTACCCTGCTGTTTTTAAAGTGTCCAGCTCCTCCGCCGTCTAGACACGCGTATCCCCACGCCTGTACTATCAGCCTACATCTCCTCCGCGGTCCCCAGTCCAGGCCTTGGCAAGCTGGCAGATTTCCGGAGCATCAAGGCATCCCAGGCGTCTTCTTGGAGGAGCGGGCCTCCAGGGACCACTTCAGCGCCCGCGTCTCGCCCCGCAAGCGCTGCTATCTCTGGCGGGTCCACGCCCAGCGGACCCACAGGTGCTACCCCGCGCGGATGGACGTCTGTCGTTGCCCGTCCGCCGGCAACTTCGACTGTACCTGTCGCCAGCGTTTCCGTGGCGGCTCCCAGGCCGTCAGCGTCATTGACAGGGATGTCCGCAGCATCGCTGGTAGCACGGCACACAGTAGGGTCTACTGCTGCTGCTGCGGCTCCACAGGTGCGCGCTTCCTCGCCTGCGCCCTCTCCGAGTATCCCTGCTGCTATTGAGAGTGTGCCAGATAACTGGGAAGATGATGTTTAGTTCCATCTTTTGGTTTCGATTCGTTGTCGAAAATGCTTTGATAATTAAGTTTGGTTCAATGACGATAAAATTCAATAAAATTTGACGTGCTTGGTTGGTTTTTTGAGTAATACTAAGTAGATCTGTTCTAGGAAATGTGTACACTACACATACTGCTAGGCTCAGGGCGCTAAAAGAAACGAGCATGTGATCTTGAGTGTTCACGTTGTTTTCACGGCGTTTTCCATGCCGCGTTGCCCATATTCTGATACTCGTCTGCTGCGGTTTGCATAGCTTATCGTGTCCTAAAGCTAGATTTCCGCAGTCTCCAGTCAAATACTCAGCTTTGCGCAGTGATAGAAACTACTAAACCGTCATCCCAATTATCTATCCAAACTCTGCCTCCTTACCAACGTCTTACTGCGAAATCCAAGCGAAATCCACTCTCTTAACCAGCAATCCCGCGTCCTCCATGATTCTTCAACCAGACGTGCCACATACAGACAAACTCGGAGAAGTCGAAGAAACACAGTCAGAGGTGCAGGTTGATGTAAGCATGGCAGATACTGAGTCTGTATGTTTTTCTTGTCAGTCATGTTAAATGCGTTCCGTCCAATATAAAAATTCTGCAGGATTTACCTCCCGGATACTCTCCATCCTTGGAGCAGAATGGACAGGCGTCGACGTCTATGGCAACGCAGTCTCAGCCTATCACAGCGCCTAACATAAAACCATCCAACTTCGTCCGTATTCAACAGCACAATAACAGTGTGAGGGGATCATGGGTGATTAACCCCACGTTGCGCATTCCATCTCTGTTCCTACCGCCTCTGGCCCAAGATGAGACAGAAGCTACAAGGAAAAACCTTAGTATTGAGTCGAAGAATGGCAGTGTAGATGCAGATATCTACATTGTACCTACGCAAGGTACAGACTCGAAGCGATCGGACCATCGGTTGACTATACAAACCTTGTCCGCGAATGGCTCCGTCTCAACTCTAGTGGTGAGTAAACCTATGCCTGCACTGTTCTGTCAGTTCTCATATTTTGCAGCATGATCTCCCGCCATCAGAGTCTGGAAAGACGCGAGTACCCATGTTCATAAACGCGGCGTCTAAGAACGGCAGAGTCACAGTACACTTGCCCAGGTCATTCTACGGCCTTGTTAATGTCGAGCTGAAGAACGGTAGCGTTCGTTACTCCGCCGAAATGCAGGCCTCGCTGACGCCGCTGTCCGACGTGAATGGTGTGCACCGCGCATTTCTGGGTCCGTTCGACCCATCCGAGTTCGAAGACCAGCTAGTATGGAATGGCGACGAACTTACGGTGACCGCACACAACGGAACGGTCCGACTTTATTACGACGACCAAGTTATCCCTCCCACGTCCAATTTTTGGACAAGACTGTTTGGCCAATAAGATGGCTTAGAGCCCGTTCAACTGCGATGTAAATTTAGAAATAGCCAAATGTTATGTTTGGTCTTGATGTGTTTGCCGTGCCGTTGCCGTCGCCCAACTGTCGGACTTTCAATTATGCCCAGCATCGCACGTTGACCTGCAGATCCTAGGCTTTTCCGTCATGTTGAATAATCCCCAATTCTTAAGCCAGCTTCGCTACATTCTCTTGCTCACCTCTGTTGCTTGTGCTCTTACAGCATTCCAGACCATCCAGTACCTGGCTACCAAGGGCTCTACTACCAGCAGCATCAGCAACAGCAGTCAGCTCCCCATACTTGCTAGTCAGGAAGCCGAAGAGAACATGAGGCCATCGACAGCTCCATCTACAGCCCCATCCGAGTCTTCTGCCATCAAAAACTCCTCTGCAGCTGCCACCAGTGGACGATGGACTGTTGCAGAGACAGCTCTGCTGATTGATTTCGTGGCTGAGCACTGCTCCCTCAGATCATCACGAGGGTCCGCTCTTAAGGCATCTGAATTCAACAATGCTGAATCAGTCATCGGGACAAAGAAGGCTTCACAATGTCATTATAAATGGAGTCAGGTGCGTACCTTTATTGTTTTTAATGCTTATCTATCATTGATGTCCCCATACTGTACATAACAGCTTGTTAGAACGTACAAGGCTATATCGGAATGGAACAAGAAGTCTGGTGGTGGCTGGCATGATGATTATGGTGTGAATGTACGAACTCAGGCTGAGAAGGAAGTGTTCGAGGAGTTTATCAAATCACCAGACGTATGTGGTCACATTAGTACAGCCATTTTGTATTGCTAACATTACACAAAGAATGCTCCACTTAAGCCCTTCGAGAAGAAGCCATGGCCATTCTACCGTCGTTTGGTGCAGATTATGCCTGATAACCAGCCTCGAGGAACAAATGCCTTTAATCCTGCTAGCTCCGAGTCCGAGTTGCAATTGGCGACCCAAGTATTGCTCAACTCGGTAAATGCGGAGGAGGATGGAGCAGAGGATCAGCTTGATGTCATGATGCCACCACCGCCATCTTCGGAGGCTGACATCACTATGAGCTTTGCATCTTCCGAGTCCATTGCCGCTCCATCTGTACCATCTCTTGTCATTCCGCCTGCATTGTCTCATGCCACTCCATCAGTATCTTCTGTTGCTTCTACTTCAGCACATTCTACCAGTGATGCTGGTAGCATCCATTCTCGTAAACGCAAGCATCTTGGTGATGGACTATTAGGCTCCGTGGGCTCATCTAGCTCTAAGCATTCATCGAAGAGTAGGCGGGCAATAGCTGAGACACATGATCCTTTCATCCTCACAAGTGGCCTGACATCGTCTATCAATCGCTTGGTTGATTTACTTGCTAACAATTCTTCATCCGAAATCATCAAAAGAGCCGTCGACATGATCTCAAGTGATGACACCCCATTGACCAGGACCCAGGTAGTTTCGGCCACTGTCTTTTTAACCAATGCTACAGATGAAGCTGTGCAGGTTGCGCAGGGCTTCACAGCTCTTGCCAATAATCCAAACACACAAGGAGCACAGTGGGACTTTCTTCGACAACGGCTAAATTTGTAAGCTTGTTACGAGTTTGTATATCTTGTTGTATGTACAGTTTTTGGTACAGATTAGTCACTAACATCCGATAGAAAATCGTCAACACTACCATCATCTGTACTGCTTGTTGCCTGAATGTACTCCATGTAGCTGCTCCACATTTCATTTGCTATGTTGTTTCTTCGTATCTTGAATTCAGAATCATTTTCATCGTCCTCTGCAATTAAGCCATCATGAACATTGATATCATGACCGCCAGTGGGAAAAGGTGTGTAGGGAGCCTGGTGTGCATCCGTAGGCAATGGACCTTCATTGTAATCATGGATCTGAATGAAGTTCTGCAAAGCACAAAGAGCAACAGGAATACGAGCCTGAAAATCAAGCTTATAGAAAGGAGGGAAGGAAAGAATTCGGAAACGTTGCTTGAGGACTCCAAAAATGCGCTCAATAACATTGCGTGCTTGAGCATGACGTAGATTGAATAATTCTTTTGCATTTGATGGACTATATATTATTTTGTTAAACATTATCAAGTCAACTAGTAGATTAATTAGCACATACCGACGACCTGCAGCTCCCCATTCCTGCAAGTGATATCGAACACCACGGAATGGAGTAAGAAGCTCATTGCAATGAGGATATCCAGCATCTGCAAGATAATAAAATCCTACAGGTACTGAAAAGCCTCTTGTTAATGCATCTGCCCACACCCTAGCATCTGTTGCAGAGCCTTCCCAGCCAGTAAGAATATATGTAAAAAACATGTCGAAGTTGCATATAAAGAGACAATTTTGGGAAAGAAAGCCTTTTCGGTTCCGGTAGAGGCTTTGAAGAGCAGCAGGAGGTGAGAGTGGAATATGACTACCATCAATAGCTCCCAGACATCCCTGGAAAAAAGGCCATAGTTTGCTGTTTTCAAGAAGTCTTGAAGAGACAGGATCGATTGGTGATGATTTTTGAACATATTTTGTATAAAAAGGCTGAGATGAGAAAATAATGGTCATCTTTTTAAAGTATCTGTTATTTAATTAGTATATACATTGTCATTTCTGATAATTTAAGTACACACTTGGAAATTGTTCCATTTGCACGCTGAAACCTCTCTCCAACATGACGTATAGATAAGCCAGTGACTGATGTATAGAGAAAGATAGCAAGTTGTTCCTCTAGTGTAACATAGCGTGTATCACCATAGCCCATTGACTGCAGCTCTTGAATTAAAGCATGAAAAACTTCCTTGTGAACCCCAAGCTCAGTGCGTATACGCTCAGGATGGCCATTCAACAACTCTTGAACCCATGCATAGCCCGACAAGATAGATGTGTGATAAGGCTCCTTCATATAATAACGTTGAATTAAACGCATAATTGTTGGCAAAAGAAGTGATAGCTGCACTGCAATTGCAGTAAGTACTGTATGTTGTATTTGCATTCGTGTTGTTGGAGGCATTGTGGCAATGGTATGCTGCGTGGGTGGATTCAAGTATGCACTTTGTTTTATCTGATTTCTTGTGCCCAACTGATATAGCCCGGAGTTGAAAGTCCGACAGTTGGGCGACGGCAACGGCACGGCAAACACATCAAGACCAAACATAACATTTGGCTATTTCTAAATTTACATCGCAGTTGAACGGGCTCTTAGGCTTCACATCGTAGCTTATTCTTTTCAGTCACCTGTTCCGTCTTTGTGTTCTGTTCCGTCTTTGTCTTTGTGTTCTCATTTTGTAATACCACCTGCTTATCTTTCATGTATTAGTCCGCGGATTTTATTTGGTCATTCCAATTTCGACATCCCTGGCGCTCAATCGATATTGGCGTGCTCCGCCTATATCGAGCGGCTATAGCCATTAAGTAGTAACTCCCATTAATGAACCATCTCAAGCAGCTTCTTGATGATGTAGCCGTCAACTTACGACAGTCAGCTGATGGCAATTAATTCGTGCGTACTTGATGTTACAAAATTATTCATCTTCCTTAATCATCGTGGATACTCTTGTCATATCGTTTACTGTACTCGAGTATACATATCGCCTGCCCTCCACATATAAAGATAACACTCTCCCATCCACCATTGGAGCAAGTTCTTTGCTTCTTCAAAGTGCTCACAGCGTCCTAGCAACCTCATCTAAGCTCATCACACCCACCTAGTAGATCTACCACATATCACATCATGCAATCTGACCAGGCTGCCAGGGAGAAGGCGAAGCACGATGGTGTCGATCTTTCAAAACTGCCCCAGAATATGGATATGACTGCAGATTCAATCACCGACAATGTGCACGCCATGAATGTGAACTGTACGCTCTTGTTGCTACCATACTGCCATTGATGAAAATGATGTGAACTTAACTGTGTTTAATCTTAGGCAAGGATGAGCGGACCAAGTTCGTTTTCACTAGCTTGGTATGTTCTTTTTACCATTTTCAATGCCCTGGATCTAGTCTCATAATTTACAGATAAACCATCTTCATGGTTTCATACGCGACACCCAGCTTACGACGGAAGAATGGATGTGCGTTCTTGACGGCAGTAACTCGATCATTTAGTGCATCCAACGCTGACATGAGAATACCTGTAGGACAGCTATCGAATTCTTGACCGAAACAGGAAAAATGTGCACAGATCTTCGTCAAGGTATGAGGCCCGAGGCCCAGTACAAATTTCATGTTGCGAATAGTTGACAAACAATTTGAATTTACGCCAGAGTTCATCCTTCTTTCGGACACACTGGGAGCTACGACCCTCGTTGACTCCATTAACAACGCTAAGCCTCCCAATGCCACTGAGTCGACTGTTCTTGGTCCCTTCTTTGCTGAAGACCGACAGGACGGTATGTTAAGGCCGGCTACTTTCCAATATTATTTACTGTGATGTTGACTGTATGTATTCCCTTTCTTAGTTGAGCTAGGGGACTCGATCGCATCAGAAGGAAAGGGAGACTATATGTTCGTTGAAGGCAAAGTTCTCGACACCGAAGGCAAACCTATCGCAAATGCAGTCATAGACACATGGGAGACTGATGGCCATGGCTTGTATGACAACCAGGTACGTGCCGAGTCGCTCAGTGGTACCACAACACTGACATCTAATGATTGTTTTTTGTGGCTGCATTAATTAGTACGAGAATAGAGAGGGTCCGGACTGCAGAGGGCGCCTCCTTACAGCTGAAGATGGGTCGTACTCATTCAGGGCGGTCGTGTTAGTGTTTGCCTTTTGGTATCTTGCATGGGTGAAAATAACATATATTTTTTGCTCTACCTCAGGCCCGTGTCGTACCCTATTCCAGGCGATGGCCCAGTTGGGAAGATGATGCGCGCGCTCGGGCGTCATGTCTACCGTCCAGCTCATTTGCATATGCAGCTCCATGCCCCTGGTTTCGAGAGCTTGACGTCCTGTCTCTTCTTCAAAGGCGACCCATACCTTACTTCGGACGCTGTCTTCGGCGTAAAGACATCCTTATTGGCGGTAAGCTATTACCAGCGCATTATGGATCTGACCATAGCGTTGATATTCTTAACCCTTGCAGGAACTGGAAGTCGTAAACGACGTCGAGCTCAGCAAAGCAAGAGGCTTCAAGCAAGCTTTGCCGCACGCGTATGTTAAGAGGGACTTTGTTCTGGCGACGCCCGAGCAATGCAGAGAAGCGCGCACCCAGTTGGCTCAGAAATCGAAGGCATGAATAGCTGTCGAGTCGATGACTCCATGAATCATTTGTATATTGCGCCAATATCTTGCTATATACAGGCGTTGCATTTACAGGGGTAGGGATCGAGATCGCAGTGAATTGCATGTAAGATAGTTAGTGATGCGAATTGGATGCGAAACGTAAGATCATCATGCCGTTACAGTTGGTGGCTGGACTGTGGAATGCGACCGTGTTTCGCTGTCTGAGAAGATGAGGACGTCGAGCGTCTCCGTCCATACGCCGCTCGTATAGTAATGACTGTCATGGTGTTGAGCTCTCGACATAATACCTAGCTCCGCTGTGCGATGCAGATTGAGCATCAGGCGGGACATCAGCGTCACGGACATGCTGCGAAACCTATCAGTTGTTAAGGCTGTCCTGGCAGATAAGAATGACACAGACCTGCTGGCGAAAGTGGCTAAGCCACCACGTAAATAAGGCTAATCAGTTGCCAAAATTAGACTGGATATGCACGTTTCAACGAATAGTAAAACGTACTCCAGCAAACTAACGTTTTTAGAGAGAATGAGCATCCGGCTTTTCGGCTGAGGAGGCAAAACGGGCACTCACGTAGTATGTCATAATATTAGCGAGGTTGCATACTGCCATTACTCTTTTATAGATGATTGAATCAGGTTGAGAAGCTTCGCTCAAAAGTTGATGGCGTGCTTACGCAAAATATAAGGCGCCTACGACAATTTGATACTAAGATCTGCAGGAAGAAGAAAGGAGACTTACCATCTCGATGAATAAGTGAAATTAACGGAACGTTTATACGAGTAACAACGTAGTATTTTCTCGTTCTCCATGTTTTGAAGACGGTGAGACAGAATATTAGGAAGTCGTAAATGAGAAGCGCCTCCCATGCCATAACCATATGGAGTGAAGAGCTGTGCGAGAATGCTATGTGGCACCCACTGGCCTCCTGAGAAGGGCTGCTTTTTTGGCCAAAGAGCATATACTGTCGGGGCACACCGTTAATTAAACGGACAAAGGTAGAAGGACATAAAGTTACCACTGCGACGATCGCCAAAGTCACCGCAGCACCAGAGCAAAACGCTAATATCCGGAAAGAACAGCCATACAGAGCGTATATCCGCAGTGTTAAAAGAACTTCATTACGATTTCAATACCGAACCCTTCTTTTAAATGGGCTTGAATTGAAGACTCACTGCACACAATTACTTGGTTGATAATCAACAGAAATTGTCGAAAGACATTATAACGCCGACAGCTTCAGTTGCGTTGATCAATCTGAAAGGTAAGATAAAGGCGTCGTGGAAAGCACACCTCTTGAGAAGGCGCTTAAGAATCCTTGAGTCGTCGAAGCACAGTGAGGACGCACCTGTGATGATAAAGTGGTGAAGCCCAGAGATAGTACAGCAATGTTGCCCAGCAGCCCCAAATATCGGTTCACCAAAAAGCAATATGAGCTTCTATTCTTGAGTTTCTTCCAAATGTGTTCGACTTCCTGACCTGCGCGTGGAGATAACAAGCATTAAGCACTGTGCGTATGTATGTTGAATGAACATTCAAATAAGTCATTTACCCAGGGTAATAACATGATCGTAAAATAGAAAGGCTGTCGAATGTAAGAGGGTAAGCAGTTGTCTGGCGGAGCATCATGAACTCCACGGACAAACGGCGAGTATGTGCAAATAGTTGTGCAGTATTCTGTAGATGGGCCGTCGACGCCAGTCCCAAGAACGTCAGGACTGGAACATAAGTACGTTTCAACCACTCACATGTCTCGTTCATCGTCAAAACTGCTCATAGCGGGGCAGAGAGGACTATAGGAGGGGCGGGCTTCTCACAAGTGGTGGTTACTCAAGAACAAGGCCATCAGAATTCGATTATGGGCTGTGTACAGATGGTAGAAAGACTATAATTAGAAGATTAATTATATCCATCTGGGAGAGATTGCAGCTCTTCAACTGATTGTTCTCATCAGTGAACCATTTTTATAACCCCGTAGTATCACTGGTGAACTTTGCTACTTTCATTACTTCTTCCAAAATCAAAACGTCAAGATCAGTAATAAGTAGTCTATTTCCAGTGACAATGTGTGATCGAAAGTGCTGAGCGCTATTGCCCTTCTGCTTGCGAATCCGAGTAAATTTTGCGGAAGGCGTAACGTGAGACTCCGTCTGGCTGCATGACCCATTCTCTCTCGAGCTGATATCCGAGCGCCTTGGGAAGCTTGATACCCCAAATGTACCAATAGGAAAGTCCGAATAGCGAAACGAGGAAGCCGCCCACTGGATGGGACTGCGTTGCAACCGATGTTAGCATTAGGTCAGAGAAGACTAGGGGGAGGCTTACCCAGTACGGGAGTGACTGATAAGTCCGAGAATTTGGACTGGGAGGGAAGAAGGGGGTCAATATAAGGAAAAGATTCGACACTAGAAACAGGGCGACGACGAAGCGGGGAGCATGGAACGGAGGGTTCCAATTCCAAGAGCGGTAAAAGCGCGTGTATAGAAGAATCACTCCCAGCGCCACGGCGGTATTGATCAGAGACATTGAGTACGAAGACACTGTACAAGGCTTGAGCAGATGAATGACATGACAGAGAGTCTCTGTGCTCACGGCTGATCAAAAACAAATAAGCATCACCCGCTGGGACTGCGAACAGGACGATGCAGGAGACCAAGTACTCCGTCGACATCCCAGCAAGAGGGGCATTAAATGGCTTGTTACTCGCGAATATGTGCGAAAATGGGAGTATTCCCTCCCGACCTAGTTCCTGGATAACTGTAGAGAGTATGTGGTAAATTTCGCTGAGTTATTAAATCTGTTGTAGGAGCAGATAGATATGTGCGGCACCTCTTCCTTGAGAAAATTGGCCAGCCAAAATGTTCCCTAACGTTGACAGTGCGATAAATGCACTGAGAGCCTGAAGCTCATTTAATTCTATGGCCTCCGTGGACTTCAAGTCATAGACGTACCCTTTCAGTGGCTGGTCCAAACAGATTTCTAAAATACAGAGCACTGTACATCATGATTAATTGACTTTTAGGGGGTACAAAAGCGCATGAAAGAAAAGACTAACGCGACTATTCTTCGGCTGGACAAGATATCTGTCTTGGATACTACCGCGAAGTAGGCGACGTTTATAAATAGGTACACCGAAGAAACGAAGAACATGGCCAAAGGAGCGGCCTTCTTGATAGTGCGTACTGGATTTCGAACCTCGGAAAGTGCGTAATTTGCATTAGAGTAGCCAATAAAAGACCTTGGTTGGGAGTTTAGCATAGGCACCCTCGTCCCACAAATAACCATACTTACCAGATAACATTATAAAGTCCACTAACAAACGCGTTGATCCCAGTACCTGAGCCTTCCCAAAACTTATCCCAGGAGTAATTATTCGGTTTTTCGTATTCTTCCCGTACGTGGACGCCACCAAACCCAGTAAGACATAGTAGGCCAGACACTGAGATTGCGCTAAGAACAAGAAGTTTGATGAACCCAAGAGAGTTCTGCAAGCGTAGACCCCATTTCAAAGAGCTTCCGTGGATAAAACAAACAAAAGTAAGGCAGGTGAAAGCAACCAATCGAGTGTGAAGCCACGTTGGCTCTATAGCGAGGGAGTGTAGTAGATCTATGGAGCTTAGACGAGTCATTTCCTTCGGTCACTCAAAGAGAGACCTACATTCACTAAAAACGACGCTATTTGCGGTGGCAGTTCCCTGTACATAGTTACTCTGACAAACAAATGGAGGACGTTAATGTATGTCTCACCATGATCAGTGTGTACGCCGTGAATGCACATGTCACCATGAATTTAGGTTTCCTGTATATGAACTCAAGATAGTTTTTCTCCCCGCCGCTCCGTGGAAGTCCCTATAATCCAGTTAGTCGCCCCCATGCAACAAATATGAAGAGATTTAACCGTTCCAAGCTCAATATAGACAGCGGTGCCACAGGCGGCAATGGAGGCGCCCACAATCCAAATGAGAAAAGATACACCAACGCTCCCTGCCGACTTTAAAATATTGCTGGGTGTTGCGTATATCCTATGTCAAATGGGTCTCGTCAATGCTGAGCTTTAATGATCAAACATTTGGAGTACCCAGTCCCAATGACGCGATTGAAAATGAGAAATGTGGCACTGAAAATACCTATATTTGTGCCAGATGAGAAATTCTGTAATGTTCATTTAAGCCCTGACTCACCAAGCTGTCGTTTGCTCTGAGGGACTTTGTCATACTCCTCTCCGGACTGACTCGGACCTGTTTAGGTCTTATTGGTACATAAGTTCATTTGTTGCCAATGGTGTTTCTTTCACCTTCATTCCGATGCAACGCTACTCCATCCAAAGCCGACCCTAAGATAGTCGTATCTCCAGTGTCTAATAGGAGTGGTGTTTCTTCACTGGATTTGGATGCTTCCGGCATGGCAGGTTCCTTTAGGGTGCGCGTTTGGCTGGTTTGTCCGTGTAAGTAGTGTTAGGCACGTTTTACTTATGACATTGGGTACAGTCGTCCACAGAGAAAAACTAGTCGGGTATAGACGAGAACAAGCTGTGGTACGAATTCAAGAGATCGCTGCTGGCTTGCCGATACGCGGAAGTTGAGTGGTGTAGATAAGGATAAGAATATATTCGTCTACCAGTACTTGGAACGAACTACACAATGTAAGCAGTGTCAGGAGTCAGGAGGAATCAAGTTAAGCGATTTTAAAGCGGAGTTTCATAAATACATGGACAGTTTGCGGCTTGCAAGCGGCTCGTCCTACTACTGAGGTTCTTTGATCAACCTGCGTCCATCAACAGGCCCACCCAACTGCACCTACCTCAAGTTCGTGCTTTTCAGTCTAGGATTTGTAAATATTAGGCCGAAGGGTCGATTTTAGCGTTCAACAAATATAACTATTGCTCTCTACCATATTATGAAGTTCTGCCCTGTAAATTCCTAACATGGCTCAGTTGAAAGTAACTACAATGGACCATCCTGGATAGCCAGTGGGAAGTTGATTACATCCGTTGGATCAAGTATTCTTTTCAACGCTCTGAGGCGTGGATAATTATCCCCATAGTAACGGGACTCCCCTGTAGGTTTTTTGGTCAGAAAATCAAGTTGACTTATGACTAGTAAATGTGGCATACAATCACTTAGTCTGTCGTCGATGTAATTGGCATATGCACTAATAATCACAAATTAGATATGAAAGTTGTGAATAATCTTCAGAAATACCCATATTTCCATTGAGAGGGACTGTTGTCCAGTATACTTTGGACCATTCCTTGAACCAGTTGAGTTGTCAGTCAGACAAATGTATCAGTCGATATTGGAATACGTACCGTCTAAAAGTTCAAAACCCTCTGGCGGGAAAGGAGGGACACCTCCGGGTGCCGTAGTGTAGAATTGGAATGTAAACAAGGATTTGCGGTTGAAGAAAGCCGTTGCATCACTCGGTATGTTATTAATCGCCGAATTGGTTCCTCCATAAAGTTCCATGTCCACAAACCAGTTCTATGAGAGTAATGAGCAACATTAGAGTCAAGAAAATCAATCAAACATTAACTCACTGTATTGGCGTTAAAGCCTTCGTTTCCAAGGTATTGCATGAAAGCCAAAGCGGCATTTTCAGGTATTTCTTGATCAGGCGGCGTCATGAGCGACTTTGCATAGAACGTGGTAGGCACATCAGGAATAGACGTTGTGTTCAAAAAGCCCATTCCACCGAGGACTTCGACACTGGTTATATAGGAGCCAACCGTGATCCTTTCGCTTAAAGGCGCAGACATATTTGCCAGAAAGGGTGCAATTACACTTGCAAACGCTTCGGAGGGGCCGTACCATCCGCCCAACAGGCCGAAGCTCACTCTACCCATTGCAGATCCAGGGTGCAAGACGATATCGGACGCATACTCCTGGGGGAAGTCAGGTTGTTGCACGAAACTCTGAAAAGCGGCGACGGCAGTCGCGGCATCTTCAGCGGAAAGATCCCAATTGTATTTAAACACTGTGGTCGAGTTGGGAGCTGCAAACGTGTCAACGTGCAATTGAGTCACAATCCCGAGAGAGCTAGAGGCCCCTCGAAGGCCCTATAAAAACACATGAAGCAAAGATTCTGTGAGCGGTCTTTCGTGCCACAAAATATGACGGGCGCTTACCCAAAATAGATCGGGATGGCTATCAGCCGAGGCCGTGACCTGTTGGCCGTCAGCGAGCACAACGTCAAGGGAAACAACTGTGTCAAGCGTCAAGCCCCACTTTCTAGAAGTAAATCCGTAACCACCATGCCCTGAGTAAGAGACCATACGAGTCAGTCTATTTATAGAATAATGAGCATGCGTTGTGTTAATCTGACCTGAGTGACCTCCAATACCAACATAAGGACATGTCCCGTGAGGCATGGCTCTACCAAAACTGTTGAGCGCTAATGCAACATTTCCAAGGGTATTTCCAGGCCCAATTTGGGCGATATTAGTCGTAGGATCAACAGTTACAGTGTTGAAATTCCTCATGTCCATTACAAACGAGCCATTTTTTCCTCCAAGGCCGTTGGCAATGTAGCTGTGACCACCACTTCGTGCTACAACGTTGAAATTATGTCTTCTCCCGAGCTCCATGACGACAGAAACATCATCTGCAGTGTTAGGAAAAAATACTGCCGCTGGGTTGAATGTGTATCTCTGATTGACTGAAGAAGTGATAATCAATGGGCTGAGTGGTACTGTTAGTGAGATTACCTACATGCAATGCTGGCGTTAGGATAGCTCAAGTCCCCAGGAACTGCAACGGTGAAATTGAGGCTAGCGAGCTCAGAAGTCAAGTTTCCATGCGTGAAAGCCTTCGCAAAATGGGCGAGTAGAAGGGCAGGCCCCCAAAAACCTGTAGACAGTGATAGGAGCATTTTCATGGCTCCGGAGGCTGAGAGAGTAAATTTCAGATAATTTATTTTATAGTTCAGAGGAAGAGACGGCTGAGTTTTATTTATAGCGAGTCCTAGGTCTCATGACATGATTTTCGTTCAGGTCCTGTCAGAAGTGGAGTACGTTCCGGTTGGAGCGGCGCAAGAACATGCGATGTCCATATGGATCTCAAGGAACCTAACAGTGAAGGTTTAAGAGTGCGCTTGAATCAGTTCTTGGGCAGGTTCCGCGTCGCATAATAGTAGTAGCATCTAACTGGCAAGCCCCATGACCTACGTCCACATTGTTGCAATAATAAGTAAAAGGTTCTGCCTCGCTACGTAATGTTAGTACGGGCAAGGTACTCAAGTTGTATTAAGAAAAGGCACGCTGGCGTGTGTAGAAGCTTGATCAGATTTATGCAGCGTAGCGAGGTGAAACTTGCGTCATAATTATTTAAGATATGGCGTATCATGCACAAATTAACGAAGTGCGCACTTTATTACAATAGACTATAACTTGGAATATTTGATTTATTCACCTCTACACACCTTTTACTACGGACTGAACCTTATGATCAGAACTCAATGCCAGTGGAACACCGTTTTCACCAACTAACTACCCTATATTTTCTGATTTTATAGTAGATACAAGTACGGTTGGCGAGCAGGGTCAGGTCTATTTCGAAGCTGATTTGAACTTTTGAAGCTATTTCGGAGTGGTGCATGGGTTAATTGGCCTCTTCCACCATTACGTTAACTTATTATCCCATCACACAATAAAGCTTAACGCGGTATACAGATATTCGGAGTTAATTAATGCGACGGCCGTCGCATTAATGAGGCAGATGTACGCCGTCACTCAGTTTCAAAGCATATCACTTAATTAGTAGGACTCAGAGTCATCTACCCAACAACAGCTCAGAGGTTAATGACTTGTTCTTTTGTTATGGGATGGTCTAAAGATTTGAGAAAACCCTTGTTCTACGTCAATGCAGATCTGATTCGTCAGCCAGAAAGTTGGTAGTTCCCGGGAGTCGGGACTCAGAAATAATATGGCAGCATTGTTGCAAAATAAACCATAACTACTACTAGTATTACTAGAGTTTATGCGCACGCCGGCGCAACTAAACAGAAACGGGATTACCCACAGAAATCAGGTAATCACTTCACTTTAAATCGGTTAACCCGCCATAATCGAGCCTCCAAGCTCCAGGTCCGTTCTAAGTTCTAACCGGCAAGTCCGCTGAGCGCTGAGCTGCGATGCCGGTGTTAACTACCCTATGATAGAAAAACAAATGTTACAACAATGTTACAAGGACCCTAGTTCCATACAAGCACTGTTCAGACATAGTTAGGTACATCAGTAGATCCCAAGTTGGACCAATGTACCCTCAAACGTTTGAACTCTGGTGCACCTTCTTAATTAAATTACATTAAGGCTTAAGTAGACCCCGCCCCAACACTCTGGATATAAGTGGTCTCGTAAATCCCACAGCTTTACCTAAACTGAAGAGGTGTGAGAGCACTGATTACTACAAATAAACTGTGCATACCAAGGGAATGTCTTGAAATATCTTGAACTTTCCCAAAACTCCAGCACTGCAGGTGGATTTTGAATATTAATTGATTTCATGTAGATTACTGACTCATCAGCATCCAAATAAGAGATCGTGTGGTTTTCTGTCTGACTTACTGCTCCATCGCGCATACTTCCAAGGTGTGTAGAAGGAAAATCTACCCTGCCCAAACTCTGCCACTCTGACGAATGGGGTAAACGAAAGAGCAAAATCACATCATCGCAGTCATACATAATCCATCGGGAATCGCCGCAGAAGCCTGATATAAGCTGGAGCTGGACTGGCAGAATATGCAGGATCCTTTCCACTAACAATCACAACCCCCATCTACAATGGCTAACGTCTACGTGAGTATCAATTTCAATCGGGTGTATAAACCTCGTGTACTTGTCAAGCAGCCCGATACGTAAACGCCTAGAGTGCCATGCGCTCACTGCCGAGGGCACTTATTTGGCACTGATCTAGGATCTAAACGCACTTCCCTCTTCAGTGATGAATCAGATAACGAACTTGCATGCTAATTAAAATACCGACAGTTCGATATCACCATCGATGGCAAGCCTGCCGGTCGTATCATCTTCAAACTCTACGACGATGTCGTCCCCAGGACTGCGCGCAACTTCCGCGAGCTGGCGACGGGTCAGAATGGCTACGGATACGCCGGGTCTGGCTTCCACCGCGTGATCCCCAACTTCATGTTGCAGGGTGGCGACTTCACCAACCACAACGGCACTGGAGGCAAATCCATCTACGGGGAAAAATTTGCTGGTATGTAGAGAATTCAGATTTGAGCGCATGGTGATCTTTATTAATCGATGTGCGCTTAGACGAGAACTTCAACCTCAAGCACTCCAAGCCTGGCCTCCTGTCTATGGCTAACGCTGGAAAGAATACCAACGGTTCGCAATTCTTCATCACCACCGTTGTGACCTCTTGGTTGGACGGCGCTCACGTTGTATTCGGTATGTTTATTCTTGTGGTGAAATTGTTAGTTATCGCAGACACTGACTTTTATATTAGGCGAGGTCGTCGAGGGAATGACCCTTGTGAAAACTATTGAAGCCCTGGGAAGTCAGTCCGGCTCTCTGAAAAAGCCAGTGAAAATCGCTGCCAGTGGAACCGTTTAAAGTAGTTATGCGGTATGTGAGAGAGAATGAAATATGAACTGTATAAATATACCAGAAATGAGATGTATTATACCGGGACTGTGGACTGAATTGACCATCTCTAACAAAACGAACATTTCTGAATTCTGAGTGAGTCTGATGCTGACAAGCGCTACAACAAATTTGGCATGGAATATTACAATGAAGAGAGGCCCTACGTTCCACTGTGCCACTACGCATGGCCTCCGCAACTGCAACATGGGGAAGGGTAGTTAAAGTACCAAGTTTGAAATTTGAGGACTCGAGTCGGAGATATTGTTGATATTGACGACCTTCAGATTCAGATGATAACCAACTTCGGGCATGTAGTAACTTTCTAATAGCGTCAAGAAATAGCCCGTAGACTAACATTATCAAGTATGTTTAAGGAGTATATTTAAGGAGTAAGTTGAATGACAATTCTCAAACCAGTGACATAGTACAGTACATCTATTATATTGAAAATGTAATTACAGATGCTTGTTGAAAGTCTATATATACAAGTCTAATAACGGTATCGTCTAGAATACGGTTCACTGCACATGCACAACAACTGTTAAAAGGACAAATTGAAACAAAGAAAGAGAGAAAGAAAAAAGGAGAAATTAAACATTGAAGTCGTGTAAAGGACCAGCCTGACTATGTGCACCGTCGGTCCGACGGATGCGCCTTTTAATGCGTTTGGTGGATTTCTTCTGGCAGTTAGACTGTGGGAATATTAAACTATGCAGGAACTCATATTCCAGCATCTTGTCGTAATACGGTTTACTGGCAACCGGGTCGTTTTTAATAGCGTTCCATGCTTCCGAGGCGATTTTGCTCAGATTATTCTGGTGTAAGCCCCCGTTCGCTATAAAGTGCGCATTGAACACATTTCGATAGATGAACCAGACGTTTAACGCCCTGGGAGCCTTGGTGGCAGCCAGCCACTTCGGTTTCCGTTTCGCATTGCCCGTTATTGATCTGCGACGAACGTTATCGCCTGACGATAAATACTGGAAGACGTCCGGTGGTAACTCGAAGTATGGAAAGGAGGATGGTATCTCTTTTTCCAAGTCCTTCCAAAATCGAATTCTGGTCCCCAAATCCACCGTAGAGCCTATGATGGCAAGATGGTTGTAAAAAGCTGTAATGGAACCTAGAATTAATGACTTGTCCGATCCCTCGTTTCAAATTCAAGTGGACTTACCATGGACGGGGCTGGACTCCACTTGTCCAACCGTTGGTGGGATGGGCGCCGGGATGGGCGCCGGGGGCACAGGTGGCATTGGCATCACGTAGCTGGAGTTATCTGCCGAACAGATCAAAAATGGCACTTGAAGAATAATAGGGAGAACAGTACCTGTGGCGGGAAGGGCAAGATCCCAACTAGAATATGCATTCGGTTGAAATGGCAGGTGAGGGACTGCTGAAGGAAAGAAAATGAATATCGGGAAACGCAAAAGTAAGGCGTCCATAGGACCCGTCGACACTTACTATCGTGTGCCACTTGAGCTAGGTGGTTCTCTTCGAGGTAACCCTCATTAACGAGGTGGAAGAGAGAAGTCTCGTCGAAGATCCCGTTGCTTGGGAAGGTATATGCAGAGTCGAAAGACATCGTAGATGAGGTAATCGGTATAATTTGACGAGGGGATTGTCAAGGTTTGCAGAACAGAACGCGTCTGTAATTTGGAAGTCAATTCGCGTCTTTTATCTCATTAGCACTGCACATGACTTTCGCATGACTGCAGAATGCAAATCCACACAAATACGCACTCGGTCTTTGAACCGCTCCATGCACATCTAACGGCCTTGACAGTGCGTGGGCGTGGGTGTGGGATATGCTGGGCGTACACGTGTGGTCGGTGAACGACGGGAGCCATATAGACAGTACCAGCCGCCTGCCCTTCTTCCAAAAGATAAATAATTCTGAAAATTGGACGACAAAAGATGTACTGACCATTAAGACACGGTGAAGGCTGACGAGCATAATTTCCTGTAGAATTTTGGTGTACATCTCATCCTCTTTGTCGTGAAGACGTGTTTTGCGGCAGAGAAAAGCGTGATTTCGTCCAAAGACGCGCGTCCATTCCGATGGTTGAATCCATTGGTGTTGAAGAGAGATTTACTTAGAAGATGAGAGCTGAAGGACGGCGTCGAAGATGGTGGGTGGTAATCAGGGAGGGACTGCGATCCTTCGTTTGTTGTCGTCACCCATGATATTTCCCACAGACACGGGCTTTGTACTTCTGTCAAACAGAATCACCTCGGCTATAGCCCCAGTCAACAGACATCCTGATCGCGAGAATCTTCTCAGAGGACAAATTTTGGTGCCTCTGGTCCTCCAAAGAGCCAAGGATAAGCCAGAAATATTATTTTTCTTCGAGCCAGAGTCAGTCCGGTGGCATCCAAGAAACACAAGTTTCACATAAGATGTGAGCAGTGAACACAGATAATAATTTTTCCTAGACAGTCTACGGTTCATGAGTCGGTCCCTCCCAAGGCTCTTGACATCGCGAAGACTCACTGGGTTCAATGACGTTGCGATCCTGGCAGCCAAGATACCGCTTGTGGCACACAGCTTTTTATACAGTCGGCCTTCCGCATCGCTCCAAGGCAGTCTGCGTTCCGCTTACTTTATTCTGTAAGTCGTAATATAGCATCCTGGGATAGAGACCTGCTCAACGGCAGCCATAGACGAAGGTTAAGGTAGAGCAAGGTTGAAAGCAAGGTTGAAAGAGATGATGTGGCGTTTTCCAAATTCGCCATTCTTTACCCGATATGGAATCAGGTGGGCCATGCAAGTCTGAGTTCGAGCTCCGATTCGGAGTAAGTCAACGGCCGAGGGCGTCCCGTATTTCGAAATTCCGACTGTCCGACTGTCCGCCGGACGGACACTCCCAAAAGGGAATGATGACTAATGCGGGCCCTTTGTTGTGGCAGCAAGTTGTTTTCATTGACTTTTTAACCAATTTTTAACCCTCCAACTTCTCCTCATCTATGTACTATGATTTTCATGAATAACGCCGTAGCGCCGGCTGACGCCGGCAGGGCCCGCTACCTCGGTGCTGCGCTGCGCGCTGGATTTTTGCTACTGAGTTGTTTCAAAGCGTTAGCTGCACTTGGGCTGTAATTGGGATGTTACAAGAAATGTTTGTATTTTACTCACCACACGGTACACCAATATACAGTAGTAAGATGTTATATATATATTAACATTTTAGATTTCTTTGAAGGGGAAGTAAAAGAATTAAATGAGGAAAAAACAGCTTTATGAGGGGATAATTCGATGTCAACGTCGGGCTTGTATGACGCACTACTACAACGCTAGGCAATCACGGGAACCGTGCGCACTTCAATCTGTTCACTCCTCTTTAATGATTTAACGGAGAGACACTGGGAAGCAGTCGAGTCAGTGCAGGAACCTGTAATGATATGTCCGCAAAAATCAAGGTGCACAATTGATTCTGGGATATATGTAGCATGAAGAAGTTTAAGATTATGGGATTGAGCATTGATTGAGCTAATGTTTTTAGATCAGGTTTCGAGTGGACTCAATGTATGCTACCATGCGCAGAGCATCGAAGACAAACACACCATTCAAACCCCTTTCTGATTGATTGTCGACATAATGAAAGTCAAGACAGACAGCAACGAGATAGTAGTATCTGAAGTGGCACCTGGGCCTTTGACACCTGGATCTGCAATATAAGGGTGGTGGGGAATGGATACAAAATTATCAGGCATATCAGTAGTACAGCCTATAATACAATGAATAGTTCATTAAGGGGATGAGAAAAGACAGGACAACTCCAAGGCAACTCACAAATAGAAAGGCAGAATGAGGTGACAGTAGTGATTATTGATTCGCGTACGGTGAGTATAACACGTTCAAAGTGACGGTGGTTATGAACAGAAGGAAGAGCAAAACCTTAGCAATATACGACGGACTAAGGATGCAGAGCAGTAGAAATGCCGTAGAAAGCAAGCAAGTAGTAGAGGACTACAGAGGGCGCAGAGCAAGAGAAAAGCAGAAGGGAGACAAGTAACAGCAACTACTGAGGACGCAGTGGAGGGGGCATACTAGACGGTCGACGATGAACAGAAAGATCTAGAACAGATTACATCATATAGAAGCATGACTATGGGAACAGGATAGACAAATAAAGGAATTTTGTGATCTTCTGCCAATTTTCAGAAAAGGTCGGTCCCCAAGACCCACTACCTTACAGGTAGCGGGAATAAGAGTGGACTATTTACTTTGTTTAGATACAACTTAGGTATGCTTTCTGTGGTGAGTCTGTCAATTACTTTGATTACATAACTTTTGAGCTCACATATCCGAAGACTGAAGTTACTCAACCAGTATGTACTATCATTATAAGTCTCTGCAACCTAAAGATTTAAGTAGCAGATTTATCCACTGGCTTCTTGAAAGTTTTCTGTACATTCCGCACCTCACTCAATCTGTTATTTAATTGGCTGTAATATAAAAAAAGAATCCAAGGCTAGCTACACAAAAATAAGATTGTTATTTGTGGTACTTAAATGCAGATTAAGCTGTGGCATAAAGTTTGGGTGACATCCAATAGTTATTGTGATGATTGGTTTGTGATTGGTGCATGGTTAATATAGAAGTAGAAATATATGTTTTTCAATCTCCGTGTAAGGATGTTGCTATGATTTTAACATAATCGTCGCATACTAATCGACTGCAGAATGACACTCGGATGCTCCTTATAAGTGCAGAAAGTGATCTTGCGAGGCCAAGGCGAGGCGCTCTGTTTTAATGGAGACTAACTTAGAAGATGCGTGAAGATGCGTGCATGTTTTTGACTGTGACATACGTCCATGTGATGTGACAGACTGTCCGGCTGGACAGTCGGACAGTCGGAATTTCGAATTCCGGGACTTCCTGCAACGGCCGCCCGGCAAGTCTCTCCCCTTTCAGCTCGTCATTCCTCCTGTCAGATAACCATGACATGTAGGGAACTGGGACTCTAGTACTTGGTACATTTATAACATGGGAAAACACCTGTAAGTTCTGAGTGTAAGGCTTCCGGATCAACGGCACAAAACGAATTATCAAACTTGAAGGGCGGTAATGCGTTGGAAAGCTTGCGGAAAGCAGGCACAATAATTGTACCGACAATCAGAAGCATTCTTGAGTCTTAGTCGGCTTCTATCTGCATACATAGTGGATCGTCAATGTAAACCATATTTTGTCCATACTTTAAGTCCAGGACGGAGAAACTTGTTGCTCTTCTGCTACTACGACGTAAAAGCATTCAGGGTCGGACACCACTGGCAGAGGCTTCATAGTTTCTATTTGACAGAAAAATTCATAACAAGTAACGATTGTCAGCGTTTAACGTTTAGGTTTGGAACAAGGTTCCGAGCTCCAACAACGAAGAAACGTGAATAAAATTTCACCCGGCTCACAGCAAAAGTGCGCGTCGCTAGAACAAGTGCGCCGTTGGTGCGCTCGTCGCTGGTAATAAATTAATTCCTTTCTATTTCCTTTTTATGTTTCATTTATGATTAGTTCTGATGTGGCGGCCGGAGATCACCGGTTCTGTGGCCAGTTGCCACTAATCCACCTCGTTTTCTTACGCTCACAGGTCATCAGTTGCCCTCCTCGTGGAACTCTTCCTTGCCCCTAAAGCACCTCACATTCTTTTAAATCCCTCATAACCTCACTGTAAGTCTTTGAACTGGTTCTTGTTGCGCTTCCTATACTAATACCTCACAAAACCGAAGAACGACAGCAAAATGGTCCAACTTTCGCTGAACAAAGTTTTCGCTGTGTCTGCATTCGCCCTCGCGTCTATCGGCAGCGTGGCCGCAGATCTTCAAGTGACGACCCCGTCATCGTCTGCTTGGTGGGGTGCGCATAGTTCATGTGTTTAAATATGAATGTCCGGTCACTAAAGGGAACTGCTATTTTTTCAGTTGCGCAGTCCACAAATCTCCTGGCGTGGACTTGTCAAGACACTACCGTCACAAACTTCACCGTCTTGTGTGTCTAATGTTGCTTGTTGAGGAGTCTATGATGGTTAACGTTCTATGCTTGACATGTAGGATCGCCAACTCGAACCCCGCCATCCTCGTTCAACCCCAGGCCATCATTGCCATCCAGAACACTTTCGACTGTTCTATCCTTGTCACCCAGGACCAAGCTAACCAGGCTGCCGGCACAGGCTATCAAATTCTGCTCGCCGACGTTTTCAACAGCACCAACGTGAGTGTAGCCCTCATTCTATGTATCTCGCCGTGCACCGTCATATATCTTGCCGAGAAATGCGCATCTGTCTCCCAATCCCCCCTTCTTTTGTGTGCGCAGACTCTGGCGTGCCATTTCATTCTCTCGCCACGTCACCTTGTTCTCTCGCTTCGTTGCCGTCTATTTTTATTCTCCAATCTCCGCATGCCTACTTCCTACTTTACGGATTCATCTTGCTAACTTCTTTGAAAAGGTTTTCGCGTCCTCGCAGCCATTCGAGATTAAGCCCCTCGGCTCGGCGTTCCCCCCGCAGACCACTGCCTCTAACATTGCTACCGCTTCGGGAACCGTCTCTGCCAGTGGCAAGGCTGCTGCTGCTTCACCCACTTCCAACACCAAATCCGGCGCTTTCCGTGACGCAACTTTGAGCATGGGTCTCGTCACCGCCGCCGTTGCAGCGGCCTTCAGTCTCTGGGCATAGTTTCAGATCAAGTCTAGGATACTCATGTGGATATTATACTTTGGTCTTTGGATATTGCTTTTCGCACGGACATCGATCTTATGAACCTTTAGGATTGTTTTCCACATATACTTGGTTGTGTCTATCTACTTTCGTACGGTATGTCGCTACTTATTGGATGTACCGTTCTTTGTCTGGTGGAGTGCATTATAATGTGCACTCATGAACCTTGTGCTTTGTTGTTTCTTCATGTTGTATAGTTGATACCCCTCACGAAAAAAGGCGCATATGTGGCTGAAGTGTGCAAGTATCCCATCACGAAGTTACTGTTGTTAATGAACAAGCAAGTATTATCTGCTGAAATCTTGGAGTTAATGTCCTGGGACAAGGTTACGGATAGTAGCCCTGACAAAGATTATGCCTTTGCTTGCACAGTAAGCAAACACCCATCAACTCTGTTCAAGCGCGTACTATTTATCATTTATGTGACGTCTGCATACGTAACTTACTTGTGCTTTGTAGAAGACCATCAACAGATCGACAGTGCTGACTACCTCGCTATCATAATCCCAGCTCCTAGTAGCTTAACATGGTGCGCGCTAAAAGTCATGACTGGCAGCCGATACAGCCACGCAGTTCAAATTGGATCTGGTTCATCGGAGCCGGAACCGTCGCAGTAACGGCGATCCTACTATGCACCTCCTGCATGTTCTGGCAGTCTCCTCCAGCGCCATGGGTCATTTGCTCACACGAGCAATCTTTAGCTATCTATACTGTCGACGAAACTCTTCCACGAGCTGCATGCATCGCCATTCAAGGGCAAACAATTCTCGGGGTCGGAAATTATGGTAGAACTGCGCTTTGTTGACTCATGGGCTTTGTTTAATCGCACTCTAGATGACTTGATGATACTCGAAGGCTTCAGGCAAACAAGTGTTGTGCGATATTTACGACAACTTCCAAACTGGTTGTTGGTGAATGTACCCCCTGCAGTGCGGCCAAAGATCTATCGGCTCGAAGAGGGCTCAATTATCGTGCCCGGACTTGCAGGTGAGCTGCTCAGGCATATGACAGGCTTCGCCTTCTCCGTTTGACTTACTAGTTACTTTTATCCGGGTGATACTTAGACGCGCATGCACACATCATCGAAAACGGGTACATGCAGCGTCTTCCGCTCAAGGCCGCAGTCAGCGCGCAGGACGCTGTTGCTCGCGTGCGCGCATACGCACTTGCTCATCCTGACATCGGGCGGGGCGCCAATGCGTCCCAATGGATAGAGGGCATGGGCTGGGACCACACGCGCTGGCCCGGTGCGGCGTTCCCCACCGCCGACGACCTCGAGGCAGACCCAGTCCTATCCGGACGACTCATTTCCCTCAGCCGCGTCGACGGGCACGCCAAGTGGGTCTCGCGCGCTGTACTAGAGCTGATGGGGGATTTACCAGAGACTGTGAATGGGGGTATAATCGTCCGCGACGCGCAAGGGGCGCCGACCGGTGAGTCGGAGTTGCCTGCTCTTGATGTTGCAAGCTGAAAACACGAAGGAGTGTTTGTTGATAATGCCATGGACCTGATCCCGTCGCCTGCGTGGAGCGAGGAGCTTATGGGTGAATTCTTCCAACTTACGATCAAGGAGGCGCTATCGTACGGGCTGACTTCCATTCATGACGCGGACACTAGTCCAGCGCGGATTGATTTCTTCAGAAAGTAGGTTTATTCCATTTATTAAATGTACTCGTATTAACAATCCCGATGCAGGTTGGCTGACACAGATAACTTACCCGTACGATTTCTTTTCTGTCAAAACACACTAGTTTGAAGCTTAAAGTTTATGCCAGATACGTCTATATCTCATGGGTTACATCGAATCTAATGAATATTGGGGCGCTAAAATCCCTCGCCTGAGCGACTATGGTGCACAGAAGAGACTTAATTTGCGCTCTGTCAAGCTTTTCGCCGATGGTACGTTTTACAAAGTACTGTGTGTGTATCATTTAATCAAACAGCTCTGTAAGGCGCATTGGGATCTTGGAGTGCTGCCCTCCTGAATCCGTATGCGGATGATGCAACCTCGTCAGGCTTGCTGAGGTACGCGCCGGAAACACTGACAGAGCTCATTCGACAATTTCACCATGATGGGTGGCAGACGGTAAGGACACCCTCGTCACGAACCCTAGTAAACACCATCGACTGACCCATTACTTTGTTCAGGCCGTCCATTGCATTGGAGACAGAGCCAACCAACTGATGCTGGATATTTATGAGGAAATTCTGAAGAATGAGACCAATACCGGAGAGACCTCCTCATGGAGACCAAGGATCGAGCACGCAGTCATGCTCACGCCTGAAGACCTGGTACGCTTCGGAAAACTCGGAGGTAAATGTTCAGTGCTCAGCATCATTGTGTATGACGAACTTACGGATATGAATTGTCAGTAATTGCAAGCGTGCAACCTACGCAGGCGTACGTGGGCTCGCATTGTGCGATTTGAAGATTCTTACCTCCGATTACTATAATCCAGTACAACCGATATGACATACGCAGAGACTCGTATCGTCTGAGTGCATCTCTTTTTACTGTGAGTTAGAGCCTGAGCGTTTTTTCTAGGGTCCCGAGCGCATCAAGACCTCATATGCCTACCAAACACTCCTGAGGTAGGTTATAATATGTAGTTGTCTTCAGTTCGGATTGCGATCGACTGATGTATATCTGTCTTCAAGTGCTTCACCTAATAGCATTCTTCCACTGGGATCAGATTTCCCCGTCGAGAGTGTTAACCCTCTTTTCGGATTCTACGCAGCAGTTACTCGTCTCGCGGCTGATGGATCATCGCCTCACGGGCCTTCCGGGTGGTAAGAAATATATTCCATGTGTTGGTGCACTGCACCGCAAGGCCCTTAAACACACTCTAATTCACTACGCGCTTCAATAGGTTTCCGGAAGAGCGTCTCACCCGCACCCAGGCGCTCAAAGGGATGACATACGATGCAGCATACGCAGCGTTCGCTGAGGACATCATAGGCTCTCTCGAGCGGGGAAAAAAGGCCGACTTCGTTGTGCTAAACCAGGACATATTGGCCGTCTCCCATGAAAAAATTCTCGCCACAAAGGTTCTGGCTACAGTGATAGATGGTGAAGTCGCCTATGGGAACCTACCATAAAGTGCATAGTGTAGAATAGTCTTGAATGATGGATTGCTTGACCCTTGGCGGCCGTATGTAGTCATTGGCTATTGGCTCCTATAATTGGGTTGGATGTATAGAGTATAAATATCTCCGCGCAATTGGCCATCGCCACATTGTCCATCTGCCCAGCAACGGACAGTTCCTTCCAAGTTCCTTCTTACTTCAGCCTTCATTCATTTACGCGCAAATCTTTGTATATCATGGCCAACGTCTTCGTGAGTGTCCTTCCTCTCCAGCAGTACGAAATTCGACAAGGGCGCCCTTTGCTTACTTGTTCACGGTCAGTTTGATGTAACTATAGATGGCGAGCCTGCGGGCCGCATCACGTTTAAGTTGTACGACAAAGTAGTGCCCAAGACTGCACGAAACTTCCGCGAGATTGCGACAGGACAACATGGCTTTGGGTACACTGGATGCGACTTCCACCGTGTCATCCCTGACTTCATGCTCCAAGGCGGAGACCTGAGCAAGTTCCACCCAACCGGAGAGAAGCGCTCAATCTACGGTAGCAAATTTGAAGGTATGTCGGCGGAGACAGCCGTGTAATGCAAGGGCCTCTTTCACCCTTTGCTCAGTAACGGAGGATGAGCTGACGGAATCTTCTGTTTTGAGATGAGAATTTTAAACTGAAGCATACGAAGCCGGGCTTATTGTCCATGGCAAACTCGGGGAAGAACACAAACAACTCGCAGTTCTTCATAACAACGATTGCTACGCCTTGGCTGGACGGCAAGCATGTTGTGTTCGGTACGTGCCTTCAATTTTCCCTGGTGTATCGTCTTTGTTTGAAGGCCAACAAGCGTAATATCGTATGTCAGGCGAGGTACTTGACGGCATGGAAGTTGTGCGCACAATCGAGGCTCTAGGTACCGAAAGCGGTAAGGTGCTGAAGGAGGTAATAATTGCGGATGCAGGCGTCCTCGAGGAGCCTGCGGAGAGCAAGCCGGTTGACTCAAATCCACTACGCAGTCTATTTAGCTGGCGAGGAAAGGGCAAAAAGCCACCGCCAGCACAACTTCCAGAGCCTGTAATGTCCCCTGAAGAAGCTACTCTCCCCCAAGCCTCCCCGGTCGATCCTGCTCAAGCATTCGTTTTCGTGAGACCTATCAGATTTATTAGTCAAGTGGGTACCGTTGTTGACAATTCACATCGCATTCTAGTTTGATGTTTCGGTGGACTCACGGACGATCGGCCGTATCGTTTTCAAGCTGTACGACGACGTCGTTCCACGGACGGCGAGAAATTTCCGCGATCTGGCCACGAGACAACATGGCTTCGGATACGAAGGATCCATCTTCCACCGTATCATTCCCCAATTCATGATTCAAGGCGGCGATTTCACAAATGGTAACGGAACAGGAGGTCGATCAATTTACGGGCCAAAGTTCCAAGGTACCCCGTCTTGTATGTCGTGCTATCGATGTCGATAACAGTAACATCTGCTCCTGATTACAGACGAGAATTTCTCGAGGAAGCATACCAGACCGGGCCTCCTTTCTATGGCGAACTCGGGCCCAAATACTAACGGATCACAATTCTTCATCACGACGGCGGCCACTCCATGGCTTGATGGCAAGCATGTCGTTTTTGGTGAGCTTGATCATTGACTTGTCCACGACTAGGAACCAGTAATGACATTGAATTGATTATATTTAGGTGAGGTCGTGCACGGTATGGAGTTTGTGAGGACCATGGAATCATATGGTTCTGCCGCTGGGAAAGTTTCAGCTTCAGTAAAGATAGAGAAGTCGGGGGTTACCGGTCTCCAGGAGGTGGAGTAGGAAAATCGAAGACCTATCTTGAGTGCATTGCATCCTTTGGCGGTTCGCAGACCAGGCTCGGCACCCTCGGTCTATTTATAGCCATGTCTGCTGGGTGGATGAATTGAACCGTATCGAATTCACTGATCATGATACCCAATTTTATGTACATCTTATGTGTCTATTAATGAACTTGCATTGACCGCTCTGTTTATCTTCGGGTCCTGTATCAGCAATTCAAATGATCAATATTCAATGATTTGTATGTAGACGGCGTTTTGGAATGGGTATGTTTTTGCCGGATACGGTTATGTGAAGTGAGTGCATTATGCGGGACCGCTTTTCCCATGAATACTCACCTTTACTTTATTTATACCTCAGTGACTGACGTTCACACAGTTTCCACGGGTCTGACAAAACTGCTTGGCTCGCGGCACACCCATCTTTAAGACACCGCCAGTACTTACTTCAATTCTTTCAGGCGCCGAGGATCAATTACTCTAGACCATCGGTTTTGCATCGGTTGATCGAAAAATCTACTAACAGTAACACCATCCGACTTGATAATGATAATTATCGACGACAAGCAGACAGAAGCTTTAGAATCCCGGAGGCTTGCAGAGGAGCACGAACAACTTCATGTCAGTATGCCCGAATAATGATACTGCGGATTGTACAAAGCTTACCACGCACTTTCACACCAGCAAGAGCCACCACCCACATACGCCTCCTTGCAATCTTCTTCGTCGAGCAGCAATGCCTCGACAATAGTTGCCAAGACCGTAAACTACGTCTCGATCACCCGCCACCACAACTCCGTCAAAGAGACACTGATTCTTGACCCATCTCTCGCTGTCCCACTCTTCCTACGCCCTCCACTCGTGCCAGGCGAGACTGAAGAGTCGCGGCACAATTTAAGACTGGAATCGGTCCATGGGCAAGTGTACGCGGACGTTACACTACTTGATGAAGAAAGCAGTGCGAATGAGATACACTCTTCGAAGCGGAATAAACGGGTGCTTATGCAGATGAAGTCGACACATGGAGGCATTATCGCCAAAATTGTAAGCTACCGCCCATGCACCACTTCTTTTTGTGAGGATGATGATGCTGACTCTTGGTTTACGGTGACAACAGCATGGACCAAAAAATAGAAGCTCGTTCGTTTTGAGAGCACAATCGGTCAACGGCGACATTCGTTTACATCTACCACGGACATTCCATGGTCCTGTCATTGTTGCACATCGTCACGGTTCCGTACGGTTCTCAGATAGCATCAGCCAAAATCTGACGTTGTTTGGAGAGGCAAATGGCACCCGGCGGTGCTTCCTTGGAGATTTCTCTAAATGGTCAGATAGTGGTACTGGGTGGTGGGGAGATGAGCTCATAGTGGATGTACGGCACGGAAACGTTAAGATTCAGTACGACGACGACATCTTGGGGTCGACTGTGAAATCCAGGCCTACATTTTTGAATCGGATCTTTGGGTTCTGATATGTATATTATCCTGTTACATGTATGTCTGTTTGACTGTAGGATAGTATGAAGGGAGAAAGGTACATCCACTTGTCCGAAGTCGATTTGTAATTGAGCATACTACTTATTACAAGTATATGCCTTACTTTATTTGAATACTATTATCACTTTCAGTACTGTAATGCTTACTTATGTGAGTCTTTTGTGAGGCCCGCTCCTCGAGCTTAAGGCACAGCACAACCGTCATTATATTGCAAGGTTGAAGGGAAGAAGCGGACAAAATGTCTCGTAAAGTCAGGAACATATGGAGTGGCAGTGCAATGACGTCATGTGACTAGCGATCATTGATCCAGACTGTGGGAATCGCCGAGATGGATAAAGTCACAGCGCGCCCGCCCGATAATCTTGCAATCTTCTCTTCGCGTCTCTTTCCATCCTTAATCTTATACATCATGTCCAACGTATTCGTAAGTCCTCCCACTCGTCGCATAGTGGCGTAAATATGTCTCGCTTAACTCTGACTTTTAAATCTGTCTAGTTCGATATCACTATCGCTGACAAGCCTGCCGGCCGCATCGTCTTCAAGCTCTTCGACGATGTTGTTCCTAAAACTGCGCGCAATTTCCGCGAGCTCGCCACTGGCCAGAATGGCTACGGATACGAGGGCTCCTCTTTCCACCGTATCATCCCCAGCTTCATGCTCCAGGGCGGTGACTTCACCAAGCACAACGGCACCGGTGGAAAGTCCATCTACGGCGAGAAGTTTGCTGGTGCGTAGATTATGTAGACATCTCTCCCAGGTCTATGAACCTGAAGAAATGCGCGATTTCTTGCTTCTTAGATGAGAACTTCAACCTGAAGCACAGCAAGCCCGGTCTTCTCTCCATGGCTAACGCCGGCAAGAACACCAACGGCTCCCAGTTCTTCATCACCACTGTCGTCACTTCATGGTTGGACGGTGCCCACGTCGTCTTCGGTATGTCTCAACCTTCCTGGCCAGGAAAATCTTCTCATCGCGTTTTCTTGTAGGCGAGGTCGTCGAAGGTATGGATCTCGTCAAGGAAATCGAGAAGATCGGTTCCGCTTCTGGCAAGCCTTCCAAAACCGTCAAGATTGTGAAGAGCGGCACTGTCTAAACCCAAATTCAATTGTAACATGAGCACCTGTGTATATAAATATTTTAAAGCATCTTCGAGCTATTGAGCCATGCCTTCGGTCTTTTTCGAGGCATGCAGTCCGGAACAAATTCTGATCCAGGGTGCATTACCTCATGCATAAATTAAATGAACGCACAACACGTGGTGGGTAAGAGCAAAAGTTTCCCTTCCTCCAGCTTGCTTCTCTAGGATTACGACCAGAAGTGAACGAGAATAAATGATAATCAATACAAGTGCACACCGGAGTAGAGAGGATGTGGTCCGGACGCGCCTGCTAATTTCGTGCACTTTCACAGTGCCATTCTTGCCCTTTGCAATGTTTTCAGCTGCCTCACGTACCAATCCGATGAAGAAACAAGTGTATCAGTAATTATTCGAATTAAAACGTTCCATGGTCGCGGAAGTGCAGTTATTAGTAGCACTAACAGGTAGATATATAGACAATACCCCGTACAACATTTACCCCGGATTAGACCGCCAGATTAACCCGTAGTCATCAAGTACCCTTCGTCACTTCGGGCTGAGAGTACCGATAACTAACCCAAGTTGTCAGGACCTCCATTCAATAGGAGAAATGGACATGCTTACTGAGCAATTCGCCCCAACTGTGACAGTCCAGACATTCCAACAAAGAAGTTGACCTTTAAGAAATTGAATGTAAGTATGTACACAGGCATGGGCGCCGTGAAGATGTGAGGCTTACCGCAGCCAGACTATAATTCACCGGGGTAATGACCAATGACCAGCGCACCCAGATGAAACCCGTCGCTGCAAGGGCTGCACCGTAATTGTCAGTAGTAGATATCTAGGGAGGCTAGTCAGGAATATCTACCAAGATTCTGCGACGTGCTCAATTTATCGGCAGGGCGAGAGAGGTCCTTGAGTCCGGCAGCGACGAGGCACCATTTCATCATAGGCGCCCAGAAGAAGACGGTCTTCGGTCCTGTATGGGAACGAAATCCATGAGCGTACGTCCGGTCGAGAAGTATTGAGCGGGGAAGGGAGCCCAGTGATGACGTGAGAGAACAGCCTATTGACATACCTGCTGGGTGGTTAATGAATGCCTGGAACTTAGAGGCACCGGCGGAGGCTGCAGGTCCAGACATGGCTTGCCTGTGGTCTGGACGAGGTGGTACGATAATAAAGAGGGTGCGAAAGCGCTTCAAACGGTGCTGGCGTGCAGGGCGGGCTATAATTAGCTCACCGGTCAAGAAGGTCAGATGGATTACATAAATTCAAATCGGACTCTACAAAGCAGCTAAGGTAGACGCCTTTCATATGCGACAAACGTCACATGATCTAGCGTGACAAATCTGGATTAGGAAGTTTCGCACTAATCAACAAAGAAATGACCTTTTTTAGCTGCCCCGTCATCCTTGCACCTCTAAAAGAACCTAGTTCACGTAGATATATACTTTTGACACGTAGTCCAACAGAATTTTTGCCCAAATATGATGTTTTCGTGGAGAAGAAGGCAAAATACCAAAATAGTACCCTATCTGACATTTCCATATCCAAATTACGCGTCAAGAATCCCCCAAAATGCATTAAACACGTCAATTCTAAATGCCTCTTAAATGGAAAGCAGCGAGAGCCAGTGCCGAGAATGGAAGAGGATACATGGAGGGTCACACGGCCAAGAAAGCAAAATTGACGCTGTTCCTTTGAAGTCTATGCGCAAATTTTCAATGCGCTCTCGCCGATTTATGAATGCTTATGAACATGGATTAAATGGGCGGCAAGCAGCGTGGGCAGCAAGGAAGTACAGAGGTCATCGTGTCCTTCCTCCTGGGATTATTGATTCATGGAGGAAGTGGACAACATAGGAATTATTTGACACCATGTTTGCACCACGTAATATGTACCGTGTTTTCATGTAGTAGTTTAAACGAAGCCATTCTCGACATTCATGGGAACCCCGCGACAGTCATCATTTGGTTATCGTGAGATCTGACACGATATCAAGGTGATATCTTAAAATGACAAAGGCTCACTCAAAACCGCGTTGTCCTCTCCAATTTTTTGGAAATACATTCATTTACACTTTATCTATAGCAACTAGCCTAAAACAATAACAATATTGCAAAAACTATGGCGAGAGATAGCTTCCATGGTTTCGCCGTTGATTAATTTCTAAATTTGGGCAGGGATGTCACAAGAAGTAACCTCACGTGACGTTTGTCCTATATGAAAGTCGTCTACTTTATGTTTTGGATCGCGTTTCATGCATATGCTCTGAATATTACGCATTTCCGCGATAAAGATATCGTATCGCGAATCCTATCACGGAAGCTCATCGACTGGGCTCCCGACGTTCACGGATTTTGTTCAGGGATTTATCAAGAATTTATTAACCTCGTGTCGACTTTGTGATAATAGATTGCAAGCAGCGGAGCAACTGTATCTACTGTAGAACCACTGGCAGAAAATATAATACAAGAAATCCGACATGCATGGACAGTGGTATTAACTTCTATCACGACAGATTTCGCAGTATGACGGAAAATCCAGAAATTTATTTGTTGTACTAGTAACTACAAGTGCTGAAATATTTTATTTCGTAGTCTTCTTTGGAGCTTAAAAAAGTGTATCGACGCATCTTTTACGATCCGCACGAGCTCAAGCTGTCACTACCTAGTACATTGATGTTTTAAATGACTTGACAGCCTCCAAAATCAATTTGATCTTTACTACATCAACAATCACATTGCCAGAGTCACAGGCTCAGGCCCCGTCGGGTATGATACTATCGTGCCGCACTCCAATTCTCCAAATAAGGAGCTTAGCCTGCCATATAAGGCAGTTTCCAGTAGTACCATAGGTACATATATGATCAGCAAAGTAGTGCACATGTTCAATTTTCCACCCGTTAGTACATGGAAAGTAATCACTATAGTTCATGTGTCCTCGGGATGCATTACCCTTTTTTCACATCATAATTTCTGCAATGGCTGTCGTAGGCGCTGTAGTGTAGCGGTTATCACTCAAGATTCTGATGTAAATCATCTGATTTCTTGTAACCCCGGTTCGATTCCGGGCAGTGCCTCTATTTTTGACTTTGGGAGTTTAGCACCGGACCAGTATTTAACCTTTTTTGCTCCATCGCCCGCGGCCCGAGAGGCTAGAGAACTATGTAGGTCTGGGGCCTGGGCGTCGGTTGAAGTAGTCCTACCTTCCAACAAGTCCTCAGCACTACGCGCTATTTGGACGGGACATGGCACCTTCTATAATTACAACTTTATGAGACTTTAGCACTTTGTAAGGAACACTATACTTATGCCATATCTGAATTATATATTGCAGTAGTGCTAGTACGGCCGAAATGCTCAAGACTATCTTCCTGCCACTGCATCGTTGATAATTCCATCCGATCTGGCCGCAAGTGCCACGTTGAGTGAGAGAAATTCCCGCTCCGTGAGCTGTCTGGCTGTATGGCCCATAACAATATCTTCCACGAGTTCTCTTGGGATATATCCCATATAGTGCTGTGCTTTGCTCATATTGTCCATGGCTTTTCCGAGACTGCCCCCGATGTGCACGTTTATCTTGTCGGATAGTTTGTTTTCCCCCTCTGCCTCTGCATCCATGACCCTGGACATCGGTCTGCCGATGACAGGAATCCATGCCACAACTTTGGACACGGCTTTCTGGACTGTCGAAATAATCTTGAGGCCGACCTTGGCTATCTTGGCGCCTGTGGTTTGTATGAAGTGTCCAACTGCATGAACGGCTATTAACATTAACTGTTAGTTCACTGATTAACACCGTAGAAAACTTCAGAGTTACCTGTTTTTACACCGCTTGCTATCTTCTGAGCAACTATAGCATAGGCGTTACTTGTCAGTCTCAGTCGTGTCCCATGCAAAAATGATATTTACCGTGTTTCACTCCAGCGGCAATCTTCAGAGCCACTATTAACATTTCAATCAACTTCTCAGTTCAAGTTCGTCGCTGAGAATTAACACCATACCATGTTTGACTCCACTGGCAATCTTTTGAGCGACTGTCATTGCCGTCAACGTCAAAATCTTGGTATTAACGGAAGTGATAGCTTACCATGCTTGACGCCGCTGGCAATCTTCTTGGCGACTAGAATTGCGCATTGTCAACTCATTGAGAAATACAAAGTCGAGGGCGCTCTCACCGTGCACAATTCCTGCGCCAATTTTCTGAGCCACTTTCCATTGCAAGATAAATACTACTAATATCTGAGAGGGTGATCACATTTCATAGCTTACCGTGTTTGATTCCATCTGCCATCTTGTGGAACCCTTCGCCGATCTTTTGTGCCACTGTCATGAAAATGAGTTAACGATTGCGTTAGTACCGGGCCCTCCCCCAGAGAGCTTGTATCCCACCATGCTTTATCCCTTCTGCCATCTTATGGAATCCTTCTCCGATCTTGTGGAATACTAGTCATACATAAGTTTGAGGTTACCTCCACGATTAATCTTCACGCACAGTGGTGGAAGAAATCGGTGAACTTATTGCGACGATACAAAGTTACCACTTCTGGCTTTGCGTCAGTCATCCCGCTCATCTGTGTCTTAGATCCCGTAGACGCCAGATTCCCTAGAGCATTGACCGTAGTATGAGCACCATTGATAGCAACTGCGCTATGAAGTCTCGCTGCGGTGTCGAATTGGGCGTTGAAAGGAATAACAGAAGGAGGACTAGAAGCGACTGAAAGAGATATCGAGTGTGGAATAGGCGCTGCCCATGTTCCTACGGTGAAAATCAAAAAGACGAGGTACGCGAACGAAGCTCGGAAAAGGGGGTGCATAACGGACCAGCCGCAGCGAAGCAGATATGGCGGAAAGGGAAATGCATTTACGGCGTTGTGGCAATGTATATATACGTTTCAACTGTGAGTGCCATCACACAAGGCTAAGACTGATGAAAATAGGTCTTTGGACAGCTATCAGGGGAGGTTTACGTTCAAGACACACCATTGATTGAGGTGTTCCGGCATTTGATACCCGTTTAAGTATACATTCCGTTGCTATGCACATCGCAAAGGATACACGTAGGCGTAGCACTCGTAGTCCTTTATAGCACCCATATCAAGGACCACCTCGAAGATCGTCGACTCCGTTTGTGGTATCACAGCAGTCGCACTTATAGCACGAAAGTGTTTGAAGGCCAAACACTGTGGCGCCAGCTATTTCAAATGTAACCTGAGAATATTTCTTACAATAGTGGGTTTCTCGGTACACTATGTATAAATCAGCGGTTTTGAATAAATACCTGTGCCACATGAATGATTATAATTATAAAGAAGCACGCTCGTTCACTAATCACTACTAGTTCTTGAAGGCATTGTCCATCAGCGTCTTGTGTCACTGTTAAATAAAGCTATGCCTATGCCTCCAACTTTGAGAAGAGTGTTATGAACGAATGCCGCATAGAATATAGCCGGGCAAAAGACGGAAATAGCGAACCATCATGTCGATCCGCCGGGACGCGGTGTGATCTATCAAACTACATACTTAGTGCGATAAGTACGGCCAGTTGATAATAACAATAATTTAAGGTTGATGCTAAGCGCGCCGTGTACACAACATCCCCCGAATTGCGCAACAGTGTTGGGTTCAAATCTGCTTATGCTTTATTCTGCTTTATGTACTTATCTCATCCTTTCAGAAACATTGGACATACAATCACAAGCGCCGGTGAGCTCCTTTGATGTGGACTCAATCCACATCACGGAACATATAGACCGTTTTTAGTAGCTATGTACGAGTACATAGTAGCATCCAAGTCCGCCGATCCGCCGGTCTAGTACATAATTTTGCTGTCGGACATTTCACGTGTGCTAAATGACCGTGAAGAATACCCTAGGAAGAGACAGTGAGAGAGCCCAACGGCCACTTGAGACCACTGCAGGTCTTCAGGTTGTCTGAACAATATCCAGAGAAACACAACTATTATTGATCCCGTCAATCTATAAATAGGCTTCAACGGTATGGATAGTGGTCATGTCTTGAAGCTATCGCCTCCCCAAGCTCAACCTGCTTTCTGCCTAAAGCTTATCCATCACTGCACAGTCTGTACAATTAAGAAGGACATCATCAACGTCACGAGGAACAAAACCCATGTATTTCTGCGCCTTGCTCATGTTATCCATTGCTTTTCCGAGCTTTCCTCCAATATGCGCCTTGATCTTGTCAGAAAGCTTATTTTCGCCTTCAGCTTCAGCGTCCATAATCTTGGATAGTGGCTTTCCTATGACGGGAATAAACTGCACGACTTTGGAAACCGCTTTCTGGACAGTGGATATAATCTTCAGGCCGACTTTAGCTATTTTCGCGCCTGTGGTCGTTATGAAGTGCTTAACGGCATGCACAGCTATGTAGAGCCTGTTAAGTGTATAATTCCTTGAGCAAATCTCAATGCAAGCGTACCCGTTTTTGCCACTTGATGATAAAAACATCCGTGAGTGGTTATTAATGTACAAACGATGAGGGGGCTGTACATACCATGGGCTATAGCAGCGCCCGCCTTCTGGAACCCTTCTTTAATCTTGTGGGTCACTTGGTAGATTTACAGAGTAATTAGTGCTTGTTTTACTTTATCCAGAGCGGGAATATGTGTTACCATGTTTAATCCCATTTGCCATTTTATGAAAACCTTCTCCAATTTTGTGGGCCACTTCATAAGTTGGGGCGTCCCATCAGAGTTAGCACATTGTCCGAGAGAGGTCACTCACCGTGCTTAATACCATCTGCCATTTTATGGAAACCTTCTCCAATTTTGTGGGCCACTCAATACGCGTTGCGTTTTTAAGTTTCTACGTATTCTGAGGAAAGCATACTTACCGCGCTTAATACCATCTGCCATCTTGTGGAAACCTTCACCGATTTTGTGAAAAACTAAGATCAGGCGAGGTTACATGTCAGGATGATATAGATAAAACCGAAGCATTTCGAGCCTCAAAGGGATAGGCGGGACGACTTACTGTGCTTAAAGAAATCCGTGAACTTATTCCGACGGTACAAAGTTACCACTTCAATTTCTCTTGTAGGAGTGGTGTATGAGCACTGTGTCGTATCCAGTGAAGATAATGGAGACGATGACTGGGCGCAGTTAGCACCTGTATATGAATAATGAAGACTAGATCTGACTGAACTGACATGATAAAGCTTCTCGTCGGGACCTGAGGTGCTGAATGGGCTGGACAAGCATGTAGAATGTGGTATGGGAAGGCCATTGGCGGCGAAGATTAATAGAATGAGGAGAAGGAGGCGAAGAAGACAGGATTCACGGGGAGAATGCATGGCGGGCCAGCCGCTATTGATTCTCTAATGAGCTATTAGTAAAAGGATGCTTGGGAACAGGGGAGAAAAGGGTTGTTAATTGTGGCGACTTTATATAAGTATTATTCCGGGTAGGGAGAGTAGTAATCTGAGAACTACTCCAGCGCTGGCAAACATCTTTAGTAACCTGGTAAGCAAACTCAGGCGAAGAGCTATTTCATATTTTTGTGACCGACGGCACTGCCATCGAAACAAAACTTGTTACTAATTAGATGCTTCCTACACTTCTATCACTGATGGTCCGTGGAGTATAAAAATTAGGGAGTTAGAAGATATCTGCTTGGGGTTGGATGGGTATAAGAGATCCGCTGATAGACTACGCTAACACCGAAGTACCGATATTTCAGGTCTAGTTTGTGAGAAGGTGGCAAGCATGTGGCAAGAATCTGAGTTAACTATTACTAACCCATAGATTTAAATCAGAATCAGTATCTTACACCAACGAGACTTGCCGATAACGGAACCTGACGGAACCCATCTAGATAATAATACTAACATAAACCTCATCCTCTTAAAACCTCTCCTGGATCGGTAAATAATTAAATTGTGCCTACATCTACGGTCAGGTACTAATCGTAATTTTAGGCTGTAATGCAGTGCACAGATTCTCCATCTCCCGGCTAAGCATTGTATTGGTCCAGTGAGTTATGACTGTCTAGCTCTGAGTGTATTTAACAGTGGTAATCCGAGCCGACATTAACTCGCGTCTCCCCGGAACCTCGTTTGTAGTTATCACTGAAACACAGTTCCGCATAATCCGTATAATTACTCCCTCCTCCTGTCAGTGGTTTTCCGGCTTCAGGTCACATACGCGACATTAAGCTGCCCGTACCATGCTTGTTCGTTTCTCAACAACGAGCCCATCCACTAATTCACGGGGGATGTACCGCATGATCTTCTGTGCCTTGCTCATCTTGTCCATCGCGTCTCCAAGCTTGCCCCCGATATGTGCCTTTATGGTGTCGGAGAGCTTGTTCACGCCGTCGGCCTCTGCCGACATGACCTTGGACAGCGGTTTGCCAATGACGGGGATGAATTGGACTAGCCTTGAAACACCCTCTTGCACAGTGGACAAGATCTTCAGGCCAACTTTGGCTATCTTGGCACCCGTGGTCTGCATAAAGTGCTTAACCGCTTGAGCGGCTATGCGTGGGCGTTAGAACATTGTGATTCCTTCAGCACTGGGCGAATTGATGTGCTCACCATGAACCACTTTATGAGCAAAGTTGACGGCAACTGGGGAACGGTATCAGTCTCCAGATAATGTCGCAAAAGAGTTAATGGGGTTACCGTGCGCCACAGCATGCCCAACCTTCTTGGCAACTGGAGAACATGTCAAATGGTCTGCAAATAAGCAAGGCGATATTCATCCACACCTTTCACAATGGCATGACCGACTGTCTTGGCCGCTAATCATAGAAGAGCTAGGTTGAGCATAACCCTAGTACTGAGAGAAGAAAGGAGCTAACCGTGTACAATGGCATGTCCAACAACTTTGGCCACTGCGATATGTTAAGACGCGGCACGCTGAGTATCTGTCTATACAGACATATAGAAGATACCAGAGCTCACCATGTTTAATCCCTTCTGCCATGCGATGGAACCCTTCACCAATCTTATGGGCCACTATGATACGATATAAATAATGCTTAGTATTCATTTATACAGACAAGACGAGCAGAACTGAGCTCACCGTGTTTGATCCCCTCAGCCATACGATGAAACCCCTCGCCGATCTTGTGGAACACTGTGACGCGTGAAAGCCGTTAGTTATGTCAATCCATCCTTTCAGGCAAAAGCGACAGGTCTAGAGTAGTGGGAACCTAGAGACAGAGCATGAAGTCACAAAGTGAAGAAAACCACGTACAATGATGAAAAAAGTCGGTGAATTTATTGCGGCGGTATAATATGACAACTTCTTCTTCCCTAGCCATAATAGTCCCATAATCCTTGCTCCCGGAGGTGATAGGTTGCTTCCCAGGTAACGTCAAGTGAGCACCATCATCGATTTCGAAGGAACGGGTATATAGCATTAATGGGTGGGGAGTTTCATGAGTATTTAAGTTCAGAGATTGGGGAATGGACGATCCAGACAGCTCAGTCGAGCACGGAATGGGTGCTGAACATGCTGCCAAGACTAAACAGGTGCCGAGGAGGAGATATTCGAGACCAGCTCGAAGGGGGGAGCGCATGACGGACCAGCCGCGGCTGAGCTCCTACTTAGGCGGCAGTAGAATACGATACTGCTACAGGGGAGCAAACTCGAAGTAATTAATTGAAGGCCCAGTTTATAAACGAGATCTCGGTCGTTGAATCCGCCATATGGCTGAATGTTCAAAAATAGCCGACCCTTCAAGCCCGGCTATATACACTTGGCTACCATTTGGGCTCAAAGACGTCTCTGGATCATGTACATATAAGCAGGGTTACCCAAGGTTACCCAGATGCAATTGATGTTATGCTGTGCCAGAGCCTGCTGGAGCCTATCAGTACGAGCAGCTTCAATCTCACAGGGCCGATACAGGGCCCTTCAAGGGATGCCGAGATGTAGGTCCTGAGTGATTTTCTGTCTGACGTAAAGCGCCCGTTCGATGCGTATTATTGGCGTATTAGAGAATGTATAGAGGATCCTGCGTGCGACAGGGGGCATGGGTGAACAATCTCTGAGAAAATGCAAAGTCCAAACATGTGAAGATGCACATTCAGCTGAATTCAGCGACGGTCTCGCACAGGCTAATGGAGTCGTCCTGATGGGCATTACTGAGTGCGGTTGCGGGCAGGTCGAGAAAATGATTTTCAGAAGTGTTCAAGCCGCGACGGGTTGGGTGTGGGTAGGTGTGGGTACATATATCATGTAGTTATGGTGAGATCCGGAAAGCTGCTATGCATGAGGACGGACACTCGAAAGCCAGCAGCCGAAGTTAAGCGCAACTCCGAAACGCTTCTGACAATTTGGTAGGCAGTACTGTGGCTCCCGAGGTTGCGGTGCAACAGAGATGTTCCCGTACCCACAAAGGGTACGTACTTAGCCCAAAGCTTCAAATAGCTTGTGTTGTAACACTCGCCTGAGGTAACAAGCCTCTCCTGCCCTAGAAGGCTTGGGCAAGTAACCAGTGGTCTGTACATAGTCTATATTAATTCCATCGCGCATGATTTAGTATCGGCATGCCTCATCAAAAATACTTGCCGTGAAACTCAATCCGCGCCCGAAACGGAGGAAACAGCCGCGGCGCTTACTAGTGATCGTGGAGCGGGAGTACGGGCAGAGTCTACCACCGCTCATATACTGCTATAAGAAGCGTCCTTGCGAGTGTCAAGAAGCAGCAGAGAAACACCAAGATCAAGATCAAGATGTACCGAAATTATATCCGGAAAGTCAAGACGTTGATGAGAGACAACGAGAGTGATTGCTGGTGAGAACATCATTACAAACAAAATAAACGGATTATAGCCTGCCGCCTGCGGTCCACGAGCGCGTGAAATCCACGACGCGCGTCCCGTTGGGCACCAGGACCACAAATCAGCTTTTTTGCAACATGTGATGACGTAGGCATGAAATGGGGTTTATTGGCTCAGCAAAGAGAGTCGACGGAATGAGGAGCATAGATGAGACCACGAGAATGTACGGTGAGCCCTCCCCCATATCAGCACGGAGGTGAGACAGCGATTCAAGACTCTGAAAACAAACAAGGGTTCGAGGACATACGAGTCAGAGTTACGCACCTAGTTGTTAGATGTCGAGATAGCTTCGACCGGAGATGGTAGACCGCGGTTGAAACTGAATATGAGTCTGTATAGAGGGTCCGAATCGAGGCAAAGAGACGATCTGAATGACTCTGAAGATAGGAAACCCTATCAAGATCAGGAAAGAAATACGAATCAAAACACGGAACCAATTTTTTGAGGTTGAGCATATTTCATAAACCAGAATAACAGAGTGGCACCCGCGTCATGCGTCCGAAAGGTAGCATATATGTGCGTTAATGGACTGGTGTTCGAATAGAAAACAGCTTATATGCGCACTATTTAGTCGTGAAGAAGCTCATGGCTCCGAAAGGTCAATTTAGAATGGTCTTCTAGGTATTCAAGGACTGTGTATGACCGCATAGCTCGGCTGGATAGTAGCATATATGCGCGTTATTGAGAGCTTTCGGTTAGATAACAGCATATATGCGCACTATTCAGCCATGAGTAATGTCGTGGATGGGTCTCTTATGCACAAAGTAGCATATATTGCGGCATACAGGCATTATTTCAAAGAGGTTCAGTTGGATACGATCTTTTATTAGGGAGAATGCTTACCGCATCGAGCAGACCGTTTTCTGGTAATATCAAAGCGAATTGAAGGCGAAAGACTTCCCTTATAAGTTACAATGTCGTACAAATCAGTACAGATTGAGGGTTTATGTAGGAAGTCTGGAGAAGATGTGAAGGGGCATGTTGGGGCCCGATAGGTGGATGTAAAAGAAGAAGAGGCGTCAACGACCAAACGCTCATTTCAGGGGCTAGCGGAAGTTGCCGATGCTTGACTGCCAAAACGGGAAGGTATTCATCTATTCTTGGATTGTTCAACTTCCTCGCCGCAGTCCTTCAGCTTCAGTTTGCATCCAATCGCTTTCTCAGTTTTCAACGTCTGCGTGTGCTTGTGCATCTAGCTGAAAGTCAACTGTAAGATTTCCTCCTGGATACTTTATGCGAGTGATACTTAACTATACGGAGTCACGTAGGTTCCAGTCCCCGCCACAGGTGCCGCTAGTGGGTGCCGCAGGAATAAATTAACTTCTCTCTTAACTTACCAGACATCGTAACGCTCTGGTGACTCAAAATCCGCTTGAATGCTTCCTGCACGTAGAATGTTAGGCGTACCTTCGTCTCAGGGCCTCCGGCTTTCAAAAAACAGATGCATAAAACACAGCCATACCCTGTGATACCTCTCGCCTGCATATCAGTGTTATGAATGTAGCTAATGAATCTGGAGGCCAGAAAAGCTAAAGATTCAACCAAATGAATACTGCTATCTCCTTCAGCAACATTGTGGGGACGGATCTTGTCCGTCTGCGTCTGTAAATGATCATGATGGTCCAATGGAGAATACAGACGACCATTGGCCTAAATTCATGATGTATGAAGGTGGAGCTTACGTGGCTGAGAAGAGCCCGCATTTGCGGCTTCTCGAAAAACGCAAATCATTAAATGTACGCTCTGGAGAGCTAGACCATTTAGTCGGTACAGAGCTAACCAATTCTACCGCCTATTGACTCATACATGCATGACAGCTTGAAGCAATATATTCACCCTTCACGCCGCAATTTTGGCCACTTCAAGTTGATATGATTCTGCACTAATAAGCACATAAGCAAGATGGTTTGCGACTCCAGGATCGGTATGGAATCCCTGTCCGACCATGATTATAAATCTACGCTCTTGCTGACAAACAGACTGATTACAATTTTTTCATTTGAATGCCACTCAGCCACTGACTGCTACATACTACTGACTGCCAGTGACCACAAACGGCTTGAATATACACGGCTGTACCTTTCCCCTTTCCTTACGCCTAAGAGAATGTACCAAGCCAGTCCACGCGTGGTCCTGCATGCTCCCGCCGCTCGAGCCTCGCGCTCGTGCCCTTCCCACCTGCCAGGCGGACCATGACAGACCACAAAGGGCAAAACCAAGCGGCCGCTTCCGGCGCCGGCATCGGCGCGCACTTTATATGGACTAGCCAGCGCCGCGGTTTCCAACATGTTCCGCCCATTAAAGCTCACTAGCTGGAGTCTTGGTCCACTTACGTGGAATGCAGGAAGCAATATGACGACATAATGGTACCATTTGACCAAGAAACGTCCAACTTGACAGCCCCGTACATTATATGTAAGCGCTGGGACTGGAAACTACCTGAAGGGCGAGTTCCGAGGTGTGTCAGCCCGGACTCTGGGCGGATAAAGGTTGGATCTCATCCACGTGGGTAGATCTCCGTCAGCGAGCTCGTCATTATTTGCAATCTGCAACCTTGACCCGCGCCGTACCCGCCGCGCATAATTGCGTGTCGCTCAGGCAAAATGATCTGCTATTTAATAAATTTCCGCCCGGGCTGACAATTTCTCTACCCTTCCTACTCCCTCCTACCACCCACCTCATACCGCCGCTATGTCGCCTTCAATCGATCTATCCAACGGCGTCGCTCACAGTAACGGGGTCCACCATGTAAACGGCCTCAAGAAGCCCGTTGACGGCTTTGGGACACGCGCAATCCATGTAGGCTCCGAGCCCAACGAGGAGACTGGCGCAGTCATCCCTGCCATCTCCCTGAGTACAACGTACAAGCAATCAGCCATTGGTGTACACAAGGTATGTGCCAGTGCGTTCTTCACAATAGCATGTGCTGATATATTAACAGGGCTACGAATATTCGCGCTCGGGAAACCCGAACCGCAACGCACTCGAAGCTACACTTGCCTCCATCGAATCTGGTGGCGCAGAGGGCCTCGCCTTCGCTTCAGGCTCCGCGACGACAGCAACCGTGCTTCAGAGCCTTGGCCCCGGTGCCCACATCGTCTCCGTCAACGACGTCTACGGAGGCACCTTCCGTTACATCCGCCGAGTGGCTGCCGAAAACCAAGGACTTGACGCAACTTTCCTCGACCTCGAGACCGCAAGTGATGAGCATATTCTGGGAGCAATCCGGGAAAACACAAAGGTATGCTGTGCATTGTGTCATAGCTCGCAATGTGCTAATTTTATGCCATAGCTTATTTGGATCGAATCCCCCACTAACCCCACCTTGCGTCTGATCGACATCGCTCGCGTCGCTCGCCTTGCGCACGAACACCCCTCCTCGCCCCTCGTCCTTGTCGACAACACATTCCTGTCACCTTTCTACTCTTCTCCACTCCTACTCGGTGCTGATATCGTCATGCACTCTCTTACAAAATATGTCAACGGACATTCTGACGTCGTAATGGGTGCTCTCATTCTCCCTGCCTCCCCAAAACATGCGGCCGTGGCCACCAAGCTGCGCTTCCTCCAAAATGCCATCGGCGCCGTGCCCAGTCCATACGACTCATGGCTCGCTCAGCGCGGCGCTAAGACGCTGCACCTGCGCATGAAGGCGCACGGCCTCAACGCGCTCGCCGTCGCTCGCGCGCTCGAGCTTGAGGAGGGTGTCGAGGAAGTCGTGTACCCCGGTCTCCCAGGCCGCACTGTATCCTCGCGCAAGAAGTACCTTCTCGCCTGGCGCGTGCTCTCACCGCATGCCAAGCGGTGGATCTTGTCCCTGCCTTTGTCTGCCGGTGCGGATGAAGACACACCGCCCGCGGCGGGCTTTCCTTTCAGCGGCATGGTCTCCTTCCGCATCCGTGGTGGCCTCAAGGAGGCTGACTCTTTCCTCACGTCGACGCGCCTTTTCTCGCTTGCTGAGAGTCTGGGTGGCGTTGAGAGTCTCGCAGAGCACCCCGCGCAGATGACGCACGGCTCCATACCCGAGGCGGAGCGTGCGTTGCTTGGAATTGGCGACAACCTCGTCAGGTTGAGTGTAGGTGTCGAGGAGGAAGAGGATCTTGTGGCTGATGTGCTGCGCGCGGTGAGGGAGGCGACTGGGACGGCTTGAATCATGTAATGAATTTTGAGACCAACACTTGATACCCTCCTACTGTAGATAACTAGCTAATTTATTTTTCCCCGATTGTACTTAGATTAGTCGCCTACATAACATGAATGCATAGATATAACCTGGGTAGCACTTCACAGCGCTTAGCAGGGCCGGCGGGACCCACACAGTTAAATAATGGTAATTGCATAGCGAAGAAAGAGAATGAGTAACCTCTAAAGGAAGCCGGTGACCCGAAAGGGGTAAAAGATAACAGAATGATGATGAGGTTGTATGCAACAGTAAGTGCGTCAGCCCGTGCTGGAACTGCCTCTTGAGTATGACTCATATGACCTCAACTGCGCCGAACAAACTGTTTCGCGCCCGCTCGAGTGGGCGCTGATATGATGCAGAACGCGTAAAGAGCGGGTATTTAAAAATAACTTTCGCGAAATCGCCGCCCGTGAAAAGGAAGAGAAAAGCACTACTTGGAACGCAGTAAATAGTACTCTATAAGCGTCGAATGAAATGAATTAGAAAAATTTCACGTTGACTTAATTCTTTTGTGATTCTTGTTAAACTGACCATTTTAATGTGCATTTTTCAAATTTTAATACATAAGTTTGCATAACCCAAGACAGGCAGTCACTGTGCTGAAGCGCATTGAAGTGAAAGACGGAAAAAATTGCGAAGATCCCTGATGACGGGCTCGGGAAATGGCCTACACAGTCGGATATAGCAGATAAGCAGTACACTCCGTTAACAGCGAGTGCGGAACAAGCCATGCTGCGTGAGCGGTAATTATACTCTTTATTCTTATATATAATATTCTAATTCTCTGAGACCTGAGCTCTCCTACGGCTGGTCCGTCATGGTACTTTCTACCCGAGCCGGCCTCGTAACCACCTTATTCACTGCCATCTTTTGTGTTGGATTACTCACACTTGCAGGTGCAGCTCCCATTACGCACAGGGAATCAGGACTATCATACGGCTATGACTACATGCATCATCAAATCTCTGCTTGTACCTTCTCAGCGCGCCAAAGCGAGGGCGCCTCCATGAGTACAAGAAGTGTCCCAAACACCCTGTGTCAGAACAACTCAGTAGAGATGGTGACATTAGTGAGGCGAGGACTTGGTGCTAAGATTAGAAACTTCTTTCGGGTGAGAGTCATCAGCCTGATATCTGAATTTGCTATAACTCCTTGTTCTCAAAACAGAAAATCGGTCACGGTATTGCGCACGGCGAGTACTATTTCACGTCTTCTGAAACCATGGCAGAATTTTTGACGTCGTTGGACAGCTTTCCATAAGGTTGTTAATAGTGTGAAGAATGGTAGGCATTACAATCCACGAGAAGGTCTTAGTGAAACTGAGTTTACTCGTTGCTTATAGCGGTCCACACTGTGGTGCATGCAGTTGTGCATGGTAAGCATCGCCAACTTGTATGGACTAAGATAGGTGAACGGTAATATTGTTTGCACAGTGGCGAAGAAAATAGCACATGGCGTCGTGACTGGTGAGTGGTTTGATATTTAAATTTGAGAATTGGTACTCAAGGTCTTGCGCAGTGGCGAAAAAGGTTGCGAAAGGCGTTGTAACAGGTAAGTGTCCCCAGGAGAAGTTGTATCTTGTTGTGTCGCCATTCAACCATATTTTTCTCGTTCAGTGGCAAAGAAAGTGGCCAAGGGCGTTACAACTGGTGAGTGTCTGAAGATTTGCTAAAACAATGATTAGAAACTTACTACGAATAACAATAATGCAGCTGCGAAGAAAGTGTGGCACTTCGCCAAGACTGTCGGCGCTGCAGCAGTGAAGTTCGGCATGAAGTTATACGCAACTGGAGAGAAAATTGTAGCCAAAGTTGCTGGATTCTTCCCTGAGTTCGGCGGGAAGGCCATTGAGAGGGCTCTGAGCCTCCATGCCAAGGTAGTAAACGCCATTTCCGACAAGATCCACGTCAAATTGCCAGGTAAACTTGCGAAGGGAGTGAGCGTTCTGAATAAGATAAATAAATACAGTGGATATGTCCCCCTGTAGAACCATAAATTTTTACTAGGTCGTCAATGTGTTTCTTGCTTGAGCTGCACCTACCGTGGGCCTGTGACCCTTGGTACCCCGTAGCGAGTCGCTCAAGTAGACATGCCGAGCAATCCCTAATTAGCGACTGTCTCCGTCAGAATCACCCACAGAACAAAACAAAAAATCAAGATTTTGATTATTTCACTGACTGTCCCTGTGCACCGAGCACCATCAAGCTGCGACCACCTTCGTTTCCTCTTTTCTGACTTCTATAAATAAACTGACATGATTCATGATGCCGATGATTGACGATCATGGCGCTTCCTAGGAACACATTCAATTTGAAGGCAGTGGCAGACAGTGGCGTCACACAACCTACGTACAAAAGCATCAAACGTGCAGTGCGCGGAATAACAGGGCTAACCCAGTCGATCAGGAAAAACCGGTGCAAACGAAATAGCGAAGGCGCTCACCCACGGGCCGTTTGAATTTGTATAGCCTTCCTATATAATAGGTAGTAAGCAGTCGTCATCAGATTTAGAGCCCTGGAGTTTCGCTACACGGCTGGTCCGTCATGCTACTACGCTTCACTCGAGCTGGCCTCGTTATCTTCATCCTCATCCTCTTCTCTGAGCTTCTCTCCACTGTTCATGCGGCACCAGTATCAAGCAGGCAAACAGAATTGACATATAGCGATCGTAATAGTGTACCAATCTCTCCAGCTTCGACTATAGTTTTCTCGAAGGATGAAGGCACCATAGGACGCCTGCTCCCTTATCCGCAGGTTAACGCCTCGATAGAAACACTCGAAAGGCGGGGTCTCGGCGCCAAAATTAGAGAGGCCTTTCATGTACGTCATTTTATGTTGGTTTCTGCTTGTATACTGAAATTCCGCTGCGAACGCAGAAAGTTGCTCATGGTATTGAACATGGTGAGTTTGACCACATTCCTTGGTCTTCATATAGCTGACTGCCTTATTCCTCAGTGGCACACGCAGTTGCTCATGGTGAGTGTTTCTGTTCTTGCAGTGGTATCCAGGTTGCAGAACCACATTCACTTCCACACAGTGGCCACAACGGTTGCGAAAAAAGTTGCTTCTGGGGTAACAACTGGTGAGTCAAGCGACTTTATCAAAAGTCCGTCCTCACGACGATGATCACTGTCTCTTTCAGCCGCAAAGAAAGTATGGCATGCAGCGAAGACAGTCGGCGCCGAGGCAGTCAAATTTGGTACGAAGCTATACGCGACCGGAGAGAAACTTGTTGCCAAAGCTGCTGGATTCTTCCCGGAGTTTGGTGGAAAGGCTATGGAGAGGGCACTGACCCTCCATTCCGACCTCGTCAACAAGATTTCTGACAGCATTCACACCAAATTGCCAGCCAGGCTTGCCAAGGGAGTGGGTGTCCTAAATAAAGTAAACAAAGTCAGCGGCAAAGTTCCAATATAAAATTAATTGCAATGAGAGGTCGCTGAGTAGGTCGCGAGGAAGGCATACAGAGAAGATGAAGTAGTAGCTTTATAAACCAATATACGTAGTATGAGCCACTTCTGCATCCTGTGAGCTCAGAACGCATGAACTTTGGCATATTGAACGGTGACCGGTGAGTTTCAAGCCAGTAGTTGACAAGCAGTATTGCAGCAGTGTTCGAGTAACGGCAGAATCACTTGGATAGTTTACTCTTCAGTGAATCTGCAGAATAGTTGGCTCAGACTTTCGCTGAGAGGGGCAGGAGAAGCATGTGCATGAACATTCTCAGTATTCAAGCGGAGCTCATGTTCTGATGGATGCCGACATCTAAGTTACAAGCGCCGCTTCATGCCCACAACTGCCAAGACACTTCCCGACTTTTCACCCCTAACTACCATGTCGTCAGACAAGAGGCGTCCCGCCAATTATTCTGAAGATGACTCCACCGACGAGAAGGAGCACTTACTCTCTGAAGAATCATCTGATGTCTCTGAGTCTCGTTCACCTTCCCCCGAGCCTCAGCCATTGGACCCGCGCTTCAATCGCCCCACCCCTTCACCCTTCAAGCGCGCAGCGCTCCTGATCTTCATTGCGCTTCTGGTTTGGGCAGGATTCTATCTTCGCTCTGGCTTACTGGAAGCGAAGCGCAAGCCACAGATTATATACGCGTCGAGGCATGTTTCTATCGTTCTGTCTATCGGCGGTCGTGACTAAAGTATATCAGGTATTCCAAGGAACACAAGTACAGGCCTGCTGCCAGCCCCATCATCACCGAAACGCTTAAAGATGGCCGAATACGCCTGCGCGGTGCTCTCGAAACTCCTACTTCCTTCCCCACCCCACCCGTTCTTAAGAATAAGAAATCGGGAAAAGGCAAGGGCAAGGGCAAAAACAAGCGCGGTAAAAAGAGCCAGAAAACCGGGAGTAAGAAGCCATGATGTGAGTGCCTGTATTCCTGTTACCCAGTGACCCCTTAATAACATTAGTTCCCTACAGTATACCCCATTAATTATCCTCAGTAGATGCTTTGTGTAATCCATCAGCGTCCTTATGCACGATCAACACAGTTCTGATAAATGATGAAGATACACCTACATAACTCGGTTGTTCCTACTTTTAAATAATGCAAGTCATCAAGCTCCAAGCTTCAAATGCTGAACCCGCAACGCGCATGTTGCATGATTGACCTCGGAAGGTAAGTTGATGCCTTGAAGCGTAACTGTCCGTTACCTTGGCAAAGTGATACTGGTCGCGAGATGACTTCTCTGGAAGTCTTAGGCTCGAAGGTTCGCCCTACTATACGATCTATTGTCATGTCTGGGTAATGGCACTGTCAGTTTTATTTTGCTTTGAGGAGTTCGTCTGCAGCGGCCAGCCTGGGCGCAACTTTAAGAAATACCCGGCAACAGCCACCAATATTACCCCCTACCTGTTTATGTACTCACTCAGGCCGCCGAGTTACCTGTAGTGGCGTCAGGACTTGGCGGATGTACATGCTTAATCACTCTAGAGCTATTCAGAGTGAATGATTGATCTACAGGGCCCCTGGATGCGTTCTAGGTGTGTACAGGTATGTATGCATTTCTCGACACACCCTCATCTCCCTTCGCGACAAATGCTACAACATTGCTGCAACGTGCCGACGTCGTTGCTCCCCGGTCTCATTACTTACTCCATATTGAACCAATGATGCTGTTCGTCGTGCAGGACATCGCATTTCTGACTCACACGGAGGGTAATAAGGTGATGACTGCCCGTCGGTTTCACGAATATCAAACGATTGACAAGAAATATTTACTTCCATCCATATGTTTATAAAGTAGCCTCAAGACAACTCATACAACCTTCAAACTAATCCCTCTCACGCCGCCAGTACTAGTTCACGCCCACCTCCCGGAATACTTTGATGTCAGTGTTGTACGCTCGGGCCACAGATACTATTAGGCGACATGGGTCGTCGTATACGATACCTGCATCGTCACGACATGGCTCGGCACTGGGCTTCGTTATGAGTCGCTGGGGACTACTTCTCTTGGTCGTCCTTTTCTTCATCGCGATACAAGTGATCATTCAAGCTATTTTATACCTATGGAACAAGTTCAGGTGTGTGCTAGCTGGTGTGTTACGATCTTGCCTTACATCTCTCTGAACCGTGAACTGACGATGCATATGTGTATACGACCATCACAGAAGAATATCTCACAAATAGCGCCGCAAGTACCGATAGCCCATACGATACCTGGCCGTATCGGGATGACATTGGGCCAGACATACCTACCACAAATGCGGACGCGCGCGTTATCCAGCAGCGCAGGAGTGACGATCCATATGTTGCGGGTGTTACCAGCCTCATGTCGCTAGCAGACGACCCCGATAGGGAGACATACCGTCCGGCGCCTACACCGGTTACCAACGAGGAAGAGGTGAGGCGTCTCATTAGCCAGCTGCAAGCAATTATGCGAGAGCCGGATGATTCGGACATCGACGACGAGACCGACGTTGGCACGAAGCGCGCCCGTTTAGACGTGGTTCAGAACCGCATTGCTAGACTAGTTCTGGCTGACCCGCGGTACGCGATTGGTCCAACGGTGTTGGGTCCGCCCCCAGCGTATGCTGAAGTGATTGCCAGTTGAACGGCGATCAGCCAGATACAAGCTCATGGACTTGTTTTCATTCAATATGTGTACCATGGTACTCAAGCTCAAGAGCACTCTTAGATTCGGACTCTCAGCTTTGGACATGTATGTAACCATAGAAAACAAACATTGTATTTAGTAGTATACTCTATCGTGACACTAAAGTATAGGACATCGAATATAGTACAATTAATCATTATTGAGCCGTTACAATTTTTAGAATCGCGCCCAATAATGAGAATACAAGGTGTCGGCGCCCAACAGCCTCTCTTCAATGTTGCCTAGTCTATACATTCTTACTGTTAGATAGATTTCCCGCCCAAGATTAACTGAGATGTCATAACCGCCTCTGGAACGGGCGAGAACTTCATCACTGCGTTTCATGGCCAAGTCCGCGGGGGGGAGGAATGGGATCTTGCCGCGTTTCGACTATCTAATAGACACAGCAAAGGTAATCCAGTTTAGTTTCACTGCTGTATCACGATAACAGGTAAGATTTACCTTCGTTATAGCAACCCCGTATTCTATATCAGATGGGTTGAAAGATTTGCGGGTGTCGAGTTCGTACATGGACGAGCTCAAGACATGCTATATCGCGAATGAAGCGACAAACATGGAGCCAAAATATAATTGACGTACTGCCGACGCATCAGTTATATTGTCCTGTCTCAAAATAAGCAAAGCGTTGGTGATATTAACAAGGCAATATTACCCCGGGCCGGCGACCACCTCCAGAAGAAGACACGACGGGTCTTGGGTGCGAGTGATGATACCCGCTTTCTTCCTGAATATTTAATCTAGCATTGAGCGTTGATAACAGGCAATTTGAGTATAGCTTCGATAAAGAGAGGTCCCAAACGAAGTTCCTGATTGATGTACATGTCCAAGTTAGAAGATTCACGTTGAAGGCAATGCATGTTATTAATTTCGCTTACAACGCAGTATGCTGAAGGGAAGGTGAAGCTTGAAGTTAGTGATACGTACGGTCATGCATAAGTAACACGGCATACTGGGAGTGCTATCGTTATTCATGGTGTTAATACGACATGTTACTCAAGAGAAAGTGTGTGCTTACACATGAAGAAGACGACATCGCCTATAGCGAAGAATGCTCTGTAAAGTTATTCCGATAGCTGTTCAAACGAGCCAAAAATAAAGGGGGGGCGTACGTGAGCAGTCCAGTCTGAACAGTTACTGGTTCATTATGGAGAATGAGACGTGTAAAGTGGAGGAGGCAGAACATCAGCTCACTACGTATAATCTTCGTGATCGCATCGTCCGTAGCGATGAACCCTGTTTTTCGTTTTGACTTTGTAGACTGAGATACGTACTCCAATCATGCTGATGGTCTAACTCACCAAGGTATATACAAGAACTGATGTGATAAGAACGTCCGCGATACATGCCGAAAGAAACCAGACAAGGGCCGGCCAGTGCAGCTCAGGCTTCCGCGAGAAGAGTCTGATTTTGATAATCATTGCAGTCGTCCACGCTCCTCCGCCTGCATCACAATGAGAAAGATGGAGAAGTGGATCACAGTAGTAACTGACCAAGAGATATAAATGATAAAAATGCAACAATGAGCGGTAACATATTTGATTTCGTCAGAAGCTTGATTCTCCATGCAAAGAACATCTGTATCGGCGTCGAAATGGCCACCTATTGTCATCATGTAGTCAATAAACCCGATGACTGTATAGAAAGGAGGTGTACACTTACGATAACTATAGGTTCTGATGAGTTTTGGACTTTAGCTATGGTTCCCCGAAGAAGTGTGAACAACAAACCAGCGGCAAACACTGGGGTTATTATCAGTATCGGCTTTTATGATAAACATTGCCAACTTACTTGTAGGGAAATACATGGTTGCATCGCTTTTACCTGAGCAGAACGTCGTTTTTGTACCAGATAATCAAGGGAAACGTATGTGGAATGCACGTACCGAAATTTTGGACAAGTGGTTGGAAAATCATAGCCATGTTGCAGCCAGTATTAAATGTCTCGATTACGAAGAGATAGTACACCTACATGATAACACTTAGACATTATAGAACTGAATGGTTGAGGCACCAATAAAGGTTTACCAGGTACTTGATCCAGCGAGCGTCCCTATTAAATAAAAAACATCAAGTCATACTTCGTACTAAGTCTTGGAAAGGACCGACCGTTGATACGTGATATGGTAGTGGTAAGTCTACTACGTGCTATCAATCATGATGCACTAGGGGAATATGAAATTATCGACCTGAACCAAGAGCACCTATTGGAAGAAGTTGGCGAGCATCTGAGCGCTATTCGCATTGGAGATCAGCATCAAAGCGTACCCCATACAAAATCATGTTCAAGAAGATACCGATTAGCATCGGCCCGAACCTAGAAGGTCGAAACATACAGTGAGTAACGAACAATACATCCAACAAGCAGAGAGACAGAGAGGAGAAAGAGAGCCCGTACAGCAACCTGATACTTGTCATCCTAATGGCGGAACTGTAAAGCTGGGGAGATAGTAGAATGGAGGTCGTGGATGTTAGAGTTTGGGATATTCGCGCCTGCTGGTAGTCATTTATTGCACGAGCGGCAATGAGGTCTGGAGAGAATTAAGAAGCTTATTATGCTCTTTCTCAGGATTCCCAGTGCCAGAACGGGGAAGAAGCGGTCACTGGGGGCTCTACTGCCTCATATGCCATTCATTACGGCCTCGTTGATGAACTCGTGGGGTAATTTCCTCGGAATGGCGTGGCTGAAGCGCTGAGGACCGAGAGGGGCTCTAGCCTAGAAAGAGTGCTAGAGAAACCCATCTACTTACGTGATGGTATGCATCCCATACCGCGTTTATTCCATAGATAAATAGAACCCCGTTAACACGGAACTACTCTGCCCCGCGTGTTACGGTTATACCCCATTTCCCGTCGGCGACGCAGTTTCTTCACGTCCATGACTCGCGGAGAGCTGAACAGTGAACAGGGCACAATTCTAACAGGAAGAGGATGTACTGGATTGTTCCTGTGGAAGTAAGAGGCATCCGACGAGTGTCTCGTCAGAGAGTGTACAGGGGACAGCGACATGTAAATGTCACTTACCAAAGACTGCCCATCAGAAATTTCCAAGGCGGGAGCGCAAACAATGCTCACAGACAGCCAAACAGCACACCAGCACAATATACAACGCACAATGAGGAACTCTCCCAGTCACCATGGTAGTGAACACGAATGAGGACCCCAAGCACTACGAGAGGATCATGGAAAGCAGGAAATGTCGTACATGATTTTTTTGACAGGGCAAAACCGCTTCGCACAATAGCCATGCATGGCGGATCAGCTTCAAACTATGAAACGACCGGCGACGTGGTGGATCGAACACCAGACTCGAATGTATTTGAAGTGGATAATTTTGGAAACCGGCGGCCTTTCTATAAAGCATTAGATGAAAGCCGTTGATTGGCTTGAAATAAGGATTGAAACTACTACAACAGAACCATGGTATCGGACGTGAATTACCTGAAACCGAAAGCAAGTTTGGTTAATAACGCATTCAAGAAACTTGTTTTCCACTCACAAATATAAATACAGTGAGAACCTCAGTGTTTTGACTTAACTGGCCAAAATTCGCAGATGCGTAGAATCGCAGGCCCCAATAGTCCAATCCTTGGGCAAGCGATATTTTCTCGGCTTTCCGCACCCACTGACTGCACATGTTCCTGGTCCTCGCGCTGCGCGTATCTTCTCTGACTCTTCATCCAGCGCCTCCACGGACGCAGGTTGAGATGGCAAAGCAAACTCGGGTACGGAGAACGTTAGTGCCACCTCAGTGCGTGGTTCGCCGCCATCTACGGGCACAGTGCGAAGAGAGGACACCCAGCGGTACATAACGGGCTTAGCTTCTTCGACTGGCTCGACAACATCCATCGCCTCGTCATCCTCGTCACCGTCGGCATCATCGTCCCCGTTCTTCGTCTTGGGAGGCATGGGTGATCGGTCGTCCATTGTGTTAGTACGCTTATTTCGAGGCCGGCTTTGTTTTTTGAGAAGGCGGTTGATTGTCTCTGCCTAGAGAGTGATGTTAGCAGAAATGATATGGATATGGCATAAAGGACATATTTGCCTTTTCGTCCTCGAGTTTTTTCTCGCTGAGGTTTTTCCGCTTGCGCGCTGTTTCTTCCCTGCGTAGTGCAAGTTCAGTTTCGTTCAATGGCTGTTTCTTGCTGCGCGATCCTTCGTCTTGTGGACAAGTCAGCATGGTTCAAAAACTTCAGAGGGAAAGTAGAGTACTCAGAGAAACGTGGGTCGGGTCCACTACGCTTGCTAGCACAGCTTGACGCGTTGTCATTGACTTTGCGCCAGCAACAGCAGACGGCGTCCCAGTGGAGCGCGACGGGGCCTCCATCATGGACTGATCCTCATCGTCCGATGCAGATGGCGTGGTCGGGTCTTCAGACTCAACATCTATGTCCTCGATAACTTTGGCTACACAAATCCAGTTCAGTCATTCTACCAGTGAATCGAAGCTGATAGCGACACACCTTTGGCACGCCGCTTCGGTGTACGCTTGAACGCAGCGTAGTCTGTCTCCGCATCAGTTCCGTTGCTCGATGTCGTAGTCACAGGAAGTTTGAGTGTGATTTTGAGCCGTGGTTTGGCCACTGCTTCTGCTGAGGGCTCGTCATCCTGCAATAGCATTAACGACTCCGTCTGAACACAGGTGGCTGAGACATACCGACTCGCCCTCTCCATCTTCATCGCCCTCTTCTTCCTCGAGCTCTTGCTCATCTTCCTCGTCTATTTCTTGGTCCTGGTCTTCATCATCCTCTGCCTCTATGTCGACATCTTCCTCTGGTTCTGGTTCTGGCTCAGAATCGACCTGTACATCTGCAACCAAGGCAGCAGCGGCAGCAGCAGCAGCAGCAGAGCGTCGTGTAGTACGCGGCATTGTACAAGTCAACAGTTGGAAGCGCGAGAAGTTTCCATAAATCCCGCGGTCCTGATACTTTTAGAACATGCTCACCGCTGTCCAGGTGTTCCGCATCAGTGATGGACGTCATAAGTAGATAGTTCTCCAACGTAGCGTGTCAACAGTTTTGATCTGTAAAGAAGTCTGAAAGCAAAAGTTTCTCGTCGTCGTGGTATTGAAGTTGGCGCTGACTCCGGATTTGAAGCACTCAACGATACGCGCTCAGCGTGCGTAATTTCCCACGGTCGTCGGTGTTGGGGGAGGTCAGCAAGTCGCGACATGCTGCAACAAGGAAATAGGAACACTAGCACGAAGTCCATATTCTGAAGCCTGGGGTTAAGCCTAGTCGTAGGATTGAAGAGAACACAAAGGCTATCAAGGACCGGCAAACTGGGTCTCTGACTACTCATATGTCCACCATTTTTATTTCTTCTGATCTCTAAAACATCTTGCGCACCAGTGCGCACCTTGCATTCGTGACTACTACCATATGCAAGTATGTCGCCAGTGTTTCCTCAATGCTTTCTTGTTTCGATTTTTTCGACTCTCGGTCAGTTGACTGCCTTCAATCGTCCGCTTTATCCCGATCACAAAGTTAAAGTACTGGAGTCTGGAACGAACTCCATAAGCGATGTTCGCTCAAGAAAAATCGCGTCTACATGTGCAGTGGAGAATAAATACTACATTTGAAAAATTATTTTCATTTCTGGGGAGGAGTAGCTCCTTGAGAGAGTCGTTTCTGCATCGCAAGTCTCTCAACCGGCAGAGCCATTGCCGGTTGAATCATGCTGCTTTCACGGAGGTTTGAAGAGGTTAGTCCTACATTTGGAAATTCTGTAACTATGATCCAGATGTTACACCCCAGATTGGTAAGGCTGTGCCTCGCAGTCTATGATCGTCAGTTTTTATCCGCAGCGCCCAGTCTATGGGATTGTATTGTTCCAGAACTACCTTCCGGTATCATCTCTACCAGCTTTCTTTCTAAGCTCTAGAACCAACTTATTCGAAAGGAGAATGAAATTCCTCGACCGCAGTACGTAGCTCGCGTGGTACAAGCAGGATCCTTCACGCGTGGGGGATCCACCAACTCCACGGGCGCTTAATCTAAAAATAGAACACGATCGACTTGGTGCTGTGCCGATGGAGTTAATGATCTCAGGAATAAACTTACCTCTGAATTTTTCCTTCGCGCCCAATTCGCGGCTCTTAAAATCGAGTCATGGAAGACCCACGGAAAGGTATAAAAACCCCTCCAGAACTGGGTCATTCCCAACTTATCCGTCGTCGGTCCTTTCTACCTCTCTCCTTCGACCGCCTTCCTGAGCTCCGACTCACTTCTACTTCTTTCGTTCTCTTTTTCTCTTCCATAATGAAGTGCTTCGGTATCCTTGCTGCTGTTGTTCTCGCCACGCAGAGCGTGTCGGCTCACTGTACGTATTTACTCGTCTTCTATCTCGCTCGCGATTTCGGTTGACTAACTTGTCCGGTAGACATCTTCAAGACGCTCATCGCCGGATCGAAGACGTCGACGCAGGCCGTTCGTCAACCTCAGAGTGTTGAGCCTATGCACGACATTACGAGTGCCGGTGTCACCTGCAACGTCAATCCTGGTCGCGCTAGCGAGACTATCAACGTCGTTTCTGGAGATCCCATTGGCTTCCAGCTCAGTACGGCGATGTACCATCAAGGTCCTGTTGCGATCTATCTTGGTAGGGCTCCCGGAAAGGCCGCTGACTGGGATGGGAGTGGCGATCATTGGTTCAAGGTACGCATTGTACTCGCTTTAATCTCATCTTCAGATGCTTACATCTCTCTTCAAGATTGCTGAATGGGGACCGTCTACGACTAAGCCCCTCAGGTTCTCATCGAGCCAGATGACCACTTTCACCACAACCATACCCGAAAGCGTTCCCCCCGGCGAGGTATGCCTTAGACTTTTTTTTTTTTGCTTCTTTGTCGCCTCACGTCGTCTCTCCAGTACCTTGCTCGCATAGAGAATATTGGCCTCCATCTTGGAACAGGCGTCCCTGAGATCTTCGTCTCGTGTGGGCAGATTTCCGTCACTAGAGGAGGATCTGGCAATCCCCCCGGTGTTTCGATACCTGGCCACATCGCGGCCAACGATCCAGGTGTCACCATTGACATCTACAACCCCGGCGACACCGTGTACAAGGTAAGTAATTATTATAGCTTTCATGCTTTCCTTTCCCTAAACTTTACCTCGCAGGTCCCCGGCCCCTCCGTCTGGCGAGGCTAGATGCCTTTACGGCAGTGTTGAATTTCCTTTACTGGTAGAGGATATCGGCAGCAGCTGTTGTAATGTAGTGTTGTAATAGATCATAAGTTGTATTTGGTTTCGCTCAAATAGAGGGCAAGTTGTATTTGTCGACGGCGCTACGAAGTGTTGTTCCTCAGCTTGCCCTAAGTACTGTGTGGCATGTGATCAGACTGTCATATTCTGTCTGAGTTTCTACCTTGTACCTTGTGCATGATGTTCAACACCTTTCAAGACTCGGTCAATGCTTTATTCCACTTTGGTTACACTATATAGCACCCATGGGTGTCACGTCGGATCTATCATTCGAAAATCGCAAATTGCGCATGTTGCAATACCCGGCCTATGTTATTTCGCGCGTAGAACGGGAAACTCTTAATGGCGAGCAGGTTATGCCAAAGTACTCAGACGTATAAAAGCACTGTTCCTGGGACGTAGAAGAGTATCGTCTTTTCCTTCCCTCCTCGGTTTTCTCAATTCGCCCTCCTCACGAACAATGGCCCGACTCATTTCTTCGTTCTCCTGACTGCTTTACTTGCTCCCGTAGTATGTGCATCCCCGTTCGAGTCGCGTCAGACTTCGCCGCCCCCTGTCTTCCGTACATACAGAATTCACAACGAGTGTCCCGCTCCTGTGAATCTATACGCCGGCGGCTCGTTCCTCGAGGCGCTCCCATTGGGAGTCTCCGTTACCAAGTCCCTAGACAAAAATTTAATTGGGGCCCTTCTACATCAGTCGTGCCGCCGACGCACCAACTTCGCTCGACGGTCTCGTCGAAGCGGGTTTCTACGGGGTACGTACGGGTCTACACGAGCCTATTTTATCTCGACGCTGACATATAGTAACAGAACGATGGCTACTACATCGTTAGGGATCCCAACCACATTACTGCTGAAGTCAGTATGACGCCCAGCAAAGCAGAGGTAACTTCTTCTGCGATAATAGGCTGTAGAGACATTACTGAGGTCAAATTAATTTCAGTTTGACGGTTTCTGTCCTACCGTTGAATGCAACAGCGCCAGCTGCGCTGCAGCATTCCCCCAGCCGCTCACTGACTTTCCCGAGGTTGCCCCAGTACCTCCCACAGCTCCTTATTTCCGCTGCCCCGTCCCTCATCTGAGCTTCGACGTAACGTATGTAAACAACTATACAGTCAGGTATTTTGTGAAATTTACACAATCACACAGATTCTGCCCTTCAGGCCAACCAAGGCCAATTGCCCGATAGCTTACCCGCTGCCACTGTTAAGGCGATCCACCCAAACTTCATTACCAACAAATATATCGATGTACGCGGCGCGATCTTTGCTAACAGTGGCACTCCAGCTCAAATGTAAGCGCCTCAAGGTTTGTTTGGAGTCTGCCAGTGGATTTAGCTGAAGCATACGCGCCATCGCAATAGTTATGACTGCAACGGAAGTGCCGCGCGGAAGTGGGTAGTCAAGAAGGGCGCGGCATCGACTAGCATCCAGGTGGTAGGGACAAAGTTCTGCCTCGACGCTGGCTCAAGTAAGAGTTTCTATAGTACTTCATACTTACCAATTTACTAAACTAGAGTATATCTAGGCCCCGCTAATGGTCTCGATTTGAAGATTTGACAGTGCTACGACAACCTGCCTGCACAGACCTGGAAATGCACGTCGGATAACCGTCTTACGCTCGCTGGCATAACCTTTGTGCGGACTTGACTGAAGGGAAGCTTACCAACTCGAACCAGCCCTAGACATGGCAGTGCTCCGCGAACAACAATAACCAAGTCTGGACTATTTAATTTCATTAGCTGAGGTAGCGTGGTTCTGGATTGGAAGCTGGTTCTCTTGGCCTTCTTACTTACGATACTGACGATTCGGATATGAAAGGCTTGGTGGGGACAATAACATGGACAATAATGTTGTACTAAGTACATATACTAGTTTATGGCAGTAATATAGTAACCTACTAGCTATAGAGGACAACATTGTAATACACTAGCCTTATTCCAGTAGGATTATCTAACAATTTGTTAACTTCGCCTCCTTGTTCATGTACAAAGCGACATTATACGAGGAACCGTCCCATTCTCATCAATAAGGTCTGCATAATTTATTAGGTTTGATCTTGATTTAGATATGCCACTTCAGATTAAGGGTCATTTGATAGAAGTACTAAATTTGACGACGTGAGGAATTGGGTCCCTTTCAGTAACATTTCAGTGTGAGCAAGAGAAGCTACTATGTACTGATCAATGGTATTTATGCCTTCCTGCTTCTTGCAATGATGACTCACCCTACGGTGCCGGAGCCACGGATGTGAAGAAGAAGGACAAAACCAACGAATATGGATATTTATTCTAGTGCAATTACATACACGCACGCAGTGCGGGCCAGGCCGAACCTTAAAATGCAACCTTGCTAAGCGTCTTGTAGAACGATTCACCCTGGATTGTAGCAATCTCCAGCTCAAGTGCGGACGGTTGACGGGAGCCGTCGGACGAAGCGAATGTACCAGCGCCCCATGGAGAGCCTACAAAACGTTTAAGCGCTGATCGCCCGGTAAGAACCTGATGAAGTATACGTACCACCGTGAACCTCAGATAGGTTGGTGAGCTGCGCAAACGCCGGCGCGTATCCAAGCGGGACGTAGATGACACCGTGGTGGGCAAACGTGGACATGGATGCTATGGCTGTTGATTCCTGTCCTCCACCCGCGCCCGCGGTGCTCACGAACACACCGCCATACTTTCCTGCGAGCTTGCCCTGTGCCCAGAGCTGGCCGGTGGAGTCCCAGAACGCCTAATATGATGAGGATAAGACGTCATATTAATACAGGACCGCTGAGGAGTCACGGATAGACTAAATTAACGCGTACCTTCCATTGCGCTGGGAAGTTGCCATAACGAGTGGGAATACCAATGAGGAAGGCGTCAAGGCCAGCCAGAATGTCGGGTGTGATGATGGGATAGTCAGGCTTTGCTGTGGCATGCATCTTCGTGAGTACCTCTTCAGGCAGTGTCTCGGGGACTCTAGGAATGACAACAGCTGTCAGTTCAGTTGTTGATGCAATGGACGGGTGTGCATAGCGTACTGGTAAATCGTGGCCTGTCCTCCAGCCTTCTCAATGCCAGCCTTCTCGGCCTCTGCCACTGTGAACCATTTATCATATTAAACATACATGTTGCTGAAAGACACAGGCAACGCTGACTGATAGTACGCACATTTGGCGACATGGCCATACATGGAGTAGACAATGATCCCAACCTTAGGAGGTGCCATTGCTAGAGGAGCTTCAGTGGTGACAGGAGGAAGTTCAGGGACGGTGGATGAGGCTGCAGGAGCAGTAGGTTCTGTTGTCGCAGCGGCAGCAGGTTCCGCTTTTGTAGGTTCGGCGGCTGCTTCCTTTTTGGAAACCTTCTGCTTGGTATCTTTATCCGCGTCAGAGAAGTTGTTCTTCTGTTTCTTGCTAGGGAAACACATGGGGAAAAAAGTACGGGAAAGAGAGGTCTCCCCGGCTAAAATGACGAATGTGTGCTTGGTGGCGTATGCTTTCTTTATAGTCCGATAACAATCAAGAAAGCGGTCATAAATGAATGTTTGTATTTGGGATCTGGTGGGTTCCGGTGGGACAAAAATGACCGATCTGACACCAAATCTTCCGACAAACAGTTCCACTTGATAAACGAGAACAAAACGAAGCTAAGCGCGCGAACCACGCTCTTCCTCCGTTGTTATACTGATTACAACGATCACATGATAAACAATAGAGCTCCATATCGCAAATGTATCGCAAGAACTCAAAACACAAAATGGGCACGGACATCTTAAAACGTAGCATAGACCATCTCCAAGAGGATGAATTTGTCTTGAATGGTCGCACTGAAAGCGCTAGCGTTGCAGATCTTCTTTCAATCCCGATGTCTTGATAAGTGGCAAATTCCGGACGCCGCCGTCGTATAATAATCTGGCGGACGTGACAGTGTCATACAACGTACTTGAGTACTGAGTACTCAGTGATAACAGTCACTGGTACATGCTTGATTATATCTGAGGACTTCCCAGCATGAATTGAATGCGTCGTCCACTTGAATGATACAATACCTACTGGTGGAACTTATATCTCAGCGTTTTTAAACTACGAGAAATGCCTAGTATGCTATTAAGCATGAAGGCAGCTGCTAAATTAGGTCTTCTGAGACATTCATGGCAATAAATCGACCGATTAAAGAACTACAAATTAGGAAGTACTCAAAAGAGTTTATTCCAAGTATATGTGCCTATTCTTTACATGGCTCTGTGCTCCAGGTTTGTTCCAAGTCAGACATGGATATGGATAGTTCAATTAGTCATCTCAGTCTTTCTGTCTGTATATAGCTATGTGCGGCGTATACAGTACTTCCAGACTCTACCACAGCAGTGCATCGGATGTGATGTTTTTACTAAAGACAGGATATATTCTATTTTTAGTAACGCTAATGATGGAGACGAATTATATTTGAAAACGCCGTGCGTATGTAGTGCATCAAGGGCGCATGGCAATACGTGGCAGCTCCAGACAATCGTGGTATAGAATGTTTTGTATTATCGCAGTGTCCCAACGCCTAGATAACCTTGAGAACGGGTGAAGTTTCTGACGACCTTCTGTTGGTCTTCTGATGACCCAGGCTAGCTATGTAAGGTTCACGAATGATTTCTGTTAGTTTATGATGTTGCAATGTAGTTGGACTCATCGTTTCCAAATCAAGTAGCTTATCACTTCACTTGGTAGATATTTAGTGTCGTGTCAAAAGAATCGCGTTGTCGCAGTGCGCGCGTCGCGCACGCCGCATTGGGAGCAACGCGTTCTATTTAACGCACGTGCTTCCCACGTGGTGCTAATTTTATGGAACTGGCGAAGTTGCAGGACTTGAACAGATCTCTACTTCCTGCCATTTGCATCCCTCCATCGCAACTGTCCCATCAATCGTCGGCTCCGGAAATATAGACTTGAGCCTACAATTAGGACAAGGATCAGAACGCAACAGAGGGTCTTACGAATTTCTGGACTTTATACAACAAACTGCCACACCACACTTTCTAGTAATAGCCTTTACTCTGACTTGCTAATTCTTGAGAAGATTATATAGAACGACGGAAGTATGGCTTCTAATCAACGCCCTAAATTTGAGCCTATACCATTACCCCTGCCAACAGTGCCTAGGAAGGGCTGGCTGCCCTTGATTTCTTGTCTAGCGAATTTTCCTATCGAAATTGTGAGTTCTTGCCTTCACCATTAATACCTAGAAGATGGCTCATAAGATCTACATATGTCCATATTAGTTCGAGGCTGCTATATCTCAATTGGTGCACCATCCTGAATACAACTCCACGCTAATACTGCGTTCCGAAGTTATATTCGACACGACAACAGATTTCCCAAGTTCGATCCTCACTTTCAATGGTGCATCCCCAACCAGATGTATTCGTCGTAAACTCCTTCCTCGTAGGCCTGGTCGCGATCCTGCATTGGAACAATTCTGCACGCTTTATGCATGCTCTGGAGAAAAGGCAGACACCCTCGTTCTCACCCCAATCGTGGAACCCGGATCGGCTCTCCCGTACTACCATCCCACAGTATTTCATCTAGCATTCCGTTATATACAATCTAGCACACCGCCCACGCTCCAAATTGACGTGGATCCCCTTCCTGAGTGTCCCACAGACCCCAACTCCCGCCTATATCGTACATGTCTAGCGCTCCTCGAAACGCTCCATCGTTACGGCTGGGGAACAGTTACAAATTACAAGAAGCGCATCAACCACGACTGTCTCGTCTCCCGCGAAGCATATCAGGACCTGTACCTCCAGATGCGCGAGCGGCATAAGCATCTGGTGGGGACATGGAGGGAAGTGACAGATCCCCTCAAACATGTATTTGAAGTGAGTTCCCCTTCAGGGTAATGTCTTCCCTGCTGACGATCGAGATTAGGACATCGGGATTGCGACGTTTCTTATGCTGCTATGGAAGGACACCTTCTCAGGGACCCAATGGGGGCCCTGCGATAGTGACTGCGCTGACCCCCGCGAACCTTGGAAGACGTGGCCCCGTCCGCCGGGCGGATTTCTGGATGCTGGGTAATTTATTAGCCATGGAATATTTAGGTTCACCGCTGATTCGGGGCGCACAGGTGCGGAAATGGTCTTCTCACCCATATTCTTGTCGCGGAAGGCTACGAGGGCTGCGGGATAGATGTGCGGGCGCGTACATCTTGGGAGCACTATCCCGAGGCGACACAGGCAGCGTTGAAAGTCCACGCATTCGATCCCACAGACGCAGAGCAAGGCAGGCCACTCGAGCAGCCGTATTTCAAGCGCGGGGTGTTCGTTATAGGGAACCATGCGGATGAGCTCACCCCCTGGGTCCCCGTGCTTTCTACGTTGCACGAAGCGTCTGGGTACATTTCCATACCATGTTGCTCGTGGGCTTTTGACCAGAAATTCGAGCGGTCGTCAACTCCACCATTCCCCATTCCCAGCGATAATTTTGCCGACTCGCTGAACTTGGGTGGAGAGGGGAGTAACAAGAGCTCCTATTCGATGTATCGCATTTGGCTGGCGTCTCTGAGTTTGCACTGTGGATGGGAGGTGGAATGTGAAACATTACGCATCCCAAGTACGCGAAACTGGGCTATCATTGGTGCGTCGCTGTGACGAACAATTATGCCTTCGGTGGCTGACATTCTTGATTCTAGGACGCAAACGACTGGATTCCATGCCGTATAACGAAGCGCTATCTCATGCTAACGATATCGTCGAGGAAGTGAAAAGCAGAGCTCAGTTTAAAACAAGAAAACCTGAAGGAAAGGCAGGCGATCATTAGTGGAATACGAGGTTCAATGCATTGGGTCCCAGACGAAAAGCGTTCATCGTACTACACCCATTGTCTTGCGGTTTACCTTTAACCATTTGGCATTATCTTCTAGGTAAGATTGTAGTTATCCAACCTCTCATATTGGATCCTTGGCAGCAGATGTTTCTATCGCGGGAACACTAATCTCACAAGGCAATGTCACTTAAACGGATCTCCTCCGAAGGAATCGCCCCATCCAAGTTCCTGTGGGTAGGGCTATTTGGTCGTCTTTTTTTTCTATTGACTACAACGTGTCTCGTCACTCGGCCCTTGTTCCTTCTGCGCCTTTCCTTAGCTCCTCTAGAAGGTCTTGTAGTCTTTTTCTTAACTTCTTGACCAAATCGTCGTCATCGCCAGATGGAGGTGGCTATACGGTACATCAGATTTGATATCTGGGCTTTTTTTGTTCGCATTGCTTACAATCTGGTCTAAGAGGTACTTGGGTTCCCTGACGTTCATAACAACGATTTGCTGGAGAAAGATTCAACCTACCTCGGCTTCGTCTATGGTCTGTTAATCGGGAGGATGGAGGAAGTGCCACATCAGTTGCTCGGATCGTGCTCGGACGTACGATATCGGTCCTTGAAGCTTGAAGCTTACCAGAATAATAGGGCCTCTGACACAATGATTGGTCAATCGGCTTGCAGCTTCTGTACAATTTCTGAATCAATACTAACCTATTCATTGTCGAGCTGTCAATTCTTCTCAAGTTTAGATGATGGACGCGATGTAAAAGGTCCTATGCTTTGTTGGTGGTCTGTTTGAGCCCCGGGTATGTCCGAGACTTGTCCTGGACCTTCCTGGACTGGCCTATGAAAGCAAAGCTTCATAAGTATACAAGAAATCTCGATAAGTCCCCCACAATCCTTTTTATATTGTTCCTGTTCGGACTTGGTTCGCACATCCAGGAAAGTGTTAGGTGACTTGGCTGACAATTGTACACTGAGATATAATTAGCCTAATTATTGCTCACAGTCCAAGTTGACGTCGCACGATGTGTATTGGACGCCGCTCCATCGATTAAACTTCCGAGTCAGTGTATCTTATACTTGTATCATGGTTAAGGTAGCTTTGATCACAGGCGCCTCTCGTGGACTGGGCAAAGCCATCGCACTCCGGCTTGCTCGTGATGGCTGCAACATAGCGCTGAATGATATCCCGGCCATGGCAAAAGATCTCGAAGCGGTGCACAACGAGATAACAGGAATCGGAAGAGAGGCATTGATATGCCTTGGCGATGTATCCGTAGAAAGCAATGTGGTCAATATGATTGATCTTACGGTCAGCACCTTGGGCAGTCTCGATGTGGTATGTACCTTCCTTCCGGAGAGAGTATTAGATATCAGATTTTTTTTGCAGATGGTTGCAAATGCGGGAATCTGTATCGTAAACACATTGACCGAAAGTACGCTGCAGACTTTCTGAACGATTTTAGGAAGTGCTCACTATGCCCTTTTCGACTGCTAGCATCAGCAGAAGATTTTCATCGCTTATTCTCTATCAATGTTGACGGCACTTTTTTCTGTTATAAATATGCCGGTCTTCAAATGATAAAGCAAGGAAGAGGGGGTCGAATTATAGGTGCATCATCTCTGGCAGGAAAGCAAGGTGAGATTTTTGTCCGTGCCACTATCATGCATAGTCAGTAATTGTCGTATCCAATACGCAAATTCCTCCCACTGGTAGGCTGGAAACCCTTAGCAGGATATTGCGCCACGAAATTTGCTGTTAGAGGCTTGACACAGGCCGCTGGTATGTCTCTAAGGACTTATATAAAATAAATATGGGCAATGGGTAGACTCACTTACCTACAACTGTAGCGGCAGAATTAGCTGCCCATAAAATCACTGTCAATGCATACGCTCCAGGTGTGTTAATCTGATTGATCATACAACACCTGAGCGCTAAGCTTAATTACAACCGTTAATAAAGGTCCAACTTCCACAGATATGGGTTAGTAGGCTGGCCTACTAATTTATTTCAGATGATTGAGACGCTTTGCAGTGGTGGACCTGCGCGGAACAGTGAACAATCGACTATCCCAGCGTCCTGATTATGATGATGTGCGTTATCGCTCATGATTGGAAAGGAGGTCTATACATTTTAAGTACCATCATATAGGCACCCAACAAACTCGGTGGAACTGTCGGGTTGTCCACTCCAGAACAAATTGCAGGCTTGGTTGCGTACCTTGTTACAGATGAAGCAGAAACGATCACAGGACAAAGTGTGAGTATCTTGCTACTTCTATCAATTTTCTACGACACAATTCTAAATTCATTAAATAAAAAATATCCAGGTTTCTATTAACGACGGCCGCTTTTTCGACTGAGCCAATAACTTATTGCCGGAATAATAGGGAAAATCCTGGAAAATCAAGGGGAAATGGTCTATTTGCTCAAAAGTCGGATACATAAACTTCTATTTATCGTGATTCGTAAGGTAACATATGCAAATGGGGATAACTGAACATGAAGAGCATGAAGGTGCTACTAAGTGACATCTAATATAAAAGTACATACGACCTACACTCTTGTGTCCATGGTGTATACCGGTATTGGGAGGCACATCCAGATTCAAAGTGTAAAGAGTGTAGGTGTAACGAATGAGTCTAACTACGGATAATTAGGCGTAATGCTGAATACGCGTAAATGTGTAATGGAGGAGGGGCGATTGCGTTAGGCAATCAATCAAGCTTTCTCATCGTGAGCGCTCCCTTCTGATTGGGAATGGTCGGCTTCATCGTGGGTAGGGCCCGGTGACCTGATGTAGTCAACAGAATGGCCGATTTCTTGTTCGATACCGACATAGTCGTATGCGAATTCACCCATCTCAGCGTCATCAATACCCAGAATTTCAGCCTCCTCTGAGGCGCGCAGGCGAAGACCGGGGATGTAGTGCATAACCCAAAGGATGATGGTCTGAAACAAGATTACTGGATGAGAAAACAACGTAACAGGAAATGTTTAGAGGCGACTCACGGTGACAACGAATGAGTATGAAACACCAGCTACCGAGTCAGCAAGCTGATAAGCGAGTTGGATGTAGTGCTTATCAAGCCATCCGCCAGGAATTTCAGTGGTGCCGTCAAATCCGGCGACGCTGGCCTGAGCAAAGATTCCAGTCAAAAGGTTGCCAACGATGCCTCCAACTCCATGGGTGGCGAAGATCTAAAAGTAGATAAGCAAGTTGTTTGAGCAGTCTAAAATGAGGAAGTCGTCCTTACATCAAGAGCATCGTCGTACTGAAGGAGGAACTTGAGCTGGGTGGCAAAGTTGCAGGCGGTTCCTCCAATGACTCCGAAAAGCACGGCTGCGGGGGATCCTACGTAACCAGAGGCAGGGGTAATGGCAACCAGCCCAGAGATGGCACCGGAGCAGAAACCGACGGCAGACCACTTCTTCTCAATGCGCCAATCCTAAATTTAGCATGTCGGATAGTAAGTATCATCCAGGGACGCGACTACGCGAATCGGTGCTCACCCAAAGCATCCAGGTTATGCCGCCGACCGAGGCCGCCAGGGTGGTGACAATGCAGGCCTGAACAGCGCGCAGGTTGGCGGAGAGAGCAGATCCACCATTAAATCCAAACCAACCGAACCAGAGGAGCACTGTGCCGAGGATAACATAGGTGGTATTTTGGGGCTTGTAGGCGAGGCGCTCAGTGCCATAGCCACGACGCTTTCCAAGGTAGATGGATATCGCAAGGGCGGCGGTTCCGGAGCTAATGTGTACCGGAGTTCCTCCAGCGAAATCGAGACCTCCGAGAACGAATGACCAGCCTTTAGAGTTCCACGTCCAGCATGCCAAAGGGTCGTAGACGATGGTGGTCCAGATGAAGATGAAGACAAGCAAAGGGCCGAGACGACCGCGTTCCGCAATGGCACCCGCTGCAAGAGAAGCACTGGTTTAAGTCCGATATCAGCACATATTACTACGGAAAGAAATGGAAGTCACATACGTGATTGCAGCGAACTGAAGCTGATAGACGGAGAACAAAAGAGCTGGGATACGTGTGCTTCCTATCGATGGTTGATCCAAGACACCCTTGAGGCCAAAGTATTCTGCATAGTGGTTAATACATAATGACCAGCTTGGTTCTTCCAGGGCTACTCACTGAGATTCCCGATAAACGCGCTGCCTGTGTCACTGAATGCCAAAGAATATCCCCAGAAAAACCACTGATGTGACGAATGAATACCACGATTTCTTGTAGAACGGGTATAAACAAGACGTACTTGGAAGGTAACCACCGCTATGGACGCCAATGATGTCCATATCATAGACAGTGCATTCTTTCGACGAAGAAGACCGGAATAAAAGAAGCCGACACCAGGAATCATGATCCAAACCAGTGCCATCGAGACGATGATGAAAGATATGTCCCCCAGGTTGTAGACAATTTCTTTCCCCTCGGGGTCATACGCGATTAGAGAACCGGCTTTGGGATGTCATAAGTACACATGTATTGCAACAAATGAGAAATCGAAGAGACTCACAAGCATCATATGTAACGTTCACCATGGTGAAGTTAATACGCCTCGGGGGACTTGGGCGACGGAGGGAATAAGTGACGAAAGCATCTCGCCCTGTGCTGAACTATATATCATTGCTCGAAGCCAAGCCGAATGTTTGACCTGTGTCCTAATCAGGGTCAGAAACACCCATAAACATGACTGGGTTAGCAACAAGCGCGCTATCACAGGCTATCGTCCAATCATTGCGCAGAAAATGAATGTTGTTATCTGACTTATCTGACTTATCTCCTCCTACATGCTATGTTCTCCACAGGGACAGGCACACTGCGCCGATCTTCATTGCGTCCGATTCAAGCACATATGTACGTACTTGCTTGCGGTGGCCAGAGCAAAGGACGTCGAGACTCCCAAGTCTTCTTTACTATTACTTCACGTTGTCGTTGACCTCGGGGTGTGCCTTACAACTCAATGTCGAACACTCAGTGACATCCGTGTTGTACCTATGATTGTACCTCTTCATGCACGGGCACCCGTCTCGGCGAAAGATGTGGGCTGATTGGACTGATCCGGGCTACGTTCTGGACGGTCAAAGTTTCCAAGTTACGATGGTTTATCTGGTGGCAATCGAGGACGCGGCAATGGATAATGATACGGAAGGATACGGACTGGCAGGACGACACGCCAAGGGACGATTTGCTTCAGTGAAAGTTGTACATCGCTCTTTTCCAATGCTTGACCTGCCCGATTCACGTTAGTACCAAAGCGTACCAACTCGGTGTTTCTGACTCGAAGTGGAATGTGAGTTGCATTGTCGGATATCTGGGGAAGTGGTGCACAGCGCTCGACGCCGTCACATTGCCGCATGATGTACTTTTGACAGCTACCAAGCCTTGGTCCGTTATCGTCTTTGTGTAATAATGCTCTTTGAAGGCACTAGGCGAGCTGAAGCCGAAGTCGCTGCACAAGTCTAGCGTCCGTGATGGCTGTGGCAAACCTACATATAGCCTCGTAGTGAGGATCACTTTCAACGTTGAACTTGATCATGCTATACGGTTCGGCGTTACATATTGGTACGCATCATCATTTTCTCACAAGTTCGCATGTACTTTCGATGCCAAGAAATGCTGTCTGTCTCAATGTTAATTTCTCTATACATATGTATGTATGTATGTACTTATGAAGACATGCAGTGGTTTTCAGGGCTCTGGGGAAGTGCTTATCGCTCACAGTGCTATGTACTCGGGCGGAAGACAGACTCAAGGAGATACGGTTCTCTTGGACGACCTGGACCGTCTTGGGCCTCTCTTTATTAACTGACAATCTCAGACGATGCTTGATTAACGCTCAAGCTCAAGCTCAGGGACAATCTATTATCTGAACCCTCTAATGACATCTCATACTTACATGAACTTGTTCGAAATAGCTATCATCTGCGATAACACAGACACAGACAGACACAGTCTATCCATTGGATTAATTTATGCTCCAGGGGTGGACAAATACATTCCGCGCCGAGTCGCCTCCGCCGAAGGTCTCCTCTTATCTGTTCTGTGTACTAACTGATCTTCACTTTCCTGAGGATCTTGCGAGAATCGATAATTCAAGAGGATCTGCTACTTAATATTAATACTTTGGTTATAAACCTCGCTTGACTTACGGAAAGCATAATAGTTGGTGGCCGGTACTCAAGCACTCATCCGTCATTGATTGTAGCTTACTATTGTGTACTGAAATTATAGCAGGATAGACCTCGTTTTCAATTAAGAACTTCCCACATCTGTTGACTCACCGATGTAGGGGAGCGCATTGAAGTGTTTGTCAGTTCACAGCAACATACGGGCGCTTAACCGGCTTCTCCGAGTCGGTCCAAACCTCCAACGAATCATCACCGAGACCGCGTTCCATTTAGTTCAGTAGCTTGGATTTTAGCACGCTCTCGTCGCAAGTACCCTGGTCCAATCACTCAAGAGCAACTCTGGAGTTTACCTAGAAGTCAGCGTGAGCGTGAAACGGCACTGTATATATCCGACATATGGGCATCGTCGGGCACACAGTACTCGCCTACATTGCAATTGGCATGCCGCCCCGCACGCGCGTCCTCCGCTTGAGAAACTTGCGCAACACACGGAAGAATGAACACATATTTACTAGCCATTTTCCCCTTTGGTTTCCTTTTCTCATCCACAACTTATCCATATGATAAATTCCTTTCAAAGGCTCCTGCAGACACTCCTACCTTGACCTACCAGCCACTTCCGCAAACCTAATTTATTCAAGGTATGTATGATGGTCGTACTAGTAGGCATTTGGTATGCATCAAGCAATCTACTTGTATGAATCTAAAAACATATGATAGGTTTTGGACCAATTTTGGACGGGTTTCGATTAGCGGGGATTAGGTTGAGATTAGGTAACCATCGTCATGTTGTTTTATCATTTGCCGGGTCGGCACAATGGAGGTGTTTTCGCAGACTCGTAGTGGATGTGGATATTTATTTCCTACTTCGGCCGCAGCCTCAATGTCTTTCACCTCCATCTTTCTTACGGTCTTTCGACAGAAAAGTGACTGCGCTTTCAAGGCTCAGTTCGGCGCGAGAATATACCAAATATGTCGGATGAAACGTCTCCATTGTTGGACAACGCCCATGGGTCTCAAACGGTAGCATCCTACTCTGGTGAAAATGGCGTTTCTGAAGCTGTAGAAGGGGAAGCAGCAGATTCCCCCCAAAAGTCGCATCTGGCGTTTGTGAGCTCTCCGAATCCCCTTCAAAGTTATAACGTATAATGAGTCTTTTGTAGGTTATACCTATGGCAGTGGGCATATTTCTTACGGCCATGGATCAGACCATCATTGTATCATGTACGTGCCATTTTTGTTAACCACTTAAGTACCCTGACCATGAGTAGCCTATGCATCAATTGGGAGCGAATTAAACCAACTGCAAAATACTAGCTGGATCGCCACATCGTACTTGTTAACTATAACCAGCTTTCAGTGCGTCTCATCGTCGTGTCTAGAAGGTTATTCTCAGGATGTTGATAAGCATCTAGACCTCTTTATGGAAAACTCAGCGACATATTTGGCCGCAAGAGCTGTTTGTTATTCGCCTACTGCATCTTTGCTACAGGATGTCTTTTTTGCGGACTATCTAGAAACATGACTGAACTCGTTGCCTCAAGAGCATTTGCGGGAATTGGAGGAGGGGGAATGCAGACGTGAGTACGCATCTTGTTTCTTGACTAAGCTCATTGCTAATGGGACGTATAGAATTGTCAGCATTATCATGTCAGACGTAGTACCTCTCCGTCAGAGGGGGACATGGCAAGGTCAGTAAATATAGCAAGGCGGACTTTGCGTGATTCATATACGAGTCCTAGGGGTCCTCAATATTGTGTTTGCGACTGGTAACAGCGTCGGTGCATCCCTAGGCGGGTATCTTGCAGATACAATCGGCTGGCGATGGTCTTTCTTGATTCAAGTCCCCATTACTTTGGTTGCCATTGCAGCCGTTTCCCTGTCCTTACATCTTCCAAAGGTCGAATCTGGAGACTTCAAAGGCAAGCTGAAGCGCGTCGACTTTGGCGGCGCTCTCTCCTTGGTCCTTACTGTCTTCTTCTTACTCTTTGGGTTGGACCGGGGTGGCAATATCTCCTGGAACGACCGCTACACTATTGGTTCTCTGGCAGCTTTCGGTGTTTGCTTTATAATATTCGCTATCGTCGAAATAGAATGGGCGGCTGAGCCATTTGCTCCAAAGCGAATTATCGCGAACCGCTCACTCATCGCAAGCTATCTCGTAAACTTCTTTGGAATAGCTGCAGCATTCACCATGTTGTTCCATATTTCTCTGTATTTCCAAGCTGTCAAGGGTCAGACTGCAACACAGGCCAGCGTCTGGCTGATCATGAGCGTCTTCGGCGGACTCAGTGGTTCACTTGGAGGTGGACTGATCATGCAGAGTACTGGAAAGTTCTACGTCCTGACAGTCTTGGGATACGCTGCTTTATTTGTTGGCAGCACTGTCGTCACTCTCTCATCGGGTGTAGTGATTACATCTAGCATCGGTATTGCACTTGGTAAGCACATGCCATCACCTCAGACAATAATATGTTTCTAATGATTGCTCCCGGAAACAGGGCTTGTTATTTCGAGCATTGGAAATGGCAGGTGCAAATTCCACTTGAATGCTGCGGAAGCTTATGTATTCCGCAGGGAGCGGTGTCACCACTAGTTTAATTTCCTTAATTGCGAACGCGGGGCAGGCAGATCAAGCTATTGCAACCGCAGGTCAGTTTTATTTATAGTCTTCCTCCTGAATCATGCTAACGCATATGAAATCTTATGAAGTATCCTACCTCTTCCGCTCCCTCGGCTCTGTTGTTGGACTTTCGGTCGGGAGCACTTTGGTGCAAGCCACACTTCGATCTGCCCTGCACAGGCGACTCTCGGGGGCCGATGTAGATGAGGTGCGTTGAAATTAACTTGAATTTAAAAGCCAAAATGTTCATCGAATCATATTATAGATCATAACCAAAGTGCGGGAGTCTTTAAAATACATTGATGAGTTGGAGCCTGCCGTCCAATCGGCAGTACGAGGTTCCTACGCCGACGCTGTGCATGTCACCTTCTGCTTCTCCGTGGCATTAGCTGCTTGCGGTTTCTTCTCCTCTCTTTTCATCAAGGAGAAATCTCTTTCTCAAAGAAATTGACATCATTCGGCCTCGGTGTACACATATACTCTAATGCTAATTCAGTTCATAATCACAAGCAGACGAACGTACGCACAATGCACGCAGGTATACTTTGAGACCCGCATGGACCACAGCAACTTCTATTCACACATTACATCGTCCACAAAATCATGTGAACCAAAGAAGGGAAAACAAAACGCATGCTTCTTCGATAATCACAAGATGTTTATGTTCAGCAGACTCGTATTTTAGGAGAATGATGTGCGTGTATTTGTGTTTCTGTTCTATAACTTTCACGTTGAGCGCAGTCAGAGATAAGCTCACAAGCAAAATCAAGATGTTGCTTTTGAATTCAATTGCAAAGTTTTGGTTCTCGTCCATTCCATGGTGACGGTTTCTATCATCTGACTTGGTCAGACGAAAATGTACGACTACATCAAGGAAGGCTGGATTCTTTTTCCCGGCGCTGCATGTCTTCCCCACACGATACGATTGGTGCTCATTGAAAGCTCTATTTTTCCGCTGGCAGACGCGGACGGAACAACGATGTCTGTTCTCGCTATGCATGCTCGCTTGTAACTTGGCTGAGCCGTGCTGGTACTCGGAACCGGTAGTGCTCCCACTGGAAATATTCGTACGCATATTTCCAGTAGCCGCCGGACAGCCTGAGATCGACCACGGGAAAATTGGATGATGATTTTAGTTGGTGATATTGTCTCATTCTCTGGTTCAATCTCTCACAATCAAGCTCCCGGCAAACGTGCTCTTCACTGTCCTATGGCCAGATGTGATACCATCTTACTCGGGTCACTGCCTTTCAACTGTTATTGAATTAGTTCGATCTATCAGCTTCATTCTATGTTTTCGTCTCTTCCACTGAAGCTGCTCATTCTTCTAGTCCGATTGGTATTCCACTTCAATCAAGTCTGTGCTTCCCAGCTGATCCAATCAGGTCAAAAGGAGTCCAAAATAGCATGTCGTAGCTCTCCAGTGCGGCAACAGTTCATCGAACCAAGTCTGCCTACTATTTTTATCTATCACAAGTGTCCTAACATCATCAGCTGACTGAACCAACAATTTGTTCTCTCCATAACCTTACACATATAAAGGTTGCTTTTCTTCACTAATGCTTCCCAGAATCTGCAGCTTTTAACCATTCAAACACAAGTAACATGAAGTTCCAATCTATTGTCGCCATCGCCTGCGCAGCCTCTGCGTACGCTTCCACTGTTGCTGATGTTGAGAACGACATCAAAAACATTTCCACTCAGCTCACCACCCTCGACGGAATTATCTCCAGTTTCCCTGCTACAGGAGGAAGCTTGACTGTTGCTCTGGTAGGAATATCCTGCCTGCTCTGTAAATTCATGTCTTTAACATTACCTTATTACACAGAGCATTCACACAGACGCGGTCAACCTTGATTCCGCTATTGACAAGGGTACCTCAGATGTCAATGTAAGAACTCGCCTTATTCTCTTTAACGCTAAGGCTGATCATATTACAGGGCGCGCCAAAACCCATCTCTGAGAGCGACGGCAGTACCATCTTGGCTGCCGTTCAAGCCATTGTCCCTACTATTCTGGACGCGCTCAAGAATATTGTGATCAAAAAGCCGGCATTCGACGGTCTACCAATTGCTGGTCTTGGTGCACTTGTCAAGCAAGATTTGATCAACCTTAACACCAGCACCACAAACTTTGAGGAGGCCCTCATCAGTGCTGCTCCCGTAAGGCTACCTGTTATTATTTAGAGTTTTTTTTTGCTCAACAATACTTCATAGGCCGACCTGAAGCCCTCTGCTACCTCCATCAAGTCGACTCTTGATGCCGCTTTCTCTACTGCCATTGCTGCTTATGCTACCCCTTAAGGGCATTCGAGAGACTAGTAATTGTATCGGAACTCATACTCATGAATGGCAGGAAGAAATGTGACATTAAATAGCTTGTACATTTGGATTAAATTCAGTGGCCATGTGGCTTCCTCCCTTTTTGACCATAAGAATCAAGCAGACCTAAGTAACAAAAGTATTTACTGGTTAAAGTGTATGAGCCCTGAAACCCGCAGATTGATAAGTCCTACCACCGAGTTTGGGAATTGATGATTTATTCCAAATTCATGTATTCCTCTCTTTCTCACCCTGTAAATAGTGGGTGCACCTCAGTTCTTCCGATCTCAGACCCCCATCATGGCTTCTCATACCCTGCTGAACATACTCAAAGCCAATAAGCCAGCTTTTGGCGTCTGGCTAACACTTCCGGGGGTTTTCCATGCCAAAACTGTAGCGCAGGCCAGCCCTCACCTGTCCTGGATCGCAATAGATTGCGAGCACGGCATAGTCCCACTCGTTCCTGGAGCAGCAGAGAGCATCGCTGCTATACAGGCCGCGTATCCACAGGGAAATGGCCCTAGCCCTCTTGTTCGAATAGCGGCGACTGGGATGAGCACGAGCTCCAGTTGGCAGATCAAGAACGCTCTGGATGCGGGGGCGCGTGGGATAGTAGCACCTATGGTAACTAGGCGCCCTAACTCTTGTAATCAAGTCCAGACCCTATGTACTCACATGCATGTTGGGTAGATATCGACCGCTGCCCAAGCAAAACAAGTTGTCGCTGATAGTCGCTTCCATCCGAATGGGAGGAGAGGCTATGGCAGTCCCTTTACCCACGGCCAATGGGGAGTGAGCGCTGGGGAGTACTTGGAATCCGCAAACAGCAGCGTACTCGTAATGGTGCAAATCGAGACGAAAGAAGCAATTGAAAACCTTGATGAAATTGCCAGTGTCGATGGAGTTGGTAAATATCTGCTGCTCTCCCTGGATTTGGGGTTGAATACGAGCTAATAATTGTGTAAATCGGGCAGATGTACTGTTTATCGGGCCATATGACCTCTCTATATGCCTGGGATATCCGCCGCCTTCTCCAGACGTCCATCCATACATTGAAGCCATAATCCAAAAGACGTTGCAAGTCAGTCATGCCCATGGGAAAAAATGGTATGAATTACAGTTTTAGTCAGTTATTCCGTTCTTCACAGTATGTACAACAGTGCCATTTACTGCACATCTGGAGCTCAAGCTGCTATTAGAGCGAAGGAGGGATTTGATATTGTAGGTGAAGCTTCCTCGCCACCAAAAATTAAATGGCTAATTTGTGGTTGACTTTCTGCGTATGATGTAGATAAACGTTATCAACGATGTTGCGGCCTTGTCCAGTGCAATTTCTGCAAACATGGATACAGCATTGGGCAAGTGATGACCATGCATGTAGCCCTCGCCTACCGGCGACTAGGTCTGGTTTTAGGCTCCATTCAAGTTACTGTTTTTGATGTGAATGATATGTATGTACAATTAAAGAGATGTAGTTTGATTTTTCAAGAGTACAGGTTTTCCTAGCGGGGGCATGATAAAGCCGGGAGGTCGAAGATGCGGCCAACTGAAGCCCACTGACTTGGAGGGCGGCCTGAGTCTGTAAAACCTCGGTGATATTATAGCGAGGGACAAAGCACCCACGGCGAAGTAAGGTTTTTAGCAAAACAGCATAGCGACTTGGTATCAGCTAAGCGACGTTTAAATGTTTATCTTCACATTGTCGCGCTCACTTTCCCAATTTTTCTCGCGAGGAACTGAACGCACAGCGGCGCAGTCACCGAAGCATTGACTGCGGGTCACACTTGCAAGAAAAGATCCATTTCTAATAAAGCTACCGAACCTATCTCAGAGAATTGAAGGTTAAGGGAAGCTAAGCACTTGGAGGTGCCTTCGGATAGCTTTCGAAGTTTCTTCTGATTTCAGGTAATCATACAAACTCTTATAGTATAACAGGGCTCAGATTACAAACGTAGTAGCTTTGTATATCACTCAGTTACTACAATACAGCTTTTAGCACAATATTTTTCACGGTGACTTAGACAGTTTGTTGAGTTTTAGTCTTGAGTTCACAGATCGGCATGGGGTTCTATTGTTATGGACGTCTGGCAGATCACCCCCATCAGTGTATTTACGTTTGGCGCCGTTTGGACGTTCACGAGCACGCTCGCGGCTGAGCGCTGAGTGCCGACACGCGCTCTGATTTGATCACACACACTCACAATATACTTCCATCACTACTACAAGGATAGGGGGTTTCCATAGCCAGGGCAACATTACTGACTATCAGGGACTCGTTTTCAACTTCTACATCCAATCTGGCAGCCAAAGCGGGCTGTATCGGCCAACACCCACCAATACTTACGATCTACTATAGGAATATTTTGGAGTTCAGGTGCTCACGCGCCCACGCGCTCACGGCCTCCGTGCCCCACACTGATCAGTAAACGGACCAGTGAGCTTCTCGCCGGTTCTGGCTGCGTGGCATAGGCTACTATTTCCCTTCAGTCTATTTCGGTGTTCAAGATTATGTCCGATGTCGTTGGCAGGCAGCAGGATGCAACCCCCGTAATTATAGGGTCCCCAGGGCATTGAAATGGACATAAAGGAACGCTATACTTTATCTCATGCCTTGATCCAGTTTTCTTTCCTTGATGGTCCACACTCTTTGGCCCTCAGCCCATCCCTCGTTTCTCTAGAGTCTCTCGGCTGAACGCTGGTCTCGCTCGCTCCTGTAACTCTCCGATATGGATCCTGCATCGATCTTTGAGTTTATCACCCAGGGTCTCTATAACATTCAGATTACGCGGTTTACCACATGTAGGTGCTTTGTTCACTTTGAAATATCCTCAAGTGACCTTTATTTCTTGCATAGTATCATCCAGTAGTGTCATTGTCTTCGACCATTGTGCGATTTAGCATATCTTCCTTGGGTACATGACCTGATTTAGCAGTTACCAGTGCTCACCTTGAGCGACGAGGTATGAATCTAACCACATACCATCCCAACGCCACGACCTAATCGCCGCTCCCACAGGTGGAGTTAATTTGGGTATAGGGAAATTTTACAGCGCGGAGACATTATTTTTGACATCCCTTCCATCTTCCAGAAAAGCTCATGGAGTCTGGGAAAGGTTCTATTTCTGGTGGTAGGCGCTCGCTTCGGTATTGCTTTGAGTATCTGACCTATAAAATCGTGGCTTTTAGAACAGATATTATTCCCTGGCCGCAGTGGTGTATGTGAATTTACTCATCAAAAGATATTCTTTTCTCATTCATCGTACCAGATTCAACAACTACGGTGAATTTAGTTTGAAGTTCTGACAGAAATTCTCTTTCTGACACGGGACTCCAGCGCTTCTGGCTCATACCGTGGATGCTACAGTGAGAGATTGAATCGAACTTTTTTGAATGACGCTAACCGTTGGGCCTTAGTTGTGAGTCAACCCAACTCGAGTAAGGACAAAGATGTCTTATCTTTCTTTTTTATTATGAATGAATGTGCAGCTGTAAGTGGCTCATTCTCATGTCTGTCACGGTATATGCCAATTACATACGCTTCAACCATATCTAGGTATAAATTTCTACAGATGGCAAGGCTGGACAGGCCTAATTGCTTGCTTACTCGCAGAAGGTACTATTTTAATTGTCACTTCAGCATTCAACAATCAATTCATTTCTTGAAAGCTATCTTGCAAATGCGAATATACGCTCTATATTCGCTGAACAAGAAACTTCTAGCTTTCATGTTGTCCTGCTGGGTTGCATGCCTGACGGCATCGGCGTATGTGATGTACAGTGTCCTAGCAAAACTTACAGGTGAGCATGGACAGGAAGATCCGGGAAATAAGCTGATGTACCACGGCAGTCACGGCCATGGATATTCCGGGCGGGATGTTCTGTGTCCCGGATAACGTCTCGACACATTTTTTCGCATTTTGGATTCCCATGCTAGCGTTCGAGACGCTTCTGTGCGGGTTGGCCCTCTTTCGCGGGTTCCAAACTTATCGATCCAGCGGAACTTTGTTTCACAGTGGGAGGCAGCTCGTTGGCATCCTTGTTCGGGATTCCATCTTATATTTCCTCGTGTAAGATTTAAATCTCCAACGCTCGGGACCATGAAGATTCTCACGTAACTATCAATTCATTCCAGGATCTGCATGGCGTATCTAACATGTCTTCTTATTTGGGTCATTGCTCCGGTGAGACCTTTTTGGTCGTGTACCTTGCATCTTGATCAGGCACTGACTAGAATGTTGTTCGTGAATAGGTTGGCCTCCTCGATGCCCCTGTAGGCTTTTCTCTGGCCATGTCATGCGTACTCACAAATCGAGTGGTCCTAAATGTCCGGGCAGTCAGCAAGGACGGAAATAACTCCAGACTTCCTACATCCCACTCTCAGAAAGGGTATGAGATGCAGGATGTCAGCTTCGTGAGCCCAGAGACGCTGACTTTGCACGAATTAAATAAACTCCGGAAGCTGCGAGCTGACAAGCCTATCGATATTCATAATACCACTTCTCTGGAAGGCCTACATCTCGTGGCTCTATAATTGCCTGATTAATGTAGAATTGTATGTCCTATCTAGACAAGCAAGCATTTGCTGTACTTAGCTGTAGCGTTATTCGACTTCTAGTACTAATGTCGACTTGATGTTGATGGTCTGAATATTATAACTTGCCAGTGACAGCGTCTGAGCTATTCCGCTAGTGAACTCATAAAATAAAAATAAACGTCATTTTCACTATACGTACCACATAACACTCAGAGTCCATTAGTAAATGCATTCGATATCGCAGATGAGTTGCAGACACTAAGCATGTATTGTCGCCGAACAGCTGAGCTTCGGCATCCCGTCGGGTTAAATCTCCGCATCAAAAAATCCAAGGCGGACGGAATTCGTCGCGCGCCGTCGACGACGACAATGATGGCCAGCCTTCTCGCCCGACATGCTTTCCGTACTGTACGTCGGACTGGCATTCCGCATATACCGCGGAATATACATACAACTCCAGTGGGTAAGTCATACTCGCATTTTCGGGAGAAACCTGCTCATTGAATGCGTGTACTTAGCGCTGAAGAAAAAGGGCAAAGCCGTTATTGAGGACTTGTTCTCGGAGGAAGACGCTTTCGCAGAAGAAGATTTAATAAAGATTGAAGACGCGTCAAAAAGCCCAAACACTTCAACGCCCGCAGGTACCTCCGAAGCTGTCCAACCGGTCGCGTCAGAGCTAGAAAAGGCTACCCCTGCCCCAGTTAAGGTGCACAAAGTAAAGCTAGACCCGACAGTTCGCCAGCAACGGTTCGAAGAGCAGTTCACCTACGTAGAACTGCGAATCGGAAGGTCGCCGTCTATCCGAAAGGAGCGCGTCCGCAAGCGTCATTTCTTGACGTTGCTGGACCTTGCTCAATCGGAATCGGATGTACGGAGAGTCGTCGACCTCGTTCCGCGGTTCAAGGGAGCAGGAGGAGAGCTAATGGACAGTTTTGCGGAGGCCCTTGCTCGTACGTGTTCACCATTTACACTTCCTGCTATGCCTGGAGCTTAACTTGTATGATACTGTAGGCCGATGCCAGGAGCTACAGTGCCAAAATATTGCTCTGGAAGTCTTTGGCGACTTTGCAAAATACCAAGTCCACCTTGATATCAACGCTGCGCGCTGGCTCATCCATTCCCTGTACCTTAAATATCCCCTTGAGCAGGTGCTTGTTGCCACCGCCCTCTACCCCGCTTACAACCTCCCGCCGGTCAACAAGGACCTCGCGACTGCGTCTATGCTCGCTGCAGCATTTTATAAGCACGGTACACCCGAGTCTATCAAGGCCGCTGACGCCCTCAGGCCGAGCATCAGTGCTATGATCAGCAAAGTGAACCTCGGGACGGCCCCGGACCACGCTACGCGAAAACACAACAAGTGGATAAGTTGGGCCCTACGCCGGGTCAATGAAGCAAAGGAAGGGAAAGCACCATTCATTTCCCAACAGCGGTTACCCCTCAAAATCGAGCTGCAGAAATCCCAGCCAACTTCTACCATACCGACACCAAGTGCCAAACCTGCAGCAAAGCCTGCGGTAAGCAAGCCGCTGAAGGCGAAGAAGGCGCCTCTGAAAGCATAATCACTGGCCTACAAATACTACTTATTTTAGAGGGCTGTTTCATCGAGTAACGCCATATTAACATAATTTACTCATCCTCTTTGCATGTTTTTACGCTACGTATACTAAGGGAATTATCCAGGTGCGAAACTTACATTGGCTTGAAATGATGAGCACTCTGATCCTTTCATTCACCTCCGTCGTCTTCGACTAAGAAATTACCCTCTTCCAGATCAATTTCGCGACTCTCCTGCGCCAACTCGCACGCAGAACAAAAGAATGCTGCTGCGCAGTCGCCTAAGCAGTCGCCGTCAATAGCGTACCTGCGCCGCACGGCCGCACGGTTTGGGATCTGGATTGCCCATCCAAACAGGCAAAATGTCGTGAGGCATGCATGCACTACACAGTCCGCAGAACACGTCCCGCCCCTTGCGGGATGCACTTCCTCTTCTGCGTAGAGGTGCTCGATTCGGGCCTTATTCCTGCCGTAAACGATGCACGGACACCACAGAGCCTTGCAGCCTGCAGATGTCAGCTTCAGTCAATGCCAACTGAACGGAAAGATATAGTTGGCTCACAGGTGCCTAGGTTGTGGTCGCAAAACAGACACAAGTCCGTACTCCATTCCCGTGTACCGTGCTTGCTGTACGGCAAGCCTTTGGCGTTTCGGTTGCCTATAACAAGCTGCATCCCTCGTTTCCCTCGCGGCTGGCTGGTGATCGCCGGCCGTAGCGTTGGTGTGGGTGCACGCCGACCGTGAAGGGAGTCTCGATGTGCCCGCGGACGCCAGGGTGTAAGGTTGTCTGAAGGTACAGCCCGCATCGGTGTCGCGCTGGAGTGTTCCCTTGCCGGATAGTCGTACTGATGTACGACATCTGGGAATGTGCTCTCTGCTTCCTCTTCGACAAGCGACAGGCCGTGGACGCCAAGCTGCAACGCAGGTGGTCTCGTCGTATACGCTCTACGCATACTGGGGCGAGCCGCTATACTCGGCACGCAATTCTGCCGCACGAAGGGAGAAATGCCTGAGCTCTGCCCTACTGGATATCCGTATGCGTGTTCAGGCTCCTGGTCCAGGCTGTGTGCGTAGTCTGATGCGGGCTCTGAGTATGAAGCGCGCATATACACGCTGCCAGGCCGCGGCGTCGTTGGGTAGTTTGCCTGCGTAGTCATAGCTGTCAGCATCTCTGGATTATCCAGGCGTGTAGTAACGGGTGTCCATTGACGCGCAGTGGGGGCACGCTCCGTGCGCAACCGCTCCTGTCCTTCATTGTACATCACGCTTGGCACAGCGGTCGCCCGTCCCGAAGGTTGAAAACGAGCGAAGTTATCCTCAAGGGCGTAGTGTGAGGCGGGCTCCGTGTTTTCTAGTAGTCCTTGTTCCTGTCGTAGTTCGTGTGGATTTGGGAACGCCATTGAGATCATGCGGCGAGGACCACCATAGTCGTAGTTTTTTCCTTCTGCCAGCCAACCCCCAGAGGAGGTGTATCCAGGAGGGCGAAACCCGCTTTGTGCGCGCTCTGCGCGTTTGCTGTTTTTGTTCAATCTCCAGGATTTTTCCGTTTCCATAAGTCCAATGGGAGGTGTGGGCGCAGATGGATTTGCCACTCGCAGAGTGGGATAACCGACATAGTAGGAACGAGGCGAACAAGGTTCCATCCTCACTTGAACTGCCGGGGGGAAGCAAGATTTGCAATACTCATAAGCCAATGCCGACCAGAGGTTTCGTTTGAGAAAGGAGTATAATTACAAGAACTTATTTCATTTATGTCTGCCGTGGCGTACAACTAATGGACTGGAACATCCAAGGAACATCAGCACAGTTACATGAGAAATAACTGAATCCTTTTGTTTTCTGTGAAGACTGGATGTATGTAACATGTCCGTCCGACTGTGTTTTCCTTAATGTGGTTCATGACAAGTTCATGCATGAAGAAAAAACTTCAGGCTGATTATCACGCACGCTACTCGTTTTTTATTCACGGGTGCGTGGCATGGTACGGCTCGAAGACGGACAGCATACAGGCATTGTTCGCGTCGCCCCGGGCGATCCTGTGATGGAGGATGAAATTAGCTTAATAACGGAATTTGATGCCCATCAAGGCATGCTTCGGGACTATATAAGGCATGCAATCCATTTTGATGTTTCCCTGCCCCTTGCTGTGCAAGTCCCACTTCGCCAACCCTCTCAATTCAAGAATTTCGCTGGTCGAGTTCTGTATCTGAAAACTTCAACGTTCCTTCCCAGAGTCCTACACCCTAGTAGTTATGTCAAACCAACGAGTTTACTCTGCGCAGCCCCTCCCGTCCGGTGGAATGGTCGTCGCTCCTGGCGGCGGAGGCAACCGCAATGCGAAGAATATGCCTGTGGATTCTGAGGGAAGGGACTGGTCGCATGGAAAGTGCAGCTGCTTCAGCGACTGCTCGACATGTGAGTCTGCCTCTACCAACACCTAACTACTGCATGCGCCGCTCTGCGCGCAACAGGAACACAGGGCTGTGCGTCAGCGACGAGTAACACGGAGCTGACCGCTGCTTTCTATTTCAGGCATACTTGCGACATTCGTCCCATGCGTTGTATACGGACAAAATAAGCACCGTTACCAGCACCTGCACAACCAGGGCACACCTCACCCCGAGCATGGTGGGTGCTGCTCGAGTTCATGCTTCGGTCATGGTATCCTGTCCATATGTGGCATAAGTTTCCTGCTCCAGGTCTGTTACTATATTTGAGTTATTCAATAAATATAAAGCTGATATCTCGACATGATAGATGAGCAACCGAGGCCACATTCGTCATCGCTACAATATCAAGGGTGGCGGATGCAACGACTGCTGCACGTCACTTTGGTGCCAGCCTTGCGCCTTAGTCCAGGAGTCACGCGAGCTGGAGCTAGAGGAGGAGAGCTTTCTTTCTCAACGCTATTAATCGTTGATGATGTATATTCAAGTACGAGGGTTTGTCGAGTCTAATTAATCAAGCTTTCCTTCTGGCACTATGTCTGAAGGATCAAGTGAGGTAGCATGTCTGACAGATAAGATAAGAAGGCAAGTCAGCACTGGCAATGCTTGCGGGAAGATAGACCGTAAACCCCAATTTATTTATCAACAAAACAATGGTTCCTACACTTTGACACGCAGTAGTTGTCTAATTGTATCTTGATTGTCCATTCAAACTAACTCTTAGAATCTCGAGCCTTCCAGTCTAAATGAGAACCTAAAAATATGCATAGTACATCCTTACCAGCTTTGATAGCGTTCGTAATAGCCTCCACAATCTTCAGGATGCCTTCGATTGCAAATTGTGCAGCTTGGGCAATTTGGCGCTTCTCGATTTCCATGTACTCGCGCTCGCTGAGCTGGTATGACGGATCCAGATAACGGGTGCCTAATTTAATGCGGGCTTTAGACACCATGGAGTCAAATTTGCGAGCCTTCATAGCATCGTGTCCATTATTTCTTGGCCGTTGTAAGTTGTTTTGTGCTCTCGGATAAAGAGCGTTGCCGTGCTCGCCGTTAATATGGGCAATAACTGTAGTCGCAGTCAGTGTCAAAATTAAAAGCGTGCAAGAGAATTTCATCGGCCGGGTAAGTATTGTATTCGAGACTTATTAGACGCAAGGGAAGCTCAGACCAGCTGAGTGGGGACTCAGAGGTTGTTTTAGCTCGTTTTATACCCTAAAAAAGTCTGAAACAGTGGCGGTACTATCGTACCACGTCATTTAAAATGGATACCTGATAGCAAATGTAAAAATGTGGCACAAAGCGTGCCCTGGAAACATAAAAGGTAGGGTGAATATATGTTAAGATTAAGTGTCAGTCATCCATATCTACACTTGGCTATCAAACTTGATATCTAATAATTGAACTCTAGACTAGGCACCCAGAAACAAAGCAACAAAACAAAGCAATGACAGATAATACCGCTCAGATGGTGTATGAATCACAAGTGATATATAACTTTATGTTCTAAATTTAAACACGACTTTTTATTTCAGTTGAAGTAGAGAATTACCCTAGCTCGATGGGTTAAAGTAGCCAGAAAGTAATAGATTTCTGTACACTATTAATCAGCGTTGAGCGCTGAAGCTGATATACTGAAAACCAGGTCAATCTCGAGAATTGAGATAGCGGAATATCATGTTGTCAGTTATATAAAGATACACGGGTCTCCACTGTCTTTTATGCTGTCATGCTCAGATTCGTCTAAATGTAATTCAGATGCTGAGTCAAGGTGCGTAATATATGAGCAAATAATCTTTAAATCAGTTATCTGCTTTGAAGGCAGATAACCTTTTTTTGGAAAGTGCCTTGAAAATGCCACTGCACTCCCTCGTGCTGTGAGCAGCCAATAACTGGAGGCCACCTTAGCCGAGCATTAAATAATCTTCTCCATTACCACGAACGGCATACTGTATACACACCGTGGCATAGATTTTGACCATAATGACCACAACTTGGTGATAAGACACTTATCACACACTTCTATCAAAATTCCTACCCAGGACGTTATGGCAAGTCTTCGTTTATTCTTCCAATTAAGTCTATAGTACAGACAACCTATTCAAAGGTGGCGCAAAATGTGTGTATCATGGGGCTTAATGTGTTCAAAAGAAAAGCATAGTATCCCCTCGATGGCCTGTTTGATGATAACTCGGATTTACAGTACGTCATCGTTATTTCGCAAGGCCTTCTTTGTAGAGACCGGATATAAGTGATCATTCATGATATGCCTCACCGTGAGCTCTCAATGAGTAAGCCAATTCGTGCTTCTTATAGTTTTAGTTTCACACTTCCCGTGTCAAACATCGATGAACAAAGTACTCGTAAGAAGCGAAATATTGTCTAATTTTAGCATCAGATGAATTGTAAACCCATCAAAACTGCCTATTTGGGAAACAGAATGGCCCCGTTGGTAAGTTCATGAATTGTTGTCCGGGATGTATGCTGATGCATGTCGTGCATCTATCCGTTTTCTACGGGCTTGTAAGATAAAATATACAGACACGTAAACAGACGGGTAGCATGGTGTGGAGAGGTGGGCCCCGAGCGGGTTCACAGAGCACTTCATGCATTTTCTTGCCCTATTATGATTTTGCACCGGTTGCGGCCCAATAACTTGCTGTCGAGTTTATTGTATTTAAGCACTCTTGTTCCTTACTTTTTCTGCAAGGGATAGATATGTACAATTAAAAGATGTGATGCTAAAAGGCTGTTTGAAGTCAGACAGCTGCATACGCACTTTAACCTTGGGACGGCAGATTGTAAGGGCTTACAAGCCGGTTCTCATCGGTTTCCGGACCAGAGTTCGGATTTAGACACATGCAACTGATTGAATACCATTACATACTTGGCGTGAATTGTTTGATCATAATCTATGTTAAAGACATAACGCGCCACATGAAGGACCTTCCGAGCAGCATATAAGATTTCCAAGAAATGGCGTTAAAGTACCATCTCTAGCCGTTTTAAATCTTCATTAAGCCAGTGAGCGAACGCCATATTGAAGTACAGAAGACAAGATGCTCGCTCCAATGAACGTCTTGTCGTTGTGGTGGCACTTGCTGATTGCTGTGGTAAGGTCTCAAATTCGTACAGTTAATTATATCTCTAAACTTTTAAACTCTGATTCAAGATCAAATGTGATTTCTCGTTGAGGAGGACGTTATTCTGGTGGAAGATAATTTATCTTCCAGTATATTCATTGTCAAACCTCTCTGGCTATCCTAAGGCGCTGCAGGCTACCTATCTAGAGTTTCTTATCAAATACATCTTCCCACTAGCAGGACCTAGCCCATCGGAATTTACCGACACAAAACCGATATCGTATATGGGGGATGACAATACTCCCATAGAGTTCAGCTGGGTTCTCAACTCTAATGGAAAACATACCGTCCGCTTTACTATGGAGCCTCTGTCGAGTCGAACTGGCGTGCCTTCTCCGAGCGATACATGGATCGGATGCCTCGAGAATATTTTGCACCATAGCCACGTTCACACATTTGATATATCATGGGCGAAGACCTGCTTTTCCACGCTAGTATATACTGGGGACATGTTCAAATTCCCCCTGCCGCATTACTCGCAATTCTCAATCGGTATGTAACTCCACCATATCTTCTTGATATATTCTACTAAGCCTCCGAGATGTCTATAGGTGCTGACCTGACTCACGACCAAGGGATTATCGGCAAGGCGTACTTTCTCCCACATATTCGCTCTGCCGCGACAGGGCTCTCACAACTTGACCTGGTTAGCGAGTGTGTCAGGCAGCTTGGCCTTCAGGGTCAATGGGACCTAATCACGACGTATGTTTCCAAGGGTGGACCGCATCTTGCAGCGGTCCCGGAGATTGTGGCAGTCGATTGTATTCCTGCGGATCTCAACAGGCTCAAGATATATTTCCGGTCCAACGTGAGCACTCTGCGAGAAGTGATTGACTTCTTTACCCTCGGGGACACCTTGCAAGACCCAGCTGTGGTACAGGCCGTGCAGCTTATTAGAAGGCTTTGGGAGCTGTTGTTCCCCGACGCCGACGAGGACACCAAGATCGAATCTACTAATCCAAACCACTATGCCAGTCGCATCCCGATCTATTTTGAGCTTGCCGCCGGCAGAAAGTTTCCATATCCGAAACTGTACATACCGGTGCGCCACTACTGCAAGAACGACGAAAGCATCGCGCGTGCGATCACCCAATATTACAAGGAGAGCGGTATGGAGGGGTTTGGTGAGACGTATATTGAAGGCATACAGTCAGCTTTGTAAGTCTCTCATGCAACGATACTTTCTCTCTCGTGCTAATCACCATTGTGGCGCAGCAACTATTCGGCCAAATTGAAGAAGTCGGGACTTCACGCATATCTCGGCATTGCTGCTAGAAAGAATAAGCCGCAAATGAGCACATATTTGAGTCCCCTGGCATTTTCTAGCTAGAGAAATATTGTGGTATCGTGTATTAAAACTGTATATGTCTTAAATTTTTCATTATGTCTATCGAGGACCGAAAACGACTGTCTTCCCTCCGTTGGTCGTGCTTTTAATATTTCCTGTGTACGCCCACTTTTATAGCATGTCAGTTCTCGTGGAGAGTGATACACAGAAAGTCTTATGCATACATTGAGATAACCTCCATCTCCGTAACGGTAGAACGTTCCTTGTTTAAACCAGTAAAGTTCGTATCTGAAAACATATATGTTTTAGTGATTTGGAACTACAATTAAAAATGATTCAAGGCTGCTATACGTACCCGACTGTTTTTCCCATTGACACAGGCACCTCATGATGGATATGTCCCCAATCTTGACCTTGTTTCCCCTGTGCGTCCATCTTGTGGCTAGTATGGCACACGGCGAAATTATATTGTGGATATTTGCTTCCCAGCTTATCCATTAGCGCACTTGTCCATTGGCCGCGTTTCTGTTACAGACGCGCAAATTGGCGAGGCACCAGCGAGCTAAGAAAAATTGAATACGTACATTTTTATCCTTTTGAATATTGGCAGTGATGGCATGGAATATCTTGGAGATAACGGGTTCCACAGCCTGTGCTATTTGAACGACCTGAGATGCACTGTTTATGACAGCTTCCGCTGCAGCTTGTCTCTCGTAGAGCTCAGTCTGAACTTCGCGCTCTGTAAGCGCATACAGAGGTGCATAGTTGCGCTCGTCCAGGGAAGCTTGAAGTCCAATATCACGAGCATTATAAGTCCAGACATCTGGAGCACCCAGCTTGGCGTGAGCTGTAATAGTCAGAGTAAATGCGAAGAAGAGAACAGGCAGCTTCATGATTATTTGTTAACGGGCCTGCCGTATAGATAACTGTTAAGTTTAGATGAGGAGGGATTCAGACCGGCTGAGATGAGGACTACAGATATTTGTTAATCCGCTTTATAAATTTCTTTTACAGCAAGAATACATTAACATCATTCAATGAGAATCATAAGAAGATGCGCTCAAGGAGCGAAGAAGCGCTGGAGAACAATATCCTGCTGAACCAGTCAGTTCGATCATGCAAATCATCTCTTTTCTTTGATGACCATGATGAACTATTGGGCTCTTTTCCGCCTTTCCGCTTCTTTTGATTGATTGAACTGTGTCACTGCTTCACGTTATATCAGATGTGATGCCGTTGAAGTGCTGGGGTTGTAGAGCAGTATTATTGATCTATAAATAGATTGACGCCCAACACTACAGCTTGAGGAAATACAGTTGCATTTTGATAGTTAATCTGCGAATCGCACTCCATGTTGATATTAATTCATGAAAGTCCGAGACAGATGTATAGATTTCTTCTAAAACTAACAGAGTGCGTACATCAATTCTTGTTAGCAACTTGTTTGAGCTAGGAAAGTCCGATAGCGTCTTATGATGCCGTATGGGACATATCGCTGCACAGAGTCCTTATGAGAGTCAACTTGGACGTAAGCAGAAAGCCCGTCATAGAGTTCGACGAATACAGAAACGTTGAATCGGTAATTGAAATAGCTATACATATTGCTCGTTGAGGTATTGGGACAGTTTGTCTATATGGCTGGCAAAATTTTATTACATGTAGAAGTGTCTACGAAGTATATTCACTCTGAAAAATGCGCTGCAGAGTCATAGTAAGAAGTCGACTACTCGACTACCTTCAGGGAGCGTTGAAGTTACTCTCTTTGACTGCACCTGATCGTAGCACATGATTGATACGCAAACAGAGCCAACGCCATTACGTCACGCGCGGTCAGCTGCCCAGAAGACTTCCAGTTCAGGCGAGATGCTGTCCAGTTCTATCTTTGCCAGCACCGAACCGGCTTCCCATCCCACCGTATTTGATTCGAAACAAGCTCTCAACGAAACGAAAAAGGCGCAAGTTTTCGCCGCACCTAAAAACGCCCACCACCATGGCGCGCGCAGTACAGCGAGCGTGCCACCACGAGCTGCGCTCGCAAAATAGGAGACGCGCGCCTAAATTCCAGGGACGGTGCATGATCGGATCTTACCCCACACTCACCCCGCATCGAGAATCCAGAGACAAAGGGCAACGAGCACACCCTGAAGCGCACGCGAAGCCCCGGGCTGGCCTTGCGCAAGCCGTCTTTCCCACTTATATAAAGCGCCCCGGCCGAACCCACCAGCTTAATTCCATTCCTACTCCCTCTACTTATCATCCAACCCAATCAATCTCCCCGCCCAGACAACTGCACAATGGCTGAAGTCGCTACCCCAGCTACTATCGAGATCAACGACGCCATCTTCTGCACCCACTTCAAGGAGGTGGTAAGTGTGCGCCCGAGCTGCGTGTGCACGCGCATGCACCTCGGGATCGCGAGCCATCGCAAGTCCCTATGAGATGCTGATACGCTTTTTACAGTGCACCGAGTGCAGCTTTGATGGAAGGGAGGAGAACGACTCGTTCTTTGGGGTGCGCTACAGCCCCTCTGTTCAACTGAGATACAAGGACTTATTACCTATTCTCCAATCTAGTTTGACCCAATTGACCGCGAAGGCATCGAATGCCCAGCTGCGACGCAAAACAAGGACGGTGAATATTCCTGCAAGAAGCACGGCTCGGCATGTACGTCCAATTAATTTCTGCTTTATTCAGCACAAAATCCTGACAACCAACACTCTATGAAGCTTGCAACCAATGCTACGGCTGGAAGAAGCAAATCACTAGAGCACGCACACAGGCCAAGAAGGCTGGAAAGAAGTAGCTTGCCGTCGTCTTCCACGGTGTACGAGAACAGAATGTATATGTATGTATTGTTGTAAAGAAAGTAGTCACGAAGACTTGTGACAATCCATTATACCTCCTCCTCCTCAATTCTTCCCATCATCAACGCCGCAACTATAGAGCGACCTTCGATTCCATATCTCTGCAAGTCATTTGAACGAGAACAAGTACTCACAATGCATTGAAGTTATTTATAGATGGTTATTTGCATTGAGCAAACAAAGCTCGTTGGAATACTTAGTCACGTGTTCAAACCTTTGAACATCAATTGAACTTGAATTCACGTCGAACTTCACTTTAACTTCTCCCAACCTCTTCCAACAATTGTCCAACAATCACTCAAAAAGGCTTTACCTAGCATTTCGAACAAAGATTAGGAATTTTTTCGTAGCCTTGTAATAGCCTGAACAATATCATCACATCCAACACCGTACAACATTGGTGCTGTAAGATTATGAAGAACTTGTGAAGAACCTAAAAGGTCCAAAATCGTATCCACAATCATCGATGATTGGACTAGAAAAGGCCCTGGCTGTGAGTGTATAGCATATATCACTACAAATAACCCAACTTCTCACATATCTTTTAGTGAGCAGTCAGATTTATGTTTGGATAGAAATGCTTGACTTTCTGTGAGCCAAACGTACTCGCAACCAACCAGATGGAAGAAGCCATCGTTTAAGATCCGGGAAGATAATTCCGACGTCATTCGTTATTTGAACGCGTCGTTCGGGTTCAGCCTCCTCCGTTTCTCCGCCTTTGAAATGAGATTTAGATAAAGCCTCAACAAACATTTAAATACGGGGCGTTCGCAACAGGTTAGGCCTAGTATATCCGCCGATGTTTATGACTTTGTAAGTCATTTTACAAACTGCTTGAATATTGTGGTTATGAGTTCACACACATCCAAGCCTAGCTACATAGACGCCCTTCGCAGTGCGATTGTATGTTTTCTTTAACAACATTAGTGTCCCGATGTCTGTGATAGGTCGAAAGAAGAGGCCATATATACTACCAACCCCGGATTCTCGTCGATAACGGGAGTTCATATCTCTATATACCGTTTCTCAGTATTTGAAAGCGACGTCGAAGTCGGAGCTGGCCCGGTGACGGGCGACGTGATGCTGCATTCTAGCCTTACAACGTCTTGAACGTCGACGGCAGCCACGCCAGAGGTGTCAGGGTAGCCAGTTTTACTTTCGGAGGCCTCAGGCGGTCACCAGGCGGTATGTCTGCCTACACATTCTGTAAAATTTCAATTGTCGTATTGCTGATATGATTTATATAAGGATAGTCTCTGAATGCTCTTGGGAGTCAACTTATCAGTATATACATACTGATTGGCCTTTGACACCTCTACTGCATTCGAACTGGTACCACCCAATGGCGAGGGTGACCAATGTACGGGACGAGCACCCTTATTGGCGCTCTCAATTGCAGTGTAAACAACTTCGTGAGTGGCCATTGGTTGTCGGTTGAAGATGGCGTGTAATGTGCAACTACTTGCAGGGCATCGTCACGAACATCGCTATGCAGACTTTCCTCGAAACACAAGTCTGGGTTTGTGGGATACGCGCCTAGGCGAATTAATCAAAATCACTCCTCTGCATATACGTCTGCTTGCGCCGCCAGCAGAAAGTTAATGTTCATCCGTGACCCCAACGCCACCGACTCATCCCTACATCTCCGCAGCCATCTATCTCTTGACCTCTATTTCACGATTGACCTGATTCCCCCGCTACAAACTTTCCTTGCTATTTTCTACTTCGGATATAAGGCTCGTTCTTTCACTTCACTTGTTCTAGCTTATCTAGCCAATGTTCCTGTTGGGTAGGTCCAAGTCGGCTTGTGCGTAGAATATCTCTTCTTATTGCGCATTTTCAGAGTCATCAGCGCTGTCTCTACCTGCTTACTCCCGAATTTCTGAATGCCATTCTCTTAACGACACGATCGTAAGTCCCAAACTTGATTAGCTGGATCAATCAGTACTAATGATTTTCCGAGTTTAGGGGAGCAAACTTGCCTTGAAGTCTGACGTGTTCATCTCCTCCGAAAGAACCATAGGCAGGACTTTCTAGTGTGGCGTTATATCCCAATTATGCTATGCGATCTAAGACAATCCCCTTTGCGCTATGTACGACAGGAACTGCTTGACCTCCCTGATCCTGAAGGCAGCTATTGATCCAACGAATCCGATGGGTTTAGCTGGAGGGCTTAGATTCTGATAATGTGCGTTCTTGGAGGCTGACCAGGATGGCTGACTATTGTGGGTGGCTAACTGCGAGTGCATGTTACTGGTCGAAAAATTGTCAGCCACCTAGTCAGGCTGGTTGAATTCAACGCAACACTTAAAAAGGTTCTCTTGCACTCGTCCATGTATCTCAGCACATACCAAGTTATTTACTCTTCCGAGTACTTCATATCCAAACTCACTCTTATCAAGCTCTCTCCGACTCCGAATTATCCAAAATGTCTATGACATACCTCAGAGGTGTTCTCTTCCCGAAGCAGGCTTCGCATCAGAAGAACCGTTCTTCTGCCATCGTCTCTGACAAGGTGAAGCTCTCCATCAAGGAGTTTTTCTCCAAAGAAAATAAAGTAAAATTTGTGGAGGTAATGTGTCGAATCTGATAGTCCCTGATGTTGAATTAACCCTGTCGTAGGCGATTGATAATGTCACTACCCCCCTACTACCGACCGATGCGGTCATTGCTAGGACACAGAAGGATTTGGCCAGCGTAACTGTCGTAAGTTGCCTTCTCTTCTCATGATAAGCGTATTCAGACTTTACTTCTCCGCTTGGCTAGGATCCTATAATAATCCGAGCTATGCAGAGCGTGTTCGACGCTCTGCATCACCCCTCCCTGCTAGACGCGCGACGGAGTATACGATATCGTCTGCACGCGCCATATTTTATATCCGCAAGAAAACTCGAGGTGAGCAAGGCAGCATGTTGCATTAAACATGTTACTTACGTATGTCTAAACCCAGATAATTAAGCATGGGTTGATGCGCACATACGGCACTACCCCTCTCCGCCAAATCGCCACTGCTCAGGCCCTCCAGACACGCGTGCCGCTCTTAGATACGTACGCTGCCGCAGAACAGACTTCCGGCACCCTGGATGGCGACATAATGGAAGTGGCGCGTATCCTTCGCCTTGAGCGCGCTCCTGGCGCTCATAGCAGCACTATCGGCGAGTCCTCTGACAGATTTCAACTCGACTTGGCTGCGGTCGTTACCGCTCTGTCCCATCTCCCATCTCAGGACTCTCGGTCTTCCTGGGGCTCTTTCATGTCTGAGTCCCTTGGGACGGGCGCTATCCCATTGACTTCAAGGGAACGCGAGACTCCTAGCTTTATACGGGATGAGACCCGTATAGTGGCTACGGCGGATATGAAAATCATCCGTTTTCTTGGGGAGGGCACTACTGGCAAGGTTTACCTCGCCAAGGACCAAATCTCGCGCGCCAAAGTCGCTCTTAAGGTCGTGGACAAGAGGGGCAAGAACGAGTATACCATCAGCACCATTGTCCAAGAGTGCGACTTACTCGACCGGCTTTCGGTTTCCCCTTGGTTCGTCCAGCTTTATGGCTCCTGGCACGACCACGATTACATGTACATTGCAATGGTTGGTGTCTATCACACTTGTCTGCAATCACTGGCTTATAGGCAACTGTCAGACGCCATACCCAAGTGATCTCGACAGCGAGCTCATTCGTCTGGTCAAGATGGAACCAGCCAGAGCTCGATTCTATATGGCCGAGATAGTGCGTTTTCCAAGCGTTTTTACTTGTTTAGGCATGCTTCAGGATAGCTCATATTGTTGCTCTAGATCATTGCTCTTACAGCGCTACACAAATGCGGGATCATCCACCGCGATGTGAAAGCCGCCAACATCCTTATCGACTGCGAGGGGCACATCGTCCTTGCGGACTTTGGGCTGTCGATGGACTTTTTCTACCCCCCGAGCTTCTCTGAGCGGGTGCATCAGCCCTACTGGCCGTACTATACACATGAAACGGCAAACTCGAACACAAAAGAGAGAGATCCGAGGGAACTTTACTACGTCGCTTGGGACTATCGGGGCTCGGAGCTGGAGATGGCGCCTGAAATTCATTTTGGGCAGCCATACTCGTTCGGTGTTGATTTCTGGTCGGCGGCCGTTGTTCTCTACTGGATGCTTACGGGCAGGGTGTGTAAAATATTCCACTTCCAAACTGGCGTTCGCTGTGCTAAATTTTAATTATGTTAGCCCCCGTGGTATGAGAAGGAAGACTGCATCGACCACAGCCTCGAGGTCGACGACAAACCACTCAGGTACAAGATTGCCGAGGACGATCTTGTGTTCTTACCGTCAGACAATGTGGATGAGGTGGCCCAGAATTTTTTGCAGAGGGTAAGCAAAGAGACAGCAAACTTAACCGTACACTGATCCTATTTTTTATATGCAGATGCTCGAGAAAGATCCCAAGGCCCGTCTCACAATTGATCGTGACATGCCTGAGCACCCATACTTTGCCGGGGTGTAAGCAGTTTGATTTCCTGATAATCCTGGCAGCTGGGACTAACTCTACTGTTTTTCTTTAAGAAATTGGCCTTTAATGGAAGCAAGGAAAGTCGAAACTCCTTGGGTACCCAGCTATGGCATCTACCATGTCTACGAGCCGACTACGCCTGTTTTTACTCCAGGCAAACCTTATGCCGAGTACGAGGACCCATGGCCGGCATTCACCCACACCTCCAAGCAGGCGCAGATGTGCCTCGTCGATGCGGATTACGAAGACTCGGATTCCGATACAGACGAGGAGAGCCAGGGCCAGAGCGAAAGCGAGAGCGACATAGAGCTTCCACCCGACTATGAGGACTTCCATGGGAATGTAGGCCCCACCCCATCTAACAGCCTCGTTGGGCGTTCCCCGGAGATCGCCCCATGGAATGCCGCTTCGGGTCGGGGAGACTCCTCCCCGCTCTGCATCAACGTCGACATAAATGCGGCACTGGAGACCACCTCAGACGCTACTACAGAGGTGTCAATATCGCGGGACAGCTCCGACACTCTTCCAGCCACCCCCATACGCGACTCGCACAGCGGATGGGAAGTCACCATCATCTCGCCGCCCCCCAAGGCACCGTACAGCTCTGGTCACAAGCACTGGCTCCAGCCACAGGACATCATGCGCCTGCGCCCGAAGCTGCTGCTGACGATGCCGAGCAGCACGACCTCGATCTCGTCGCTCGAGATTATGTGTGTGTCGGCCCACCCGCCAGGCCTTGGATCGAGTGCAACCTCGATTGCTCGCATTTCACAATCTTTCTCGTTGAAAAGTGACTCTGGCGACTCCAGTGGTATTCCGCAGGAGGCCGGGCTACTTGGCGATGGTTCGGGCCTTTTGTCAAAAGTGAGGACATGGTGGATGTCCCAGGTATGGACGCCTAAACCCAGACCAAACATGGGGGTGAAGCGCCTTTCTTGTTGACTTCCTTGCTTCTCTTGTAATTCTCCATTCCATAACTGTGGTTACCGCACATTCCTTCCTTTATTACATTTTTCCGCACATTCCTTACACTCCCAAAACCTTCCTTTCTTGTAATCCCCACACATTCCTTTATGTACTATTTCTTGCTTAATCACTTCTTGGATTAGGTTTGCTTATTTTTATTAGTATTTTATCAATTTATGTACTACTTGATTGGTGTTTGTAGACTATTTCTTGTGAATATAAATCTCTCTTTATCTAAATGTACTGGGCCGCCTTGAGTATGTTAATGACAACGAGTGAAGTAACCATCAGTACTCTCAAACTTTGTGTGGCGTGTGAGAAGATGGTTTGCTTGGTATGTATATGATTTATATACATACATAACTACTTTCTTAAATGTCCTGATGTCTGTAGCCCTGCAACCTGCCTGCCTGAGCGTAACCGAATACAGACCGTGAGGCGGCAACGCTGTGGCTACTGGATCACGCTATGTCAGAATACAATCTGTTAAGCGGCTTTTGGTTTGTCCCATCACCATCTCGATGTTTGAATCACTCCAGTTCCTTGTAATCCTGCTTGCGATACCGGCCGTTGGAATTTACTTGAAGAGAAGGATCAACCGCCGACTTCCTTACCCTCCTGGACCGAAAAAGTGGCCTATCGTAGGCAATCTGCTTGACATTCCACGTAGTTGGGAGTGGAAGACGTACGCCGAATGGAGCAAGCAGTATAGTGCGTCTGAAAACTTATTATGCGTGTACCGCTCTAACTTAGTCTGTTTTCCATGTAGAGTCAGACATTATACACTTACAGGCCGCTGGTAACGACTTGATAATTTTAAATAACCTCAAAATGGCGAAAGAATTATTCGAGAAGAGATCAGCGATTTATTCCAATCGGTATTTACAATAGTCTTTCGCGTTAGAGTCCTAAGCTAAAGAAGTGCAGTCCACAGTTTGCTGTGATAAACGAGCTGTAGGTACATTCTAAACGAAGCAAATATTACTCTTAGGTTTACTTATGAACCGTGAAAAAATCTAGGATGGGCTGGAAGTGGCTGATGTCTGCCATGAGCTACGGAGATCCATGGAAAGAGCGCCGCCGGCACTTCCAGCAATATTTTCATCCTGGAAACGCTGCACTATACCAACCCAGTCAACTTGAAGCAGTGCGCAAGATGTTACGAAGCATTTTGAATGAGCCCGAGGACCTTATGGCAATAACACGACAGTAAGTAATCACTACAGCCCCGGCACATCGATGGATTATTGAAGGCGATACCTTCCCGCATAAAGCACAATCGGTGGATTGGCAATATCCCTTGCATACGGGCTTAACATACGCGAAAAGGACGATCCATATATTGCAGTGGCTGAAAAGGCTGGCAGGTCAATCACCCAAGCAGCGGTTCCAGGTGCATTCTTAGTCGACTTTGTCCCTATACTTCGGTATGTTCCAGAGTGGTTTCCGGGTACTGGATGGAAGAAAACTATGCGCGAGTGGAAGAAGGTGCAAGAAGATTTCAGGGAGCTCCCCTTCGAGGCAGCACTTGCAGATATGGTGGGTTCTGAAGGCGGATGCAAGGGGTTTCTAACGATGAATGACCTGACTGTCGCAGGCATCAGGCAACGCACGCCCTTCCCTGGTTTCTGTGTCGATGGGGAAACTGGACCCTTCGACGGATTCGCTCCACAAACGAAATGTCATAAAGGACACGGCGGGTATTGTCTTTGCAGGTGGGTCTCAATCGTATCTTCGTTTCCCTTGAACGTCCTTGTGACGGAACTGACATCAACTCCAGCAGGCTCCGATACGACCCTGGCGAGCGTATATGGTTTGTTCGCAGCTTTGCTCTGCTTCCCTGATGTACAAAAGAGAGCACAGGCTGAGTTGGATAGCGTGCTGCATGGACGTTTGCCGGAGTTTGAGGACACAGAAAACCTACCTTACATCTCAGCGTTGGTAAAGGAAGTTCTACGTTGGCAGCCGGCAACCCCAATATGTAGGTGCTTATTACCTGAAAGTGTGTTGATTTCGTCCGGGATTGATGCCTCCGGACAGCGGTGCCACATAGTACAAGCCAAGACGACGTGTATATGGGATATCATATTCCCAAAGACGCTATAGTCATCGGAAACGTATGGTGAGAAGCCATCTGTTGTTCCTGCCGCGTCCACAGCTGACTTTGATGAAAGGGCAATGCTTCAGAATGAAGACGTCTATCCGGATCCAACCGTTTTCCGACCAGAGCGCTTCCTAAAGGACGGGAAGCTGGACGCAAGCGTGCAATATCCAGAAGAGATGGCCTTCGGGTTTGGACGACGGTGAGTACGCGTGATTTTGATGGCTTTCCCTTCGCTGAATCATGTCGAAGAGTCTGTCCAGGGGCGCACATCGCGATGTCCGTGTTGTGGCTCACTGCGGCGAGTTTCCTTTCCGTATTCAACATAAGCGCGGGCGTAGACGAAACAGGAGTCAGCGTGGAGCCAAAAGTTGAATGGAAAAGTGGACTGATTGTGTGAGTGTTTCCGCGGAATCTTAGCTGCTTCATCTAACAAGGACCGTGAATAGGCATCCTCACCCTTTTAAATATACGATTACGCCACGGTCAAAGACTGCAGAAGAGATCATTAAGGCGGGAGCCGATGATTACCAGTAGCTGAATTTGAGCCGAAGTTGAAGACTTGGGTACGGACGTTGAAGGATGGCGAAGGCAAGATGGAGGCTCTTATCCATTGTCCAGTGCGCGCGGCTGAAGGGGGTTTCCGCTACATATGGGATTAGTTCGCGAGGAATAAGAGCGTAAAATGAGAGCCATACGCCAGCGTCCGCTTGACGCATGCAGATAATTACAAATGTCGACTCCAGTATAATTTGTTCGAACGTGAAGCTAGGTGAAGTTGACGTGAAAGTCGAAAAATAACAAAAATAGGTCAAATGATCACCGACGTAGGTGTTGCAGCCAATTACGGCCAAACAACCGCTTTTCTTCTCTTGTTACCGTCATCTAGAAAATTGAGCAGTCAACGCTTACCAATGGCCACATCGTGAGTTGCATCTATAAGCTGTCTGCAATACAAGCTAAAGAAATTGAATTTGCTTAGAATTCCTAAAACGTCGTGGGCAGATGATGTCGACGATCTTGGTTAGACGTCCCGGCTTGCAGAAACGAACGTTGTATCTTACCATCCTTACCACCTTCAGAGCTGCCAAAAAACGAGGAGTACGTCGATGAGAACGGGATACGGACGATTGTTGAATACTCGGTGAACGAAGACGGAAAGAAGGTTAAGGTACGGCTCTGTTGTATTACCCCGGACATACGTGACTCAAACGAAGGCTTGCGACCTGACAGATCACAAAACGCATCAAGCGCACACTGCAAAAATCTATCGTAGACCATGCTGTTGCAGAGAGACAGAAGTGGTCGAAATTCGGGCAGGAGAAAAATAGCAAACCTGGACCAGACCGCGCGACGACGACTGTTGGCGAGAACGTCACTTTGAAGCTTTCGGCCGGGAACAAGGTGCGTTTTTATACATCTTCCATCCTTCATCTCGTTCATGGATCTTTCTTCAGGCGTCCGAGGCGGAACAGGTCCCAGAAGACACCCTGAGGAAGAAGCCCATCGGTGCCGGAAAAGTGTCATGTCGTCTGTGCAAGGGCGACCATTTCACCGCCAAGTGCCCGTACAAAGACACCCTCGGAGGGCTCGAGAACACTGGTACGTCCACAGTCTCATCCATCCTTCCATGCTCCTCATCTATTGATTCCAGACACGGGCGCTGGACCTGACGATGACACCGGTGCCGGACCTGATATCCCTGCCGCTTCTTCATCGGGCGGGAAATACGTACCCCCTTCCATGCGCTCGGGCGCCCGCGGCCCAGGGGAGTCTATGCGCGGTCTGGGAGGCTCAACCAACCGCGACGATCTGCCAACGCTGCGTGTCACGAACATCTCCGAAGATACCCAAGAGAACGATCTGCGAGACCTGTTCGGCGTGTTCGGGCGCGTTGCCCGCGTGTACGTGGGCCGCGACCGCGAGACGGGCGCTGGAAAAGGCTTCGCGTTCGTCAGCTTCGAGGACAAGGCGTGCGCGCAGAAGGCGATTGATAAGGTGCACGGACGGGGATACGATAACTTGATTTTGAGTGTACAATGGAGCCGTACGTCGTTCCAGGCTTCGTGTTTTGTTACTCGGCTAACTTTTCTTCTTCAGAGCCCCGTCCGGACGGGCGATAGATGGAGTTCTGTAGTACTGCTTCATTCCCCAAGCTTCTTACTGAACTCCCTTCTTTGATTGATACATGTCATACAAATATTGTACTTTCTGCATACCTGCTATCTTCCCATCTGAAACTAACAATGAAGCAGTATACTGTATGGATGCTCTGGAACTTGTGGCTATATTTCTTGCAGCTGACGAAGTAATGTTTCAAACGTACTAAACATCTGCTTTTTCGGAGTGAAGTCTTAATAGTTTGCAAGTATAATCAAAAATCAGTTCAATGAAGCTGACCTGGATTGACTTGTTCTAGTGCAGGGATTACAGGATCTATTTGAGTTTCCGAGTATAAAACTAAATATGTATTCCTATTTTATCATGGCATACTTTGACTACTTATACGAGGTAAAGTCAATCGTGTTGTTGGTTTTCTTTTACGTATTAAATTCAATCTTTGAATAAAAATCATACACATTCCGGAAAGGCTTCATTATCTCAAGTCATTGTTGCTGTGCTTAGCCTACAAAGTTCTGATACTACTAATTGCTGTACTATCAATTTTATTTGCTGGTTTGCTTCCTAATAGTATATTTGCAGCTCGCCCCTAATAAGGCCTTGTAAGTTAACACATATTAATTGCACTGAATCCTTGCTGAAATCTAAACATAATATTGAGAAGAAAACTTTGGGAATATAAGTACATATATATGTGACTAGTTAGACTACAAAGTTAAAATAAATAAATATCAACTATTGAATACCCATTGCTCAAGAATTCAAGGATAGTTTATATCAATTATGGAGAATAACATTCTGCCCAGTCAGGTCCGAGTTTGGCCTGAGTAAAGTCAACTTGGGGTACTGCTCCATAAGGAATTGTAAGAATATTGGAGTCATCAGGCAGGCCCATGACAGGAGGAACAAACATAAGATAATCTTTAGAATTGTTGCAAAGAAGCCATCCAGTATACTGTGCAATGTCATTGGTGGGATAATTGTGAATTGGTTGTCTTATATATCTAGGACTTTGAAATTTGCTGGACTGTATGCATCAGCAAATCCAACCATTTTCTCATAGCATGTCATAATAATACCACATGATCTCATAGAACGGCATAGTAATACCGTACAATCTCATAGCATGTTATAGTAATTAGACTAGGCTTATAATGGCCCATAATCACGTAGCACTATATAGTATAATTATAATCGTTATATAGCATGTTGTAGTACTCTATAATAGGCTCTGCAAGTCATGCCATAAATACTAATCTAATAACGACTATAGTTATAGCTTCAGCAGTTTTCAAAGTTCGTAGATCTTGTTATGTCTTTGGCTCATCTTTATATCTTTCCAGGCTTTCGAACCGCTATATACTAAGTTAAATAAAGTATACTATGTGTAGATATAATGATATCGACATATCGTACAAGTTACAACCAGCAGTAAGCCAAATTTCATGTATGCTAACTTATTAAAAAATGCGACCAGCAAGAATTGAACCCCAAACCTCAAGGGACTTATGTAGTAGAAGGCCGTAATAAACCACCTAGGCCATACCACCATTTATTTTGATTGAACTAAAGAATACATATACCGCTTTTTCTCGGCTATTTCCGAAGGCTGTGTCAAGGCTGTGTTATGGATATTTCTTGCCACGTTGCAGCCGTTCCCTCTTCATCCACTACCACCACCATGCCGAACTCCCCTTCCCTCTCCCCCATAGTGCAACCACCCTAACAATGTTGACGACGCCAATGACGCCAATGACAAGATGACGATGAAGCTGCAGGGAGCAGGGAACAGGCACGAAAAGGGGTGAAGCATAGGTGAGTAACCAAATCCCCCAATCCGTCCATGCAGGTCCCACTGCCTCGTATGTCCCAACCACCCCATGACCCTGCCACATTGAAAACCGACTACCACAAGACCCATGCCATGCCATATATGACCCCACTGCATCACGAAACAGCCCCTGTCTAGCCCGTGCTCTTAATGTACTTACATATATATATATATAAGTTTAATATTATGTTGTTTGTAATAGACGTAAAGTGCGAATAAGTAATAAACAATATTATAGCCCTTGATCTACCTAAATGCTGCTCGAATTTAAGTACTGGTACTGTACTATGTAATTCTACAGAGTGTTATATAATACTACATAATGTAGCCGAGTTACTATGTAGATATGAGCCTATGCTATGCTGTGCTAAATAGATAAGAACCCTTACTATGGTGCTATGGTATTATATAATGCTAGTAGGTACTATATAGTAAGTCCCAGATTTGCTGATGTGGGTGCAGAGGTTGGCAAATAATTACTGTTGGTGGAAATGGGAGACAACTTTGAGATATCCCATACTCGGATTGATTTATCATCTGACCCAGAGACAATGTGACTGCCATCAGGTGAGAATGCAACTGATGTAACAGCACTAGTGTGGCCCAGAAGCACATGCAGCTCTTCACCAGTCAGAGCATCCCATACTCTGACTGATTCTTCATCTGAGCCAGAGACAATGTGACTCCCATCAGGCGAGAATGCAACTGATGTAACCCACTGAGTGTGGCCCTGAAGTACATGCAGCTGTTGACCAGTCAGAGCATCCCATACTCGGACTGATGATTTATCACCTGACCCAGAGACAATGTGACTCCCATCAGGTGAGAATGCAACTGATTTAACAGCACTAGTGTGGCCCTGAAGTACATGCAGCTCTTCACCAGTCAGAGCATCCCATACTTGGACTGATTTATCAAATGACCCAGAGACAATGTGACTCCCATCAGGTGAGAATGCAACTGATGTAACAGCACTAGTGTGGCCCAGAAGCACATGTAGCTCTTCACCAGTCAGAGCATCCCATACTCGGACTGATGCATCATATGACCCAGAGACAATGTGACTCCCATCAGGTGAGAATGCAGCTGATGTAATAGCATCAGTGTGGCCCTGAAGTACATGCAGCTCTTCACCAGTCAGAGCATCCCATACTCGGACTGATACATCATCTGACCCAGAGACAATGTGACTCCCATCAGGTGAGAATGCAACTGATGTAACAGCATCAGTGTGACCATATAAAGTCATTAGAACTTTGCTGCCAACCCTAGGATTTATAAATTGTGGAATCCTAGCAAAAATTGTTTTCCACTTCTTAATTGGTTCCAATTTTCCTGGCCAGGTTGCTAGTGCAGATATATATAAATGTGGAGTTGATGCAATAGCATTGCTTCCAGAAAAGTAGAGTGCAAAATTGCTAATTTCCAGTAGATAACTCCTAAGCATATTCTTTATCCAATTATTAATAGAAAATACTTTGAAACAGAAAGTTTTACTTACTTGAGACTTGTCTAACAAGTTGTATAGTTGCCTAAGTATCAAAGAGCATTTTCCTGCACTCTGTAGCAGATTCATTGTCTCAACCCAAAACAATACAGGAAGATCAAGAAATTGTTGTAATTTCTGATATAGATTATGGAAAAGAGTACTGCTTGTAGCCATGACATGATGACCCCAATGATGGCAGCAATAGCTTAATATAGGGGAGATTTGCTGTTTGATTTGGACTGGAAGCATATCATTGGATTTATCAAGTATGAATGATGATTCAATATTGGCTATATTAAATTTCAATTGCTTCAATATTTTGAAACAAGATGCAGCAAGGCCACTATGGTAAAAAGCAGCCTCACAGGCAAAATTTCCAGATCTTTTAGAATCAAAGATAAAATCTGGAAAAGATTTATGATAGAAAAAAACTTTGTTATCCTTTGTATAAAGCACTGAATGAAGACTTTTAAGAATATTTTCTGTGATAGAAATGCCAAGTGAGGTGTATGTACTATTGCTTTTGGAAACTAGCTCTGTGGCAACAGAAATAGATATAGGCTCTGCACTGCATAGAAATATATGAAGTATAGGCAGATAGAATCTACTTTTGCAGTTTTTGGATGCATCTGACAAAAGTTGACAATATAAAGTATCCAGCAGTGGTTTATCAGAGTAGCCTTGGTTTGTAGCATCAGATTTGAAAAGTGTGTCCAAATGCTCCTTGTACTCTTCAGCTGCATATCCTTCCACATACTTGACAAGAGTGGCAGCATAAATGAATAGCCCTTGGGACTGGTTTTTAAGGATGTTAATTTCCTTGTCACTTAAAGAAGGAGAAAGACTAGCATAAAGGTATGTATGCACATCTTGACTAGCCTCTTCTTCAGAAACATCCTGAAGCCTGTAGTAGTCTTTGTGGATAAGAGAATCTACATGCTTTACAAGTTTATCATCTGACCGACTAGTGATAAAGAACTTGAGACCACTAGTGCGATTCTGAGTGTCATTATTAATAATATTAACAAGAACACGTAGAAATTCAGAGCCACCAATGCCTTCAACCTCATCAAGTGCATCAATAACAATGAGATAGTACTTTGGAATGGATTTATCCATTAGCCGGGCAGCCTGACAGTCATACCATGGTCCAAATAGAAGAAGATCAAGTTGGGTGTGAAGTGCATATGTAGTAACAGACTTTCCGCCTGTAGAGCGCTCCAAAGCATCCAAGAATGGTGGACATTTTAAAGCAAGTTGATAAACAATTGTCCGGATAATAAACTTAGACAAGCGGGTTTCATCAAAGTGCTGTGAACAAAAGAAATCTCCTCCCAATATGATATTATCCCCAGATACACTGTCAAAGGCAAAACGGCGGGCAATTGTAAAAGCAATAGTGCTTTTCCCAGATCCAGCATGACCAAATAGCCAATAAACACTTGGACAAGTTAATGAAGTGTCCTTGGCCCAGGATATAATAGCACCCATAATATTTTCACGGGTTCTTGGTGTACACATCTGACGATAAAGTAACTGTGCATCTTGACCTTCCAAGAGATAGGCATGATGAGCAATTTGAGAAGGGCTAAGGCAGTCAAGCCATAAGTCCTAAATATTACTTTGAGATTTACTGAAAATAAGAGACAAAATATGATTTATACCTTTACAGCTTGATTAATGTCATGCACCATTGTAAAGACTCTCATATCCAGTGCAATCTATGTATACTTGAGTATAAAGCTCAATTATAAACGAGAAGTATATACCTCAAACTGGATTCTTGCCTCATTGATGCGCACAAATGTATCTGCTATCTCACTTTGTTCATGCTCATGATCCAGAAATTTCTTGAACTTGGATTTGTTCTTTAAAGCCTCTAGGCCACGTAACTCCTTCTCAAGAACACTATATGTATATGAGTATGCATCTATAACAAGTAGCACGGAGGAGCACTTACAATTTAAAGTAATTAAGCCAATGCATATCCTCCTTTCTCCTGTACTCTGGTTTCCAGTTATCCAATGCCGTGACCAATGTCTTCAATTGCTCTCCAGTAGAAACTATCTGACGTGCAATGGCATCATTATTCTGATGTACTGTCTAAAGCCTGGTTAGTAAAAACCTAATTACCAAGCATATTCACTGACCTTTGCTACGTCAACAATGGCCTTGACCAGTCCTAGAGCAACCTTGGCAGGATTGGAATCCACAACGTCCGCAGCTTTAGTGACCAGAGTAATAAGGGCCTTGCCCGTGAGTTTGAGATTATCCTTGATGTTAGAGCGTGTAGCAGAAGCGGAAGGGCCCGAGTCCTGAGTCAAGTCATTCGAGCCACCAACATGCTCTTTAATGACGACAGTAAGTGAACTATGATGATGTTTTAAATCTAGTCTCACCTTGGGTAGCGGATATCCTTTCGGTCATAGTGTGCGGTGCCGGATGAATGACTTGGCCTGAGCATGGCAATGAGAAGAGCGTCTAACGAGGAATGGAGTATAAGCTCACCTTGCGTGCCTAACGGGGAATATAATCCCTGTGGTCCGGCCAACCCTACGCGTCCGGGGTTATCTACATGTGTCGATGAGTTTGTAGTTCTACAACGGTTCACCAATATATAAGATCGAGGCATACCTTCCTGGGCAGTGACTGGAGGATGAATAACACGATTAGTACCGGGAATATTGGCGAAGAGAGTTTATGTTTACTTACCGGCAGGTGTCTCCATAGAACCATTATCATCGGACGGGATCATTGGCAGGTCCTTGTCCCTCAGAATGGGGGCCATAGTCACAACGGCAGCGCACGAGCCATCAGCGCGTCCTTAGGGTCAACTGTAAGTATACACCAATGTGCATTAGAGTTCCGGTGCTCTTACCGTGAGACCGAATAGCCTCAGCACTCTGGGGGACAGGCTGCAAACCCGGCTGAATGTCCTGGCCTGCTTAAATAACGAAGAAGAGGTGAGCTAATGATATGCTTGTGTACATCAGTATACTTACCACGGAATTGTCCAGCGGACGGGAGCTGAGTGGCGGCCTGTGGTCCTGGCTGCTTGAAGCCTTGTCCCCATAAAACAATGAGAAGAATGTCCGCGCGGAGACATATGTAGACTCACCCTCAGTGCCTGTAGCGGGTACCAATGTCTGTGGTGCATCCAATTCTCTGCGTCCGCGGGCATCTAAGTATTTTAAAGGTGAGTGAACCGTCGATGAACATTATATTTTTGATGGGCCCTCACCTTGAGACTGAATGGCCGCAGCACTCTGAGTGACGGTCTGAAAAACCGGCTGATTGTCCTGGCCTGCCCACAATAAAGAGAAGAGGTGAGCCTGAAATATATTTGACTACAAATTTGATTACTTACCACCGGATTGTCCAACGGACGAAACCTGAACGGTGGCAGCCTGTGGTCCTGGCTGCTTGCCTTGATCTGACAACGGCGATGGGAAACAGGTTTGAGCGGATTTGTGTAAACTCACCGCCTGCGGCTGGAGTGGAGGGCGATGCCTGGAATGCATCCAATCCTGCGCGTCTGTGGTTATCTAAATAATTTAATGAGCTTTCGGAATATCGAAGAATCCGGGAAACCATTAGGCGTACCCTCCTGGTTCGTAGCTAATAGAATAATAAGAAAATTGTCAAGATCGGCTAGCTGAAGAAGAGAATGCAGTTATTTACCAGCAAGTATTCTGATTGTATTATCCTGGGTGAGAGTCACTGGAAGAGACACAGTTGACTGGTTGATGGGCGCAGCATCCGCGTCCCCGCCTCCCTGTCCGCCCTCCAAAGCCAATCCCGCGGCCGATTCACCAAATCCCGCAGCACCAGGATCGACAGGGAGAGACGCAGTCGACTTGTTAAGCACCGCGCGCTTGAGGAATTGGGATAAAAGCCCTTTCCCAGAGGACTCCCTTGCAGTGCTCTGTCCAGGCTCAACCAAGTCAGCGCGCTGGGAGCTCTTGCCCGGCTTGTTGACCAGTTTCTTGAAAAAGTTCAATTTCTTGTATTCTTTATTGTTCTGTGCGTTGTTGTCGTTCTCCATGATGATGATGGTAAAAGACGCTGTTTGATTGTGGTAATCTGTCCTATCTGAGGTGTGCGCACAGTCGCTCCCACCCAGCCCACGTTTGGCACAACTCATGACCATGGAGCTGTGCAACTCGCCGTGGTGCCGTACCTATTTTTCTCTTTGCCCTTGTCCCTCAACGTGATGAACGGAGTGCCAGATTCAGAGCAAAGTACGAATATCATTGCTGCTAGAGGCCAATGGCAGCTATGGATGTTCAAACTCAGACATACATTTCCTATAACACGACGCTGAACTTCGTCGTAACAAATGATTTAAGGCCTTCCATCTAATAAGAGTGCCGAGCGCTGTGCGTGCCGTCCGGCACACTCCGAACCAACTCCGAACCGTTCGCTCTTTGAACTTGACCTCCAACACTGCCATGTCGCGCTCAGCCTCATCCCCGCAGAACCAGCCTCGGGAACACTGGGACCAAACTGAAACGATATATGTAACCTGAAATGGGGCCCTCCAAATCTGAATTTTGGATGCTCCTGTAGAGTACAACCACGGAGCTTTTTACGACCTGTAAGAGTCCCGAAGTAAGTTTCGTCTCTATCATGTTGTAGACGCGATTTACTGAACTATAAGTGACCAAGGACAAGCTAGCATGTACCAGGGGACGGCCATTTTTACCTGTTGACAAGGTTAATGAACGTTACAGCACTCAAAGTATTCCATTCAGGTGCGTTCCGTTTTGACCGCAGCGCAGCATACGTCTGATTTTATTTTATCAAGTCCTTGTCCACTCAGGCATATATACACCTACATAGCCCTAATCGGCTGCTGGTAACGCTCTGGTCCTGAAACTCGTCTACCCCCTCTGTCTTCCCGCCCTGCCTCGTATCAGCTCTCGAACTGCGTCCGATTTCACCATAGCTGCCAAGCTCCTGGCTATGTACACATTGCTCGTGTCCAATATCTGTGGATACCACGTCAACGAGGGATCTCTCGCGATGTACCTGTCCTCAGATATCTAATGACGCGTCCTGCCCCGTATAGCGCACCGGAGAGGCAGTTTTAACTTGTCTGCACGCTCATGAATAGTTCGACACCCCCCTGCACTCCCCTGAACGCCTTTTCACCGACACTACCCAATCACGTCAATTCCAGCCATCTAGTCTCCTAGTGAAGTGCTCGCCCACCCGCGCTCAAGCACAGAAATGAAGCTTGTTTCTGGATCTCTTTTATTGGTTCTGACGCTTCACCTCACTCGTTTATAACCGATCTTCTCGTGTTCGCTCCGCGCTTCAAGGCGAGGTAGCTGAGCCGTCCCCGTGGAAGGACACAGAAGAGCACTCGCACGTGTATGCCGCCTCAGTGACATTTTCTGAGAGACGAAACACCCCACTAAACATTGCGGCATCCTTCCGGTTGCTCGGCTCTAGTGCTGCAATGGCCATCTCTCACCTTCGCGTTACTTTAGTTTACAGAAACCGTCTGGATGGCATATTTGCCATTATATACTTGGATCCGCCTTCGACATGCATCCCACCACACCTGCGATTGCCCGTCGCGTTACGCTCGCCAGGCATACGAGTTTGGGCTCCTTTCTATAGCATGATTCATCATTGATCGTGCCCAGCGTTGGTTGGGACTCACCGGTGGTCGTCTCTACGGTTGGCCCGCTACCCAAACAGCTGCGTTTGCGTCTTCGGATTCTATGATCACGGACCGCCTTTTTTAGTGCAAGGTAGCAGGAAGACAATCATCTTGCTAGAACCCTGAAAGTCTGGGGCTCCTCTCGGCTCTATACAGGCTTACTTGCCCTCTATGCTCACCTGTCGTCCCGTACGGCTTCGACGGTGACGTTCATTCATTTGTCTTAGCTATCGCTCTCCACCCCGAGACACGAGGAGTCGTAGCCGTCTGCATCCGTCTGCATATTTTTCGCCCTCGTATTTTCGTCCCTTATTGGACACCTCAGTAATGTTTTCCACAGTCGTCTGCACCTCCGCTGTAGCGCAACACGGCTCCCATCCAGTGCAGGAATGCCTCCTGGTCTAGAGCGTACCCATCCGTATGAGATACACATTACTCCAGTACAAACATTCTCCAGCTTTATGAAAGGGACGGAATGGTATACGCGAGCGGAGACCGCATGGACGATGGATGTTTCTAAGGTGCGGCTGTGGGTGGTGTCGGTGAGGGCGGGTTTGACCCCAGTACGTCGGTGAGCGATGCCTCAGTTTACTCATCTCCAGCCGGCGATTTGACTAGGCTGTGCCGATAGAATCTACAAGACATCACCTGCGACTACTAGCACTACGCTTGCAGGTCAATCGGTCACATACCGCGCGTACTGCACTTTTATCTGGGCTCTGATACATTGGCTTCTGACTCTATGTCACTCTTTACGCCTGCGCATCTGTGTGTGAGGGCGTGGAGGTATTATGGTGGGTTATATACAACGAAGGTCTCGAATACAATTGGCTGTCGACAGCTACTACAAGAATTATCAACATTTCCCCGGACCTTCAATATATTTCTGCTGTGCCTCGTGGAACGTACTTCTACGCCTTTTGCGCCTTAGGGCCGACCTTGACGACTTCTGCGCCTATTGTTTGCGTTGAATGGACGATTTTGGGCGACTGAGGACTATTGAAGTCAGTCGAGCGCCAATTAGGCGGGCTTTACAATACGAGTGGATGGATGCTCATCCCAGTCTCCGTTTTATGGTTAACTAGATAGTTCATAGTGAGTTCTTTGTACGCTATGTTATTTTCATTATTGGCTTACTGTGATGGCGCTCCAGTGTCAGCGATAAGCTTGCTAGCACCTCAGCCTGTAATGTTTCCTTGACCTTCGTGAATATGCTCTTCCGGCGGACGTAAATCACGATTTCTTCATCTTGCGTTGATGTACTGCTCGCCCCGGACATATGGTAAAGTTTTTATCCCTCGAGACAAAGGCAGAGGTTACGTGTATCATGACAGCTCGGGCTTCAAGCATATTGCAAGGGCCGATCGTATTTGGCTCGCAGCATGCCGTTGTTGCCGGAAAATGCATTCGAAGTATCATCGACGTCTTCGGATGGCTGTTGAGTGGATGACCGAGAGTTCAATACTCTGCTGTACGCGTCGGCAGGCTCTGAATCGTCCTTTCTTTGCTACTTTTTCCGACATGAAGTCGCGCCAGGTTTTGCGCAGCCTCAACTGAAATGGCCATCACTTCCACATCACCACCAATCTTTACTCGGTCTCATATCGCATATCTTTCGGAGAAAATCAATGTGTCGTACCACACATGTCGTTCGAGCTATTGCGTCGTAGTGGCCAATTGATGGACGTTTGGACCTTTGCCTGTTATCAAATGGCCTACTTCGATCCAGGCAGGTTACAGACATTCGCCCCGCGTTTGTGCACCAAATTGAATCCGAATAAGTGTAGCAGGAGTCGCGTTTGGACATCGCGACGCTACTGAAGCGAGCATGGGGTGATCTTTTGGCGAAAGCGACTACGGGCATGCATAGGTGCGTCTGTGTTTGATTGCGGTGTATTATACGTCTAATGTACTCAGGCCGTTGTTACCTCCGGCATGGCTCAGCGCTCCGTGACCCGGTACTCCTTGCATGTCGATCCTGCTTCACTTCTTATTGGAAAGATAGACGAATAAAAGGTTGTTTATTGGGTTGCCCTATGGGCGCTTAAATACACTACGGAGTATTTACTAGAAAATTCTGTACGTAGGTAGATTAGTAATCTAATTACTAATGTCCATTCCAATTAATGAGCTCCATCACCGATGCTGGCTTGGCCAACTCCAACACTTCTCCAAGGTCCACTCCCTTTGTCCTTCCGCGCTACCCCGGATTCCATTTCAATTCTTAGTGATGGCCAGCGACGGATCTGCTCTCCAATCTCCTGGACATCTTGGACGACACATTGCTCATCCCCCTTCTACCAAGGTCAAATGGATCTGAATCTCGTCACCGATCCTCTCTCGCATATCCGACACCGACATGTCCCGCACCATGCTTGAGCATCCGCACGGCAGCTACATAGCTCATGGGCGCTTTATTGCGTTGGCACTCCGCCGACACTCGGCTTCCACACTACCCAGTCACACCGAGTGCTCTTACTCATCCGCGCCTGAACTACAGTAATGGAGGCACTCATTCCTTCTCTTCCTTCTCCGCCTTCCATGCGTATCTCCTCACCTCATCGACAATCTTACAGCACAGCTACTCTTATTTGTCGTAATCGCCTGCGTGAAAGATTCCGCGAACACTCGAACATTTTTAAATATTCATCGGTACGCATTATCGTACGAATTTTCCAGGACCGAACGTGCAGAAGCACACTCCGATACGGTCTTCACGACCATGTTGCGCCAGGTCTTGCTCAGCCTCCGACTCGTCTGCAGAAGTAACGTCAAGGAAACTGGGACGATATATATGCATTGTGAATAGGCCCCTACAGTCTTCCGGCGTTCTGTACGACGAATTCCCGTGTGCCTCTAGATTTTCCGTGGCCAACAGTTGACCCCCCTTCCCTTCGAGCTTCGTCCGTCATCATTAGGTGAGTTTCACTGTTTAGATTATGATATAGATGTATATTCAGAGCCACGTTGTTCTATGCTCTTAGAACCCGTCATGTCTGTTGCTGTCTATGTTCAGCTTTTATCGGCCTCGCTCCTCGGTATTGAAAGGCATCGCCTGGCACTTAGTAGCCAATTTCTGGTCATATGACACTGATGGACACCCATACTACCGTTGTGGCGTCAGTCGCGTATTCTTTATAAATGCTATGACTCTTTCTGCCCCATCTTGTACCAACGTTCAACGTTCAACACTCAACACCGATCCTACAGACCCAGGACGACATACGATGGATATCGTTGATTCACGCTTGAAGTAACAGTAACTTCCAGCACTTCGGACCGGATGTACGACAATCAATGCATACGGACTTGATTATGGAGCAAATCGCCTCTGGACATGTAAGCACTTTGCACATATCTTCTGTGGGCGAATTAGCTGATGTAGTATACGTTGATGATAGTGAACACCAGATCTACTGCCATTATATTTGGCGCGCTTCCGAACTATACCGCTGTGGTTTCTGTCACGGGCAAGGGGTGTTAATCGGACATCTCCCACAGAAGACAAGAACTATGCTGTTGTGGGGTAAGGCTGCGCATAGACGTATCAGATCTGTTGCTTTTCGTTTCTTCTTTGTGTATGAGCACGAGCGCCCTGATAATCTTTCAGTTCTTGATCTGTTCTCTGTCCCTGCTTGGGAGTATGCATGATGTGAGTTTCGTCAAAAAGTTCTCGCTCCGTATGCTCTATCTTACCGAGACGACGAATAGCAGGGCGATAGAATCATCTACATCATGGAATCCAGGATGTTATGGCTCTGGTCGCTGGCTGTCGGCGCTCGGCTACTCACTCCTCTGCACATACGTCTGCTTGCGTCGTCCAGCAGATAGTTAATGTTCATCAGCGACCCCAACGCCACCGACTCTTTTTTACATCTCCGCAGCCATCTATCTCTTGACCTCTGTTTCACGGTTGACCTGATTCTCCCGCTGCAAACCTTCCTTGCTATTTTATACTTCGGATATAAGGCTCGTTCTTTCACTTTACTTGTCCTAGCTTATCTAGCCAGTGTTACTGTTGGGTAGGTGCAAGTAGGCTTGTGCATAGAATACCTCTTCTTATTGTGCATTTTCAGAGGAATCATCAGCGCTGTCTCTACCTGCTTACTCCCAAACTTCTGAATGCCATTCTCTTAACGATACAATCATGAGTCCCAAACTTGATTAGCTGGATCAGCCAGTACTAATGGTTTTCCGAGTTCAGAGGAGCAAGCTTTCCTTGAAATCCGACGTGTTCATGTCCTCTGAAAGTACCATACTTTTCAAACCCGGACACTACCGCCCTCCCGCTCGTCAGGTCTGTCGCTGTGTAACATCTACACATGGATCCCCGGGGTATTCGTGATGGCCTTTTAGCAAGAATGCGGTGTACTCGGGCTAGGCATGCCTTTCTAGTGCGGCGTTGTATCCCATTTCTGTGATCTATGACCACCCCCTTTGCGCTATGTACGACAGGAACTGCTTGACCTCCCTGATCCTCAGGGCAGCTATTGATCCAACGAATCCGATGGGTTTAGCTGGAGGGCTTAGATTCTGATAATGTGACATAGCTGTCTACCCTACGAACTTGCTTTCGCATACATGACCCAATCTGTATCATCCACTACTAGACGACATATATATTAAAGTCAGCCGCAGCGCATGGTGTGGTGGTTCTGCTCTTCGTTCTTGGAGGCTGACCAGGATGGCTGACTATTGTGGGTGGCTAACTGCGAGTGCATGTTACTGGTCGAAAAATTGTCAGCCACCCAGTCAGGCTGGTTGAATTCAACGAAACACTTAAAATGGTTCTCTTGCACTCGTCCATGTATCTCAGCACATACCAAGGTTATTTACTCTTCCGAGTACTTCATATCCAAACTCACTCTTATCAAGCTCTCTCCGACTCCGACATCGGACACTTGGGATTAATCCTGTAAGGTTATACAAAGCAGTATAATAGCTATAAGGTGCTACCTCTGGTATCATATTGGCATAACGTTACAGCTGTGTTTGCATAAATATTATAGTATTTTCGGTAGGTGTCATAACTGGAATAATAACGCAGTAACTTTAATGCCTCTTTGTATACCCACGTAATATCTGGACGTGTTCTATATATATTATTTGGCATTCTAAATTTGACAATTCCTTACATCTTTGTAGGCCTGATATACGACAATATAGCTTGATATCTAACATATTCCGTGATCCATTGAAAAATTATTCTGACTCTATAACGTATGGTAGTGTATCCAATGTTTTTATATAGGCATAAAATTTCTAGATTGCCTTTCACTTATATATAAATTTTACAGAGTAATATATTACTCTATATTCTTCGACTGAATTATAACATTGCTTCATTACTAAATTACATATTTATGTACCACAAGTTAAGGCGTAGATTATTTTAAGTATGATACCTTTTCTATCGATGAATCTCTTTACCAGTTTTCTAGCAGTGGTATTGTTGTGGAGAAGATTATAGCATGTTCCAAGCCTTCACAGATATATAACATTATTGTATTTATAGGTGGTTGTGCAGCACGGCTCTCATATGCTCACATCTTGAAAGCCTGACTTAGGAGAGTCAATCTCCGGCCGGCCTTGTGGTCTTGGATAATACATATAATTTCTTAGAATGGCAGGCAGGAAGGATTATTGAGCTCTGATTCTTACATCCAAACAGCTCTTGATTCAGTAAGTGCTCGAGCTTAGAAAGTATCAGATGTTTTTTTTGAGCAAAATATTTTAAGAGTAGCATTATTCTATATATACAGGAGGGAATGCAGTAGGAGGCAACAACAGTGCAATTCATTATAACTCCTTATTTCTATGACTGCACTTAACACAATAATTTAACAGGGGACTGTAACAGATATAATTGCAGACTGTAAGTTCCATATGTGACATATAAAGTGTGGCTAGTAGCAAGAAAAGTATCAGCAGTGCGAACTAGCAAAGTCCAGTGGAAAAACATACTGGAAGTCTTTAAAGGCCTGGGCCAACAGGGTCCTGCGACGCAAGTACGGATGTACGCGCATTTTTGCACTTGCCGCGTCGGCGCTTGAGTGCAGGCGGCGCTGGAAGTGAAGAGTCAGTTTTAGGAAGTTGAAGGCGCAAAAGAAGGTCGGGAGCGGTGAAGGAGAAGGAACATAATGTAGTAGAGTGGGGTGTGTCTAGCTGCCTCCCCTGGGACAGGCTGCCTCTCTGCCAGTAATCTTGTGAATGACCGCAGTGTAACAGCTTGTCCTCCCGCAAAGCGTCTGTGCACTGCCACTGCGTCTCGAAAGAGTGTTGAACAATAATGATCTCGAAATTTCAACCAATAAATTAAACAACCACGCTCATTTGTGCGAAGGACGCGTTGAGGCGCTGCTGCCACGTTGATAGGGCTGCTTTTTGGCTACGGGTGTAAACAGTCAGAAGGTTCGTTAGTGGGATAGCTGCGCGCGGGAAAATACAGAGAGACTAGAGTTGAGCCTGATTCGTAGTCCATAGCTATCAGCGCGCCTTATGACGATAAGCGCCTGCGCGCACCGTATTGCGAGAGGGATCGGTCGGCGAGCTGCACAGTCTAAAGTGCATAGTCTGCCCATCCGTGCGAGCGATTGAAGAGGCGTAGAACGGTTAAGCACCCGCGAAGTGTGGTATGAGTACAGCTGAGCGAATACCAAGGGCGGTGTGAAGGGCTGTGCGCGCATCTCATGTGCACGCATCGCAAAGGCAGAATTTGTCTAAGTCCACACATCATGTGACCGTGGCGGCGCGCATCAAAAGACGCGCAAAAGCCCGAGGGAACGAACGACGTACGTGCCGCGAATGCCAAGGGACCAGGACACTCAAAGGGGAACTCAGATGCGATGCGCGGGCCTTTGGCCGCACGTTGCTAGTATTTACTTTACCTTATTATTAGTACACATGCATGCATCGTATATAAACCTGTATTCTGGTCTATAGTAATTTAAGCAATTGTCTACCCACTAGATCTGTGTGCTGGGTTCTGTCCCAGGCCGTCAGCAGGCTGTGTTTAGCTTTTGTTAGGGTTTTAACTGTGAAGTATTTGTGAATCATAGGAGTTTTGGATAGCTTCTGGCCACCGGGTCATTTGGAGAGCTCAGTGAGGAGTCAGTACAACCGTGTACGGAAACTTGCACTGTAGTGTTTAGACTGTGAGACTGCACCGCCAGGTGAAAGACTTTGGAGAGTCTTGGATTGTTGGACTTTGGAGAGTCCGCACATTGCACGAGGTCACCGGACCCGGAAGTGCATGCAGCGAAGCTGTTCGCTAAAAACAACTTATTTCATTTATCATTTTGCCTAGCGCACGCCACTAGCAACCAGGCTCTATCCGAGATTTACTAGAATTAAACCCCTCCTTACAAACGAACTTGCAGGCACTACTTGCTATTACAAAGACTAGAGGACACGAGGTGCGTGCATCGCACGCCCAGAACGGGAACCAGAGCAGAGCATAGATTATACTAGCCGTTTAGTTGAGGGCATTCGCTCAATCTAAGGGATAGGATCTCGCTCTGCTGGGTGTGTGTGTGTGTTGTGTTTCGCGATTTCGAGTCTAGCCATGCAGTAGACCTCTCATCTGGAGCCCACCACGAGGGGAAGGTTCAGAAATCTCACTTAGTGTTTCGGGAACTACGGCTTGCGCCTATTACAATAAATTACAAAAATTTCAAATAAAACGGGGACGAGTAACAAGCGAGGCAAATTTCCTGCGCCTTCATCGCTCGCCGAGCCAGAAGAAGCCAGACCATCCTTTGGAACGGTGCCTTCACACGAGAGAACCACGAGGAGCAAGAAAGACGCTGAGCTGGTAGAGCCGTTGGTAATTACACCGACGCGAGACAGAAAAGCAAAGAAAAGAGCGAGGGAGGAAGCGCAGTTGCATATCGAGACCCAGGGATTAGCGCAGCGCATCCCAGGTGCGCTCACCGAAAGCGACTCGGAATTAAGAATAGGGACTAGTGGATTTTGGGGACCACCATCTGGCATCGAAATAGAAGACCAATTAGTGGACAGTGATATTACACTTGAAACCGCACCATTCGGTACTTCTGATAGCCAAGCTACCCAAGACACCCCTCCTCCATTCTCGGAAGTATTTGGGACTGCTAAGACATCCGCGCAGCGCACGGCAGAAAATAGCGAAAGTGAAGCAGAGCGCGTAGCAAGAGATATATTTGGAGGAGACTTGTCAGATCTCTCAGAAAGTGAACGAAATACACCCCCACGAGAATCAGAAGCTATGCCTAAGGACATGTCCATGCCAGTACACGGTGCGCGCCGTGCGCCGAGCTTCGATCCTGCTGCAGAGCGCGATGAGCTGCTGCGGTACTTCGAGGACCTGGAGGATTGGTTTAAGCGCGCGGAGGTGACAGAGGACGATGAGAAGAGGGGATATGTAATCAAATATGTACCCATGCAGACGGCGGAGGAGTGGAAGAATTTACCAGGTTATGATACCAAGGGGTACGCAGAGCTCAAGAAAATGATTCTCAACGAGTACCCGGAGGTGATCAGCATTCAGACAGGGTCCATTGTGCGGCTCAAGAAGCTCTGCAAGGAGAATCAGCGCATCTCGGAGGAAGGCCTCCAGGTGTTGCTGGACTTCAAGCGCATGTTCTTGGCCGAGGCCGCTAAGCTCACAAAGGCGCCTACTCTGCTTGCGAATCATACCTTGGTGACTTACTTCACCAATAGTCTCACTGCAGGGTTCAGGGATCGATTATTTAATAAACTGGACATTGATTACACGATGCGCGCATCGTTCGACAAGTTCTTGACTGAGCGCAATATACAGTTCACTGCACCTACTGGGGTGACGGTAGAAGCGCGCACCGAGGACATGTACCCGCTCAAACAAGTAGCCGAGATGGCGGAACAAATGGCCCGTACCAAGAACCCAAGCACTACGCTGAGCCTAGGGCGCGAGAGCACTGATGGACTTATGCCGGTGCCCGCCATCAAGACTGAGGCCGCGGATGTTGGTTCGCTGCGCGGAGAGATTGAGGACCTGAAAGGGTTCGTCGCCTCCTTCAAGGATACCTTGTCGTTAGTGGAGAAGACAGTGGCGAAGTCAAAGGAGTCGAGTAAGAAAGAGTTAGAGGACATTATTCGCAATGTCATGGCTGCGTGCGCCACACCGATGTTGGTGCCTGTACAACCAGTAGCCCCCATGATGCCCATGAGCGCACTGAGCTTTGGTGGAGCGCCACCTAGGCCTTTCCAATACCAACAATGCCCGGAGCCCCGTTGCTTCTACTGCAAGCAGACGGGACATGTGGTTGCTGAGTGCATCGTACGGCAGCAAGACTTGTCAGCTGGAAGGATTGTCATCACAGAGGCGGGGCGCTTACAGTTACCTGACGGGTCATCGATACCTTGGGACCCTTCGCGCGCGATCAAAGAGCGCATCGACGAATGGCATAAGAAGAACGGGCCACCCGTGCAGCAAGCGTATATGGCACCTGTCCATCCGTCATACATGGGTATGCCTCCTAGCATGGTATACTCGCAGATGTACCAACCGGCCAGTTCCTTGGACGAGACCTATGAGGAGCAGATACGCGCACTTCAACAAGAGTTGGAAAGTAAGAAGGCGTTCCTGAAGGAGCGCGCATTGGCGAAGATGCCTGAGGAAGTAATAGAGGAACAGCGCCAGTTAATAGCGACTATGAAAGCCGAATGCAACGCTGCGCTCAGTCAGGGTTTCGATTGAGTCTGATGAAGGGAAACGCGGGCAGAGTTATGCGTAACAGCTCTGATAAACCCAAGAACCCGGAGGGCGCAAATAAGAAGTTACCAATCAGAAATATACCCAGAGCATCGGTTGAGGACGCAAGTGACGATGAGGAGGATGAGTTGCGAGAGGTAGTGGAGGAGCAAGGTGCGCGCAGCGTACCAGTAAAGAAGAAAGTAGTATTTGAGGTTCCTACCAAGGCAGGGCCTAGCACACGGCCAGCAGCGGTGCCATATGTAATGGTACCTCCACTGCGCGTACCAGAGAAAGTAAAGCCTAAAGTAAGGGAAGAACCCATACCTGTAGTAGAAAAGAGGAAGCCAGCCTATAAGCTGCGCGCACCTATCGAAGATGAAGCGCAGGCTGACACAGTCCTCAAACACTTAGAAAATCAGAAGATTGAGATCACGCAGGGCCAGTTGTTAGGCATATCGACTGCAGGTTTCAGAAGAAAGTTCGTTGAGCGCATAGTACCGAGAAAGGTACCATTGGATCTGAATACGATGCGCATACTACAATTAGACTATGATGAGGAAGAGCGCGAAGTAGATGAAGCTATCGTGCGGTTAGCAGAGGAAGAAGAGGAAGAGGAGTTTATGCAGATGGATGAGCTACCAGTGGCCACTTTCCTTACTTGCTCAGATGAGCGCAGCAGACTGCAACCGGGGACCATCATCATGGAAGACCCGTACGAGCAGTACGTCTCGACTCTGCAGCCGGGCGAAAAGCCTAAGGGACTTATAGTGGCACGCGAATCGCACCATCTAAAGGCGGTATTTCCGCTCATCAACGGCAAGGGACACGCGGAGACGTTGCTCGACAGTGGGTCGCAGATTGTGTCAATGGCACAGGACACCGCTGAGCGCTTAGGACTTAGTTGGGACCCGGACTTCACCATACGGATGCAGAGCACGAATAAGCAGGTGGAATCCACCAAGGGCTTAGCGCGCAACGTACCGTTTGTGTTTAATGGACTGACAGTGTATTTACAAGTGCATGTCATCAGCGCAGCGGCTTACGAGGTGCTCTTGGGCCGGCCGTTCGAGATCCTCACGGAGAGCAATGTGAAGACGCGCGGCGATGGAACGGTTGAGCTTACGCTCACCGATCCCAACACACAGCGCAAACTGGTAGTACCCACCTATAACCGAGGGTGCGGTCCCAAGATAGTGCAGCGCGAACCTAAGTTACAGGGCCCTGGCACAATGGAAAACCCTAACGCAGATCAGGATTTTCAATCCTCGATGATTTGATGCGTCAAGGAGAGGTTGCGTTGATGTTTGATAGAGATGATCGCACGGGGAAGATAGAGATAGCGGGGTACGCACTACCAAAGAATAAGAAGCGATTTGGGAGCGCTGAGCTCAGGGATGTATACATGGCTCAGGCAGTACATGAAGCTAAGATGGAGGATGATGAAAAAGAAAGAATATACAAATATTTTCAGCAGCACGAATGGCGCAAAGAGGAAGTAGTCAAGGGAAAGCCTAGAGGGCAGTTCCGCGCCTCGCACGAGGAACAGGTCCCTAGTAAGAGACAAGGAGTAACGCGTAAGCGCTTGACTGGCAAGAATGCCACAACCGTTACGGTGCTCGCAGGAAAGAAGTATAAGCCAGTGGCTGAGAAAGTCAGGCCCGTTTATCATAATTTACCAGAGAAGTTTAGAATAGTAAGGGAGATTAAAGGAGACCCACTAAAGGACATGCCGCAATTGTCACCACATCCGCCAGACTTCGTACCCGCAGGTCTGTACACCGCTGAGTGCATGGAAGGGATTGACAAGGCGCATGAAGGGGATTTCCTGTGGTCCGAGGAGCGCAAGTTGGTGCATCAGGTTTTCATGCAGCAGAACGAGGCATTCGCATGGGATGACACAGAGAAGGGTAGATTCCGTACGGACTTCTTCCCTCCAGTAGATATTCCCACTGTAGAGCACACGCCTTGGGTATTGAAAAACATTCTGATACCACCTGGGATGTATGAGCGCGTATGTGAATTCATCGCCACCAAGATTCGCGCAGGTACGTATGAGCCCTCGAGCTCGTCGTACCGGTCGCGCTGGTTTACAGTGACTAAGAAAGACGGGGTCTCGTTCAGAATTGTGCACAGTCTTGAACCGTTAAATGCAGTAACCATTGCACATTCAGGACTACCTCCAGCAGCGGAGAGTCTAGCAGAACACTTTGCGGGGTGCGCATGTGGCGGCATCCTGGACTTGTATGTTGGGTACGATGAGCAGCTGTTAGCTGAGTCCTCTAGAGACCTGACTACATTCCAAACGCCGTTCGGTGCGCTGCGCTTAGTAACCCTACCTATGGGATGGACGAACTCCGTGCCCATCTTTCATGAGGATGTTGCCTATATATTACGCGATGAAATACCCGAAGTTACAGAGCCCTACATAGATGATGTACCTATTAGGGGACCTAAAACACGCTATGAGTTAGAAGGAGGAGGATACGAGATGATACCGGAGAATAAAGGAATAAGGAGATTTGTGTGGGAGCATATGTTGAATGTCAACAGGATCGTGCAGCGCATGAAGTACTCAGGAGGAACATTTAGTGGAAAGAAGTCCATACTGTGCGCGGCTGAGATAGTAGTGGTGGGGCACTTGTGCACATACGAAGGGCGCAAGCCAGCACCTGATAAAGTGCATGCGATCCTCAATTGGGGACCCTGCAAGAATATCAGTGATGTGTGCGCATTCATGGGTACAATGGGTCTGCTACGGATTTACATCTCGGATTACGCGAAGCGCGCAGAGCACATACAGCGGCTATTGCGTGGGAAAGAGCCCTTTGAGTGGGGGCCCGCTCAGCAAGCTAGCATGGACTCGCTGAAAGACAGTGCGTGCAACGCACATTGCGTGAAACCACTGGACTACACATTGCCAGGGCCGATTACTTTGGCTGTAGACACATCATGGCGAGCAGTAGGATTCTATATTTACCAGCAGGACCCACAAGATTCGAAGAAGAGGGTATATGCGCGCTTCAGATCAATACTGTTAACGGAACGTGAGCAGCGCTTCTCACAGCCCAAACGGGAGTTGTATGGACTCTTACGTGCGCTACAAGCCTGTTATTATTGGCTCATCGGTGCGCGCAAGCTGGTGGTGGAGACGGATGCCAAATACTTGAAGGGCATGTTGGATAATCCGGGCATGGGCTCTAATGCGACTATTAATCGCTGGATAGATAAAATACTTATGTATCATTTCCAGTTGAAACATGTTGCGGGCAAGACCTTTGGTGCGGATGGTTTATCGCGTAGGGAAGGGCAACCTGGAGATGAGGCGTACGCGCACTCCGAAGAAGATGATGATCAGGAGGTGGGACCGCTCGAATATGAGAAAGTCTATGAAGATGACCCAGATCCCCTGGACTTTGAAGAATTCAAAGAACAGATCGATGATCGTGGTGGGTATCTATACACCGGCCTCCTCAATGAGTTGTTTGAAGGTCCCACGGCGTGCAAGTTACCAGAAGTGCGCTCTATAGGCTGTTTCCAGCAGGAGCTCGAGCGTGCACGGAAAGAGACGGAAGCGGACAAGCGGGCCGTGCAGGACTTCATACAGAAAGAAAGTGTGCCGCTCGCGCAGCGCGAGTACTTAGAGAAATTCATACTAGCACACGCGATACCCGACTCCAGAATAGAGGATCTGGAGGATGAGGAGTACGATGAGCGCGACAGGACGTCGGCAGGAAAAGATATGGATGAGAAATTGCCGATGATACGCTACTGGTTGCAGAATCCAACCACTAGGCCTAAAGGCATGACGGAGCGAGAATATCAGAACTTTACGAGGAATGCTCGTAACTTCTTCTTAGACAAGGACGGGCGGATGTACCGGAGATCCATAGATGACGCGCATAAGTTGGTGATAGATCAGGCGCAGCAGACACGCATGCTGCGCTCAGCGCATGACAGCTTGGGGCACAGAGGAGCGTATGCTACGCGCAAACTGCTAGCTGAGCGCTTCTGGTGGCCTGAGTTGGAAAGGGATGTCTGCTGGTATGTGAAAACATGTCATGTCTGTCAGTTAAGGCAGAAGACAATCATCCAGATCCCGCGCACTGAGACACACATGCCGTCTATCTTCCAGCAACTACACGCGGATACTATGCACATGTCCCCGGCCTCCAATGGGTACAATTACATAGTGCACGGAAGATGTGTGCTGAGCTCATGGGCAGAAGGGCGACCATTAAAGAAAGAGAATGCTCATGCAATAGTGCAGTGGATATTCGAGGACATTATCTGCCGTTGGGGCTGTCTGCAAGAAATCATCACAGATAATGGGGGACCATTCCGCGCAGCGCTCAAGTATTTAGAAAAGAAGTATGGGATTACAGGGATTACTATCTCCGCGTACAACTCGCAAGCGAATGGAAAAATAGAGCGTCCCCATTGGGACATAAGACAGATGTTGTGGAAAGCGTGTGGGGGGACAGAAGGCGCGCACAAGCGTTGGAGTAGATTCTTCTACCATGTGTTGTGGGCTGATCGTATCACTGTGCGACGAGGATTCCGGTGTTCCCCATTCTTCATGGTAACGGGCGCGCACCCCATACTACCATTCGACATAGCAGAAGCGACTTGGCTGGTGAAACTACCAGATCGCGTACTGACTACGGAGGAGTTAGTAGGGTATCGTGTGCGCTGTGAGGGGCTGGGGCTGGCCCCTCGTGAAAACAAGAATAACCATAAGGTTTACAACATAGATACACAAGAAGCGACATATCTGCCATAACGATCAGAAACTACTATTGGAAACTGAAAGAACAAGAAGAAGCACGAAATATGAAGACTGAGATATGAAGATGCAAGTTTATTCGAAGATATGAAATATGTACATGATGAAACAAGAAGACAAGCACAAGGAAGACTCAAGATGTTATTACAACTCAATGGCAGATCAAGAAAGACAACAGCATCAGAGCAATATTGGACTTCTGATGCCGACAACATCAGATCAATATTAACAATCTGATGTAACTATGGACCCACAAGGAAGTCAATCACATGGAAATACTCATACATATGACCTGGGACAAAAATGGTGACAGATTCCGACGATATGCAAGGGTTTCCGACAACATGCAGGCGTGTGGTAGCAGAAAGCAGAAGAATCTCGACACAAACACAAGGGACATAGGTGTGGAGAGAGGGTTGGAGGAGATGTATGTTCAGGGGTGAACATGGAGATGATCCGGCCACAGGAAGATTTCTTGTGCTTGGGCTTGGTTTCCGAAGATAAGGAAATTTGTGGCCAAGATATGAAGCATGCTGTAGTGCAGCATGGTTTCCGACGAGATAAAGTCAGCACGGGCGGTCGGATCTTCGTGGATGTATATGGTACGATCTGGGCATGGCAACCAGACGGGTATTTAAGGAGTAGAATATCTCTGTACTTCTCCAGCTTCCTTCAGGGTTAAATTCTACCTACACACATCATACCAGTTCGCATCGGAAACTGTTGTTTAAACTTCGTACACTGGAAGCTCCTTGTTGTAAAACAAGTAAAACCTTTTCAATGTGCTATCGTTGTACACACATTGCCTTCGCACATTGTGAACTATAGAGACAGGCTTTTCAGACCAGTCCAACCCAACTTCGCACCTCACAGCGCGCACTAGCCAAACATCGCGACACTGTAGAGGAGATGCACGTGCGAGTATCAAAGACGAAAAGAGATGCGATCAGGGCATTTGAAAAGAAGCACTCGGCTAAAATCCGTGACTATGTGTTTAGGCCAGGAGATGTAGTGCTAATGAGGAACTCGGGCATAGAATCCAGTCTGAACCGTAAGATGCTCGCACGATGGAACGGGCCTTACATCGTTATTGCACGAAAAGACAGTGGAGCATACTTAGTGGCAGAGATGGATGGTTCTGTGTTGAAGGATAAGGTGGCGGCGTTCCGCCTCATTCCTTACTTTGCACGAAGGCAGCTGCGCTTACCGGACGGCTTGGATGATATAATTGATCAGACCAAGGAGAACCTCGCTAAAATGTTAGAAGCGCCGGATTACGAGCCAGCTATTCCCAAAGATTATATCTTTGATGAGCCCGGTGTGCCCTCGGGTAGCGGCGCGCTTACAGCAGAAGAAGATGAAGAAGACGATGATGACTGGGGCGAAGAAGACCCTTAGATGTGCGAGCACCGTAGGAAGAAAAGTGACCACAATATAATATATTGGGTAGAGAAGATGGTGAATACAAAGAGAACTCGCTACAGACGCCCCTTTAAGGCGCACAGCGCACATTGAGCCAGGCTATCTACTGGGCAGGTTTGTCCTCGGTAGCAGTAACTCCAGTAACATCGAGGCTGCGCTGCAAGATGACAAGCTGTTCGACAAGGAGCGTGCGGCGCTTGAGAATGAAGTCAACCTTGTGGAGATCACAAATGATCTCAGCCTGTAAATCGCCAATGAGGCGGTGCGTCACCAACTCGGAAGGGTTACCCGTGTTGAGGGGTTCCTTCAGGAGGTTAGCAGCGGCGTCAAGGCAAGCATTGACCTTGTCGTTGTCTAAAACGAGAGAAGTGCCTGAGGGAGAATAGTCAGGAGAGATCAGTAAGAAAGTGGTGCGGTGCGCGCACCTTGCATAATAAAAGGAGAGTCGGGGAATGTAGGAACGCCCTCTGAGCCCAACCTGGCTTTCTTAGGAGAGGCCTCACCTGCGGCGGCATCACGGAATGAGCGACGAAGCTCGGTCTGGCGATAAGTCATGCCTCGACCAAGGGGGCGAGAGCGGTAACCGGGAGTGTCTCCGCGCTCGCACTGGTATTTCTATAAGAATCTAAGTGCACGCAGCGGAGACAAGTCAAACACACACCTGCTTGGGAGTATCAGGTGGCGCGGCGCGCTTCTTGTTAGGACTCGGCTCGGGTGTATGCTGCCTGCTGGGAGGACCTCCCTCAGTCGCGGCTTCAACTTTATCGTCGAGGGCCATCTTTTTGAGGAGCATGTAAAGTTGCATGTTAGTGATGTCTGGTAAAGAAACTAAGGTTAGCCACACCTTGTCATCGTCAGAGTCAGGAGATGTAGTACCTCCCGGCGCAGAGGCGGTCTCAAGGTCCGCAGTTGCGGAACGCATAAGAACGCAAATGTTGCGCTGCGCGCACCAAAGGGGATTAAGTATAGAAAAGGGTTAGGAACGGAACATACCAGTCCAGTAGGGGTATGGGTGCGCTGACGAGAAGCGGCAGCCTTGGCCTTGAGGACTTGTTCATGCAAGTTGATAAATGCATTGGCGGCAGGGGAGAAGGAGCGAATGTGGTGATCAGCCTCGAGCGACGTATATATGGCACGAGTCTCATTGAGGATCTTGATAGCTTCATTGTTGTTTATAATGCGAGTGATACCACCGTGCGCGTCGCGCCAGCGGTTCTGCAATCGTGCCAGACGAAGTCAGTGACATACAACAAAGGAACCGCGCGATGCGCGCACCAGATCGGCAGCAAGCAGCTCCAAGCTGCCAGTATAATTTGCAGGAGTGGCAGAGGCCAACCCACGAATGTCCTGGATCAGCGAGAGCTGATGCTTGGCATTGGTGAAGTTAAAAAGAGGAGCATGAGTAGTAGCCATAGTGGTGGTTGAGAAAGTAGGAATAAGATGCGATGCGCTCGTACAGAGACGGTGAGCGCTTATATAGCATTCACTGGGATGATCAGCGCTGCGCGCAGCTGGTGACCGACCGAACAGCAGGCCCAAGGAGTTAAGGAAGGAGGGACTTTACAAAAGGTCCAGATGGGTCATAGCACAGGGCTACACCTGTCTGACGTTACATTCACGGAGATTGAGTGGGATGGAGGGGACCTGAATACAAGAGCCCATATAGCAACAAGAGGTGGGAGGATCGTGCGCGCATTGCAGCAAAAGAGTGCGCGCATCAAGGGAGATGCAGGTCTTTCCCCGTTTGGCAAAATGATGTCTGTTTTGGGATTGATGCCGAAAATGCATAACAATGTTACCCGACAGTCTTATTTCAAATACAGGGTCATGACACATGTACCAAGGAATAGATGCGAGCTATGACTATAGATAGTTATCAATGGAAAGACAGCAAAATGTCAGTTCGGGAATTAAACATCCTAAGAAGTGATTGTCAGGGTCAGCGCAGCACACGAGGAGAAAGACCCACAGGAAAGAATTCCTCCTGGTAAAAGACCTGGGCGGCATAGTGGAGTTGTTGGAAGTGTTCAGAGTGAGGGAGGGTGCTGTAGCGCTCAGCATCAGTAGTACCACACAAGCGCAGGACGAGCTCGCTGTAGTGAAGCTGCACGCACAAGTGCGAGATACGGGGCGAGTGGCATGTAGCTTCGGTCAGCGCCAGAGCCCGCTACAAAGATGTCAGAGCCGTGCACGAAAAGGCTAGAAAAAGGGGACATGTGCGCACCGCATGGTCTTGAACATGATGCATCATGTCTAGGCAGATGGTCATGGGAAGCAGCGGTTCAGTCGCAGCCTCAAGAATAAAATGAAGGGCGCCTATGTAGATGCGGCAGACGCGCTCATGGTCATCGAGCGGAATATCAGCTAGCACCTGCTTGGGTAGAGCAGCTAAGCACAAGAAGGAAGGATCGGACCTTGCGCGTTGAAGGAGATTACTTTCGGTATCGAAGGAGGGCATGATGATAAAAGACAAGTTCATTGAGGGATCATATATATCACTAAACGATCCATCAGAAACACGCACGGGCTCAATCGTAGCTAATATCATCTACTACAAGGGCAGCGTCGGGATCTACGTCTAGAAGGGCAGTCCCTGTTGGTTCCGAGGGTGGGAGATTGTGAAAAGGCATGCCAAGATGGCTGTACCGATCGAGAATGTGAAGAGCGGCGTTGCTGAGCAGGCGCGCATCGAAATGATCATCGCTGAATCTGCGCTGAGCGCGGCCTTCATAAAACACGATCGCCATGACTAAAGACAGGAATTGGCGATTGAAATCGATAAAGCGCAAAGGCAGTGTAATGCGATCCTGGAGGAAAACGTCAGCAGAGGAAGCGTTTGCATGAACATAAGGACTTTACCAGTGCGCGCACGAGGGACTGAGCAGACTGTAGAGGAAAGTGAAAAGGGCCGTTGTGGCAGTCCTCTGCAAGTTCTGCATGAATGGCGAGTTGCCTCAATAGCGCGGTAAATTGGCGAGCAACAGCGGTGCGCTGATATCGGAGAGCCATAGCAGAGAGTAAAGAAACTCTCAACTGGGGACAGTTGAATTTATAGTGGGGGGGAGAGATGGCCTAGCCAAGCGGAGATAAACCTAGGTGCTTAAGGAGATACTGCAGGAAGAACAAGAGCTCAGGGCAGAAGTAAAAGCTGGCTGGCACATACACACATGCATGTCTTTCATATGCACGCATCGCACTTATACTCGCCCACTGTAAAAAGACAGGAGCAGAAGTTAGTGGGCAGTTACAAGCAAGTGGACACGGGTCATATGCGCGCATGGCACTGGTAGCCGCTCAAAAGAAACCAGGCTAGTAGACATCTTAAAAAGGCAGAGAGAACTTAAGATCACACAGGAGGAAGATAAGAAGATAATGATAATTCCAAAGCATATAATAGTAAACAAAAACTACTCTACATATGCTAGATAGAATAGTTAGGAAGGGAACAGGAAAGAAGTACAAAATGAAAACAAGCGCCAAAATGCGCGCCCCGCAGCAAGACTAGGCCCCCATATTATCGCCATCCTCTTCCTCAGCGGAGACCTCGGGGCTCGAGTCGTCGACAACGACGGGAGAGGACTTGTAAGACCGAACAGGAGCCTTGCCTTTGCCTTTGCCTTTACCCTTGCCTTTGGAAGTCGCAGGGCGGACTTTGGAAGCCTTAGAAGGCTGGGGAGCGTGAATAAAAGAAGAAGGATCTTGACAAGGATGGTCGGGGTGATAGAAAGAGGAAGAGGGCAGAGAATCAATTGAAGGGCGGGAGTCCAAGGGTTGGCAGAGCGCATTGTAAGAAGCACAGAGCTGCTTGAGGTCCATAGAACGAAGGGTGTCGAATGTTTCGCAGTCAGCGAAACGGGAGCCAATAATCACATTAGTGGGCAGGGTCACGGCCACAGCCTGCACGAGCTGCACAAGCTGGATGAGTTCAGCGAAATAGAGGCGCTGAAGGCCTCGACGAGCTTCCTCAGCGGCGCGCGCTTGCTGACTGAAAGCTTCAATACAGGCAAAAGAGGCATGTAATTCTAGAAAGAAGGAGAACCATAAGTAATAGAAGAAAAGAAGAAAAGGGAGATGCGCGCACCACGGGGAGAGGTGCGATACCAGCCAGAAGTACCCTCCAAGGCGCTGTCGAGCTCAGGGCCAGTCATGGTATGCAGGCAAGGGCCTTGGCCCCCTAGGCGGCAACCTGCGCATTTCCGGCCAGGACCGCGAAGGATGCAAAAGTGCTTCAGTGAGGGAGTGGTGGAAGAGTCGTCCTGCGGGCGGCTGCAAAGTGAGCAAGTAAAACCAGGCTAAGGAAGGAACAATAAATAAATGCTAAAAGAAGAAAAATGAAGGGACAAACGATGATCGCTTCGCGCAGAGCTTCCTCAGGTGGGAGTTGGGCCATGCTTAAGGTGTCTGGCAAGGGGTCGCCAGCCAGGGCCAGGGACGCATGATAGATGCCAGGCAGGAGGTTGTAGATGGGGTATGTCGAGTGGTACTGCGACTTGGAGGAATCTATGCCTTTCAAGCGGGGCAGCTCTTCGAGGCCGCTGGGAATTGCCTCTAAGGAAACGACCTTGGTACGCGAGGTGCGTACCTGAGGAACAGGCGGAGAGGCGCGCACGGTGGAGGGCCCCGCTAACGCCTCCTGAATCACTAAAAACAAAAAGAAAAGAAGGGTGTCAAATAAAAGGGATAAAGCTGCAAAGAAAGAATACATACCAGCTGCTTTGCGGGTACGCTTGGCGATGGGAATAGCAGGGACAGGCAAGGTGGAGATGGGTACGAGCGCAGCGCGCTTGCGTTCGGAAGGGGGAGCAGGCGCGGAATCGACAGCTGGAGGTAATACGAGGTCCGGAGAAGGAGGGGGAGGGGTTGGCGAAGGAGCGGCGCGCTTTCGTTTGGCGGGTGCGACAGGAAGGGGCTCGACTGGCAGGGGATCTGGAGAGGGAGGGGGTGGTGTGGGCGAAGGCGAGTCGCGCCTCTCTTCGACGGGAGGGGCGGGCGTTGAGTCAACAACTACCCCACTGGACTCCCCCATCTCCACGTCGGCGCTGGTAGACGCAATCGGCACATATTGGAGGCGAGGCTCGGGCTCGTCTCCGGGGGTCCAGAGCAAAGGGAAAGCCGTGGCGAAAGCCCCCCGGTATGAGAGAAGCTAAGACGCGGGGCGTGCAGCGCACATAAGCAGTTGAAGGAGAAATAAAATAAAATAAAAGACATACCGGTTCGAGCAATGGCTCTGAGTACCAAGCCGGCCGTTTAGTCGGGTCCTGCGTGTCCCGACCGAAGGAAGAGGTAGTGTCAGTCAGGCTCAAGATGGACAGGATGAGCGCGAGCTCGCAGATGCCGGCGTGGTGCGAAAGGTCCTGGGGAAAAGCTATCAGGTGGGCTTCGAGGCCCGCGGCAAGCGAGTCCCGATAGGTGTTGAAGAGGGTCGTTTGGGCGGTATCGAGAGTGTCGAGGTCACCAAGGTCCTCGAACGCGTTGAGAGGTCTGCCGCGGGGCTAGACTCGAATCACAAGAAAACACAACACACACAACCCCAGCGGAGCGAGATCCTATCCCCTAGATCGAGCGACGCTCTTCAGCTAAGCGGATTATAGATGTCTACGCTTCTCCTGGTCCTCTCCGCTGAGCGGACTGTGATGTTTAAGAGTCTCATAAGTTTAGTCCAGATGTCCGCTGTACAGTGCCTGCAAGTTCGTTTTTAAGGAGGGGTTTAATTCTAGAAGTCTCAGATTAATGTCTGGGCGATCTCCGCTGAGCACAGGGTATCGATAGTAATGTATAGTTTTGATGGTGGCTCCGCGGGGCTTATTCCGCTGAGTGGGTTTGAGGTCCTGCAGATGCTCACACAAGCTGGTATTCCCAATTGTGCCTCGCTCCGCTGACTATCCAAAGTCGTTCCGCTGGGACTGTCCAAAGTCCTATTCCGCTGAGGCTATCCAGAACCTCGTTCACCCGGTGGTGCAGTCTCAATTCACAAAACACTACAGCGCGAGTTTTCGTACACGGTTGCACTGACTCCCCGCTGAGCTCTCCAAATGACCCGGTGGCCAGAAGCTATCCAAAACTTCTATGATTCACAATACACTTCACAGTAAAGACCCTAACAAAAGCTAAACACAGCCTGCTGATGGTCTGGGACGGAGCCCAACACACAGATCTAGTGGGTAGACAATTGCTTAATTTCCGTAGTTACAATTACAAGTTTATATAGACGCGCGCTGTGTACTAATTTAGGTGGAGAGTAAATACTAGCAACGCCGGACCAAAGGTCCACTGGGCGCATGTGCCTCCGCTGGGCGTTTTGATGACTACTCCGCTGAGCGCGACCTGACCCCGTTGTGTTGCCAGCCTCCGCCGAGAGACGTCATTAAACTCCGCTGAGCGGTTCCTTCTTGGTTATTGAGGTCTGGTTACCGCTGCCAAAGTTCCCCAGCGGAGCCCGTGCTGTGTGCATTGTTCATTCCCTCGGGCATCACACGCTCCAGCGTGCGCGCCACGGTCACCTGACGAGTGGACTTAGGCAAATTTCGCCTTCGTGATGTGTTCCGCTGGGCCCCTTTTGAGACACTGTCTACACACAATCCTGCTCGTCGCCTTTGATATTTTTCTGCTCAGCTGTACTCCTGCCTTCCGCTGGGACGACAGTAACCGTTATGTGCTCCGCTGACGGCTATTCCCGGTAATCCAACTGTGTACTTATGACTCGTACAGTCCGCTGAACCCCCACACAACCGCCCGCTGAGCACACGCGTGATGATTTGTGATGCACGCGCTGAGCACTGAGACGACTGACCAGGCTAGTCACCGCTCCGCTGTACCCCTGCACTCCAGCCCAAACCGCCCGCTGTGGCCACTTACAGCCTTGGTGTAAACGCAGGCCTGTCATCTCCCCTTCACTAAAAATTTTGACTGTCCTCAGTCAAGCTCTTCCTGTATTTTTAGACCTTAGTACTGTCCCCGCGTGCACTTTTAGTGCCTCATTTTCTATTTCCAGCTTCCTTGGGCGCCTATTTGCCTATCTTTAGCCCTCGGCCGTCTCCGATGGCCACTTTCATTGTTATCTGTTTCTCTCTCCGTTTAAGCATATTCTTTCCTTTTTCCAGTCTTGTGCCGCTGCTTCTAAACCCCGCTCTCTATGTAGGTCACCTGAAAGTTTATATGACGCCGCCACCCCGTATTTTATCTTCCAGAAAATTCCTCCGCTGGGCGAACATCTGCCTTATAAGCGTCTCGTAGGGCTTTCCCCTGCCTTTCATTCTTTCCCCCCCCTCCTTTTTCTACAGACCACCTGTGCCCTTCTCTTATCTTCCTTATCGCTATGTCCTTCAGGAACTTCGACCGCCGCCGCCGTGCGCAAGAATGCGCTGAGGCGGAGCTGGACGCCCAGGACCGCTTTCGTCGACTTCGCCCTGCGCTCGCTGTGTACCAAGAATTCGAAACCCTGGCCGGCGCTGCTAACCTGTCCGATGATGGGCTGGCGCGTTTGGAGGATCTTCGGGTGGTCATCGACGACGCTGTCGAAGACCACTTGAGCCTTCACTGTTCTGACGGTCTTTACCACAGCGGGGTTCGCAAGTTCTGCATCCTCCTCTCCGCTGTGGCTGGCATGCTCATCACGGACGACCCCTCCCTGGCTCCGACGCTGCAAGCGCGTCGCTGGTTCACGAGCAGTCACCAGCCGCTAGCCTCCTATATTCATTTTTTTGCGACCGCCTTCCCCGCTCAGTGGGATGGCTCTTCCACTCCAGGCCCTCGCCCACTGTTGGGTTCCGCTCCGCACCCCTCCCCAGATCCCATTTCGCTTAGCGCTGCCCCCACGGTGGAGGATATTATTATGATTTCCGACGACGAAGTTCAGCGGCCCTCGTCTCCTTCGCCCGCTGTGCGCAAGGATAAGCGAAAGCGCCTTCCCACTCCCCCTGTCGTCGTCGTCCCTCCCACGCCGCTCCCCAAGCCTACCAAACGTCAGCGCCCCGCCGCACTTGCTGCCAGTGCCGCTATTGCTGGTATGTCTCTGCTTGACACCCTGCTCGCCCTTTTCTTCACTGACCTTTCCACAGCCCAGGCAGATCTCGAGTCCCCAGCGGGGAGTTCTTTTGTCCGCTCCGCTGGCGGCCCTCCTTTGGCCCTGACTGACAGCGGAATTGAGGAGATCACGAATACTCGTCCCGACAGTAACAAGGTCGCCTACAAGTCTACCTACCCGATTCTCGATGTCCTGCCTCCTGTGTTTTCTGCTAAGCTCGCCCTGGCTGGTGCCCCTCTCCCCGACGCTATTGATATGAGCATGCTCCCTTCCGAGTCCCGCCTCGAAGGCGCGATTATCGTACATGTTTGATCTCCCGCTGTGGCTTCTTATTTTATTTTATTTTTATTGACTTGTTTTCTCTTCCTCAGAGAGGAATGGTGTGCAACCACTGCGCGCGTCCCTTCAACGCTCGTATAAACGAAGGCCTCCATCAGTGCATCTGCCGTGGGTGGGCACGGAATTGCTGCACTTGCAGTACCCAGCAAAAGGGGAAATGTCTCTTCTGTTGCGAGCCCGCGGAGGTCGACAAGACTATTGAAGACTCCTCCCTGTGGCATCGCACATCCTTGACTAGTAAGTCTACTTTCTATCCCATCTATTATTCTGACTTATGATCTTCTTTCTTTCTAGGCCTTCTGTCTGGCTTCGCTCGCCTCAGCGCCTACACAGAGCAGGCTCGCGTGGCTGAAGAGCAGCGCCGCTCCGCGGAGCGCATGTTCTTTGGTCAACTAATTGAACTTTCCCAGCTGGCGCGCGCCATGGCGCTCACTCTTCCCACCGGGATTATTATTGGCCCGCGCTTCCACGATTGCGAAACATTCGACGTGCTCCGCTGCCTTGACCTCGACCGCCTCCACGAGGCCTACGCCTCTCTTTGTGCCCCCGCCGTCGTGGACGATCCTCTCATCGTTGCCCCCGCCGCCTCTTTCTATGACCCAAAGCACCCGTGCTTTGATCCTACCACCTTCATTCCCGCCCCCCAGCCTGATCAGGCTATAACTCTAGAGGCCTTCAATGCGGCCGAATCTCAAGCTTTCGAGGACGCGACCCTCCGCCAAGCTGAAGAGGCCGACGCTATCATCGCAGCGGAGAAGCTCAAACGCTCGCGCGATCGTTCGTCCAAAAGAGGAACTCCCGCGGAAAGCTCTCTTCCCACCACTCCGTTCGCCAGTACTTCGCGCCTCGAGCCCTTCACCGCTGCTTCCAAAGGCAAGGCCCCCGCTGTGGTTCGCACCTTCCTGACTCCTTCGCGCGTCCCTAGCGAGGTAGACGCTGCCGAGGTTCCCGCGGAGGGGGATTGAGGTCAGGCGCACGCTTCCGCTGGTTGTCAGGCCTTGGGGCCTTTATTTCTCTTTTCTACACTTCTTGTTCCTCTGCTCCTTATTACTTTATCTGGCATATGTAAAGTAATTAGATCTTGCTATAATTAAATATGCCTGTTTGTTCCCGTCTTCTTTGTGTGAGTCTGAACCTTCCTAAGTCCTTAGCTATAGACTCCGCCCAGCTGAGAAACTTGCAGACCTCTGAAGAGGTGTCCTAATTGTTGGCCGGGTTCTCCTACAGCTGACTCTCTTCTGCTAAGTGTTTGCTGGTATACTTTCTCTTCTTCTCAGGTCCGCTCAGCGGACTTCTTTTTCCCCACACGTGCTCCGCGGCCATATTTTTGCGGGCTCTCTCCCCTTCACTATAAAATCAACTGTCCTCAGTTGACCGGCTCTTTATTCCTTTTCCTCCTTTAGACATGCAACGCTACCAGCGCACCAATGTCGTGCTCCAGTTCACCTCCCTCCTCAAACAGCTGGCTGTCCATGCTGAGCTCACCGAAGACTCCGCTGAAACTACGATTCACCTGCCTTTGCAGTCAGCGCCGGCCGTTGTCCGCGCGCTGGTAAGGCTCAGTTTTGTAGATTCCCCTCCGCTGACCATCTCCACAGGACCGCATTGCCCTTCCGCTGAGATTCATCGACTTTAATCGCCAGTTTCTGGCGTTCCTCATGACCATCGTGTTTTACGAGGCCCGCGCTCAGCGGAAGTTCAGCGATGATCATTTCGATCCTCGCTTACTCAGTAATGCCGCTCTACGCATTCTTGACCGATACAGTCATCTGGGCATGCCCTTCCACCCGCTGCTTTCTTCCGAACGAAATGAGGCCGAAATTCGCGAAGTCGATCCTGATGCCGCGCTTGTCGTAGACGACATCAGCTCTGATTAGGATGTCCCGCTGCGCTGGCACTCTGCGTATATAATTCTATCCCTTGTATTCCTATACGTAAACATGCCCTCTTTGTCTGCTGAGAGTAACCTCTTGTTAGTTGCCCATTCAGATCCTTGCATCCTTCGTCTCGACGCTCTGCCCAGGCGTCTGCTGAGTGCTATCCTTCCCATCGACCTAGCTCGAGTCTGCCGAATATATGTAACTGCCCTTCATTATATCCTGGACTCCGCTGTGGAGGAACAGCTACCTATGAGTGTCTGCCTCCCACTGCTTAACCGAGTTCAAGATCACGCCGTAAGCCCCTTTTCTGCTGTCCATGCACTCCCACTGAGTAGTCCGCGCAGCGCGGCCTAGAGCTGACCGAGTCCACCTGTCATTCACCGCTTCTTTCTCATCTCTGTGCTCAGCTGTATTACACCGAACTTGTGCTACATCTGTGTGGTACCAACGATGCTGAGCGCTACGGCATTCTTAATCACACCGAACACTTTCAACGCCTCCATTACGCCGCCCAGCATTTCTACCAGGAGGACTTCTTCCCCGTCTGTCCCCTTTTCTCTTCCTTCCCCGCTGCGCTGAGACCAAGATTATGTCAGGATGTTTGAGGTATTGCGCCCCTTCCTTGGTTTACTCCGTAGGGTACCCTTGTTACAGTAACCAGAGTAAATGGCTATTACATGTGGTGCCTCCTTTGCTATTTGAAATGACAAGTATCTAGTTAGGCACTATGTATTGTCGGTGCCAATACCTGATTCGGACATAATTTTCCCATATGCGGTAATCACGATCAGCCTCCGCTGAGCGCTTTCAGCTAGGCGCGCTTCTCCGCTGGATCTCATTTCGTCTATCAACTGCTCCCGCTCTGCACCCCGTTTTATGCGAGCGTGCATGTGGTGGTCTGTCTCTACCTCCAGCGTTCATACCATAACTCCGCTGGGAGTCTGGTCCGCTGGGATGCCACATTCCTCACCGCTGGCCGCCCCTCATTAGGTCCTCTGCGCTCCGCTGAGCCTATATATATGCCCTACTCTCCTACTTTGAATCACTCAGCTACTAATGTCCAACGCACCCGCTCTGCTGTACAACTTCAGTAATGTCAAGCACCAGCTGGCATTAATCCAAGATATCAGAGGCTTGGCTTCTGCCATGCCTTCCAACTATACCGGGAGCCTCGAGCTTCTGGCTATTGACTTAGTACGCACAGCACTTAGCTGGTCTGCTGGGTCTTTTACTCCGCTGACCACTCGAACTTTTTAGAACCGCTGGCGTGATCCCCACGGCGGCATTACTCGTATCATTAATAACAGCGAGGCTGTTGATATTCTCAACGAGACGCATGCCATCTACACCTCCTTGGAGGCGGATCACCACTTCCGCACTTTCTCTCCCGCTGCCAACACTTTTATCACTCTGCATGAGCAAGTTTTAAAAGCGAAAGCCGCTGCTTCGCGCCAGCGCATGCATACTCCCACTGGACCAGTACACTGTGTGCTTGCTGCCTTTCTTTATCTTTTTAATCGTCTGCTCAGCGCAACGTTCGCCTCCTCTCGCGCTCCGCTGCCGATCCTGAGACGGTCTCTGCCCCCGGAGGTACCTCCTCCCCCGATTCTGATGACGACAAGGTGTGACTGACTTCCTCACCCTTTTAGATATTACTAACATGCAGCTGTACCTCCTCCTTAAAAAGATGGCCCTCGATGACAAGGTCGAGGCTGCCACTGAGGGCGGAGTACCTAGCCGCCAGAATACCCCAGAGCCTAGTCCTTCGAAGAAGCGCTCAGCGCCTCCTCCCGACACTCCTCGTCAGGTTCGTTCTGTTGCGTTTTCCCTCCCTCGTTACTTTCTTACTTCTATGTCAGCGGGAGCGCACTGAGGCCAGCGGACATCGCACTCGTGCGCTTGGCCGCGGCATGACACTCCGCTCCTCTGACAACCGGCGCTCTCCGCGCGACACACTGTTCCACGACGCTTCCTCTAAGAAGGCCCGTCTCGGCGCTGACAGCGTTCCTACTTTCGCTGATTCTCCTTTCATTGTACAAGGTGCGCTTTTTGCCCTTATTCTTCTCTGTTGCGTCCGCTGAGCTCTTTCATTTTCTTTTAGGTACCAATCTTACTCTCTCGAACGACAAGGTCAATGCCTGTCTCGACGCTGCTACCAACCTCATTAAGGAACCGCTGAACACGGGGAACCCATCCGAGCTCGTCACTCGCCGTCTCATCGGAGACTTGCAAGCTGAGATCATCTGTGACTTGCACAAGATTGACTTCATCCTAAAGTGCCGCGCTCTGCTCGTTAAAGAGTTAGAGACTTTACAGCACAGCTTGGATTTGACAGGGACCAGCCCCGCTGAGGAGCCCGCGCCACAGTGACGGCCTTCTTAATTACTCCGCTGAGCGCCTCAAAGTGGTCCTTAGCTAGTTTCTTTTGTACCTTTCTCCTTTAGTTTACCCAATATATTCTATTGTGGTCTCCTTTTCTACTTTGTGCCTCTAAGCATCGGGCTCCGCCCACCCATCCTCATCATCATCTTCTTCGTCCGCTGAGACTTGGCCACTGCCTGAAACCACTCCTGGTTCATCAAATATGTAGTCTTTAGGTATGGCCGGCTCGTAGTCTGGCGCTGACATCATCTTGTTGAGGTTCTCGCGCGTTTGATCAATGATATTGTCTAAGTCCGCTGGCAGCTTTAGCTGACGCCTGGCAAAGTAGGGTATTAAACGGAATGCTGCGACTTTGTCTTTCAGCACCGACCCATCCAGCTCAGCGACTAGATAAGCGCCTCCTTCCTTCCGCGCGATGACAATGTATGGTCCATTCCAGCGCGCCAACATTTTGCGATTTAAGCTGGACTCAATGCCAGAGTTACGCATCAGTATGACATCGCCAGGTTTGAACGCATAGTCCCTAATCTTAGCGGAGTGTTTTCGCTCAAACTCTCTGATAGCATCCCGCTTTATCCTTGACACCCGCTGACGCATTTCCTCCACTGTGTCCCTATGCTTGGCCAGCACGCGCGCACGATACCCTACTAACTCCTCTGTGGTAAGTACACGATCTGGTAACTTGACCAGCCACGTCGCCTCAGCGATGTCCAGCGGTAGTATCGGGTGCGCGCCAGTGACCATGAAGAAGGGTGAACACCCAAATCCGCGGCGCACTGTAACGCGGTCTGCCCACAGCACATGGTAGAAGAACTTGCTCCAGCGCTTATGTGCGCCCTCGGTACCACCACACGCTTTCCACAACATTTGTCTGATGTCCCAATGGGGCCGCTCTATCTTTCCGTTCGCCTGAGAGTTGTACGCTGAGATGGTAATCCCTGTAATACCATACTTCTTTTCTAAGTACTTGAGCGCTGCGCGGAACGGTCCACCGTTATCTGTGATTATCTCTCTAAGACATCCCCAGCGGCAGATAATATCCTCAAACATCCACTGCGCTATCGCCCTTGCATTCTCTTTCTTCAGCGGACGACCTTCCACCCATGAGCTCAGCGCACACCGTCCGTGCACTATGTAGTTATACCCATTTGAGGCAGGTGACATGTGCATAGTGTCCGCGTGTAGCTGCTGGAAGATGGAAGGCGTATGTGTCTCTGTCCGCGGAATCTGGATAATCGTCTTTTGCCTTAGCTGACACACATGGCATGTCTTGACATACCAGTAGACGTCCCGCTCCAGCTCTGGCCACCAGAAGCGCTCCATCAACAGTTTGCGCGTGGCGTATGCGCCTCTGTGCCCCAGACTGTCATGCGCGGCACGCAACATACGCGTCCGCTGAGCGGGATCAACTACTAGTTTATGTGCCTCGTCCACTGAGCGCCGGTACATCCGCCCATCCTTGTCTAAGAAGAAGTTTCGTGCGTTACGGATGAAATTCTGATACTCCCGCTCGCTCATATCCTTGGGTCTTGTACTGGGATTTTGCAGCCAATACCTTATCATTGGCAGCTTATCATCCATGTCCTTCCCCGCTGACGTTCGGTTCCGCTCATTGTACTCTTCGTCTTCCAACTCATCTATCTTTGACTCTGGAATTACATGTGCCAGAACAAATTTCTCTAAGTATGCCCGCTGAGCGGGCGACACCTCCTCTGTCTGTAGGAAGTTACGCACTGTCCACTGTTCTTCTCTCGTCTCTTTTCTCGCCCGCTCCAGTTCTAACTGGAAACAGTCAACCGAATGTGCCTCCGTTCTAGCTGGCTCAGCGGGACCATCAAACAACTCGTTGAGGAATCCAGCTTGTAGATATCCTCCGCGGTCGTCAATCTGGTCCTTGAACTCTTCTAAACTCAGCGGATCGGGATCCTCTTCATACACTTTCTCGTACTCCAGCGGACCTACTTCTTGGTCATCATCCTCCGCTGAGTGCTCATACTCTTCATCTCCTGGTTGTCCTTCTCATCGCGACAGGCCGTCCGCGCCAAACGTTTTGCCTGCTACATGCTTCAGCTGAAAGTGGTACATAAGGATCTTGTCTATCCAGCGGTTAATGGTAGCGTTAGGTCCCATGCCCGGATTATCCAACATCCCTTTGAGATATTTGGCATCCGTTTCCACTACCAACTTCCGCGCTCCGATGAGCCAGTAATAGCACGCCTGCAGCGCTCGCAATAGCCCATATAGCTCTCTCTTTGGTTGTGAGAACCGCTGTTCCCTCTCAGTTAACAGAATTGACCCAAAGCGGGCGTACACACGCTTCTTCGCGCTCAGCGGATCTTGCTGGTAGATATAAAATCCTACAGCACGCCAAGACGTATCTACTGCCAGCGTGATCGGTCCTGGCAGTGTATAGTCCAGCGGCTTGACACAGTGTGCGTTCCGCGCTCCATCCTTCAGTGCATCCATACTGGCTTGCTGCGCTGGCCCCCACTCGAAGGGTTCTTTCCCACGCAACAATCGCTGTATGTGCTCCGCTCGCTTAGCGTAGTCTGAGATGTAAATACGCAGGAGCCCCATTGTACCCATGAAGGCGCGCACATCGCTGACATTCTTACACGGTCCCCAGTTGAGGATAGCGTGCACTTTATCTGGCGCTGGCTTTCGACCTTCGTAGGTACATAAGTGTCCCACCACCACAATCTCCGCTGCGCACAATATGGATTTCTTTCCGCTGAAAGTCCCTCCTGAGTACTTCATCCGCTGAACTATCCTATTCACATTCTGCATGTGTTCCCACACGAAACGCCTGATTCCGCTGTTCTCTGGAATCGTCTCGTACCCTCCATCCTCTAATTCATACCGTGTCTTCGGTCTGCGGATAGGCACATCGTCAATGTACGGCTCCGTGACGTCTGGTATTTCATCGCGGAGAATATAAGTCACATCTTCATGAAAGATGGGTACAGAATTGGTCCAGCCCATTGGTAAGGTTACTAAGCGGAGCGCACCAAACGGTGTCTGGAATGTTGTCAAGTCGCGAGACGACTCCGCTAAGAGTCGCTCGTCGTAGCCGACATACAAGTCCAGTATTCCGCCGCACGCACGCCCAGCGAAGTGTTCTGCCAGACTCTCCGCTGCCGGTGGCAATCCTGAGTGCGCGATGGTAACAGCGTTCAGCGGCTCTAAGCTATGTACTATTCTAAAGGACACCCCGTCTTTCTTTGTTACTGTGAACCAGCGCGACCGGTATGATGAACTGGATGGTTCATAAGTCCCAGCACGGATCTTAGTAGCGATGAACTCGCACACCCGCTCGTACATGCCTGGCGGAATGGGTATATTTTTCAGTACCCACGGCGTATGTTCTACCGTTGGAATATCTACCGGCGGGAAGAAGTCTGTTCTAAACCTCCCCTTTTCCGTGTCATCCCACGCGAACGCCTCATTCTGCTGCATGAACACCTGATGTACTAGCTTGTGCTCTTCTGGCCACAGGAAATCTCCTCCGTGCACTTTATCTATTTCCTCCTTCCGCTCCGCTGTGTACCTTCCCGTGGGTACGAACTCTGGTGGGTGTACCGTCAGCGGAGGCATTTCCTTCAGCGGATCTCCCTTTATCTCTCTCACTATTCTGAATTTCTCTGGCAGCTCTTGATAAACAGGCCTGACCTTGTCAGCGACTGGTTTATATTTCTTTCCTGCAAAGACGGTTACGGTAGTGGCATTCTTACCAGTTAACCGCTTTCTAGTTACTCCTTTCCGCGCTGACTGGCCTTGCTCGGGGTCTGCTGAGCGGAATTGCCCCCTAGGCTCTCCTTTCACCGTCTCTTTTTCTCGCCATTCTTTTTGCTGAAAGTACTTATAAATTGATGCTTTCTCTTTATCCTCCATCTTAGCCTCGTGCACAGCTTGAGCCATGTACACATCTCTCAGCTCAGCGGAGCCAAATCTCCCTCCCTTCTTTGGCAACGCATACACCGCTATCTCTATCTTTTCAGTCCTATCATCCCGCTCGAACATTAACGCGACCTCTCCTTGACGCATCAAATCATCGAGGACTGAAAATCCTGGTCGGCGTGCAGCTCCTCCGCTGCGCTGGAGTCCTGCACATCTGGCTCCCGCTGAAGTATCTTCGGCCCGCACCCTCGATTATACGTAGGTACCACTAGCTTCCGCTGAGTGTTTGGGTCCGTCAGCGTAAGTTCCACTGTGCCATCCCCGCGCGTCTTCACATTGCTTTCAGTGAGAATCTCGAACGGCTTCCCCAACAGAACCTCATAGGCGGCCGCGCTGATAACGTGCACTTGTAGGTACACTGTCAGTCCGCTGAACACAAAAGGTACATTCCGCGCTAAGCCCTTAGTCGACTCGACTTGTTTGTTAGCGCTCTGCATCCTAATGGTAAAGTCAGGATCCCAGCTTAAGCCTAGTCGCTCCGCGGTATCTTGCGCCATGGACACTATTTGCGATCCGCTGTCGAGCAGAGTCTCTGCACGGCCTTTCCCATTGATCAGCGGAAATACCGCCTTGAGATGGTGCGATTCTCGTGCCACAATTAATCCCTTTGGCTTTTCTCCGGGTTGTAGCGTCGAGATGTATTGCTCATAAGGATCCTCCATGATTATTGTGCCGGGTTGTAAGCCACCGCGCTCCTCCGCGCAAGTGAGGAATGTCGCCGCTGGGAGCTCGTCCATTCGCATGAACTCTTCTTCGTTCTCCTGTTTCAGCTGGGCGATGGCCTCGTCCATCTCCCACTCCTCTGCCTCATAATCCAGCTGCAAAACCTGCATGGTATTTACATCCAGCGGAACCTTGCGCGGTATGATGCGCTCAACAAACTTCCTCCTAAACCCCGCTGTAGAGATCCCCAATAATTGTCCTTGAGTGATCTCTATTTTCTGGCTCTCTAAACGCTTAAGGACTTCGTCCGCTTGCGCTTCATCCTCAATGGCCGCGCGCAACTTATACGCTGGCTTCCTCTTCTCTATTACTGGCATCGGCACCTCTCTTACAGGCGGCCGACTCTTTTCTGGTACGCGCAGCGGAGGAACCATTACATATGGCACCTGCGCTGGCTTTTTATTCTCCCCAATTTTCTGCGCTGGCGCTGCGAAGCTTACTTTCTTTTTCTCCGCTCCGCTGGGCGCTTGTCTACTGATCTCTTCTATAAACTCTTCCTCGTCTCCGCTGTCGACCTCCTCGATAGTTGTCCTTGGTGTACTTCTTACTGGTAGCTTCTTATTTACGTCTTCCGGGTTCTTGGGTTTATCAGAGCCGCTACGCTGAACTCTGCCCGCGCTTCCCTTCATCAGACTCAATCGAAACCCTGGCTCAGCGCTGCATCCCGCTCCGCTTTCATGGTCGCGATCAGCTGCCGCTGTTCCTCTATCACCTCCTCTGGCGTCTTGACCGCTGAGCGCTCCTTTAAGAACGCCTTCCGACTGTCCAGCTCCTGTTGCAGCGTTCGAATTTGCTCTTCATAAGTCTCATCGAGAGAGCTGGCCGGTTGGTAGACCTGGGCGTACACCATGCTCGGCGGAGTCCCCATGTACGCTGGGTGTACCGGCGCCATGTAGGTCTGCTGCGCTGGCGGCCCATTCTTCTTATGCCACTTGTCTACACGTTCTTTGATAGCGCGCAAAGGGTCCCAAGGTAATGACGATCCGTCTGGCAGCTGGAGCCTTCCAGCTTCCGTGATGATTATCTTTCCAGCGGACAGATCCTGTTGCCTCACAATACACTCCGCTACGATGTGTCCCGTCTGTTTACAATAGAAGCACCTCGGTTCAGGTCGCTGTTGGTATTGAAACGGACGCGGCGGCGCTCTGCTGAAACCTGGTCCTCCCATTGGCATCATAGGTACCGCTGGCTGGACTGGCGCAGCGACAGGCGCCGCCCGCGACGACATTACATTGCGCAGGATATCTTCCAACTCCTTCTTATTGGTCTCCTTTGACTTCGACACCGTCTTTTCTACCAGCGACAACGTATCTTTAAACGACGCTACAAAACCCTTCAAGTCCTCAATTTCCCCGCGCAGCGTATGCACCTCCGCTGACTCGGTCTTGATAGCAGGCACAGGCATGAGCCCGTCTGCTGAGTCCCGACTCAAGCTGAGCGAAGTGCTAGGATTCTTGGTGTGCGCCATCTGCTCTGCCATTTCCGCCACCTGTTTCAGCGGATACATGTCCTCAGTCCGCGCTTCCACCTGAATCCCCGCTGGCGCCGTAAAGGGTATATTGCGTTCCTTTAGGTACTTGTCAAACGACGTCCTCGTAGTGTAGTCAATATCCAGCTTGTTAAACAACCTCTCCCTGAACCCCGCTGTGAGACTGTTGGTGAAGTAGGTCACCAGCATATGATTGGCCAGCAAGGTAGGCGCCTTGGTCAACTTCGCTGCCTCCGCTAAGAATGCCCGCTTGAAGTCCAACAGCACCTGGAGTTCTTCCTCCGAGATGCGCTGGTTCTCCTTGCACAGCTTCTTTAGGCGCGCGATGGACCCCGTCTGAATACTGATCACCTCAGGATATTCATTGAGGATCATCTTCTTCAGCTCAGCGTAACTCTTGGTGTCATAGCCTGGTAAATTCTTCCACTCCTCTGCTGTCTGCATGGGTACATATTTGATTACATATCCTCTCCTCTCATCATCCTCCGTCACCTCAGCGCGCTTGAACCAGTCCTCTAAGTCCTCGAAGTAGCGTGGGAGTTCATCACGCTCCGCGGTGGGGTCGAAGCTTGGTGCACCGCGCGCTCCGCGCACAGGCATAGATGTTTCCTTAGGCATGGTGATAATTTCCGGGGGCGGTTCGTGTTCACTTGTGGAAAAGTCTGATAATTCCCCTTCAAATATATCTCTGGCCACGCGCTCGGCCTCGCTCTCACTATTATCTGTCGTCTGCTGAGCGGATCTCTTAGCAGTCTCGAATACTTCCGAAAACGGAGGAGGTGTGTCTTGAGTAGCTTGGCTATCTGATGAGCCAAATGGTGCAGCTTCAAGCATAATGTCTCTGTCCGCTGAGCGGTCGTCTGTTTCAATTCCAGAAGGCGGTCCCCAGAATCCGCTGGGCCCGTCCTCCCGCTCTGAGTCACTCTCTGTAAGCGCTCCTGGTATGCGCTGAGCAAGATCCTGCGTTTCTATCTGTAGCCACGCCTCTTCCCTTGCTTTCCTCTTCGCTTTTCTATCTCGAGTAGGTGTAATCACCAATGGTTCCACAAGCTCGGCGTCTTTCTTGCTCCTAGTTGATCGCCCGCTCGGAGGTAGTATACCAAATGATGGTCTAGCCTCCGCTGGTTCTGCTAGCGACGACGGTGCAGGAAATTTGCCTCGCTTGTTACTCGTCCCTGTTGTATTTGAAATTTTTGAAATGTTTTGTAATAGGCGCTAAGCCGTGGTCCCCGAAACACTATATGAGATTTCTGAACCTACCCCTCGCGGTGGGCTCCAGATGAGAGGTCTGCCGCGGGGCTAGACTCGAATCACAAGAAAACACAACACACACAACCCCAGCGGAGCGAGATCCTATCCCCTAGATCGAGCGACGCTCTTCAGCTAAGCGGATTATAGATGTCTACGCTTCTCCTGGTCCTCTCCGCTGAGCGGACTGTGATGTTTAAGAGTCTCATAAGTTTAGTCCAGATGTCCGCTGTACAGTGCCTGCAAGTTCGTTTTTAAGGAGGGGTTTAATTCTAGAAGTCTCAGATTAATGTCTGGGCGATCTCCGCTGAGCACAGGGTATCGATAGTAATGTATAGTTTTGATGGTGGCTCCGCGGGGCTTATTCCGCTGAGTGGGTTTGAGGTCCTGCAGATGCTCACACAAGCTGGTATTCCCAATTGTGCCTCGCTCCGCTGACTATCCAAAGTCGTTCCGCTGGGACTGTCCAAAGTCCTATTCCGCTGAGGCTATCCAGAACCTCGTTCACCCGGTGGTGCAGTCTCAATTCACAAAACACTACAGCGCGAGTTTTCGTACACGGTTGCACTGACTCCCCGCTGAGCTCTCCAAATGACCCGGTGGCCAGAAGCTATCCAAAACTTCTATGATTCACAATACACTTCACAGTAAAGACCCTAACAAAAGCTAAACACAGCCTGCTGATGGTCTGGGACGGAGCCCAACACACAGATCTAGTGGGTAGACAATTGCTTAATTTCCGTAGTTACAATTACAAGTTTATATAGACGCGCTGTGTACTAATTTAGGTGGAGAGTAAATACTAGCAACGCCGGACCAAAGGTCCACTGGGCGCATGTGCCTCCGCTGGGCGTTTTGATGACTACTCCGCTGAGCGCGACCTGACCCCGTTGTGTTGCCAGCCTCCGCCGAGAGACGTCATTAAACTCCGCTGAGCGGTTCCTTCTTGGTTATTGAGGTCTGGTTACCGCTGCCAAAGTTCCCCAGCGGAGCCCGTGCTGTGTGCATTGTTCATTCCCTCGGGCATCACACGCTCCAGCGTGCGCGCCACGGTCACCTGACGAGTGGACTTAGGCAAATTTCGCCTTCGTGATGTGTTCCGCTGGGCCCCTTTTGAGACACTGTCTACACACAATCCTGCTCGTCGCCTTTGATATTTTTCTGCTCAGCTGTACTCCTGCCTTCCGCTGGGACGACAGTAACCGTTATGTGCTCCGCTGACGGCTATTCCCGGTAATCCAACTGTGTACTTATGACTCGTACAGTCCGCTGAACCCCCACACAACCGCCCGCTGAGCACACGCGTGATGATTTGTGATGCACGCGCTGAGCGCTGAGACGACTGACCAGGCTAGTCACCGCTCCGCTGTACCCCTGCACTCCAGCCCAAACCGCCCGCTGTGGCCACTTACAGCCTTGGTGTAAACACAGGCCTGTCAGCGTGGAAGTCGGCCAGTGCCGAGCACAGGAGGTGGAAGCGATCAACGAGGCCTTGCTCGCAATCCTCGGTGCGCTGCCGGATGGACGAAAAAGCCTTGCGGAATCCCATGAAAGTTTTGTGGTCCAGGTTGGGAAGTAGAAAATAAAGAAAGCAGTAAGGGTTGGGTAGAGAGAGAGGATGAGAAGGAAGAAAGGAAAGTAGTGTGAATGGCTGCTTTATATATGGCAGGGAGGAATAGCAAAAAGAAAATTCTGGAGTATGGGAGAAGTCGCGCCGCGAGGAGCGCATGTCGAATAAGCTTACCAGCAATAAACTAAAACAGCACGCTGCCCGCAAGATGAAGGCCCAGTAGGGTCCAGGAAGGAAAAAGAAAAGCCTGATTAGGAAGGTGACCCAAGAAGGAATTAGGCAGGAAATACGGTGTCCGTAAGGGTGCGGTGGCGGTTGCCTAAAAATAAGCTAGTCGAGAAAAGTTGGGCGGGGATACCGGAAAAGGAAGCAAAGAGGGTGGATAGAGATAGTGACTCAGGCGGAAGCGCTGTATTGACCGCATAAGGCAGTAGTTGAGCCGTAGGGCAGGAAAATAGGAAAGTGGTGAACTGCTATCAAAGAAGCGATGTGCGCATCTGGAATTGACTGAGGACAGTCAAGATTTTAGTGGGGGGGAGATGACAGGGCTGCTTTTCGGCTACGGATGTAAACAGTCAGAAGTTCCATTAATGGGATAGCTGCGCGTGGGAAACATAGAGGGACTAGAGTGGAGCCTGACTTGTAGTCTATAGCTATCAGCGCGCGAGCATCATGCCTATAAGCGCCTGTGCGCTCCGTATCACAAGAGGGATTGGTCAGCGAGCTGCACAGTCTAAAAGTGCATAGTTTGGCCATCCGTGCGAGCGATCAGGTGTGCATAGAACGGTTAAGCACCGGCCAAGTGTGGTGTGAGTACAGCTGAGCAAGTACCAAGGGTGGTGTGAAGGGCTGTGCGCGCATCTCATGTGCACGCATCGCAAAGGCAGAATTTGTCTAAGTCCACACATCATGTGACCGTGGCGGCGCGCATCAAAAGACGCGCAAAAGCCCGAGGGAACGAACGACGTACGTGCCGCGAATGCCAAGGGACCAGGACACTCAAAGGGGAACTCAGATGCGATGCGCGGGCCTTTGGCCGCACGTTGCTAGTATTTACTTTACCTTATTATTAGTACACATGCATGCATCGCATATAAACCTGTATTCTGGTCTATAGTAATTTAAGCAATTGTCTACCCACTAGATCTGTGTGCTGGGTTCTGTCCCAGGCCGTCAGCAGGCTGTGTTTAGCTTTTGTTAGGGTTTTAACTGTGAAGTATTTGTGAATCATAGGAGTTTTGGATAGCTTCTGGCCACCGGGTCATTTGGGAGAGCTCAGTGGGGAGTCAGTGCAACCGTGTACGGAAACTCGTACTGTAGTGTTTAGACTGCAAGACTGCACTGCCGGGTGAAAGACTTTGGAGAGTCTTGGATTGTTGGACTTTGGAGAGTCTGCTGTGAGGTGCGAAGTTGGGTTGGACTGGTCTGAAAAGCCTGTCTCTATAGTTCACAATGTGCGAAGGCAATGTGTGTACAACGATAGCACATTGAAAAGGTTTTACTTGTTTTACAACAAGGAGCTTCCAGTGTACGAAGTTTAAACAACAGTTTCCGATGCGAACTGGTATGATGTGTGTAGGTAGAATTTAACCCTAAAGGAAGCTGGAGAAGTACAGAGATATTCTACTCCTTAAATACCCGTCTGGTTGCCATGCCCAGATCGTACCATATACATCCACGAAGATCCGACCGCCCGTGCTGACTTTATCTCGTCGGAAACCATGCTGCACTACAGCATGCTTCATATCTTGGCCACAAATTTCCTTATCTTCGGAAACCAAGCCCAAGCACAAGAAATCTTCCTGTGGCCGGATCATCTCCATGTTCACCCCTGAACATACATCTCCTCCAACCCTCTCTCCACACCTATGTCCCTTGTGTTTGTGTCGAGATTCTTCTGCTTTCTGCTACCACACGCCTGCATGTTGTCGGAAACCCTTGCATATCGTCGGAATCTGTCACCATTTTTGTCCCAGGTCATATGTATGAGTATTTCCATGTGATTGACTTCCTTGTGGGTCCATAGTTACATCAGATTGTTAATATTGATCTGATGTTGTCGGCATCAGAAGTCCAATATTGCTCTGATGCTGTTGTCTTTCTTGATCTGCCATTGAGTTGTAATAACATCTTGAGTCTTCCTTGTGCTTGTCTTCTTGTTTCATCATGTACATATTTCATATCTTCGAATAAACTTGCATCTTCATATCTCAGTCTTCATATTTCGTGCTTCTTCTTGTTCTTTCAGTTTCCAATAGTAGTTTCTGATCGTTATGGCAGATATGTCGCTTCTTGTGTATCTATGTTGTAAACCTTATGGTTATTCTTGTTTTCACGAGGGGCCAGCCCCAGCCCCTCACAGCGGTAGGGCAGGTCATCACGAGGGAAAGCCAGAATGGGAGCCGAGGTCACTGCAGTGCGCAGCATGTCAAAGGCGGCCTGAGCATTGGAGGACCAGGACCAGGGGGTGTCCTTGCGTGTCAGGTCAAACAGCGGACGCGCGTGGTGAGAGAAGTCCTCAATGAAGCGACAGTAGAAGTTGACAAAGCCCAAGAAGCTCTGTACCTCCTTGCGTGTCTTGGGTACTGGCCACTCTGCCACACCTGCGATCTTGACGGGATCCATCTCCACCTGGCCCTCCGAAATAATGAGCCCCAGGTACTCAATACGGCGTTTCTCGAACTCGCACTTCTCCGGCTTGAGATACAGCCGATGAAGCCGGAGACGCTCCATGACCAGGTGTGTCACCCGACGATGTTCCTCGAGGGTCTTGGTGTAGATGAGGATGTTGTCCAGGTAGACACAGACCACACCTTCAAGGATGAGATCACTGAAGATCTCGTTCATCATTGTCTGGAAGGTGGCACATCAGGAAAACCACTTTTTTGAAAAGAGACTTTTTGAGACATCTATGTGTCTCTTGGGAAATTTAGTGTCTTTTTGAGACATCAATATGTCTTTTGGTGAATTTTATGTCTTTTTTATACTTTTAAAGGTCTCCTAGAGACTTTAGGGAAATATGTAATTCTTCCAATGTCTTTTTAGGTCTTTTTATGTCTTTTAAAGTCTTTCAATTTTTTTAAGTATTTAAATGTATTGATGTAATTGTATAAATCTTTTTATGTCTCTGAAAGATTTTAAAAATGTCTCATAAAGTGTATTAAAAAGCTACAAAAAGACTCAAAAAGACATTTAAAGACATAAGAACCTGGGAAAAAATTGACTTATAAATAGCTATTGTCAACTATTACTTGTAATCTAAATTGTAGGTCTTATATAAAATACATCTGAACATGACTGAATTCAGTGACTTGTGATGTAATAAATTAATGTAGTCTAGAGCATTCCCATCATATTTGACCTGCAGTTGAATTATATACACAGGCACATGGTGTAGGGGAAAGTATGCTGGTTTTAAGTCATGCATGAAGCTGTTGGTTCAATTCCTGGCAAATGCAAATTATTTCCACAACATAAGTTCCCCTTCTCATTGTACCCAAGTTAATGTTATGGTTTATTTGCCATTGTATGTTTATGTAAAGTGCTGACTAATATAGTTACTTCATGACAAATCTTAAGTACATTTAAGTATACCTAATTACCTACTTACAAATACAATCTAATCTATGTAGTAGTGATCTGGTTAAGATGAGGTCATGTTTTTAATGTTTTTATAAAGCAAAAATGTAACATTAAAAGACATTTAGAGACATCTAGAGACATTATGAACACATAAAAAGACATTAAAGAGACTCCTAGAGACATAAAAAAGTCTTTAAAAGTTTGATACCTGGAGACTTTGCTTTAAAAGTCTCCTAGAGACCCAGGTCTCCTGGGGTCTTTTTGAGTCTTTTTGAGTCTTTTTAAAAAATTAAAAGACTTTTTTCAAAAAAGTCTTTTTCCTGATGCAGGCGAGTTGGTGAGACCAAAGAACATAACTGTAGGCTCGAACAGACCGCGGTTCGTCCGGAATGCAGCCTTCCACTTGTCTCCCTCCTTGATGCGCACATTATTGTATCCCCACCGCACGTCAAGTTTGGTGAAGTAACTAGCACCACGGAGTTGCTGGATAAGGTCAGAGACGAGAGGAAGTGGATAGCGGTTCTTGATGGTCACAGCATTCAGCACACGGTAGTCCTGGATGAGGCACAGTGAACCATCCTTCTTCTTGATGAAGAACATGGGGGATGCCATCGGAGACTTAGAGGGACGAATGCGGCCAGTGGCGAGGTTCTCCTGTAAGAACATGTCGAGCTCCTTCTGCTCAGGAAGCATCATGGGGTACACCTTGCAGTTGCTGGGGGTCACTCCAAGTTCAAGTTCAATCATGTGATCCCAGGGCCGACATTCCAGCAAGACATCAAAGGCCTCCTTGGAAAAGACATCCTCGAAGTCATGCAAATGGTTGGGAACATCATCACGGAAGTCCTTCTGTCCAGAGTTGGATGCAAAGGCTTCTGCAAGCCGCTGGGACACAGTAGAGGTGGATTGAATGAACTGAGACTCAGGGGGTAGTGACGCCACAAACATCCAGTTGTCGTCATCCTCCCAGACAGAATAAAGGGCCTCTAGTAAGCTGCAAGCGTCCTTAGGAGCAGGCAGCGGTTCAACTTCCTCCAGTTCCATCTCGGGGACTTCGTCGTCGTCATCCTCTGGCTCCAGGCCTCTGCTCTGATCTGATCTCCGTACGCAACAGAGCCTTCTCCGCACAGATCTCATCCCGGCATGTAGAGCATCTCCGTGGGCATCGTGACATCTTCACCTCTCCGGTGCTCCAGTCCACCTCAGGGTTGTGTTCCTGGAGCCAAGCATGGCCCAGAAGCATATCCTGACGTCCAAGATTGGTGACAGGGAAGACAGCACGTTCAGTGTGGTCCTTGTAACGAAGGATAAGTTCCACAACTGAGGTGATAGAGCCATCTTCATTGAGGGAACTGTCAACATTGTGGACTGGAATAGGAACCAGGAGGGGGCGTTCCGTCAGCCGGTGTTTCTGGACATACTTGCGATTGATGAAGCATTGGTCAGCGCCACAATCAACCAGGGGGTTGAGACAAAAACGCTGGCCTGTGTCCATGGTCTCAATTTCCACCGGCAGGTGAAGAGAGTTGGGGCTAGGAGTGGCAGCAATAGTGTAATGAGTGGGGAGGGCGTGTTCCCAACGGCGAGCATGGGCCTGAGAGCGTAGCGCAGAGATGGAGAAGGGTCTGGGGAGGGGGGTTTTAGGCATGTCAGGCAGTCGTGAGGGCAGGTCTGGAACTGAGATAGATTCACAGGGTTCTACCAACAACACATTGTATCAACTGCCATGCGCGAACGAGGGCATGCCAGTCACTCATCGCAATGCACAAAATCCTCCTCCAGGTCTCCATCCTCCTTCCTCTCATCCACCAGGGCGGCGTCTTCCGGACTCTCCACAGCATGCATATGCTCGAGCTGCTCCTGGAGCTCTGCAATGGTCATGTGGCGGATGTCGAAGGACTGGGGACATTCCCGAGAGATGTGACCAGGCTTACCGCAGCGGTAACAGGTAGGGGGTGTCTTCCGGGTGCTGCGGGTACGATCAATGTCCATGGGGGTACCCAGAGGGAGAGTGGGGACCGCTGGCGCACAAGGAGCAGGAGCAACAGGGAGTGAAGGCCGTGGGGTGGTCGCAGGGGTGGCGGAGAAATGCGAAGCCGCAGGAAGACCAGAGGGCACTGGGTGAGCCGTGCGGAAGAGCTGATTGGTCTCACGGTTACGGGCAACCTCCACAGCCCGTTCGTACCATCCCTGGAGCGAGGCAGGTCAACTTTCCGAAGGCAGGTTGGCAACCTGGCTATCCAGTGAGGGGGACAGACCACGACAGAACTTCATGATCAATGCCTTCTCATCTATGTACCCAGACTTGAGGACGAGATCCTTGAAGGCATCGACATACTCCTCAGCAGAGCGGCGGCCCTGGTAGTAGGCAGTGCTCTCCAAAGCGAGCTGAGCGTGCTCGGCTTCGTGCTGCTCGCAAAAGTCACGCACAAAGACAGCTTGAAAAGCATCCCAGCTGCGAAGGTCGAAGTCAGAGAAGCCTGGCATCATAGCACGCTTGGAAAACTGAGCGGCACGGCCCTCGTTCATGAATGAGAGGGCCCAGAGGACGTGGGAGTACTCGTCAGGGAACTGGGAGCCAGCCAGGGCGAAGTAGATGGTGCAGGAGTTAAGGAAAGAGCGGCCCTTCTCACGCAAACCATCGAACGGCTTGGGGGACGCAGGTTTGAGGCGAGAGAGCGAGGGCGCAGCAGCTGCGTGAGCCGTGAGAGCGTCGAGATGAGGAGGAGGATCACGAGGCGTAGGGGCAGGCGCAGGCACAGGATGGGAGCTAGCAAGCGTGGTCTCGAGAAGGGTACGGATGGTGTGAAGGGAGCTCGAAACATCCGTTAATTCCTTGCGAAAAACAGCGTTGTGGTGGTCGACATACTCCAGAAGCGACGTGAGGGTAAGGGAGGCGCCGGCGGTGTCGATTCGCTCTTCTGGGTTCACGGGGGCGTCTGTTTGCATTGACATAACTGCAGGGAGAGGTGTTGGAGTTCTAGGCCGGGTTACTGTGGCTGTAGGCGTCCAAACCGGTCCCAAAAGGAAGCTTTTGTACTGTAAGGGCGACTCTGCGCACCGTCGTACTCAGACGAGATCTAGCAGAGGGAATCCGAAGGTTTATTAAAGTAAATACAAAGCATACAAAGAGGCACACCTAGCAGAGGGAATCTGAAGACAAAAGCTTAAGGAAACCCACTGCGAGGTGCGCAGTACATAATAGCCGTGTTGATTTGCAGCGTGGGAATCAGCTGTATAGTTGATCAGCCACATGCATGCCGCATCAACAAGTCACGTGGCCGTAGAGCGCGCACGCCCGTGCTCAAGCACACATGCTCTCTGGAGAGCATGGTGTGCTGTGCACAGGCCGTGTGCGGTCATAGAAAATAAACTAAAATAGAATAAAATAGACAAAATAAAGGGTGATGCACAGTGTCCCCTTACAACTTCCTGTTCTTTGCATTTAACAAAGACGACATTTCCAGATTGTTGGTCTTCTAGTTACTCTTGTTGTTATACAGACACTGTGCTCATGTCAAAGCACCCACCTCATGACCAATCTCATACCAGGAAGGTGCAATTGTTACAGTTCCTGACGTGATCTGTGGAATGTCATGCGATGCCAATTCCCGACCGGATGCCGAGCTCAATTCCTGACCGGACTCTGTGCTCAATTCCCGACTGGACTCCAATGCTGATCTTGTGGCATAGTATGTTGGCCCACTTCTTGAATTGTTAGATTTGTTTGCAACTTTTATGAATGACCCCATGGATGCTACACCTTCCCATATCATACTCTGTCACTATTTTTAGTTATTGTTATAAGGACAAGGTGGAACACCCAACCTCTCTTGATTTTGTTAGAGTATTTGGGAGATACCACAACAGTGTATTGCCAGATAAGTCTGTGATCAGACATGCCTCAGTGATAAGGCTTTCGCTACTTTGTAATCCTCCAAATTTTTTGGACATAGCTGTCTCCAGTTCTTGATTTTGACCATTCTGTTTTTGAGTTAAACAAGAAACATAATCTTCAACATTCCAGGATGTCTCTTCTATTAGAAATGGTAAGCAAGTCATCCACCAAATAGCAGTCCTTATCTCACTGCGGTTATGAAATGCTGTTACGACCTCATCCATCAGCAAATCTGGGACTTACTATATAGTACCTACTAGCATTATATAATACCATAGCACCATAGTAAGGGTTCTTATCTATTTAGCACGGCATAGCATAGGCTCATATCTACATAGTAACTGGGCTACATTATGTAGTATTATATAACACTCTGTAGAATTACATAGTACAGTACCAGTACTTAAATTCGAGCAGCATTTAGGTAGATCAAGGGCTATAATATTGTTTATTACTTATTCACACTTTACGTCTATTACAAACAACATAATATTAAACTTATATATATATATGTAAGTACATTAAGAGCACAGGCTAGACAGGGGCTGTTTCGTGATGCAGTGGGGTCGTATATGGCATGGCATGGGTCTCATGGTAGTCGTTTTTCAATGTGGCAGAGTCATGGGGTGGTTGGGACATACGAGGCAGTGGGACCTGCATGGACAGATTGGAGGATTCGGTTACTCACCTATGCTTCACCCCTTTTCGTGCCTGTTCCCTGCTCCCTACAGCTTCATCGTCATCTTGTCATTGGCGTCATTGGCGTCGTCAACATTGTTAGGGTGGTTGCACTATGGGGGAGAGGGAAGGGGAATTCGGCATGGTGGTGGTAGTGGATGAAGAGGGAACGGCTGCGACGTGGCAAGAAATATCCATAACACAGCCTTGACACAGCCTTCGGAAATAGCTGAGAAAAAGCGGTATATGTATTCTTTAGTTCAATCAAAATAAATTGTGGTATGGCCTAGGTGGTTTATTACGGCCTACTACTACATAAGTCCCTTGAGGCTTGGGGTTCAATTCTTGCTGGTCGCATTTTTTAATAAGTTAGCATACATGAAATTTGGCTTACTGCTGGTTGTAACTTGTACGATATGTCGATATCATTATATCTACACACAGTATACTTTATTTAACTTAGTATATAGCGGTTCGGAAGCCTGGAAAGATATAAAGATGAGCCAAAGACATAACAAGATCTACGAACTTTAAAAACTGCTGAAGCTATAACTATAGTCGTTATTAGATTAGTATTTATGGCATGACTTGCAGAGCCTATTATAGAGTACTACAACATGCTATATAACGATTATAATTATACTATATAGTGCTACATGACTATGGGCCATTATAAGCCTAGTCTAATTACTATAACATGCTATGAGATTGTACGGTATTACTATGCTGTTCTATGAGATCATGTGGTATTATTATGACATGCTATGAGAAAATGGTTGGATTTGCTGATGAACAATCAGAATGCTTTGAGGATGCTAATTACCAAGCCGAGTCTGGGTAGCTTGCCACCGACCAACACCTCGGGGCACCGACCGACCCTCTGAGGGGAGGTGTGTTGGCCTGATGCCGAGCTGGAACAGTGGCTGGGAACCCGCATTCTGCCGGAATGACGCTATAGCCTACGGTAGACGTTTAGTCGCCGGATCCGTCTGTGACACATGGCAGAGATCTAAATAAAGAATTGGCAGGAATGATGTTATGTCATATAGTATATATATAGTCCCTGAATACACTATAGTGTACGGTACCAGGGGACTGTTCTATGTGGATACTAGGTGTTTCAATAACATGGAAAGTGTGCATAAAAGTACACACCTTCATTAATGCCTTTGAGTCATCACCTGTCCACTGTTTATAGTCTCTGCCATTAGGGAATCTTCAAAAGCCGGCAAAAGAAGGGACAGCAGATATACTGTGGATAAAAGAAGTAGTCAAGTAGGCTGTATAGTAAGCTATTAGGAACAATTACCGATGATCAATGTCTTCTATAATTTCTTCAGCTCTGGATGTTGAATAAGCTATGAATACATAGTCAAGTGTCCAGTTGACCAAATGATCTTTAAATGTTCCTTTGATGAGTTGATGTAGAAGGTCAGGGGAAAGTAGTTCGTGAATATCAGCTTGCAGGAATGTATACGTGAACGGCTATTTTAACTTATTGAATAGATACTTGAGAATTTGAGGCATCATGCTTACTACTACATCCACCCGTATGCCATATTCATCCCACAGTATCCCCGGATCAAAAGTTTTGATTAAAAAATCCGTTTTGTCCAAGTTTTGTCATGAGATCAACGGTGACTATTACTTCTTTCAAGATCCTCTGGAGGTGCATCACATCTTAATTCTTGGTTAGTGTAATACTTGAATCATACTGGAAGTCTTACTTTGGGCACCAGTTCTGAACGATGCATGCAAGCCATACTTGCTCCGGATAATCAGCTATATACGGTCCAAGGCTAAAAATAGCCTTTCAATAGCTACCATCGGGACATTGAACAACTTTTGGAGATAACATGTATGGCTTAAGAGGTGAAAAGACCACCTCTAAGCAAGCATGATATAATTGTCTAGTAAACTGTTGAAATAAGGGCTTCTTCCGTTGTCTTTTGCTAGCTGAAGTTGGTTCACAAGTCAATATAAGAATCAAAATGTATCGAGTTGCTAACATGATATACCTTTTGGAATTGGAAGAAAGGCCACAGGCATAATGTTATGAAACACGTACCGTCTTTCCCTTTTCTTTCACCTTTAGCTTATCGCGATATGATCCTTTCTTACCAATCCATCTTATCTTATCATATCGCCCCTTCCCGTTTACTTAAGCGAACGATATCGCAGTTGTATTTCTACCTACGAACCTTCTCGACGGAGAGAGAACAACAACTACTTCTCTCTCTCGCACCCCTGGGACCTATCCCACACCCGTGGCAGAGGAACCCAATTACTACTTACTTCTTACCGCGCCCCCTTTCCCCTTTGGACTACGTGTGCGCGCGCTACTATTTATACCATACGTCGATAAGTATATAGGATGTAGTAGACACCGAGCTAACTCTCCAGTTAGTTCTTTAAGAATCCAACCTCTTATACCTTTCTTCGACTTAGGGCTCATAAGTCGGCTAACTCTCTCTCCACGACTCTGTCTCATCGCGTTGATAAGACATTCGTCGAGAGATTGCTTCCAGAAACTCTGAACGATCGAGAGATTAGATCAATTGCATAGGACTTATAGACTCCGTCTTCGAAGTCCTAACAAAAGAACTAACTCCCTCATTGTTGCGAGTCCCACCTCGTAACACTTCGATACCACGACACCACGGCAACCAGACCCTGGGCCAGCAGATCAACAACCCCGACTGAGTCAACTAGAACCTCAGAGTCGTACTCGACAGAACCAGACAGATTCCTACCAAACATGGAAGGAGAAGGACCCATGTTCGAGCAGCCCGCCGAACCGACGCCACCACCGCCCGTCACAGCCGAATTCCTGGAACATTGGCACCGGGCAAACGAATTAATGGAAGCCAGAACTCGCGACCTAGAAGAAAGGGAGCGAAGATTGACCGAGGCAACGATAGCCAGGACCCAGGCGGAAACCACCCGCCCCGAAAAAGAAGACAAGGTGAAGATACCGTTGTTTAACGGAGCTCCAGAGAAATGCCGCGAATTCCTCATTAACTTGAGACTCCACTTCGCATCAAACCCTGGAAGATACACCGACAGTGCCTCAAAGATTATTTTCGCCCTCAGGCATATGCAGGACGGAACCGCGGGACCATGGAAGAACAACTACATCGCCCAGAACACAACCGTGCTCGACAACCTCGTCATTAGCGACTCGTACGCACACTTTAGGGACAAGATCGAAGCGGCGTTCGCAGGAACTAAGCTCGAGCTAGACGCTGAGCAGAAACTAAGGGAACTCAGACAAGGATCCATGCCAATCCAGGAGTTCATCACGAAATTCGAAATCCTGACCGACCAAGCCAGGATCACCGACAACGGAAGAAAAGTCGACCTCTTTTGCAAAGCGCTTAACCCCGCCGCTTGGAAGAAACTCCTCTTCCACGAATCCCCACCCGAAACCTACTCTGAGTGGAAGGAGCGATCCATCAGACAAGAACGCAATTACAAACAAGCGCGTGAACGAATGAACGAGGTCAAACATATGACCTACAAACGAACCAACAACGGCGGATACAAGCCCGCCAGAGACCCTTTCGCAATGGATGTCGACGCCATCGAGGTCAAGAGGACCAGAGAACAGAACGAAGAGAAGGCCGTCGCTGCCCTCTCCTTCGCAGAACGGGGAGAACTCCTCCGCAAGGGGGCATGCTTCAATTGCAAGCAAACCGGGCATCTCGCGAGGGATTGCCCAAAGAAAGCCTCGTCCTCCAACGCAAACCGAACCACCAAACCATGGTGGAACAACGACAAGAAAGAAACCCCGAAGAAAGCCGAACAACCGCAGAAGTTCAACCTCACTTCCGCCAAGAAATTTGTTAGGCAAATGGAATGGGAAAACGAAAAAGACGCCACCGCATTCTTCAAGGAATGCGCCAGAATAGCTACGGCCGCACCGGACTCCGACGACGAACAGGATTTTTGAAAAGGAGAAATAGTTCAATGTGTGTTTCTCCGGATTTTTCGATTCACAATGTACAAGTAGATAGGGAACGAAAATATACGACCTTACCCATAAAATTCCCCATCGAAAGTACAGGTGATAAAATCATTGAAAACAACGCTCTCGTCGACTGCGGAGCAGAAGGATCGTTTATCGATCAAAACTACGTGCGAAGAAATAAAATTGGGACAACCACGCTGGACCAACCCCTCAAAGTACGGAACGTGGACGGAACGCCGAACAAACGAGGGACCATCAGACAGAAAACAATACTAACTTTTACAGCGCTAGGACGGACGTTCACGGAGGAATTCTTTGTTACGGGACTCGGACGGCAGAACATAATTCTAGGACACCCATGGCTTAACAGATACAACCCAGACATCAACTGGGTTACGGGAGAAATTTCCTGGAGACAGGACAAGACAACTACGGCAACAGACAACGGACAAACTGGCAACGAATGGGAATTATTGGAAACAGTCATCCAAACCACAGCGCTCGACCACTCAGAAGCAGAAACGTGGATACGCGCTAAGACCACCATCTCCCATGAACTGGCAAAAGACGACAAACCGGTTAAACCGCTTGAGGACACGATACCAGAAGAATACCACGATTTTCTGGACATCTTCAGGAAACAAACGGCTGATCGACTACCGGAGAAGAAACCCTGGGATCATAAGATCGAGCTAAAGGACACCTTCGAACCCAAGTCATTCAAAATCTACCCGTTGAATCCTCGAGAAGAGGAAGAAACTCGTAAATTCATCGACGAGAACCTGGCTAAAGGATATATCAAACCGTCCAACTCACCTATGGGATCGCCCTTTTTCTTCGTAGGAAAGAAAGACGGAAAACTGCGACCCTGCCAGGACTACAGGTATCTAAACGACCACACGGTTAAAAACGCGTACCCGCTTCCACTTATCTCGGACCTGCTGGATAAACTAAAAGGGGCCAAATGCTTTACGAAACTGGACCTCCGCTCCGGGTACAACAACATACGGATACACGACGGAGACCAATGGAAAGGAGCCTTCACTACCAAGTTTGGCCTATTCGAACCGGAAGTAATGTTTTTTGGAATGTGCAACTCACCCGCGACCTTCCAGGCCATGATGGACAACCTGTTCCGAGAACCTCTCAGGAAGAACTTCGTCATCATCTACATGGACGATATTCTGATCTTTGCCCAAACTAAGGAAGACCTCGAACGATATACGCGAATAGTGCTAGAAATCCTGAAAGAAAACGACCTCTATCTCAAGCCAGAAAAATGCGAGTTTGAAGTAACGCGACTCGAGTACCTTGGGATGATCATATCAGAAGGACAGATAGCTATGGACCCTAAGAAAGTCGCCGGACTACTAGAATGGCCAACCCCGACAACCGTAAAGCAAGTGCGATCCTTCTTAGGATTTGGAAATTTCTACAGGAAATTCATCCGTCATTACTCCGAGATAGCACGACCGCTCAACGAACTTCTCAAAAAGGACAAGAAATTCGAATGGACGGAAGAAACGGAACAAGCGTTCATGGAACTCAAAAAGCGCTTTACTGAACAACCGGTGCTCACCATGCCAGATCAAACCAGGCCGTTCATCATCGAATCAGACGCATCAAAATACGCTAGCGGCGCCGTCCTCATGCAACTGGATACCAATGGACAAAAGCATCCGTGCGCGTTCATCTCAAAAACCTTCTCTCCAACAGAGAGGAAATACGAGATATACGACAGGGAATTACTGGCAATCATCCGTGCGCTATCGGAATGGAGACACTACGTGATGGGAGGACCTCACAAACTACTAATCCTCTCAGACCACAAAAATCTCACGTACTACCGCACCCCTCAGAAACTGAACGGACGACAGGCACGATGGCTACTACTCCTATCGCAATACGACTTCGAGATGAAACACACTCCAGGCACCCAGATGATACAGTCCGACGCGCTATCCAGAAGACCGGATCACGTCCCGAAGAACGACGAAAACGACGAAAAGGTTACTATGCTGCCGGGAGATCTATTCGCAAGGTTGATTGAGTATCAAAACGAGGCTCTATCAAAATTATCCATACGACAGCTTAACCTCGACAAAGAGATCGAAATCAACTACATAGATCTGGAACTCCAAGACGAAATCTCCCAGGCGCTGACAACCGACGACTTCGCCCACAGGATTATCGATTTAATAAACGACCCCACCGGGAAAGGAGCAAAGGAAGTCCCAGAATGGACCCTCGAACAAAGCGGTAGCGAAAAAGGACTATTTTACCAAGAAAAGCAGTATATACCCGATAACCTGCTGCTCAGAAGGAAAATCACCCAGCGCTACCACGACAACCTAACCGCGGGCCACCCAGGAGAAATCGAAACGCTCAATAACGTGAAGGAAGCATACTGGTGGCCAGGGATGGCGGTATTCGTCAAAAACTACTGTAAAGGCTGCGGCACCTGCCAAGAGTTTAAAATAAACAGGCGCCCGAACAAACCCACTCTAAACCCAATCAAAGCACCCACCTCCAACCGACCTTTTGCCAACTGCGCTTGGGACCTGATAACCGACCTCCCAAACAGCGACGGGTATGACGCCATTCTATCCATAGTGGACCATGGATCTACTAAGGGGCTAATTACCGTAAAAACCAACAAAACGGCAAACGAGGAGGAGATCGCGCAGCTTTTGATCGACAACCTGTTTAGAAGGTACGGTCTACCGGACGCAATTACCAGCGATCGAGACCCTAGGTTCACCGCAAGGGTCTTCAGGGAATTCATGAAACTACTCGGCATTACGCAGAAACTGTCCACCGCATACCATCCACAGACCGACGGAACGGTGGAACGCTTCAACCAAGAAATTGAAGCCTACATTTCCATATTTTGCGTAAACAACCCGACCACATGGAGCCGAAAACTAGGAACGTTGGATTTTACCCACAATAGCCGAAGACACGCCGACCGCCAGAAAACCCCATTCGAGCTACAGATGGGAGTGAACCCCATCGCCATCCCAACAGCGTACAAATACACGAAATTCCCAGAGGCGGAAGAAAGATTCAAGACGCTTCAGAAAGACAGAGAAGAAGCCTTGGCCGCTCACGAACTAGCGCGACAAAGAATGATCAAACGGACCAAGCACGACTCACCGACCTACAAGAAAGGAGATATGGTCTGGCTCGACGCGCGTAACCTCAAGATGAACTACGCATCAAAAAAGATATCTCCGAAAAATGTTGGCCCGTTCGCGATCACGGAGGTGCTCTCCCCCGTTACGTATAAATTAAAATTACCAGCCCACTGGAAAATCCACGACGTGTTTCACATCGTACTACTCAAACCGTATAAGGAAACCGAAGCCCACGGACCTAACTACGCACGACCACCCCCTGAATTAATCGACGGGGAGGCTGAATACGAAGTGGAACGAATTATGCACCATAGAAGGAAGGGCAAAAGAACTGAATATCTGGTCAGATGGAAGGGCTACGACGCCAACGAGGACTCCTGGGAGCCACCAGCAAACCTGAGGAACGCCTCAGACGTACTTAACAAGTATCGAACCCAACACCATCTATAAACAAAATGCCTCTCACCAAATTCTACCGCTACTGCAAGAGACTGATACTTAACTGGTTTAATAAAACTCCCACCATAACACCCCACTTTCCCATAATGCGCGGCATGAGGACCCCTCCGCTCTCACCAGAAGACGTCCCATGGCCATTGCGAACCCAAGACGTACACCAGGCGCTGGAATTAGTCAAGATATTTAAAGAACACAGCGAAACCAGCGAGTCAGCGGACCCGCTAAAAGAAATTTACAGAGACATCGTGGCCGACCTCGCGGGAGTCGAAGAAGACCTGCGGGAAAAAGAAGCGAGAGGAGAAAGAGGCGTGCTGATAACTTAAAATAGATAAGATAACGAAAACCTTTAAAACTCACGAGGGGAAACCCCAACTCTCCAGCAAGACCCTCACCACAACCAACATGACATCGTACTACTCTACCTTCGACGATACCCTCGCCCGCTTCGCCGACCAGCTTAACCCTCACACCAGGGGGGACTACTGTGCTGGAGAACGAGCTCGCTACATCATACTGGGAAGGGTCGTACGCTATCGCCTGGCCCTAGCCACGGACGAGATAGTAGCCCCAAATCTGGACGAATGGCCCTACCCCATGCCCGAAATCGCAGCCGTGTACGGCACCCCCATCCCATTAGATCCACCACAGATCGGGCATACCCGCGCACGGTTCCTACAGGCGAGCTATCGAGAAAGGCTGAACGAGATCGACTACCTTCTCTCTCTCGCCAACCAGACGTTCGAACCCGAATCAGCAGCAAGCCTTGCAAGCAGACTCAACCTCCGTGCCACCCTCGCCGGAGTCCGCTTATACATCCGAGCGAATCAAAACCACCATCAACTCTCCACAAGCGACGATGAACAAGTAGAAATCGAGACCCCATCACCCATGTCCGTACCCATCGAAACCCCTGACCCGCGTATATCTCCTGAACCATACGTCTCTCTCGACGAATTCATCGAGATGATCGACCCCAGAATAAGCTTCCAGAGGACGACCGCCCGAATCCCGGGCGTATTAATCCCCACAATGAACCACTTGGATGACGTCAACAGAACGCTCGAAAGACACCAAGTGGAAATGTCCATCCTCACCCGAACGAGGGAACAGCTCTGGCAACACCTAAACCGACACCCAGACTTCCAAGCCCGCGTCCTCCTCGAGCGCCACGCCATCCTCACAACCGCCCCCGCACGACGAGACCCCGTGGTGCGATACTCGCGGAGATTCCTCCATCACCCATATCCCGACTTCGCGAATGCAGAAGAGTCATCGGGAGAAGAAGATGCCCCCTTAGGAATCAGAACAGACACCCCCTCAGTCAGATCCAGGCGACGACTCACCCCATACCCTCGGCGGCGAATCCAAATGCCAAGGACACCAGAAGAGGGATTACTAGACATTTCTCCATCCCCTTCCCCTGTACCGCGGCTCATTCGGCTCTCGCCATGTCCAGAGGAGATAGAAAATAGATTCCCGTACGAAATCCTAACCCAAATCCCACCAACGCACGCCCCGACCCTACCAGTTGGCATTGAACCGACCCCGTATATGGAAACCGTCGAAAGTCTACTAAGAGAACAAGTAGAGAGGACGTTACTCCCTGACCAATACCGGCGAATCGCTCGCCGACACTCGCTCCCCGCACGCGACCCTAGAGCATCACCCGAACCCGGACAAACCATGTGTATTAACTGTGGGTCATACGGCCACCAAATGCGCCTCTGCAGGAACCCTTGTGGAAACTGCAATCAAATCGGCCACCTCGTCCTCACTTGCACCGTACCTCAAGGAGAATGGAACCCCCCTCCTCGATTATTACTTCCACACGAGCGAGTACACCAACGATCCCCCCCAACATTGAGACCCATCGACATACCCACGAGAGAATCTACTCCCTTCTTCACCCCGGCAGAGGACGTTACCGAACTCATTGCCCAATTTGACCGCCCAGCTACCCTAGACCATGAAGAAACTCCCGACGACTACGAGACCACTCTTTACGACATACTCGCAGAGTGGGTCAACAACCCTTGATCCATGCAGTGCATGAATCCTAGTACGAGGGTAATGTTATGAAACACGTACCGTCTTTCCCTTTTCTTTCACCTTTAGCTTATCGCGATATGATCCTTTCTTACCAATCCATCTTATCTTATCATATCGCCCCTTCCCGTTTACTTAAGCGAACGATATCGCAGTTGTATTTCTACCTACGAACCTTCTCGACGGAGAGAGAACAACAACTACTTCTCTCTCTCGCACCCCTGGGACCTATCCCACACCCGTGGCAGAGGAACCCAATTACTACTTACTTCTTACCGCGCCCCCTTTCCCCTTTGGACTACGTGTGCGCGCGCTACTATTTATACCATACGTCGATAAGTATATAGGATGTAGTAGACATCAGCAAATCCAGTCATTTTCTCATAGCATGTCATAATAATACCACATGATCTCATAGAACGGCATAGTGATACCGTACAATCTCATAGCATGTCATAGTAATTAGGCTAGGCTTATAATGGCCCATAGTCACGTAGCACTATATAGTATAAGTATAATCGTTATATAGCATGTCGTAGTACTCTATAATAGGCTCTGCAAGTTATGCCATAAATACTAATCTAATGACGACTAGCTTCAGCAGTCTTCAAAGTTTGTAGATCTTGTTATGTCTTTGGCTCATCTAGGCTTTCGAGCCGCTATATACCAAGTTAAATAAAGTATACTGTGTGTAGATATAGTGATATCGACGTATCGTACAATTTACAACCAGCAGTAAGCCAAATCTTATGTATACTAACTTATTAAAAAATGCGACCAACAAGAATTGAACCCAAAGCCTCGAAGGACTGATGTAGTAGAAGCCCGCAATAAACCACCTAGGCCATACCACAATTTGTTTAGATTGAACTAAAGAATACATATACCGCTTTTACTCGGCTATTTCCGAAGGCTGTGTCATGGATATTTCTTGCCACGTCGCAGCCGTTTCCTCTTCATCCACTACCACCACCATGCCGAATTCCCCCTCCCTCTCCCCCATAGTGCAACCACCTTAGCAATGTCGACGACGCCAATTACGCCAATGACAAGAAGATGACGAAGCTGCAGAGAGCAGGAAAAAGGCACGAAAAGGGGTGAAACATAGGTGAGTAACTGAATTCCCCAATCTGTCCATGCAGGTCCTGCCGCCTCATATGTCCCCGACTACCACGAGACCCATGCCGTGCCATATACAACCCCACTTCATCACGGAACGGCCCCTGTCTACCCCGCGCTCTTAATGTACTTACATATATATATAAGTTTAATATCATATTATTTGTAATAGACGTAAAGTGTGAATAAGTAATAAACAATATTATAGCGCTTGATCTACCTGGATGCAGCTCGAATTTAAGTACTGGTACCGTGTACTATGTAATTCTACAGAGTGTTATATAATGCTACATAATGTAGCCGAGTTACTATGTAGATATGAGCCTATGCTATGCCGTGCTAAATAGATAAGAACCCTTACTATGGTACTATGGCATTATATAATGCTAGTAGGTACTATATAGTAAGTCCCAGATTTGCTGATGGACACCGAGCTAACTCTCCAGTTAGTTCTTTAAGAATCCAACCTCTTATACCTTTCTTCGACTTAGGGCTCATAAGTCGGCTAACTCTCTCTCCACGACTCTGTCTCATCGCGTTGATAAGACATTCGTCGAGAGATTGCTTCCAGAAACTCTGAACGATCGAGAGATTAGATCAATTGCATAGGACTTATAGACTCCGTCTTCGAAGTCCTAACACATAACGGCCTGTCCGTGGCCTCGTCGGGCTGTATTTGATATATTTCCTACCGAGGCATAGACGGGATGATATTCTTGGTGACCAGTTGCTACTGAAACTGTTGTTTTATCACTTCCAGCAACAATGGGTACAAACATAGCACCATGAGTTGATGGGTCGGTGGTGATGGTATCCTGAGTAGCAGTTCTCAATTTGATCATAGTAGACAGATTAGAGAGAATAAATCTTACTGCTTCACGGTATGCCCACAAGCCCGAAAACAAATTGGAGTAAACACGATCACCACGTGACTCACGCGTATCGGAAAGAGCGGTTGTTCATATGTATGTCGCAGTCACGGCTTAACCACTTACCTGCTTTACTTATAATGACTCCTGTGAAGAGCTCACACACCAATCATGATACCCCAAAAAGAAATCGATTTATTGGTGCCATGCAAGCCACAGGAAAGCTAAATCATTCAGCCCCTCAAGATGCACGAGCTCACGTGGTGTCCGGAAACTTATGTTCGGCACGAGTACATAACTACTTTCTTTAATGTCCTGATGTCTGTAGCCCTGCAACGGTCAACCTGCCTGCCTGAGCGTAACCGAATACAGACCGTGAGGCGGCAACGCTGTGGCTACTGGATCACGCTATGTCAGAATACAATCTGTTAAGCGGCTTTTGGTTTGTCCCATCACCATCTCGATGTTTGAATCATTCCAGTTCCTTGTAATCCTGCTTGCGATACCGACCATTGGAATTTACTTGAAGAGAAGGATCAACCGCCGACTTCCTTACCCTCCTGGACCGAAAAAGTGGCCTATCGTAGGCAATCTGCTTGACATTCCACGTAGTTGGGAGTGGAAGACGTACGCCGAATGGAGCAAGCAGTATAGTGCATCTGAAAACTTATTATGCGTGTACCGCTCTAACTTAGTCTGTTTTCCATGTAGAGTCAGACATTATACACTTACAGGCCGCTGGTAACGACTTGATAATTTTAAATAACCTCCAAATGGCGAAAGAATTATTCGAGAAGAGATCAGCAATTTATTCCAATCGGTATTTACAATAGTCTTTCGCGACGTTAGAGTCCTAAGCTAAAGAAGTACAGTCCACAGTTTGCTGTGATAAACGAGCTGTAGGTACATTCGAAACGGAGCAAATATTACTTTTGGGTTTACTTATGAATCGTAAAAAAACCTAGGATGGGCTGGAAGTGGCTGATGTCTGCCATGAGCTACGGAGATCCATGGAAAGAGCGGCGCCGGCACTTCCAGCAATATTTTCATCCCGGAAACGCTGCGCTATACCAACCCAGTCAACTTGAAGCAGTGCGCAAGATGTTACGAAGCATTTTGAATGAGCCCGAGGACCTTATGGCAATAACACGACAGTAATTAATCACTACAGCCCCGGCACATCGATGGATTATTGAAGGCGATACCTTCCCGCATGAAGCACAATCGGTGGATTGGCAATATCCCTTGCATACGGGCTTAACATACGCGAAAAGGACGATCCATATATTGCAGTGGCTGAAAAGGCTGGCAGGTCAATCACCCAAGCGGCGGTTCCAGGTGCATTCTCAGTCGACTTTGTCCCTGTACTCCGGTATGTTCCAGAGTGGTTTCCGGGTACTGGATGGAAGAAAACTATGCGCGAGTGGAAGAAGGTGCAAGAAGATTTCAGGGAGCTCCCCTTCGAGGCAGCACTTGCAGATATGGTGGGTTCTGAAGGCGGATGCAAGGGGTTTCTAACGATGAATGACCTGACTGTCGCAGGCATCAGGCAACGCACGCCCTTCCCTGGTTTCTGTGTCGATGGGGAAACTGGACCCTTCGACGGATTCGCTCCACCAACGAAATGTCATAAAGGACACGGCGGGTATTGTCTTTGCAGGTGGGTCTCAATCGTATCTTCGTTTCCCTTGAACGTCCTTGTGACGGAGCTGACATCAACTCCAGCGGGCTCCGATACGACCCTGGCGAGCGTATATGGTTTGTTCGCAGCTTTGCTCTGCTTCCCTGATGTACAAAAGAGAGCACAGGCTGAGTTGGATAGCGTGCTGCATGGACGTTTGCCGGAGTTTGAGGACGCAGAAAATCTACCTTACATCTCAGCGTTGGTAAAGGAAGTTCTACGTTGGCAGCCGGCAACCCCAATATGTAGGTGCTTATTACCTGAAAGTGTGTTGATTTCGTCCGGGGTTGATGCCTCAGTACAGCGGTGCCACATAGTACAAGCCAAGACGACGTGTATATGGGATATCATATTCCCAAAGACGCTATAGTCATCGGAAACGTATGGTGAGAAGCCATCTGTTGTTCCTGCCGCGTCCACAGCTGACTTTGATGGAAGGGCAATGCTTCAGAATGAAGACGTCTATCCGGATCCAACCGTTTTCCGACCAGAGCGCTTCCTAAAGGACGGGAAGCTGGACGCAAGCGTGCAATATCCAGAAGAGATGGCCTTCGGGTTTGGACGACGGTGAGTACGCGTGATTTTGATGGTTTTCCCTTCGCTGAATCATGTCGAAGAGTCTGTCCAGGGGCGCACATCGCGATGTCCGTGTTGTGGCTCACTGCGGCGAGTTTCCTTTCCGTATTCAACATAAGCGCGGGCGTAGACGAAACAGGAGTCAGCGTGGAGCCAAAAGTTGAATGGAAAAGTGGACTGATTGTGTGAGTGTTTCCGCGGAATCCTAGCTGCTTCATCTAACAAGGACCGTGAATAGGCATCCTCACCCTTTTAAATATACGATTACGCCACGGTCAAAGACTGCAGAAGAGATCATTAAGGCGGGAGCCGATGATTACCAGTAGCTGAATTTGAGCCGAAGTTGAAGACTTGGGTACGGACGTTGAAGGATGGCGAAGGCAAGATGGAGGCTCTTATCCATTGTCCAGTGCGCGCGGCTGAAGGGGGTTTCCGCTACATATGGGATTAGTTCGCGAGGAATAAGAGCGTAAAATGAGAGCCATAGATCCGCGTCCGCTTGACGCATGCAGATAATTACAAATGTCGACTCCAATATAATTTGTTCGAACGTGAAGCTAGGTGAAGTTGACGTGAAAGTCGAAAAATACCAAAAATAGGTCAAATGATCACCGACGTAGGTGTTGCAGCCAATTACGGCCAAACAACCGCTTTTCTTCTCTTGTTACCGTCATCATCTAGAAAATTGAGCAGTCAACGCTTACCAATGGCCACATCGTGAATTGCATCTATAAGCTATTTGAAATGCAAGCTAAAGAAATTGAATTTGCTTAGAATTCCTAAAACGTCGTGGGCAGATGATGTCGACGATCTTGGTTAGACGTCCCGGCTTGCAGAAACGAACGTTGTATCTTACTATCCTTACCACCTTCAGAGCTGCCAAAAAACGAGGAGTACGTCGATGAGAACGGGATACGGACGATTGTTGAATACTCGGTGAACGAAGACGGAAAGAAGGTTAAGGTACGGCTCTGTTGTATTACCCCGGACATACGTGACTCAAACGAAGGCTTGCGACCTGACAGATCACAAAACGCATCAAGCGCACACTGCAAAAGTCTATCGTAGACCATGCTGTTGCAGAGAGACAGAAGTGGTCCAAATTCGGGCAGGAGAAAAATAGCAAACCTGGACCAGACCGCGCGACGACGACTGTTGGCGAGAACGTCACTTTGAAGCTTTCGGCCGGGAACAAGGTGCGTTTTTATACATCTTCCATCCTTCATCTCGTTCATGGATCTTTCTTCAGGCGTCCGAGGCGGAACAGGTCCCAGAAGACACCCTGAGGAAGAAGCCCATCGGTGCCGGAAAAGTGTCATGTCGTCTGTGCAAGGGCGACCATTTCACCGCCAAGTGCCCGTACAAAGACACCCTCGGAGGGCTCGAGAACACTGGTACGTCCACAGTCTCATCCATCCTTCCATGCTCCTCATCTATTGATTCCAGACACGGGCGCTGGACCTGACGATGACACCGGTGCCGGACCTGATATCCCTGCCGCTTCTTCATCGGGCGGAAAATACGTACCCCCTTCCATGCGCTCGGGCGCCCGCGGCCCAGGGGAGTCTATGCGCGGTCTGGGAGGCTCAACCAACCGCGACGACCTGCCAACGCTGCGTGTCACGAACATCTCCGAAGATACCCAAGAGAACGATCTGCGAGACCTGTTCGGCGTGTTCGGGCGCGTTGCTCGCGTGTATGTGGGCCGCGACCGCGAGACAGGCGCTGGAAAAGGTTTCGCGTTCGTTAGCTTCGAGGACAAGGCGTGCGCGCAGAAGGCGATCGATAAGGTGCACGGACGGGGATACGATAACTTGATTTTGAGTGTACAATGGAGCCGTACGTCGTTCCAGGCTTCGTGTTTTGTTACTCGACTAACTTTTCTTCTTCAGAGCCCCGTCCGGACGGGCGATAGATGGAGTTCTGTAGTACTCCTTCATTCCTCAAGCTTCTTACTCCTCCTTTGATTGATACATGCCATACAAATATTGTACTTTCTGCATACCTGCTATCTTTCCATCTGAAGCTAACAATGAAGCAGTATACTGTATGGATGCTCTGGAACTTGTTGCTATATTTCTTGCAGCTGACGAAGTAATGTTTCAAACGTACTAAACATCTGCTTTTCGGGGTGAAGTCTTGATAGTTTGCAAGTATAATTAAAAAAACAGTTTAATGAAGGTGACCTGGTCTGACTTGTTCTAGTGCAGGGATTGCAGGATCTATTCGAGTTTCCAAGTATTAAACTAAACACGTATTCCTATTTTATCACGGCATACTTTGACTACTTATACGAGGTAAAGTCTATCGTGTTGTTGGTTTTCTTTCGCGTATTAAATTCAATCTTTGAATAAAAATCATACACATTCCGGGAAAGCTTCGTTATCTCAAGTCATTGTTGCCGCGCTTAGCCTACAAAGTTCTGATACTACTAATTGCTGTACCATCATTTTTATTTCCTGGTTTGCTTCCTAATAGTATATTTGCAGCTCGCCCCTAATAAGGCCTTGTAAGTTAATACATATTAATTGCACTGAATCCTTGCTAAAATCTAAACATAATATTGAGAAGAAAACTTTGGGAATATAAGTACATATACATGTGACTAGTTAGACTACAAAGTTCAAATAAATAAATATCAACTATTGAATACCCATTGCTCAAGAATTCAAGGATAGTTTATATGAATTATGAAGAATAACATTCTGCCCAGTCAGGTCCGAGTTTGGCCTGAGTAAAGTCAACTTGGGGTACTGTTCCATAAGGAATTGTAAGAATATTGGAGTCATCAGGCAGGCCCATAACAGGAGGAACAAACATAAGATAATCTTTAGAATTGTTGCAAAGAAGCCATCCAGTATACTGTGCAATGTCATTGGTGGGATAATTGTGAATTGGTTGTCTTATATATCTAGGACTTTGAAATTTGCTGGATTGTATGGGTGCAGAGGTTGGCAAATAATTACTGTTGGTGGAAATAGGAGACAACTTTGAGATATCCCATACTCGGATTGATTTATCATATGACCCAGAGACAATGTGACTCCCATCAGGTGAAAATGCAACTGATGTAATGGCACTAGTGTGGCCCTGAAGTACATGCAGCTCTTCACCAGTCAGAGTATCCCATACTCGGACTGATTCATCATCTGAGCCAGAGACAATGTGACTGCCATCAGGTGAGAATGCAACTGATGTAACAGAATCAGTGTGGCCCTGAAGCACATGCAGTTCTTCACCAGTTAGAGCATTCCATACTTGGACTGATTCATCACCTGACCTAGAGACAATGTGACTGCCACCAGGTGAAAATGCAACTGATGTAATGGCACTAGTGTGGCCCTGAAGTACATGCAGCTCTTCACCAGTCAGAGCATCCCATACTCGGATTGATTTATCATATGACCCAGAGACAATGTGACTCCCATCAGGTGAAAATGCAACTGATGTAATGGCACTAGTGTGGCCCTGAAGTACATGCAGCTCTTCACCAGTCAGAGCATCCCATACTCGGATTGATTTATCATATGACCCAGAGACAATGTGACTGCCATCAGGTGAGTATGCAACTGATGTAACAGAATCAGTGTGGCCCTGAAGTACATGCAGCTCTTCACCAGTCAGAGCATCCCATACTCGGATTGATTTATCATATGACCCAGAGACAATGTGACTGCCATCAGGTGAGTATGCAACTGATGTAACAGAATCAGTGTGGCCCTGAAGCACATGCAGTTCTTCACCAGTCAGAGCATTCCATACTTGGACTGATTCATCACCTGACCTAGAGACAATGTGACTGCCATCAGGTGAAAATACAACTGATGTAATGGCACTAGTGTGGCCCTGAAGTATATGCAGCTGTTCACCAGTCAGAGCATCCCATACTCGGACTGATTCATCATCTGACCTAGAGACAATGTGACTGCCATCAGGTGAGAATGCAACTGATCTAACATAATCAGTGTGGCCCTGAAGTACATGCAGCTCTTCACCAGTCAGAGCATCCCATACTCGGACTGATTCATCATCTGAGCCAGAGACAATGTGACTGCCATCAGGTGAGAATGCAACTGATGTAATGGCACTAGTGTGGCCCTGAAGTATATGCAGCTCTTCACCAGTCAGAGCATCCCATACTCGGACTGATTCATTATATGAGCCAGAGACAATGTGACTGCCATTAGGTGAAAATGCAACTGATGTAATGGCACTAGTGTGGCCCTGAAGTACATGCAGCTCTTCACCAGTCAGAGCATCCCATACTCGGATTGATTCATCATCTGACCCAGAGACAATGTGACTGCCATCAGGTGAGAATGCAACTGATGTAACAGAATCAATGTGGCCCTGAAGTTCATGCAGCTGTTCACCAGTTAGAGCATCCCATACTTGGACTGATTCATCATATGACCCAGAGACAATGTGACTCCCATCAGGTGAAAATGCAACTGATGTAACAGCACCGGTGTGACCATATAAAGTCATTAGAACTTTGCTGCCAAACCTAGGATTTATAAAATGTGGAATCCTAGCAAAAATTGTTTTCCACTTCTTAATTGGTTCCAATTTTCCTGGCCAGGTTGCTAGTGCAGATATATATAAATGTGGAGTTGATGCAATAGCATTGCTTCCAGAAAAGTAGAGTGCAAAATTGCCAATTTCCAGTAGATAACTCCTAAGCATATTCTTTATACATTTATAAATTAAAATATTTTGAAATAAAAAAGTTTTACTTACTTGAGACTTGTCCAACAAGTTGTATAACTGCCTAAGTATCATAGAGCATTTTCCTACACTCTGTAGCAGATTCATTGTCTCAATCCAAAACAATACAGGAAGATCAAGAAATTGTTGTAATTCCTGACATAGATTATGGGAAACAGTACTGCTTGTAGCCATGACATGATGACCCCAATGATAGCAGCAATAGCTTAATATAGGGGAGATTTGCTGCTTGATTTGAACTGGAAGCATATAATTGGATTTATCAAGTATGAATGATGATTCAATATTGGCCATATTAAATTTCAATTGCTTCAATATTTTGAAACAAGATGCAGCAAGGCCATTATGGTAAAAAGCAGCCTCACAGGCAAAATTTCCAGATCTTTTAGAATCAAAGATAAAATCTGGAAAAGATTTATGATAGAAAAAAACTTTGTTATCCTTTGTATAAAGCACTGAATGAAGACTTTTAAAAATATTTTCTGTGATAGAAATGCCAAGTGAAGTGTATGTACTATTGCTTTTAGAAACTAATTCTGTGGCAACAGAAATAGATATAGGCTCTGCACTGCATAGAAATATATGAAGTATAGGCAAATAGAATCTACTTTTGCAGTTTTTGGATGCATCTGACAAAAGTTGATAATATAAAGTATCCAGTAATGGTTTATCAGAATAATCTTGGGTTGTAGCATCAGACTTGAAAAGTGTGTCCAAATGTTCCTTGTATTCTTCAGCTGCATACCCTTCCACATACTTGACAAGAGTAGCAGCATAGATGAATAGCCCTTGGGACTGGTTTGTAAGGATGTGAATTTCCTTGTCACTTAAAGAAGGTGAAAGACTAGCATACAGGTATGTATGCACATCTTGACTAGCCTCTTCTTCAGAAACATCCTGAAGCCTGTAGTAGTCTTTGTGGATAAGAGAATATACATGCTTTACAAGTTTATCATCTGACCGACTAGTGATGAAGAACTTGAGACCACTAGTGTGATTCTGAGTATCATTATTGATAATATTAACAAGAACACGTAGAAATTCAGAGCCACCAGTGCCTTCAACCTCATCAAGTGCATCAATAACAATGAGATAGTACTTTGGAAGGGATTTATCCATTAGCCGGGCAGCCTGACAGTCATGCCATGGTCCAAATAGAAGAAGATCAAGTTGGGTGTGAAGTGCATATGTAGTAACAGACTTTCCACCTGTAGAGTGCTCCAAAGCATCCAAGAATGGTGGACATTTTAAAGCAAGTTGATAAACAATTGTCCGGATAATAAACTTAGACAAGCGGGTTTCATCAAAGTGCCGTGAACAAAAGAAATCTCCTCCCAATATGATATTATCCCCAGATACACTGTCAAATGCAAAACGGCGGGCAATTGTAAAAGCAATGGTGCTTTTCCCAGATCCGGCATGACCAAATAGCCAATAAACACTTGGACAAGTTGATGAAGTGTCCTTGGCCCAGGATATAATAGCACCAAGAATATTTTCACGGGTTCCTGGTGTACACATCTGACGATAAAGTAACTGTGCATCTTGACCTTCTAAGAGATAGGCATGATGAGCAATTTGAGAAGGGTTAAGGCGGTCAAGCCATAAGTCCTAAATATTACTTTGAGATTTACTGAAAATAAGAGACAAAATATGATTTATACCTTTACAGCTTGATTAATGTCATGCACCATTGTGAAGACTCTCATATCCAGTGCAATCTATGTATACTACTTGAGTATAAAGCTCAATATAAACGAGAAGTATATACCTCAAACCGGATTCTTGCCTCATTGATGCGCACAAATGTATCTGCTATCTCACTTTGTTCATGCTCATGATCCAGAAATTTCTTGAACTTGGATTCGTTCTTTAAAGCCTCTAGGCCATGTAACTCCTTCTCAAGAACACTATACATATATGAGTATGCATCTATAACAAGTAGCACGGAGGAGCACTTACAGTTTAAAGTAATTAAGCCAATGCATATCCTCCTTTCTCCTGTACTCTGGTTTCCAGTTATCCAATGCCGTGACCAATGTCTCCAATTGCTCTCCAGTAGAAACTATCTGATGTGCAATGGTATCATTATTCTGATGTACCGTCTAAATCCTGGTTAGTAAAAACCTAATTACTAAGCATATTCACTGACCTTTGCTACGTTGACAATGGCCTTGACCAGTCCTAGAGCAACCTTGGCAGGATTGGAATCCACAATGTCCGCTGCTTTAGTGACCAGAGTAGTAAGGGCCCTGCCCGTGAGTTTGAGATTATCCTTGATGTTAGAGCGTGTAGCAGAAGCGGAAGGGCCCGAGTACTGAGTCAAGTCATTCGAGCCACCAACATGCTCTTTAATGACGAAGGTAAGTGGACTATGATAAGATGTTTTAAATCTAGTCTCACCTTGGGTAGCAGATGTCCTTTCGGTCATAGTGTGCGGTGCCGGATGAATGACTTGGCCTGAGCATGGCAATGAGAAGAGCATCTAACGAGGAATGGAGTATAAGCTCACCTTGCGTGCCTAACGGGGAATATAATCCCTGTGGTCCGGCCAACCCTACGCGTCCGGGGTTATCTACATGTGTTGATGAGTTTGTGGATCTACGACAGTGCGCTAATATATAAGATCAAGGCATACCTTCCTGGACAGTGACTGGAGGATGAATAACATGATTGGTACCGGGAATATTGGCGAAGAGAGTTTATGTTTACTTACCGGCAGGTGTCTCCATAGAACCATTATCATCAGACGGGATCATTGGCAGGTCTTTGTCCCTCAGAATGGGGGCCATAGTCACAACGGCAGCGTGCGAGCCATCAGCGCGTCCTTAGGGTCAACTGTAAGTATACACCAATGTACATTAGAGTTCCGGTGCTCTTACCGTGAGACTGAATAGCCTCAGCGCTCTGGGGGACAGGCTGCAAACCCGGCTGAATGTCCTGGCCTGCTTAAATAACAAAGAAGAGGTGAGCTAGGGATATGCTTGAGTACATGAGTATACTTACCGCGGACGGACGGGAGCTGAGTGGTGGCCTGTGGTTCTGGCTGCTTGAAGCCTTGTCCTTATAAAACAATGAGAAGAATGACCGCGCGGAGACATATGTAGACTCACCCTCAGTGCCTGTAGCGGGTACCAAAGTCCGTGGTGCATCCAATTCCCTGTGTCCGCGGGCATCTAAGTATTTCAAAGGTGAGTGAACTGTCAATGAACATTAGATTTTTGATGGGCCCTCACCTTGAGACTGAATGGCCGCAGCACTCTGAGTGACGGTCTGCAAACCCGGCTGATTGTCCTGGCCTGCCCACAATAAAGAGAAGAGGTGAGCCTGAAATATATTTGACTATAATTTGATTACTTACCACCGGATTGTCCAACGGACGAAACCTGAACGGTGGCAGCCTGTGGTCCTGGCTGCTTGCCTTGATCTGACAACGGCGATGGGAAGCACGTTTGAGCGGATGTATGTGTGAACTCACCGCCTGCGGCTGGAGTGGAGGGCGATGCCTGGAATGCGTCCAATCTTGCGCGTCCGTGGTTATCTAAATATTTTAATGAGCTTTCGAAATATCGAGGAATCCGGGAAACCATTAGGCGTACCCTCCTGGTTAGTAGCTAATAGAAAAATAAGAAAATTGTCAAGATCGGCTAGCTGAAGAAGAGAATGCAGTTATTTACCAGAAAGTATTCCGATTGTATTATCCTGGGTGGGAGTCACTGGAAGAGACACAGTCGACTGGTTGATGGGCGCAGCATCCGCGGCCCCGCCTCCCTGCCCACCCGTCAAAGGTAATCCCGTGGCGACTTCGCCGGATCTCGCAGCGTCAGGATCGACAGGAAGAGACGCAGTCGACTTGTTAAGCACCGCGCGCTTGCGAAATCGGGATAAAAACCCTTTCCCAGAGGACTCCCTTGCAGTGCTCTGTCCAGGCTCAACCAAGTCAGCGCGCTGGGAGCTCTTGCCCGGCTTGTTGACCAGTTTCTTGAAAAAGTTCAATTTCTTGGATTCATTGTTGTTCTGTGTGTTGTTGTCGTTCTCCATGATGATGATGGTAAAAGACACTGTTTGAATACGGTAATCTGTCCTATCTGAGGTGTGCGCACAGTCGCTCCCACCCAGGCTCCAGCCCACGTTTGGCACAACTCATGACCATGGAGCTGTGCAACTTGCCGTGGTGCCGTACCTATTTTTCTCTTTGCCCTCGTCCCTCAACATGATGAACGGAGTGCCAGATTCAGAGCAAAGTACGAATATTATTGCTGCTGGAGGCCAATGGCAGCTATGGATGTCCAAAACTCAGACATACATTTCCTATAACACGGCGCTGAACTTCGTCGTAACAAATGATTTAAGGCCTTCCATTTGCCTTCTATCTGATAAGAGTGCCGAGCGCTGTGCGCGCTGTCCGGCACACTCCGAACCAACTCCGAACCGTTCGCTCTTTGAACTTGACCTCCAACACTGCCATGTCGCGCTCAGCCTCATCCCCGCAGAACCAGCCTCGGGAACACTGGGACCAAACAGAAACGATATATTTAACCTGAATGGGGTCCTTCAAATCTGAACTCTGGATGCTCCTGTACAACCACGGAGCTTTTTACAACCTGTAAGAGTCCTGAAGTAAATTTCGCCTCTATCAAGTTGTAGACGCGATTTACTGAACTATAAGTGATCAAGGACTAGCTAGCATGTACCAGGGGACGCCATTTTTACCGGTTGGCAAAGTTAATGAACGTTACAGCACTAAAAACATTCCGTTCAGGTGCGTTCCGTTTTGACCGCAGCGCAGCATACATCTGATTTTATTTTATCAAGTCCTTGTCCACTCAGGCATATATACACCTACATAGCCCTAATCGACTGCTGGTAACGCTCTGGTCCTGAAACTCGTCTACTCCCTCTGTCTTCCCGCCCTGCCTCGTATCAGCTCTCGAACTACGTCCGATTTCACCATAGCTGCCAAGCTCCTGGACTATGTACACATTGCTCGTGTCCAATATCTGTGGATACCACGTCAACGAGGCATCTCTCGCGATGTACCTGTCCTCAGATATCTAATGACGCGTCCTGCCCCGTATAGCGCACCGGAGAGGCAGTCTTAACTTGTCTGCACGCTCATGAATAATTCGACACCCCCCTGCACTCCCCTGAACGCTTTTTAACCGACACTACCCAATCACGTCAATTCCAACCATCTAGTCGCCCAGTGAAGTGCTCACCCACCCGCGCTCAAGCACAGAAATGAAGCTTGTTTCCGTCTCTCTTTTATTGGTTCGGACGCTTCACCTCACTCGTTGATAACCGATCTTCTCGTGTTCGCGCCGCGCTTCAAGGCGAGGTAGCTGAACCGTCCCCGTGGAAGGACACAGAAGAGCACTCGCACGTGTATGCCGCCTCAGTGACATTTTCTGAGAGACGAAACACCCCACTAAACATTGCGGCATCCTTCCGGTTGCTCGGCTCCAGTGCTGCAATGGCCATCTCTCACCTTCGCGTTACTTTAGTTTACAGAAACCGTCTGGATGGCATATTTGCCATTATATACTTGGATCCGCCTTCGACATGCATCCCACCACACCTGCGATTGCCCGTCGCGTTACGCTCGCCAGGCATACGAGTTTGGGCTCCTTTCTATAGCATGATTCATCATTGATCGTGCCCAGCGTTGGTTGGGACTCACCGGTGGTCGTCTCTACGGTTGGCCCGCTACTCAAACAGCTGCGTTTGCGTCTTTTCGGATTCTATGATCACGGACCGCCTTTTTTAGTGCAAGAGCAGGAAGACAATCATCTTGCTAGGACCCTGAAAGTCTGGGGCTCCTCTCGGCTCTATACAGGCTTACTTGCTCTCTATGCTCACCTGTCGTCCCGTACGGCTTCGACGGTGACATTCATTCACTTGTCTTAGCTATCGCTCTTGCTTAGTTCCACTCCGAGACACCCGTCTGCGTATCTTTCGTCCTCGTATTTGGACACCTCAGTAATATTTGCCACAGTCGTCTGCACCTCCTCTGTAGCGCAACACGGCTCCTATCCAGTGCAGGACTGCCTCCTGGCCTAGAGCGTACCCATCCGTATGAGGTACACATTACTCCAGTACAAACACTCTCCGGCTTTATGAAAGGGACGGAATGGTATACGCGAGCGGAGACCGCATGGACGATGGATGTTTCTAAGGTGCGGCTGCGGGTGGTGTCGGTGAAGGCGGGTTCGGCCCCAGTACGTCGGTGAGCGATGCTTCAGTTTACTCATCTCCAGCCGGCGATTTGACTAGGCTGTGTCGATAGACTCTACAAGACATTGCCTGCGACTACTAGCACTACGCTTGCAGGTCAATCGGTCACATACCGCGCGTACTGCACTTTTATCTGGGCTCTGATACATTGGCTTCTGACTCTATGTCACTCTTTACGCCTGCGCATCTGTGTGTGAGGGCGTGGAGGTATTATGGTGGCTTATATACAACGAAGGTCTCGAATACAACTGGCTGTCGACAGCTACTACAATAATTATCAACATTTCCCCGGACCTTCAATATATTTCTGCTGCCTCGTGGACGTACTTCTACGCCTTTTGCGCCTATTGTTTGCGTTGAATGGACGATTTTGGGCGACTGAGGACTATTGAAGTCAGTCGAGCGCCAATTAGGCGGGATTTACAATACGAGTGGATGGATGCTCATCCCAGTCTCCGTTTTATGGTTAACTAGATAGTTCATAGTGAGTTCTTTGTACGCTATGTTATTTTCATTATTGGCTTACTGTGATGGCGCTCCAGTGTCAGCGATAAGCTTGCTAGCACCTCAGCCTGTAATGTTTCCTTGACCTTCGTGAATATGCTCTTCCGGCGGACGTAAATCACGATTTCTTCATCTTGCGTTGATGTACTGCTCGCCCCGAGCATATGGTGAAGTTTTTATCCCTCGAGACAAAGGCGGAGGTTACGTGTATCATGACAGCTCGGGCTTCAAGCATATTGCAAGGACCGATCGCATTTGGCTCGCAGCATGCCGTTGTTGCTGGAAAATGCATTCGAAGTATCATCGACGTCTTTGGATGGCTGTTGAGCGGATGACCGAGAGTTCAATACTCTGCTGTACGCGTCGGCAGGCTCCGAATCGTTCTTTCTTTGCTATTTTTTCCGACATGAAGTCGCGCCAGGTTTTGCGCTGCCTCAACTGAAATGGCCATCACTTCCACATCACCACCAATCTTTACTCTGTCTCATATCGCATATCTTTCGGGGAAAATCAATGTCCCGCACCACATATGTTGTTCGAGCTATTGCGTCGTATTGGCCAATTAGTGGACGTTTCAACCTTTGGCTGTTATCAAATGGCCTACTTCGATCCAGGCAGGTTACAGACATTCGCCCCGCGTTTGTGCACTAAATTGAATCCGAACAAGTGTAGCAGGAGTCGCGTTTGGATATCGCGACGCTACTGAAGCGAGCATGGGGTGATCTTTTGGCGTAAGCGACTACGGGCATGCATAGGTACGCTTGTGTTTGATTACGGTGTATTATACGTCTAATGTACTCAGGTCGTTGTTACCTTCGGCATGGCTCAGCGCTCCGTGACCCAGGTACTCCTTGCATGTCGATCCTGCTGCACTTCTCCAAGGTCCACTCCCTTTATCCTTCCGCGCTACCCCGGATTCCACTTGATGGCCAGCGACGGATCTGCTCTCCGATCTGCTCTCCGATCTCCTGGACATCTTGGACGACACATTGCTCATCCCCCTTCTACCAAGGTCAAATGGATCTGAATGTCGTCAACGATCCTCTCTCGCATATCCGACAACGACATGTCCCGCACCATGCTTGAGCATCCGGACGGCAGCTACATAGCTCATGGGCGCTTTATTGCGTTGGTACTCCGCCGACACTCGGTTTCCACACTACCCAGCCGCACCGAGTGCTCTTACTCATCCGCGCCTGAACTACAGTAATGGAGGCACTCATTCCTTCTCCTCCTTCCCCGCCTTCCACCCGCCACCGTCACGTTCTATTGCGTGTCTTCTCACCTCATCGACAATCTTACAGCACAGTTACTCAAGACTCGGCGAACACTCGAACATCTTTGCGTCCCACTCCACCCCTTCTGGTCACTCGGTTCTGGTACAACAACCAATTTCAGACTTCGTACATGCATTTCAAATATTCATTTGTACGCATTATTATATGAATTTTCCAGGACCGAACGTGCAGAAGCACACTCCGATACGGTCTTCACGATCATGTTGCGCCAGGTCTTGCTCAGCCTCCGACTCATCCGCAGAAGTAACGTCAGGGAAACTGGGACAATATATGCATTGTGAATAGGCCCCTACAGCCTTCCGGCGTTCTGTACGACGGATTCCCGTGGGCCTCCAGCTTTTCCATGGCTAACAGTTGACCCCCCTTCCCTTCGAGCTTTGTCCGTCATCATTAGGTGAGTTTCACTGTTTAGATTGTAATATAGATGTATATTCAGAGCCACGTTGTTCTACACTCTTAGAACTCGTCATGTCTGTTGCTGTCTATGTTCAGCTTTTATCGGCCTCGCCCCTCGGTATTGAAAGGCATCGCCTGGCACGTAGTAGCTAATTTCTGGTCATAGGACACTGATGGACACCCATACTAGGTGTGTTACCATTTGCCTACAGCGTCGCATAGATCTAATTTATTCAGGCTGTATCTATCTCTGCGTCTTATACTGTTGTGACGTCCGTCGCGTATTCTTTATATATGCTATGACTCTTCCTGCCCCATCTTGTACCAATGTTCGACGTTCAACGTTCAAGCGCTCAACACAGATCCTACGGATTCAAGACGAAATACGGTGAATAACAGTAACTTCCAGCACTTCGGATCAGATGTATGTCAATCAATAGGTCCATATCTTCTGTGGGCGAGTTGACTGATGTATACATTGATGATAGTACATACCAGATCTACTGCCATTATCGTTGCTGCACATCCGAACTATCCCGCTGTGGTTTCTGTCATGGGCAAGGGGCGTTAATCGGCCATCTCCCACTGAAGCCAAGAACTATGCCGTTGTGGGGTAAGGCTGCGCATAGATGTATCAGATCTGTCGCTTGCCGTTACATTTTTGTGTATGAGCGCGAGCGCCCTGATAATCTTTCAGTTTTTGATCTGCTTGGGAGTGTGAATACATGTGAGTTTCGTCAAAAGGTTCTCGCTCCGTATGCTCTATCTTAACGAGAAGACGAATAGCAGGGCGATAAAATCATCCACATCATGGAATCCAGAATGTTAAGGCGCTGGTCGCTAGCTGTCGGCGCTCGTCTACGTTTAAGCAGCTTGGGAATTACACCCTTCGCAAAGTACACACCTTCTCCAGAATTCGGATTTGGGCCGACGGAGATAGCACATCGCGCCGAATACCTCCATCCAACCGAAGGCGACTTTGCGAGTCTAAGTATAGGAACGCCTCGCACTTCGGGAAACAAATAGCCTTGAGGCAATTAACATGAGAGAAACTGCCCCCTTCTCAGCGCTTCTCAGTCGCTGACTTGTCCGGTATCAAAATGAAATATCTGACTGTTCCACTGATTATCGACCACACTGATTACGTCCCTGCCAGCTATGGTGTTCAAATTTCTAAAGGTGAAAGTGAGCTTCGCCATTCATTGGTATACATTCAGTTCGAGCGCTGATATCGCACGCTGTTCAAGGGACTGATATGATGTGGCTGAAGCCTGGGTGATACGTACGGCATAACACCACAGGTATCCACTGTCGGCCTCACGGATCTAGAGTCATATCGCGCACAATGAAAAAATGCGCCCAGCCGTTAACCGTCCGGCTACCTACGAGGGCGCGCCGCGCCTGCATTAATTTGAGCTCACTGACAAACATACAAATATTAAGCTGCCTCGAGGACTCGAAGGGATAACAGCCATGCAAGTCGATGAACTGATTGAGAATGAATGTGCTGTGGAGATCTGGTATGTATCATGATCACATCTTAACTTGACTTGGACAAAGAAAAGATCATCGACCTCCGCTACATACATATTCTCCCTGGAGTCTCCCTGCAACCACAGCCTTGAGACATGTTCCAGCTTGGCGCTCGCGTATCACTCACCAAATGTTCTATATTTATCGAATATCAAGATGCCCGCATTTCAAAGTTCGCAGATAAAGTGCAAGGAAAACTAGCAACCGTTGGGAATCCGTGAGTCGTCAGATTGCACTGTAGCCAGAGCGTGTCGAGTTACAGATCGTGGTTGCATAGGAGCTGGGATGGCAAGCGGGGCCTGACATGTTGTGTAGGCAGACTGAATACAGCGCGCGTCCAGAGCATAAATGATTTTGATGCACCCAAGTGATGCTAAGACCTCATGGGCGTAATGAAACAGATGATCATTTGCGTTTACCCATACTCGGTGCGTCTTTCGCCGTAATGTGAGTGGACGGCACGTCAAATTCAGCGGGAAGCGAGGACAGGCGCCCTCCAGGCTCCGCACAGAATATGTCTTGTTGCTTACATAGCCATCGTGGCTACCGCACAATTCTGTCCAATTATGTACAGCTTTGACACCTGCGCCAGGGCGGAATGGACTGGCGGTGCAGCTGTTTTCCGGTATATAGTCTGGCCCTTGACCTCCCTCTCGTCTCTTTAAACGCGCTCTCAGTCGCTTCTCCCCACCCCACCCACCCCCTCCCTCCCTCACCCGCAGTCCGGTCGTTTCCTCTGACACCAAAATGGCCTACACGCAACAACCCATGGCAACCCCCGGGATGTCCGTCGGAGGCGGCAACCGCAACGCCAAAAACCTCCCCGTCGAGGCTGATGGACGCGAATGGAGCAATGGGCTCTTCGGCTGCGGCGGCGACTGCGCGACGTGTAAGTGACCCGTGCCCATCTGTACGTCCCCCAGAACGCGTGCTAAGGGATGAATATCCACAGTCCTTATCTCGTGCTTCGTGCCGTGCGTGACGTTCGGCCAGATCAAGAAGCGCTACGAGCACCTGAACACCAAGGGATACCCAGACCCCGAGCACGGTGGGTTCTGCTCTGGGGACTGTGCGGTGCACGGCTGCCTCACCATCTGTGGATGCGGCTGGGTCATGCAGGTACGTGTCTTGCGGCCGTCATCGACGCGTAGAAACCGTTTGCTCATTACCATAAACAGATGGGCACGCGCAGCGGGATCCGTGGACGCTACAACATCAAAGGCGGAACGTGCGGGGACTGCCTCACTGCATTGTGCTGCACGCCATGCGAGCTTGCACAGGAGGCGCAGGAGTTGACCCTCGAGGAGGAAAGTTTCCAAGGCAAACAGGGTTGATATGTTGTTTGATATTTTTGGTTTTGTGCTGTACCTGTACCCTAATACCCTCTGTTTTCCTTGGCCACGATCGTATGCATAATTTAACATCGACAAGCATTTCTCAGTTCTGCGGTGTCTCAGATAAGAACGTTCCTGGAATGGGTTGGCCGAAATGCACACATAGTAAGAATGCACGGTACAATCATGGACTGACGAAGGGCCAGTGTTTTCGGTCAAGTTAACGCTGCTTGATTAAGTCGAAACTCGACGCATGCTTGTTGTTACTATAGTAACGGGCTATGAGCACTGCTAATATGCTATTTCAATATGTTGTGTTGGGCATCTAAGTATAGGCAGACTATGTACATACGTTTTTAATAGATGTCGCTTGAAGAGTTTGCTGGAGCTCCTTTGAGGATAGGTAAAATTAGATCAATACAGAATGCACTCTTTTCTTGCTTATCCAGTTATTCCGGAGGCCAATTGGAATTCAATTACTTCATGACGTGCTTGGTTCTCGGGCTCCGATCCCTCAGAATCGCGCAGTAGGTATTTGTACTTATCCAGACTTATCCACGTACTGGAGTTCAATGGTACAGTAGATGCTTGAGCCATTGAGGTTTCTTATTTGTCTTTAGTGCTACATTGGAACTTGAGGGGATGGGAGAGGTTACGTCGTCAGTCTTGGAGCGCAAAACAGACCATCCCGGTAGGCGATTCGGCCACTGAATGCGGTGTTGAATGGAATGTTTTCGGCTCATCTTCTCATCCTCCACCTATCGGTTCTGGAGGTCTTTCTCCAAGTTGACTGATATTATTCAATAATATCTTACTGAGAATCAGACTGGTATTCGGCTCTGAACAATCCGGCGGGCAGTAAATGAGCCTTTGCCACGATCTTGCTAACGTTTTATAACTATACTAAAGGTCATCGGGGGAGACCGCGATATGTACCAATCTCTAGCTTGTGAAACGTAACACTGATTTAGCGCAGAAGACATGACCACTTGGCGTGAGGCTGCTTAACTATAATCTATACATAACCAATTTCAAATGTCATTTAAATCTCGTAAAAGTATCCAGATTCCAGACGGAGTCGTTGACTGATGTCTGTCTCCTACTTTGCGATGTATCATGTAGAAACTTTCGCTGATGCCATATGTGGGAATGAGTATGATTACTAGCCTGTCGGTGACGGACAAAGTATGACAGCAGATGCCTGACGTCATACCACCGGACTGGGTTGCCTAAACCAGCTATATAGTTGCCGTATTTGGATGATGGTCTGCTAACAGAGATCGCGCACGGACTCGCGAAAATAAACACAGACAAGCTTACGAGGAATATATAAAGGCTGCACCCCGCCCTTTCTTCGACCAGCGCCTTTTGGCTTCTTCCCCCACCATTACCTTCTTTTTCCCATCTACTTGTAGGCATTGCCAATGGCGATAAGGGGCGTGAATGTGTCTCGCTGGGGGACGCGCCTCGGACAATCTAACTGGCATATGGTGCCTGGCGGCGATCCTTAGTGCATCTCCCAGGTGTTCTGTCAGTACTCAAGCTCAAGGTTAGCCGGTATCCTTTCAAGAGCATTTTCCGATCTGTGTCTAGGGTTGCTACAGGGAAAGTCAAGGGAAAGTGTAGTATTAGAGGATATTCTTAGGGTTTGCTCTCGTAGTTTTGTCGAGTGAATAACATCTGCGCCAGGGTGTGCTAAGGTATGTCAGCTCTCTTATTTATTCTGGCCTCAACTTTGACTGAGTAGCTAGTTGGTAGCAAGTGAGTAGGAGCTAGCATTACGTCATTAACACGAGACGCGTAACCTCATCACATGACTTGCAAAAACGAACATGCTCATGCGGCCGATTTATGTCTCAGATCTCTCGTTGCATCCCAATTATACCCACAAATCCATTGCCATCGGCCCATCGTTAGTCACAGGAAAACTTTGACTGCGCAAGTTACCACTAGACTCGAGTTTCTTACTGGTCTAGGTACGATGACTCCGTTATCCTTGTTTTCTGGCGTATTGACTTGATTGCAGGGGCTATTTATCGAGTACCATTACCATAATTGAAGCACTTGGTTCGCGGTCATATTGGTTAGCCATTCACCGCCAACATCTTTATTGCCATGTCAATTGAACTCCCCGGAGAAATATGGACCCAGATATTTGACCTCGCAACGGATGAAGACATCCTCTTCCAATGCGGAATCCCAAGTTTCATGGCAGAGTCTGCATGGTTCAAGGATATAATCAACGACAAGTGGTGGTTACGCTCGCCCGGTGAGGCCATGAATCTTCTTCAGCGGCGAAGCTACGCTACGAAAAAGGTATGTATATGCCATGCCTTATCCGACGCGACATTGTTTTGACGTGGCTGGGCAGGTGATTATGTCTACATGCCGCCAATGGCGAACGCTAGGCGCCGAGTTCCTGTTCCGCTGTCTGCATTTCAGTGACCCGACAAAACTCGTCACACTATGCAACATCCTCGAATCGTCTTCTGCCCATTCAACCACCAGTACAGCGTCGCTTGGCTGGTGGACGAGGCGAATACACATTGCACGATACCATCCGTCCCCCAGCCGGAACACTACAATGGACGACATCGGGAAGGCCCTCATCACCATCATCCGCCACTGTCCCAATCTCGAGATCTTCGTGGTCGAGCGGCCCCTGGGGGCGACATTTGGTTCTGTGGCAGACGCCCTTTCCGAGTTTGCTTTCCGCAAGCTGCACACTGTGCAGTGGAATCTACCGCGGGAAGAGCTGGGCAAGGTCGTCTGGGCGCTGAGTAGCCTACCGCGCATCGTAGCGGCGCACATCGACGTCGAGGTCGACGTGGAGCACGGGCAGGAGATCGCGCACCTCGGCGCGGCGAGTAGCCATCCGCTGGTACTACCGTGCCTGCAGCAGCTCTCCCTTCGCGGCTACGTCGAGGAGCTACTCGAGCACGCGACAGAGTGGGACCTTCCCGCGCTGCGTAGCGTGTCGATTGACTCTGGGACGAGCGTCAACGACGTGCCGGACGTTCTCGAGTTCCTGCGCGTGCACGGCGCGGAGCTCACGTCGCTCGACCTCAACCTCGCACCGGCCGTTGACATATCCGCTGCGCTCGATCTCTGCCCTGCGCTTGAGACGCTCGCGTTCAACGCTGACTGGCGCATCCTCCCGCACGACGACGCGGCGAGCGAGCTCGTGCGTGTCCCACATGGCGGCATCGCTACGATCGGGCTTCACGGGCTCTCGTATGCGTTCGGGGTAGGGCACGCAGCGGTGCGGCTGGAGGCAGACCCGATGCGCTTCGGGCTCATCCCGCGGTCGAACGACCTCAATTTCGGTGCGCTGACACGGCGCAACTTCCCGCGGCTGACGCGGGTGCGGGCACTGAATCGATATATGCTCATCGACCTGAACGAGGAGAACGGACCGTCGGTGGACAATGGTGGCTACGACAGGTGGAACCGGTGGTGGCATGCCTGTGCCGCGCAGCAGGTCCGGCTGGAGGACTGCACCGGGGCGGTCTTGGGCACCCTACCGGAAGATGAGAGCGAGGAGTCGGAAGACGACGAGGACGAAGAAGAGTATGAGTACGAAGAGGGCGAAGCTGACGGAGAGGAGTACGACAGCGACGAATACGAGACAGGCTCCGAGGAAGAAGAGTTTGATTTTCCGGTGCCCCCACTCCCGGAGGGAAATGGGCGCACCATGGAACTTACGCGGCTACTGCAGGAAGTGCGCATGATGAACGCAGGCCGCGATGAGGCGTTGATCGCACGCATTCGCCCAGAACTTCCTGATTCCCCAACGTAATATTATACCCTCATTTTTTGCGACCAATCACTCACATCTTCTCTACCTTGTACTGCGTATGGCATTATTGTTCCTCCCAGATCGTAGGCACGGCCGCCGGAAAGCTCGGCACCAGTAACGGCGCAAATACATATGACCGCGTGTCACGACGCGTGTTGGCTTTGTGGTGGCCGTGGAAAGGCGATTCGAGCGTCGGAATCGCCCGCCATGGGCGCGGCGGATATCTTATTCTGATGCTCGGTGGCAAATGGGAGTTAGCCACGAAAGAATATTTGTGAAGTTCTGGAAAATCACAGGCGCAACCCGTTTAAAAATCCCTTAGCGCCTAGGAGCGCCTACATTTCATCACCTCAACGTTATTCAGGAGATATAAACCCATGCCTGCGCTAGAGCTATTCCTGAAACATTAGATTGAACATATGTGTGAAAGATCATGGAGATAGACAGCAGGTAGAAGCAACATTTTTATACGTCGTTCTCATTGAAAAAATAATGTCTCGAGCAGCTCAGTCAGCGGACACAGTGTATTTATAGCGCTGTTTTCACTCACGTTAAGGTTCTAGCTCTCGCTCAGGAACCTCACATGTGGCCACGTTGCAAGGCGCTAAGAGTAGTATCATCGATAAGTACGTATTACATATGTGTATGTTCGACGGAAAGTATTCAAGTTCATTAGGAAGCTGCTAGCATTGGATTAACGTTTCCAGGGTGAGTGGCTCCGGAACATTACCTTGAGCTAATATGGAAACCACATGAGTTCGGAATTTGTTCAAAGGCAGATCAATAAAACAAGGTTCAAATAAATGCCAGGCTTGATTGTTTATGAGACAGATTGTAGTGGTCCTTTTATTGCTAGAAAAACTGTTTCTTGTACGTAGCATCCTTTATAGCCTCTCGGATATGTTTGTTCTTTTCAGAATCAGAGGAAAATGATGGCCGGCTAGGGAAGTTGAAACGGAGCTGGAAAGTTAATGCGGGGATATGAGCATGACCAAAAAGGGGTTCCCTTAGAACTTGTTTAGCGCGGCAGATGTAACTGCCCCTCTTCATCCTCTACCCATCCACATCCCCCGTCGAAAGACGCGTCTTTGCCACAGTCTACGTGCACTATATCATTCCTAAACCTCGACAGTCCGTAATACATAAGAATACCATGGCAGAATGCCCTGCACCGTTAGAACAAGTGCGTACATCACTGTTGACGACGCGCTCTTACTGACTAGGTCTCGCAGATCTTTCAGCGTGTAGAGCTTGAGAGCCAATTAAGAGCCCAACAGGCGATCAATGAGGAGGAGAACGTACTCAATGAAAAAGTGGCGAGTGCCGCCACCATGATGCGTACAAAGCAGAGACGACGCGGGAGTATTTCTATATCAAGAATTGGGCAGGTGAGTTTTACATGTCTTGTATTAGTTAGTGTCATGTACTAAATGAAAATAAAGGCAAACGACGCCGATATTTCATCAAAACAAGGAGTGCCGCATTCCCCCAACACTCTTGTCTTTGCACAAAACTCGCCGATGTATCAGGCCCAGCTGGCGGTGCGTTGATTGATCTTGTGCATATATCTGCTCTTGTCCTAACCGTCTCTTCAGAGCTTGAGCAGCAGCTCTATCGCGTCTGGCGCCTCGCAGTTCTCGGACGACCATGCGCACAAGGAGGACGATAACCATGTCACCCAGATGCACCACATCGTCGGAAAGAAAAGTTTTACGTCCAAGCTCATGCCCAGGAGGCTGAGCCGTTCCAACTCGGCTAGCGTGATGCCTTCGTGGTCGCCCAAAACCGTCGAGCCGACAGTGGTCATCGGCGTTTCCGTCCAGGAGGCGACCGTGCAGGTTCCCCGAGAGGCTGTAGACGGCGACGGCGAGATCGCGAATCACTCGCGGCGAGCAAGCATCGTCGTGCATCGGCCCATGACGAAACAGCCTTCTCACTCGTCCCTTCGGGCACGCCTGCCAGAGACGACTTGGTTGACTCGAGTCAAGTCTCTGCAAAGGTCCCTTTCTCTCAAGTTGAGGCGGAAAGGCAAGGCCGGCGAAGAGGCTGTCTAATAATTTATAATAAGCTTCGTCTGACTTCCGAACTCATCTAACCACATACAATCTTTTCCTTTCCTTTCATTGCTCTGTTCTCGTCGGCATCTCATCTCTCAGTTTCTCCTTGCATCTCATGTATCATCTAGCTAGACTTACACTACGGATCTCCTGGGCCATTTATTCTCATTCATCTTTTACTGCTCTCTACTGCGCACTGCTTTCGGATTACTTATTTCGTGCATACTCATTATTTTTATAGGTAGCGCTGCATCATGTCTTCCGTAACATTTCTGGATTCTGGAATCAACGTCATATATTTGCCTGTTTCTACAATTGCTTCTCCGTGGGTTGAGTCGAATATATATACTCCTCTGATCACCTTCAAGGTAATCATCGCCTTTGCTACCATTCTTTATCTGCCTTATACTTCAGTTAGTCCCTCAGGCCTCACTACTTGTTCTGCTAACCAATTTCAACTGAGCTGCTGGTGTTAGGTTCATGCGCTACCAGCCTGATTGACAAAACCTATAAACAGCTCGAATCTCACACCCCCGACGTCAGACATATCGGCGCCTCATCACCTCCGACGTGGGACGTGAGCCTAAATGCATGCAAAGCGCATATACTTGGCTCTCTGGATCACTTCTTGACGGACGCCAGTGCTGCCTCACATTATTTATAGCCCCGTCGCTGGATAAAGTCAGTATGTGAGCGGCCCGGTTTGACAGCCCGTGTCCCGTTCTGAACACGCCCTTTTTGTCTTGTCCAGTCTTCCGTGTGGACGGTCCTTAAGTCATTGGCGAGAGCTGCTCTGGAGCCCGGTATTTGCGTCGATGGATAGTGTGCACGAACCAGCGACGGACCGTAACTAATGCAGCCTCCTAACTGGGATAATTCAATGTTTAGGAATTCTTTCGAGGATACTTATGGGTTTAAACTTGTCGTGGTGCGTATCAGACCCTTCGTTGGAACGAGTTAGTTAACTTTGGAGTTTCTGATTGGATATGTAGATGGTTACACAACGTCATGGGCAGCTGCATGTTGAAAAATTCGGTCACGTACATGATATTGAGGCAAATACGAGGGCTCGACGTACAATGCCGCCCGTCATGTTGTTTGACATGCACTGCTCATAAACTCTCAGACCAGCAACACCCTGCTTGAATTCGCTCCTCGCCCGCTCCTCCTCGTGGTGTTCAACTCCCTTCAAATTGCACTGACTTCTCATCCACGCGCAGACGTACAGTACTCATGGACCGGTTTGCCCCGGCTGGCGGTCTTCCTAGGAAGGGCGCCCGCTCCCATGGCGAACGCCACGTCTACCCTTGTACGGTGTCTTTTCCATGCCCCTATCGAGAACTTATCAATGAACAGAATTCTTAGGTAGCTTCTCAGGTTCACCACTTAATACACTTTATCGTGCTATTATCTCGAGTTTCACGTTGCAACGCACAAGGCGACGCAGCCTATTTATAGCCGCTTCCCACTCGTCGTCTCGACGCGCTTTCCCAGTTTCCATCGGTGCTGCTATGCAGTTAGCATGCTCTTGTGCTGCGCGACCATCACGCACTTACGGGCTAGCTCCAAACTCTACACAACGATCACCTCAGCGCGCGGGTATGCGCTACCCACTTTGCCAGACATATGGGCATTATCGAGCACACACGTCCGCGACGCCCTCTGCCTTCCCAGTCTCCCTGGCCGCCCACATGATGACCCGCTAAAATCCGTTCTTCGACCCTTCATTACACACTCGTTAGCACCATATGATACGCCATTTGCCCTCGTTATCTTCGCCACGATACGGTGCCATTACCCGCCCGCCCCGCGTTACGTGCCGGGCCCGTGCAGTATAAAGAGTATGCAGTATGCGCCTGCGGGGCTTCGAATCGTGTAATCGCAGGATGGCGCCCTCGTCTCTCACACGCGTGTCTCTTCTGCATCTTGCTGGGCTGGTGGCGGCGGCTGTGGCGGCTGCGCTCGATGGCGCTCTCGTGTCTGAACGCGCCTTCGATCCGTGCGCTGCAATCGGGGGCCAGAAGTGGGTTGCACCTAGTGCGTTGCGGGCGTGCTTTACCTCTGTCAGGGTGGACCCCACGATCAAAGAGAATGTGCGTTGTCTTTCTTTTGTCTTCCTATAGAGAACGCTTGCGAAATAGGCCCGATGTATTGACTGACTGTAATCGCAGATCATTGAAGTTATCAATAAGACTCTCGCGTTCCATACCTCCGTCAATTACGAGCTGAAGGCGCCCGAGCCATTCACGGCTGACGTACACGAAGACCTGCTGGGTGATCTGGCGCGGATATCGAAGCAGTCGTATCCCTCGGATTATGATTTGCACATCGACTTTTCCAGGACGTTGAAGCGCCTCGACGATGGCCATTGCGTGTGGATCAATGCTTGCTACGTGAGTCTTCGCACCAGTACCGGGTATTGCTTTATTCTTATATGACACCACAATAGGACTGTATGTGGTAAATTTCACTAATCGCTATAACCGTCGCGCTGAGATTTTGTATTGAAGCTCTCTTCTTGAATTTCTTGCCGACCCCTTTGGTTTTGCTCACTGAGACGGATGGGAGCCAAAATGTACACATCGCACCGGAAGCGTTCCAGGTCGCGTCAGCAGAGTTCCCCGACCAGATAGACGTATGGCAGAATGCCCTTCCAGGTCCTCTCAGGGGCCAATTGGCATCAGTGCGTCGTCTTAATGGCTTTCATCATTATCCCCTCCGCTCATATCATACGCCTCGCTTAGCTCTCGGGAGCAAAGGTCCTACAGATCAATGGACAAGACCCCTTCGTAGCTGTGGATGCAAATGCCCAGATTGCGGGCAGCTTCCAGGCACTGGGTACGCGTCAGAACGGGTGCGATTCCTTTTTTCATGACATTATACGCCAGCGGCTTACGCAGAGCATTTATTATAACATACCCAGATTCTTCGCTAGTTACAACCGTGTAGCTACGGGATGGAGCTATGTCATGGGCAATTTCGCTCAGCAGTCCCTTCCACTCAGTGACTTTGCCGAATTAACCATCGTTCGGGTCAACCACACTCTCCCAGAGGTCGTTGTAGTGCGTATCTTGTCACGAACTTCACCGGGCCAACTGAAATTAATTGGTGTTTTTCTTACTGAATAGCTTCCCTACCGCGCCCGTATTGGATCTGCTACGGTCCCGTTCAAGGACACGGCGTCATGGCGAGCTAATAACTGCGTCGCAATTGACGGTACGAACGGCCAGGATATATTTGATTCGCCGCCAGCATCTACTACATCCCCGAACCTTCCTCTTGTAAAATTCAAGCAGCAGCCCGACATTCCCGTGCCAGTGGAGCGTAAGCAACTTATGAATGTCATGCTCGATACCGCGCCGCCGTCCGATATAGTGCTCCCACCGACATTGACGCCCGGGCTTCCGACGCTCAGCGGAAGCCAGAACGTTACCCAATTCTTCCTTCTGCCAGATGGGAAAACGGGCGTTATGGCTCTTGGTAGCTTCTCGGATACGGACTTCAACAACTTCCTGCTTGGAATGCTGACAGGACTTCAATCCTTGAAGGCACAGGGCGCTACGCAGTTGATTGTTGATGTGGTATGTGCTATTTTTTCACATAAGACTGTTTTATCTAATCGATTTGTCCTCTAGACTAACAATGGAGGTGGCTTTATCTGCGCTGCACATGTAGGTTTTCTATACTTATTTTTCCAAGTGAACCTACGTTTTAACTGTGACGTTTTATATAGTGGCTTCATCGCATCGTTCGTAATCGATTCTCATTCTTTTGGATTAACAATTTATTTATTTATGTGCCTAATAGATTGTCGGCCCCAAATCAACCACTGTTCCCCAGTCTGGTTTGGATACAAAGGCGCGAGACGGACCACTGGCACAACTCATCACGGCGAAGATCGTTACGAGCAATATCGATCCCGAAGGACAGCTCCTGTACAATCCAATCAACTGGGCTAATGCCAGTAATGTCTTCTTCTCTCCTACGACTGACTGGCTCCAACCGCCTGTGGACACGGTAATTAACGGGCGAGCTGACGCATTCAGCCAGAGGTCAGTGCGCTTCTCCAAGATGAGATACAAGGTATGGATCGCTGAAGGATGTCTGTGGCAATTAGGTTGGGCGAAGAATGCCCCGCTAGCGGGTTCCCGGCTTCTCCACCCGCCACAGCACTATTTGATCCTAAGACAGTCGTCATTGTGTCCAATGGAAGGTAAAAGCTTTGCTTCAAATGACAGAAGTATATGTTATTAATTTATGTATATTTGCAGATGTGCCAGCTCTTGTTCCTTATTCAGTGTAAGTACATGAGAAGGTCTGTTTTACCGTTGTACTTATCGCGTGGCGCTTCTAGGTTACGATGAGCAAGGAAGAGGGCGCTCAAACTGTAGTCGTCGGTGGTAAACAGGATGTGCAGCAACAGTTCTGCGGTACTGTCGGTGGACAATCCACTGATTTCTCGACGATAGATACGGAGGTGAAAGTAAGTACAGTCAGGTCCTGTAACCTTGCAAACGTCTCTTTAACCCCTTGTACGTATCACAGTCTACTGGACTGAAGAACAACAGTCTGGCGCCACCCGATCTGTACGCTTTCCTTCTATTTCACCTGTCAAGTAAAGTAGCTAATTTCCCCTGAGGCTGGTGAACGGCGTACAGGGAATCACTTGGAGATTGGCCTTTGGCGTCGTGGACCCCACTCAACCGGAAGGTAGGCCTATCATGACGTCTAGCATGTATGTACTACAGAGTATCTAAATCTGTTTTCAGAATGGCAGCCTCGCCCTGCCACTTTGAATTTACCGATAACAATTAATACGTACGTCTTCCATACCTCTGTGCAATGACTTTGACCGAATGTACATTGATAACAGCGTCAATAACCCTGTTGCTATTTGGGAGACGGTAGTTGCGCGACTTTTGAAGTAAAAAATGTATAATTAGATCTCGCTGTATGTATCTAAAGAGAAAGAAATGAAAAATGGCTTGAAATAAAGTACATAACATTGTCTGGCATACATGAAATACAGGATTGGATTTATTGACTACATAAGGATTCAAGTATGGCTTCGAGGGATTAATACAAGCTACTAGTTTGCGACGGAGACAATCAACAACATAATTACATTAAATATTGGTGCGCATATGTTTTGGAAGCCGTAATTGATTCGTGAAGGTCATCGAGAAGATCATTAAATAAGTACATATATCGTGGAATTTCGTGGGGTTTCGTGGCATGCATAAAGTTCAAGTTATTCCTCTGCATGGTCGGATTGGCCCGCGTCATGAATTTCTAATGTTGTAGTACTTCGCAGATGGTTGTTTACGAGCTAGGAAAAGGCGCTTAGAACTCATACTCTAAAAGCGATGGTAGAACTACTTACTCCGTTGATGGGGCGCGAGTAGTCTTCGTTGTCCCGTAGGCTAGTGACGCTAGCTTGCTCAGAGCGTGGCAAGCCCATGGCTAAGCGCGGATGTAAAAGGTGATTTATCATCCCACCGGAGCTATCTGTTGGCGCAGGAGAAGGTGTCATCTCTGGAAGCGTCGCAGCAGGCCAGGGCGCCGTCCCATCCTCACTATATGTACCAAACCTTGGATCCTGTTCATGTTCAGGCGTGTACCCGCGCCCTGTGATTCCCCGCGGAAAGGTCAGGACTGGGCGGACAGGCTGTACGACGATCGGTGGGTTCAGCAGAGACGGAGAGAACACGGGCAGGGTGGAGTGCACCATGTCGTCGTACTCCATGTCGCGAGTGGTGAGCTGCGTGGAGGAATCGCTCTGCACGGAGACAGGGCGCGCAGTGCGTAGCCGGTTGAAAAGCTTTCGCAAAGACAAGGTATCGACGTGGGACTGCCGCTCGGGTTCCATGTTAAACGGCGAAGTTGGGGTACCCTTGAACGCGCTCGGTGGCGTAGAATGGTGTCTCCGGGCGGGTTTTCCGCTCTCGTGCGTCACCCCGGACGACGTCTTCCGCGTCTTGTACAGCCCATCCTCAGCCGAGGAAGACAGCGTCGTGTGCCCGTTGCTTGACGCGGCAGGCAAGAACAACGAGGCTGCACTGCGTCTGGCTGCGTTGTTCGCATAGGGGTATGGATACAGCCCGGCAGGAACGCGCCACGCTTCCGTAGATCTCGCCGTCTGACTGCGTGACAGCAATCCTGCTTCCGAATGAACATCGGATCCAGTAACATGGCGTTGCAGACCCTGCGCTTGGTCGAACGAGCCCGACATGTACGCCTGGCCCCCAAAAACTGTGCCCATCGGCACCATCGTGGCCGTCGCGCTCTCTGAGCTGCTGTGTCCCTGCGAAGACGGGTCGGCGGGCAGTGCACCGTCGTTCATTCCATCCGCAGAATGGCCATGACTGCTCACGGGGTAGCGGGAGGGCGCCTTTTCCGCAAATTGCTCTTCGTCTCCGTCTACTGGGTTCCTGTAGCTGAAGTCGCGAGCAAGCCGGCGGAGTCCGTCCACATAAACGCTTTTACCGCGGCGCCGTCGATAGCGCCGGCAGGCAAAGAAGATGAGGAAAAGCAGGCTGAGAAGAGTGACAAAGGCTGCAATAGAGACGCCGACAATAGCACCGGTGTCTTGAGAGAAGCTGTGGCATATTTTTAAGACGCTGTATCCATACTATGGCCCATGATCTACTCACCCTGTCGCATTTGATATCCCAGTGCGTAGAGCTCCTGTCTCGACGGTCATCGTAGAGTGGCGAGGCGCTGTTGTGAAAATAATAACCGTTGTTGTGACTGGCAATGCGACTGTAAAAGGTCTCGGCCGAGAACTAATGTATTTGGTTGTGAAAGTGGAAGATGGTGGAAATATTACGGATACAGAAGATCTAGCGAGAAGCAAGTCAGAGACTAGATCGTCTATAGAGGCAGACACTCACAAAGTAGTTGCTGCTGCGGAAGACGACTGGGCAATTGTCGAAGGACTAGAACTGGTGGTTCTGCTTGAGATCCTGATAGGAGTGCTCTGTGTAGCGCTCCGAGATGTTGACGATGTCCATTGCGTGGTTGAAAAACTGGGACTGGAGAATATAGCTGAAGAAGAGGTTGTAGTTGTCGTACTCGAGAAGGTCGTGATCGTCGAACTTGTGAACCTGCCCGTCGATGATGTTGTCGTCGACGACGAAGAAACTGAAGACATCTCCGATGAAGGCGGTGAGAGCGTTGAAGATACTGCCCCAGGTGCCTCCGCCCGACTCGTACCTGATGAGGTACTTGATTCAGAGGTTGATGAGATGCCTTCCGTCCTTGTCGAACTTGTAACAGTCGAATCAGTGGTGATACTTCTTGTAATAGACGTCTCGCTAGGCCCACCCCTGGTAGACGATGTCTCAGAGGCGGCAGCGGACGACGAGCCGGTTAGAGTGACAGAAGGTGTTGTTGGATTTTGCGATGAAGTAAAGTCCGCAGTAGTGGATGTTTCTTCAGACGGAGATGGATTGGTCGTTTCGGCAGTGGGTTTGTCACTTGAAGTAACAGACGGCTGTACAGAGGACGCGTCGGCTACATCTACCTCCCGCCTGGAGTTAGCTCGGGGGTACTCAGAATCAGCCATGGAATAAACTCAACGGGTGGAATGGGTTATAATGCTTGTGCCTGATGAATCGCATTGAGTCACACGCGCATTCAAGAATAATCAACAAGGCTCGCTCACCAGCGGGTATATGGTCATCTTGATAGAGAACGTCGCCAATGAGAGCTATTTTCACATGGACAAAAGTGATAACATACGATTTGAGAGTGAAACAGTCTTGATAAGTTCAAGTGCATTTCGAAGGTCTGACATGCTTAAATAAAAGTAAGTAAAATAACTACACAGACACACAGCATCCCGGGGAAATGAAGTTGGGTACCTGTCATTTGCCTGGCGTTTCTCTCTCAAATCTCGATTCTCATGAGAGAGCTGCGGACAGAGGGCCCTTCCATCGGTAACCTGGCTGCTTGGTGTCTCCGCTCGGGCTTCTTTTAGGCTTCTTGAGAGAAGCTGAATCGCGTGTAAGACATTGTCGTCGTTGATGCGGCATTCCTTATCGGTTTGCCTGAGTAATGTTCCAAGTACCAGGGAGAACGCCATTGATAAACAGTGAGACATAGAACTCTTGAATGTGGCCCACATCGATTTGGTGCGCGAGGCCCCGCCCCACTCCGAATTCGCTCGTTCTCGTTCTTCCAGAGAAAGAGAAGATGAAAGAACTTGTCCTACGAAGAAACTCTGATTGAAATGTGTTCGCAGACCGATGGCTGCTCCGTCACCAGCACGCAGTTGATGTGGAGCTTATAAGTAAACATGGTGTCGTGCCCTTCATCTTGCACAATTGCAGTGCTCGATCAAGCCCGAGATGAGGGGACGGAAGGAAGGCAAAATTGTCGCCGTGCGTTTTTATGAACATCAACACATGTGCGGACCCTGAGCGGAGACCAATCCTGCGCCACCGTCATCCCACAATCAAAGCTAGCGATGTTCAACACCCTCCAGAGGTACTAGTAAGACAATCACATTTGCAAGTATGATTGTTTTGTCATGCCAACAAGGCGAGTCGACAGTCAAGACCAGAAAGCTTTGACGAGTGTCCTGAACAAAGACCTTTGACACAACGTTTGACAGGTAGAATGTAACCGTTGCATCGCTGTCGACTGCCAAAGCCACTTTGAAGTCTAAAATAACCCATAACCGGTTGGCGGTGTTGACTTGTAGACGTGCTCTGCCTCCTATCTTTTTATGAGCAAGGCAGATTCATAGCTTTTCATAGCCCAGTATCATTCTTCATATCGATATGCTTGTGATATGTGACGACGGGTACTGTCAGAAAGCAAAAAGAACGATATTCGGGCATTTGTCTTTGCACACCAGGTTGAATCGCCCAGAGATTGCCAGCACGTAACCAATTGATAACCAACGAAGTGTATGGTTTAGGCGAAATGTAGTTGACAGACGTTCATGCACATGCATCATGCATCATGTTTTGAAAGGTTGAGTACAAGTTGAGTCAAAGTTGAACGTTGAGTTATGACGAGACAAGGATCTACGTAAAATCGCATGATTACGTACGCCGCTCTTCCAGGTCCGATAAACCTTGTTTGTAACCTACCATCATACCTCCACCGGAGATTCTACTAAAGCGCAACGCTTTCTACTTGCTTTCTACTAGCCCTGAAAACATGGTTAGCACATTGATAAGTATTGGACCTTGCGCGGGGATTAGAAGTTTGAGTCTACTGTGACCATTGCTGCAGGTAAGTGCGAGGCCACATTGTGAGGTTCGTGCCTGTTACGACCGACTTATTTTCATAGAGGTTACATGTGTTGCTGTAAAAACAACGCCGTTAATTTACTCGGTGAATCAGGGAATATTCGCACTAGTAAACAGCCATTCACTGCAGTTCCGTTAAGTTGGTGCGTAGCAAATCCATTTTCTACTCGTCAAATGCTCAATTTTAATTATCAACTGGTAGGTGCATGTTGTGAATACTGGCGGACATCGTAAATCTGAAAGCTTAAAGAGCAATTATCGCGAGCAATTCTGCTGGTATAGTCGGCCGTTTGTTCCATTCAGCCAACCACCCCTTTCGTGGACCCTTTTCTTCTCCGACAGTCGGGATGGCAAAAACGGCAGTAATCAACCATTTGTTTTCTTGTCCTTCGTGTTCACCCGTCAGTGTTGGCAGGACGGCGCGCGGTACCATCAAGTTCGTATTCGCATCCGTGCGGATAACCTTGCCTACCCTCGACACGTTCCCTCCCTCAAGGTCGGCTATGCCTGAAACACCCGCTCGAGAAGTCGCCCTTCCCAGCCGACCTTCTTCGTAGGTACCAAACGCTTCGCCTGTGGACGGTTCCAGCGCCCGTGCATCCTCCCCCTGTCCATATATCGCAAAACCACCCTCCGCGGATGTAAGACTGCGACCCGTCTTGATCCTATGAATGCGTAGATGCCAAAGGGGCGAATTTTCCTGAGGCGGAATGAGCCAGGTCTCGACCTCGACGTCCTTCCATGGGTACCACATAGACCTCAACCATTTCCCATCCTCGATCCGGGCTTCTCGAGTATCCCTTCGGCATTTCCATGTCTCGCCATTGTCATCACTAAGCGCGAGTGTATTATCACCACCCAATTCCTCCAAGGTCAAATTCCCGACTGGCACGCTATACCCAAAGGCCGACGAATAGGCGAGCTTGCCATATTTCGCTGCGCTCTGTTTGACGGGATACGAACACTGCTGGCCAGACGACAGAAGATAGGTGTGGCCACCCACGTTCGTTGTTATATGAAGGGGATGACTGAGTGCTTTAATCGTACCACGCAACACCGCGGGATATGGTTCTTCTTCAGAAGTCCAGAATGGGTGCGTTTCGGGCAGGCTTAGCGCAATGAACGATTTGCAACACCAGTATGGGGATCCAGAGGAGTTGTAATTCTCGGTCATGCTTTGGTTTGGGTAACAGTAGCCGATAGTCAGTGTCCCATCGGGATAGTACGACCCAGGCTGTTTCGCCCAAAAGCGAATATTGCGAAGCTGTAGGCCCTTTACGATTCCCCAAGTCAACGGCTCAGGGAGGTCTACATCAGCAAAAGCCAAAGCACCCCAGAAGGACGACATCGCAAATCTGTACGTCAGACTGCGTCCAAACGGGATGGCGCGCCCTTTCAATATTGGTGGTTAGTATTTTGTATCTGTACTTTTTTTTTCTCTCGCAACTTACCCTCCTCATCAAAATAGTGCACGAAGTCCAGTGCGAATTTCCGCGCCCTGTTTCTATATTCTTCGCATCTCGCGGGGTCTTCCGCCTGCGCCAGTTTAGAATACACGAGCTGCGCATATTGGATGGCGAATGACGAAGAATAATAGTCCAGCTGGACAACGCCCTCCGGGCCGTCGCGCGACCAGCCGTCCCCGATATAGAACGTGTCCAGGTGATCCATGTCTGCCTTCATCCGCTTTGCATCAAAACGTGGCGAACCGGCGCGGGACAGGCCCAGGTTGGCAAACACCTTCACAGACAAAGTATCAGCTTCCATAGGGCACCATAACGGCGAAAGGGCATATCGTCACGCCCGACCCACTCTGAACCACAGCCAATTCGTATTCGGCATCGCCTTGTCGTTCATACCGCCTAGCCAGTCCTCGAAATGCTTTTTTGCAGCCGGCTCCAGCGGGTCCCACAGCTGCTCCTTTGCAATCGCGATTGCGAACCCGATCGCCGAGCACTCGACCATCCGTTGGTCCCTATTGCGCATGTTCCCCCAGAATTCGTTACTTGAAGGGTCTGTGCCATTTTTGAACCCATCCACCCAGCGCTGCGTACCCGCGTAATCGCCTCCGCCCGCAAGAAGCGACGCAAGTCCCCAGATAGGTCTCGAGAAACCTTCGAGCTGCGCGGCTATGTCGTCAAAGTGCGTGCCGGTGTAGCCAAGGTGGATGCGCGCGCCTCCGGGCGAGGTGTGCGCTGCGAGAGGGTCGAGGTGATCGATCAAGAATTTCGCAAGGTCTGCCTTGGTCTTGAGGGGGTTAGACGCAAAAGGCGCGGTAGGAATAAATTCTGCCATAGTGGATACTTCTCGTTCGTTCTCTTATGTTCTTATACGCGATTTGCATTATTACAACGCCGTATACTCGCTGGGGTGCGGGCCGCTCCACTAGCTGCGGTCCGTATGTTTCTACAGACTTTCCCACATGCCCGCTGGCTTAACTTTTTATACATTTCATTTGCAGACTTGAAATCCGTGCCAAGTCGAGCGATGTCGGTCCGCATCGTGCGGGCAGAGCCTTCTCTGGGCCTTGGTTGGATACCTATGCGTTATAGCAGCATACTGGCGCATGTAGGCGATGTAATCACTTAATGCGAACACCGGGAAATGCCAAACTTAACTGTGCTAATTCGCCATCATTGCACTAGGCTTCTGAAAGCCCGACGTTACCACTTTTGCTCCGTCTTCGGTACCTCTAGCGCTGTTCGTGGTCATCTGGTCTGTCAGGTTCGACTTAGATTGATTGAAATTCAGAAGTAAGTATGCACATTTACTTGCATTCCGTACGGGCCATTTATTCTCTGAGCGTATCCGAGTTTTTATTATGTTCGAGGCACATTCATTTTCTCCGACATTGCTCTCTCCCTTGTCTCAAAACTTATTGTTGAAGCAAGGTTGGCCTCTGGTAAACATTATATTCTGAATGAAGGTACGTCAAATGCATACCTGTGTGGTATCGTTTCAGTGAAATATAACAGCTAACTTGCCTTGTATGAAATCCTGACTGAATGAGACAGAACCTTAAGTTCAGGCATCGGAGGAAGTCGGATTGAATGAAAGAGGTACGTATTCGTTGGCTCCCAAAGCTAAAGGGTTGAAACAGTCCGAACTGGACCCGAGGGGCGTATTAGGACTGTTCCTATCTGCAGCTATCGCTATGTAGTCGCCAATCCTCACTGCATACACAATTTGCTGAATTCGGAAATGAAGTTGCTCTATTAGGGTGGCATATCTCCGCCTTTATGAACTCTGCTTTCCGACAGATGTTGAGAATTTACTTACACACATAGCAACCTCTACGAGCCTCCGATACGCGGTCCATGGTGGGTAAATACTTGGGTCTTCGTTATAGGCCCAATTTTCAGGGCTGATTAACCTAGGACGTTTGAAGCAATTTCGGCAGCCAATTAAATGGCTAGCAGCCTTTGTGTGGTAAGTGGATGAGATTAAGACATTTGCCACCGCAAACACCCGGGCGGGAATTACATACATACCAGGTTCTACAACACGATCGTAGCGGCGTCCCTTTGGATTTGACAGATATGGTTTTCAACGGACCTGATGACAGTGCACACTCTATGTCTCTATAGAGCCATAGGTACATATGACAGCGTAGTCGCAGGATCGAGCCCACACCCGCTATCTTTGACGTCCACAACCCATCTCATTATTGAGTCTTGCTCATGTCTGTGCAGGAGAGAAAGAGTATCAGTGACACGTCGTCCGATACTGAGAAGGCTCCAATTCCATGTGATGACACCGGACGACCAACCTTCAATGCAGCACGAACTAAACAACTTCTTCGAAAAATGGACCTGAACTTAATACCGTTCCTGGCACTACTCTACCTGTTTGTTTTTCTAGATTAACGTCGTCCAGTCGATTTGTGCTAATATAATCACTCTTGCCCTTTAGGCTCGCGTTTCTTGACCGGAGCAACGTAGGAAATGCTAGACTTGCAGGACTCGAGCATGACCTTTCCATGGACCCAAAGAGTTTGGACTATAATGCAAGTAAATGTCCTCACCCATGATCTGGACATACAATAATTGTAACTCCGTATCTGTAGGTTGCCCTTGCCGTCTTCTTCCCGTGGTATGTGGTTGCGGAGATACCGAGCAACATCATGATGAAGCGTACGAGCCCGTCTTTGTGGCTCTGTGTGATCATGATAATGTGGGGTATTAGTAAGTGCTTGCTGTATACACCATGACTCGGTAGATGGTAAACTCATGCCCACAGTTATGATTTCCATGGGCTTTGTGAAGAACTTTAAAAGTCTTCTGGTTGCAAGAATGGCATTGGGACTTGCCGAGGGGGGACTATTTCCCGGTGTAGCATGGTACATTACTCTCTGGTATCGCCGACATGAATGCGGCCTACGTATAGCGGTTTTTGTCTCTGCCGCTACCCTCGCAGGTGCATTCGGAGGTCTCCTGGCAAGGGGAATTTCCGACATGAAAGGTGTCGGCGGACGGCCTGGATGGTCATGGATTTTTATTCTGGAAGGTCTCGTTACTGTCATTGTAGGTTTTTTTACGCGATGGCTTGTAAATGATGGTCCGGAAACGTACGTGCTTTGTTAATTTCTCGTGCACAAAAGACTGAAGCTTACTATAAATTAGAGCCAAATTTCTGACCAAGGAAGAGCGGATTGAAGTTCAAGCCCGCCTTAAGTTGGATCGCACTTCACTGGCGGACGAATACCATGTAAAGTATATATTTGCTGCTCTGAAGGATTGGAAGATATACGTACACATACTCATTGGGACCGGTTTGTGCTTTTTCCTCTGGAGTACACTATAGTACACTCATGCAAAATCAGGCATAGTCATACCTCTTTATTCCATCTCCTTTTTCCTTCCAACAATCGTCAAAAATATGGGTTATACAAACAACGAGTCGCAATTAATGAGTGTCCCACCATATTTTCTCGGCTGCATCTCTACTGTTGCTGGGAGCTATTATGCGGATAGGATGAAACAGCGCGGTGTCTTCATGATACTCTTCTGCTGCATTACCATCCTTGGATTTGTCTTCCTCATATCCACCCACGCGCCGCATGTGCAATATGCGGGAACATTTTTTGTGATTGCAGGGTATGTTAAACGTAGTTCGTTCCCAGAGGAAACATAAACCCAACTGACTCTCTCATCCCATCCTTACCAGAGTGTACCCACTTATCCCTATGCTTGTGGCTTGGAATGGAAATAATATTGGTGGCTCGACCAAGCGTGCCGTTGGTATCGCTATGCAAGTTGGTAAGTATAGTTCTGTCTACCGCTACTTGTTATTTTTATTTACATTAAATGGTTCTGTAGGATTCAGTAATTTGGGGGGTGTGGTTTCTGGCTTTGTCTACCGCACAAAGGATAGCCCACGTTACTTTTCCGGGCATGGCCTCCTCATCGGAGTACTTTCGATGAGCCTTGTTCTGTCGATAGCTATGCGCCAATATCTCATTCGAGAAAACGCTCGCCGGGACGCTGATATGAAGGCCAAAGGTCTGACTTTGGAGGCATACACCGACGAAATGATGCACGAGGAGCGTGAAAAGGGAGATTATGCAACTGTAAGCAGCGATTTAGTAGTGGGAATCACTAAATTCTGACGCAAGTCCCCATAGTTCTTCCGATACACTATATAGGTGGTACGATCAGATAGTTTTGTAGTTTTGGTATATGTACTCATAGCGCAGACGTGAATGGGACGTAGGAAATAGAAGATAATAGTTCGGAGTGACCATTCTTATAGGTTATGGCACTCGGTTAGTTTCCGGCCAGCTAGTGCAGGCAAGCTATGTCCAAGTTAGGGTATATGTTGTTACCGCCTCAAGTTAGCGTGAGTGAAGCTTCGTTTATGGTCTTTCATTTCCACCGTAATTTTCATAGTGATATTTGAGTGATATGAAGTATTTCTTAATCATGGCCGTACTGGCACAACACCCTCAGTTACTACAACTTCACGCAGTTTATGTAATGTCTCTCATGGTTACAATGATGCTAAATGCTCAGCGCTCAGGCGTAAGCTGATATAGCTATGGTTAAGGCAGAATGAACTGCGTTATGAAAATTGTTAACCCCTATGACCGAGGCAGTCTGTAATAAATAGAATACGCAGTTGGCCTCGGAGTACATCAGAGTTGACGTCAAGATATATGCTTACCGGAACGTTCATAGTTAACGCGTTGGTAAGCGCAGTGCTATTTCCGTCCATAAACCTCAAGTCCTGTAAGACGAGTTGGGGGATGCCTTGGACAGGCAGTGCTGACAAGGATTTGGGTTAGTCACATAACAGAGTATGCAATTTGTGCTCCCCATGGCCTCTCACAAGCAAGTGCGGATTTCTTGGTGATCATCAGGGCTGCTGCGTGTTGGATTATGGGCGTCAAGGGCTCAAGCATTTGAACAATATTTGCACTGTCCGTCATATCAAGTGCACCATTTGCCTACAATAAAGTGGCACACCTCTATGTTAGATATAACAATGCTAATAATAGTCTTTCTAACTTACCATGACATCTTTGGTAGTAGTAGCAAGGGCACCCATTATGCTTACTGAGGCGGAATGGATGGCCTGCAGCATTCAATATAAAAGACCTTGAGGTGTACAGCAAGAGAAACGTACGTACCAGAGCACCAGAGAGGGTTCCTCCGGCCATTGGATACGCAGTAATTTGCTCATCAAGCATATTGACCTTATTCGAGATCATCGACAAGTCGGCCTCGATTAGTGGCACGGATCGCTGAGCCAAGGGCGTTGCAGAGGCGTGAGTGAGTAAGATCGTGACGAAGGCGGCAAGGGGGGATTTCAGAATATACATTGTTACAGCGAGAAAGTGTTACAGAGGTTAATCAAAAGTTCTCAATAGTGAGGGCACTATAATTTGCGTGTGCCTTTTATACGCAGCCATTGAAGTCACCCGGAGTGACCGAGTCCATCCTCTCTGCCTTACAAGTAAAGGTAATTAACACGATGTTGATACAAAGTACAGGAATGTAGATTCAATATACTTCGACGGTTCTCTACTAGTTTACGAGTGCTACGAAAATGAATGGCATCACATCGAAGGGACGCGAAATGCATCTATAACACATGCCAGTGCATCTGCAACGATGCAACTCAGTCATGGCTCAGCAGCAATGGAGGATATTTACCCATTGGCCTTCGGGTACCCATAATAAGAAGGCTGTAAGCCAAATTCAGGACCTTTTCTTTGCCGAGCACGCCACGTTGAAAGCAGCCTGGATACCGTTTTAAACGAGAAGCACGATGACCATGCAGCTTGAAGCGACGTAACAAATAGAAATGGAAGTAGAGAAATTGGGGCGGATCTCATGAAGGAAATAATCCATGGGTAGATTCAGTTATCGTACCATGAGTATATATACGTAGGGAATAATCAGGTATTCCTTAATGGGGATGCTACATCGATGCCCATTGCTGCAACTCGTGTTGGACTGACGAAGTTTTAAGTATAAGTAAATATTTCAAGGGATGCAATTTGGAATATCAGGAATGTCGAGAACTATGACTGTCCCCGGGACAGTGGTCCGTCATATTATTATACATATACTCATAGTAAAAGGCAATCACGACATGATACAGACGTGGGAGCAGGGCCGGAATTGTCTTCCACATGTTTAGGCACACAGCTGCTCTTTGAATCCGTCATGCTCGGGTCATTGCTCTTGCTGAAAGCCTTGGGTCACGAGTCTCGCGATGTCTACACGGACTGTCATTAATGCAATTTGATATACAAAGGCTGAGCGCTGATTGACAGACATGATCATAAAACCACACTTCTGTTATGCAAACAAACCTTTATCAAGTTACTGATCTTACGACGGAACATCAACTTATTAATGTTACAACGGGACTGTGTAGTTTACATCAATAGATTCTTTTATTTCCAGCTTCATTCCGAATAAACTGCGTGAGAGGTATTCCTATCAGATTACATGCGCTCGTGGCTTTGGGTTCTGACATGTGAAGACAGCGCATCCTCGGAAATGCACGACTTCAAGGTGAAGCGGCCTACAAATCAGGAGGCATGATATACTAAGTGCCATGGTATTCCCACTGTGTACTTGTCAGTCCTGCAATGTTGCTGCGGTGTAAAGTACACGTGTATATATAATAATATATATCTTAGAGAAAGAGCACTCAAAGCGAAAGGACGTCTCTGCGAGATGCAACATTTGGGCTCATTATGAGCGTGAATTAATGCCTCGTTTAGCGCGAGTGATATTTCTAATCTAAAGTTATCACATCCATTAATACGATTAAGTACTTAGGGATTACTTACCCGCTGACAGTAAGGACAGAGGCAGATGAGCTTTCCGTTTCCAGCCAAGCAGACTATCCATTCCTCACTTTGAACCCGGCGAGTCGGATCTCCGAGTCCCTCCGATTGTCAGATATGGCGGCCATGACATTGACAGCACAGCTGAATAATGCAAATAGGAAGGTCTGAAGATGAGGGAAAGAGGCAGATCTAGTACACACCCACATTTAAAATCTCACGCGACATATTCCATGTCTGATAGACGTCCAATGTACATGAATAGTGTTCCATGGAAATCTGAAGAAAGCTCGGCTCCATCGGCTTTCATAACCTGTTGTTTTACTAACAAACCAGCCGCACAGCGGCGAGTCACTGAATACTTGTGTAGAGACTAGAATAAATATTCTCTCAGGGTCCAGGCATGTCTAGCTTGATATAGATCGTCACTTTGCTCATCGACTGAATAATATCAGTATTTGTTACCGACGTCTGTCTATGCGTGCCTGTCACGGCAAAAAATCCAATGTCCATTATGCAGTGACTGTACAGTTAATGGGTAGTCCGATATGTTTCTCCGTTTCTGCTATAAAAGAAACATTGTTCAACCTAACATCTCAGCTCCAAGCTCCAGTTCACATATCATCTCTCAGTAATCGAGTACAATGTTCAAAGCAGCATTTGTCGCTCTCATTGCCGCCGCGGCCTTAGCCAGCGCAAGCCCCACGGACAATCCCCGTGTCTTCAAATCGGTACGTATCCCAAAACCATGCATGTATTCAACTCCTCTAATGATTATTAAAGACGAAATTCTCTGGAAATTTTGCAGACGCCATCGTCGGGTCTCTCAAGCTTAAATCCCCTGCCGGCTCCAGTCTTGAGAGGCGTCAAGACGGATCGTTTGACGGAGACGTCGTTTTGTGCGGCGGCGCCGATTGTGCCTCCGACTGCTTCGATATCTCCACTATGGGTGGCGGAAACACTGGTCAATGCGAATTTACGATTCCGAACCCTTTCTTCTCCTTCGGGCTCACCAATCCACCCGAAGGCACTTTCTTCCCTTTTACGATTGGAATCAATCTGGCCCCGGCTGCTTGCCCCACTGACCTGTTCGACCTCACAGAGGCCAATGTATGCTTCAATGTCCCTGGAGGAGGAAACGGCTGGACCTTCGAGCCTGGTGACATTTCAATTATAAACTGATCTGTATGTAAAATAGTGTACTTGAACTGTTCTACGAAAAAATGGGGGAGAAATATAGCTTGTACCACTGTAAAGAATGTCTATTGATACATTTGAGGAATTAAATTACTCATGTTTGTCAAACATACCGGAAAGATAACAAAACGCACTACAGATAAGGATTAATTGTGATACATATAATTTTCTGATATGATAGCCCAAAATTAAGTTAACTTCTTACAAAAGGCAATGCGGCCTCGGGCGCTAAATGTGTTCAAGTGATATCAAGAGTCTATAAATAGGCACTTACGTTCATGATGATGTTATGTTGTTGCCATATCACTCGGCTATGTATCAAGTTGGTCCAGACTATGGCTGTGTCGAACGGAAGCAAAATATCAACGGAATTCCCTCTACAGAAAACTTTTGCACCCACGATGCGACACCGCCCTGAGGACTCTTCCTGGTCACCAAAAAATCCGAAGTGACGGAGGATATTATACTTTAAAAGGCTTATTTATGGAGAATCTGCATCGATATTCTAAAGGTATGTACTACGTGTATGAGGAATCCTTAGAGAACATGAGTTCCGAGATTTCACTATGTATTTTTTTTTTTTTTTTTTTTTTGTTGAATTACTGTCTATTTAGCTCGCGCTACTATAGACCTTACATTAGTGGTATTTTACTTGTACTTTTATGTTTGATATTGATTCCCCATTCCCACTCTCTACCTGTCGGAGGTTTGTCTAGTAGACTCGATTCCAAGGCGTTAGCGGGTTTGAGTTTCCGTGGGTTGCTTAGCGTCCGTTTCCGTTTGTGCCCCGCCTCGCTTTATGCTGAGGGGGTGAGAGGGATTGAGTATCGGGGTACGACTGGCTCCTTTACTCCTCTCGTTGGTCGGGGGATTAGTTGTGTGTATTGTAGTGTTAGATAGTTAGATTGGTGTAGTATAGTTTTGTGTGTCTTATGTTAACTTCGTCTTGTGGTTCCGGTGCGCCACCGTCCGGTGTTCCTGATGAAGCTCATTAGAGCTTTTGCTTTTGTCTCGTCCGTTAGTATCGTTCTTGGGTGCTTTAGGCCTCTCGTGAATATTGTTTTCTTTAGCTGTTTGCGCTGTGCGCTGTATGCCGGGCACGTCCATGTGAGATGTTCTATTGTTTCGCGTTGTCGTAGGTTGCAGCTCTGGCAGTATGGGTCTGGTGCCATTCCCATTTTGTAGAGTTTATGTCGAAGAGGTATGTGACCTGTACGGATTTGCACCATTAGACTTGCGCTATTCCTGTCGAGGTTTTTAGCTATGTTATAGTAAGCTTTATGAGGGAACTCATCGTCAAGTTTGTCGATTGCTTTGCGTCTGTCTTCGTTCTTCTTGTTTCTTGTTCGCCAGAGTTCTCTCCAGTGGTCCGTACGTTGCTGTTTCGCTTGCTGACGGAGTGCCGATATGCTGATTGGTAGTTGCTTTCGCAGTTTCGTTGGCAGCCAGGGTGGGGCTGTTGCCTCTCGTTTCGCTGCCTTTTTTGCTTCTGCATCCACTCGTTCGTTGCCTGTTACGTCGCTGTGCGCTGATATCCAGTGGATGGTGAATCGGTGTTGGTATTGGTTGGGTGGTTTCAGGGTTCTGGTTATCTGTCTGAATGCTTCGTATATGTGTTGTCCGGGGCCTTGAAAGTCTTGTGTTGTTGCTTTGATGGCGCTCTGGCAGTCGGAGTATACCTCAATTGGTTCGGGGCTTCGTTGGTTGTCGTCGAGTTGTTTGATCATGTGTGCTGCCAGGAGGAGTCCTACTCCTTCTGCTTCGTATGTAGAGTGTTCGGTTGCTGTGCCCAAGTAGTATCGCAGTGTTTTCTTGGGTTCTTGTTCCCCGGCTTTGTATAGTACTGCCGCTGCGCCTATTCCCTCCATGTATCCTGATCCGTCGGTAAAGATTTTGTATTTGGCTGTTGAGTTCAGTTCGTGTGCTATGGACTTATCGCGGTCTTCTTTGATGCACGTATCGAATATGAGATTCTCACCTGGCGAACATGTGTAGGGCCGGATTTTTTCTGTTTTGGTTGGCATGGTGTTGAAGATTCGCATCAAGCGGGGGATTTGTGGCTCGTGGGGTTTTGGTTTGGCCGGTACCTTCTGATTGATGAGTAGGTGGTTTGGGTGCGTTGCTGGAAGAGTTGCGTGACGTAGGACAGCACGGTGGCATATGTGTTTGAGCAGTGCTTGCATGCAGGGGAGGTTGGCGTGGGCTTCTGTTACGTCTAGTGCGGTGGTGCGCATTGCGCCTGTGATTGCGAGGCTTGCTAGTCGTTGTATCTTCTCCATGTTTCTTGTTGCAGCCACCGAGCCGCTGTTGATTTTCTTCCCTATTGGGCGGTGAGGCGGCGTGTACCATACGTCTAATGCATATGTGAGTTTGGGTAAGCCTACTGATAGATATAGTTGGCGCATTAGGGGCATTTTTACCCCTGTTGATGGCTTGGTGAGTCGTTTGAACATTAGGACCCATTTTGTTGCTTTTTCGATGGTCCTGCTGGCTTGAATGTTCCATCTGAGTTCTGCATCGACAATCACTCCTAGGTACTTGTATTCCTCCACTTCCTTGATTATCTTTCCCCGAACCATTAGGTGCGGTGCCGTGTGTCGTAGTTTGGATTTTTGGTTGGTGCCTGGATCGGTGTGTATTCTCCTTGATGCATGCATTACTGCCACCTTGCTGATTTCGAATTTTGAGTTGTGCGATTCCGACCAGTCGAAGGCGCCTCCTTCCCGCTCCATCATATCTCGGAGTGTGGCCACTGTGTCATCGAAGGTGTCGCCGATTGCGATAAGGCTGGCATCGTCTACATATCCGATGGCATCTTCCTGTCTGTTATCCTCTGGGATATCGATAAGGTCTGCATTGTAGAGGATATATATGATCATTGAGAGGGGGCATCCCTGACCTATACCATTGTTAATCATAATGAAGGTTGAGAGGAAATCGTCAAAACGTAGCTTCGTCTGGCTGTTTCTCAGCATGTTTTCTACTAGTCGTACGTACTTCTCAGGTATACGTCTTTTTCGCATGTTGTGAATGACTTTCTCCGTTACTGCGTTTGGGAATGCACCTTCCACGTCCAGGAACAGGATGGATACCACCTTTCCTTTCTGCCAGGCTTTATGTATTCGAGCTGTCAGGTAGTGTAGAGCATCAGTTGTTGTGCGTCCTGGTCGACCGCCGAAGTGGTTTTTGGGGAGCAGGTTGTTGGTCTCGATCAGATATGAGATATCTTCGGCGATTATTGCTGAGAGTAGTTTCGCCATTGTCGACAGAAGTGCGATGGGTCTGTAGGCTTTTGGAAGTTGATAGTCTGGCTTTCCGGGTTTTTTGAGGACGCAGGTGATGGATTCTTTCCAGCTCTGGTGGTACCAGCCATGGTTGAGAGCTGCGTTGTAGATGTTTGTGAGAATTGGTGTGATGATTGTAGCTGCCTTTTGCAGTACGATGTTCGGGATGCCGTCTAGGCCTGGTGCTTTGTACGGAGAGAGAATCTTGATGTGTCGTGCTACTCGCTCTTGCGTGATTGGGATGGCTGGAGAGAGTGGTTCGGGGTATTGGTAGTCTGCTGGTGTAGTTAGGTTATCTGGTTTGTTGGGGAAGAATGATTTTGCTAGGGCTTCTGCTTTCGCTTCGTTTGACGTGGCTGTCTGGGAGTTACTGCTCGCCTCCGCTTTCAGTGACGGGATGCGCGGTCGGCCGCCATCTCCTACCGGTTCTCGTATATATTTGTTTGCGATCCACATTTCCTTTTCAGTGGCTTCTTCCAGGAAGTCTGTCCAGTGCTGTTTCTTTGTTTCGACAATCATTTTTGCGAAGAGCGCTTGATGTTCTTTCCATCTGGCATGGGATTCATGGTGAGGTAGTCCTCGGTACTTGTAGGAGATTCTACTTAGCTTGTTTCCTTCCCTCTTCATCTTAGTGAGATCAGTGGTCCACCATCGCTTTGACGTCGGAAATGGCTTGACCCGTGGGACCACGTCATGTATTGATTTCTGGATGTACGTCGTAAGAGTCTCTACTTGACGGTTGAAATCATCTTCGTTGTCGATGGGGCCCCAGGTTGTTGCTGAGAGTTGTTGCTTGAGGTCGGTTAGAAATCTCTCCCAATCTGTTAGTCTGAAGTTGTGTCGCATTTCTGGGGGTGCTGCCGTTTTCGAGACGTCAAGTATTGTGCATACGGGGATGTGATCTGTCCGTGGAGGGCGTCTTTCAGGTAGTACATCGCACTTTATCACTAGTTCCTCTATCCCTTCTGACCCGAATACGTTGTCTGGTCTGGAGTATGCCCCTGTCACCCAGTGTTGGAGTGTCGGTAGTCCTCTAGGGAGTATCATGGACATGTTCCATCTGGCTTGGATTTGAATGAGTCTTTCCGCATCGTTTATGGCAGCCCTGGTGAATAGGCGTTGTGCATTGTTGTCGTTACCGTCCCAGAGTGGGTGGTGTCTGTTGAAGTCGCCGCACCAGATGGTGTGTTTGTTGTGGCCGTAGATGTCGTTGAGGTTGTCCTCGATATATTTGTCGAGAGTGTTTTGTGCGTGGTCGTTTTTGCAGTCGTTGTATATGTTGAATACAGTAAATGTACCAGCTGTTGTGTCGATTTGCAGTGCCATTATATCGACCGAGTTTGGGATTGTGATAGCTCGCCATGTATTAGTACTGATGCCTTCGTTAACCCAGATGGCTGACCTCATTCCCTTTTTCCTTCGTAACTCATCTTCTGGGTACACCTGCCTGAAGCCTGAGGGTGTTGATACATGTTCGTAGTAGTTGATGTGTGGCTCTTGTATTAGCAGTATGTCCCATTCGCTTTTGAGGTCGTCGTTAATTAAGGCCATGTGCGCCTCCCTAGATTTACAGAGATTAGCTTGGAGTATACGTAGGTTAGATGAATGGATTAGGTTAATAGGTGTTTCGCTGCTTTGATTTTCGTTGTACTGCGTGTTCATTGTGGGGTTGGCGGAGGTGGCGAGTCGCAGTCGTTTTCGTCGGTGGGTGAGTGTCCTCGGGGGGAGTCAGAGTTTGTCCGCGAAGTTGCCAAGGGAGGGGGATCGCCTCCGGTCCATGTCCAAGGTGCCGTTGTGGGGAAGAAGGGCATTGTGTTGCTGGGGTTGTGTGTGTTGAATTCTCTGCATTTTTTGATGAATGTAGGACAGTTGCGGTCCGTCGCCGAGTGGCCTGGCATACTGCAGGGCTTGCAGTAGTGGTTGTCCTTGTTGGTACATTCGCTGCTTCTGTGGTTGTTGGCGCAGTATTTACAGGTTTCGTTGACCTGTTTGCAGTCTTTGGCCATGTGGCCATATAGCTGGCATTTGTGGCAGCGGATCGGTTCCATCTTCAGTTTCTCGGCCGGTCGTCTTGTCATATGGATGAGTACCCCTCTTGCTGTGAGGTAGTTTGCCCTTTCTTCATCGGTGAGTGTTAAGAGTACGTTAGCAACCTTCTGATTTACATCCCGTCGACCTACGGCCTTCATCCATTTTATCTCGTGGACAGTGTCTTCTGCGATGTTGTTATCTTCGAGGATATCGGCTTTCTCCTTCTCAAGGTCGCATGTTATCGGGACGAATTTGACCACTATCGGGTAGCGTCTGGGCGCGTATTTGACTCCCCACGTCTTCGTGAATTCAGGTGATTGGATTTGGCTTTTGATCCATTGTGCTCCTTCTTCCGTTTGCATTTCGATGAGGACCGATTTGAATTTGCTGTTGCGTTCGACGTGGTATACCCTGTGCTCTAGACCCGATTCTTGTATGTACGCTTGGATTACAGATTTCATTTTCTTGTTGTCCTGCTCGATCTGAAGTATCCCTTGGTCGCCCTGGAGGGTGAGTTTGACTTGTCGTGCTGCAATTGCTGCTCTGGCCGCTACCTTGGGATTGGCTTTGGCCATTACACCGCTTGCCGCCGCTATCTCGCTCCATAGTTTGTTGCCTGGGTGTGTCGTTTCCGCTTGTGTTTTTGCGCTGGGTTTATTCTGTATTGTGGTCCATGCTTCAGTTGCTGTTTGTAAGTGCCCCTTGACAATTGATTCTGTTGTGGCTTTGATCTCCGTTAGCTGGGTTTGTATGGAGCTTGTCAGCTCGTCTCGTAGTTGCGAGGCTATGCCTTTCATGGATTCACGTATGTATTGTTCGGTGGTCCCATGTACTGCGAGTAAGTCAGTGGTGATTATAGCGATAGCCTGTATGGTGCGCTTGTAGTCTATGTTTTGTTGAAATAAGCGACGGAGTGCGGAAAAGAGGATGTATTTCGTTTGTCCGAGTGAGCTCGATGGACAAACGGATGGGGGGTACGTTACGAGATACATGCAGATATAAGTAAGATTATGTAAGTCAAATGTAAGTACCTAAATGCGTAATAGCTTCAAGTAAGTACGAATGTCCCAAAATTCCAACACTCCTCCGGAAGCTATGAAGCATACAAAAAATTCAAGAAAAGAAACAAAAAAAGTCCTCACAAATTTACAGAGCAATGTCTTCATTTCCTGAGTCCTCGGAGTCAAGTGCTTCTTGAATGTGAAGAACAAGGTCTTCATCAGCATCACTAGTACTGGCTTCATATGAATCTTCGACGACATTAACACTGTGGGGGATGGCATCAATGTCACGTGTGGGACAGACATTGCGAAGATGTCCAACTCCTCCGCATTTATGACAAATTGGGGCGCGTCGAGCCTGGGCTGGTGCGGCAGGGGGCTTCTGTGACTTTTGTTTCCAGTGGGGTGCTCCTCCGGGTGAAGTGACAGCAAGTACTTCATCAGGGGGACTGGTGGAGGAAGTGTCAATGGTAGTAGAATTGCGCAGACGGCCTTCTTCGTTCAAGAGACGGGTTACTACAGATTCAAAATTGAGTTGGGCAAGGGGGGTGCCTGTAATGTTAACAATGACAGACTGATAAGCAGGGGGAAGACCATTGAGAAGAACACTGATTTTATCGAGATCGGAAACAATTGTTGCTCGAGCAAGGGAAGAAAAAGAAAGAGATGACATATCTTCATTTTCAGCACTGTATGATTCCTCCAATCGGTAGGCGGCATGGCGGATACTGGCAACAAATGAGGCAATAGACGAGTCGGGAGCCATTTGCATTCGAATAAAGTCACGGCGCATGGTGAGAAGGACACCTAAACCACGAGCGCGGTGAATCTGAGCGAGATTATTCCAAATGATGGCCGGATCGGTCTCGGCCCGGACGTGGGGGAGTTGCGAAGCCTCGAGAGCTAAAATTATCTCGGCGCGTGCAAGCCGTTGCTTATCGACAAAAGATCGCACAGCTTTGGAGTTGGGGCTACCCAAGGGCATGGTGTCTCGGCCGTTGACAACGCCAAAAACATTTTTGCGCTCCAATAGAGCCTCCATCTGAAGCTTCCAGTCATCGTAGTTGGTTTCGTTTAGTTTGGAAAAGGGTAAGGAGTGCATGGTGACAAAATCAGATAAGAGATGGGTGAACTGATAAGAATGGTGAGGAGTACGAGGGTGTTTCCAGTGTGCCGCAGCAGTGACCGTGAAGCTCGCAAGCTATTCCGGTGTACTCTCCTCGAGCAGAGGCCGTGAACCCAACAATTCCGGTGTATTCGCCGTGAACAGTGACCGTGGTGATTCCGGTGTGCGCCAAGCAGTGACCGTGATTCCGGTGTATCTTCGCAAAGATAGAGGCCGTGAGAAAGTACCAGTTTATGTCGTGGACAGACAATTGCTGTGATCCTGCAATAGGAGATCCGTTTGTGTTGAAATAAGCGACGGAGTGCGGAAAAGAGGATGTATTTCGTTTGTCCGAGTGAGCTCGATGGACAAACGGATGGGGGGTACGTTACGAGATACATGCAGATATAAGTAAGATTATGTAAGTCAAATGTAAGTACCTAAATGCGTAATAGCTTCAAGTAAGTACGAATGTCCCAAAATTCCAACATGTTTGTCCTGGTGTCTGTTGGTGTTTCGGATGCCGCGAACTCCAATAGAGCTCCGAGGAACTCTTCTATGTTAGAAAATAGGTCATTAGTTAGTGGTAGGATGTGTAGTTTCTCTAGTAGTTCGGTGGCTTCACGTGGGGTCCTCGGTAGCTGGTTGTCGCTTCTCATGCCTGTCCGGCTTGACATCGCTTGTGCTGCCGCCTGTTTAGAGGCTGTAGGCATGTTATAGTGTTATTACTGCGTTTTCCTCGTAATTCGGGGAAGTTACAGGTGGGTAGGTACTGTGTATATACGTCTACTATGATGCTCGACGACTTGCGAGAGGCCCGTGTGGCTGTGCAATGTCGTGGTCAGAGATCAAGAGGCGTCTCTTCACTATGTATTATATTCTATCTTCTCCCGTTTATCTAATTACTTAGATATATTTAGGTAGGGAAAGTATTATGATGATTTTCTGACCTATCGTTGACAGTTTCACGGCCCGCTCATACTACTGAGTGTATAAAAGTACGCCTCGGCATGAGAGCCATGGTAGATAATAAATTTTACTTTCACTAAAGTATAATGCCAGATAGCGCCGTATTATAGTTGTCGTGACGTTTTTCTTTTTGAATTGTCACTGTTGGAGTAGATCACTGTTGGAGTAGATGTGTTGGAAGCTACCTGTAAGAAATAAAATCCATGAGAAACATTTCTACTCATGGACTGGAGCATCCGTGGATGTCATAGTGCTGCGAAAAGCAGACGTCGACGGAGTTTCTAGGTGTTCTTTACAGAACATTAGCATTCGTAAAGACTCCGTTCGAAGAAGGCTGATTCTTCGTCTCACGATGTCAAGATGCCCAAATTCAATGTAAAATTTCACAGACTGAGTCATGAACGTTGCTCCAATATCCATCTAGAACAACATTCTGAGTAGTATTTACTCCTTTTGCCTCTCTTTCCGTGATCAAGTGAGCTTGTCAAAAATGCAGCGTCTTTGAGATTCCCCACATAGCAACTCCATATTTGTGCGCTCGTATGCATTTTACTGTGTCATGTCAAAACTATCTATCAATCACTAATACCTGGTGTCAGATCAGGTATTAAAATGACGCCCCTCGTTAACTGAAGTCTCTACATCAGGGAGAATAGTACTTGTGCCAACTGGCCCCATGCATGTGCACGCTGTAAATTATCTATTTCCCGTTTGTACCCACTTCACTTAAGCTGCATATTTCCGAACGGCATACAGTATGTTTAATAGCGACTGGAGAGCTTGGTTCTCCCTGGCGCGTGGTATAGAAATTAATTGTCTGCTCCCAACGCTACTACTATTCTCTGATATATCAACGCCGTCCAGCGTCCAGAGTTGGGACATGGGTATGCATATCCCCACCCATGGTGCGACATTTCAATAATTTCTTTCTTCAAGACCAGCAGCTCTATATAGTGACGAAATTCCTCCGATTCAAAACATGCAAGTACCCTGCAGCACGTAACCTGTACCGTGTTCACGTTTACGCCGCTATTGGTATTTAGACGGAAATTCTACGGGTCTGTACAATGCATACATACAACATATAGAGTAGCACGTAGAGTGCTAATTAATACAATGTCCGTTGGTTGGAATAGTACATACGTGAAATAAACCTCCATAGAAAGGTGAGTTAACAGTCCATACTAAAAAGCCGAGAAAATGTCTATAATAATAATCATCATCTTCCCCAAGGCCAATACCAGCGCTGCGCTGGCGTACCCCATGCCTCAGTTTCATCTTCGCCAATTAGCTGCAAACGAACAGGCCCACAAGCGACGTATATGTCAGCGCTGTCCCCGGTCCAGCCTTTCGTTTCCGCTGGTAGCGGCTCCTCCAGCTCATCACCATCAATGAGCTCAAATTCGTCAGTCGACCGGTCTGCGTCCACACCAGAGGTCGACATGTACTCAGCGTCGTCAGTGTCCGACTGAGTCGTGTCCCCAGATCTTGAGCCATCGTTCTGCAAAACACGTCGGCGTCGCCTCGGGCGTGGCTGATTTGACTGTAAGGCTGCAGTGGCACTGCTCCGCGCGACGAGCTTCTCCGTCGGGCCGATGTTGTAGCCGCGCATGTAGCCTCTCTCTACTTGCACAGATGCACCGTATGCCTGAAGCCCGCGGCTGACACTGATTTGCGCGCCAACCCCACTCGCACCGTCGTCGCGAACATACCCATCGCCAACATGAACGATCACCGGTCCGACAAATGTGCGTGGAAGGGCCAGAGTCAGAGGAGCACGGGAGCGTGTGCGTGTGTGAGGAACGTCGACGGGTCGTCGCGGTGGACGGGCGATGGGTGCCGTCCCGGGTGCTGGTGGCGGGTGTCCAGTTGACGGTTGTGCGGGAGGTGTGAAGGGAATGGAATCAACAGTAGCGAAGACCAGACGTATTGGCGGTCGGGGAAACGGTGCGTGCTGCATTGTCGGTGTCGGTGAGCATTCGGACAAAAAACCAAAAAAAAACCAAAAAAAAAAATTGAACTTACGATCCTGGCTACCAGTCCCGCCTCTGGACCATCTTTAATCGCACCTCCCTTGTCTCCTTTCCGCCCCCTACCCATTCGCGCCTCCTTGAGTCTCAGCTCCACTTCAACCACTGCGTCCTTATCCTCCTCCGTATTCGACGCGGGATTCAGACTCGCGGATGGTGCATCTACTGCAGTTATATCAGAAACTGACGCTGCCGGGTCGTCTGCCAATCGCGGTGGGGCGTCCAGCTCGGGCTCACGTTCTGGCTCGTCTTGGACCTCCTTTTCATCCGGGTCGTCATCGGTATACACTATACCCCCACGTGCAAGCGGTGAGCTCGGCGTATACGCCGCCCCATCCACTGAAACTGCACGCGTCCGCGGGATGATTCCACCACTGCCAGCTGTAGCAGATGCCGTAGGCGGAGGAGCCGACGATGAAAGTGGGACAGGCCGTGGGTTACCAGCGCGCACCCAACTTTCCTCAGACAAACCCGAGCGTTCGAATGTCGTGCGCCGTCCATCAACCATGCCTATATTCCCGCCTGCGAGACCAAGTCCCCAACTACGGTGGTCTGGTCGTACCTCGTTGGCGTGGTTTTGATATGGGACCAATGGACGCCCACCTCCATCTTCCGAGTGAGCCCTGCGACTACCCGGATGCGCCTGTGCCGTGTTTGTTGGCGGAGCAGAGCTTGGGATTAGAGGACTGGGGGTTGGAACGATGGTTGTTGCAGCGGCCGTCGAGGCACGTCTCATCGTTGACCTTCTAGAAGCCATCGCATTGCCGTTATTCCGTCCTTTCCCCCTTTTCTTCGGCACCCATGGCAGGACGTACACATCCACATCCATACCACCACCCTCCACTTCGAGTGTCAGGTTTTTCTTCCCCATCCCTGATCCTCCTGCACCAGCCGGTCTCATGCCAGGATATAACCCTGCGACAACAGCCGCTGGGCCAGCAGCGGCAGTGGCAACCCCGCCAGCCACCGCTGAAGAAGCAGAAGACCCAGGTGTCGCACGAAGCCTATCGAACACGTCCATCAGCCCCTCTTTATACTCCATGCTAGGGTCGATAGTATACGACTTTCTGTGAATTTCTGGCTCTGGCGTGGTACGAAAGAGTGAGGCCACGCGCAATCGCGATGTCGTTTGCGTCTGCTGCTTGTGCACAATGTGTAGGCTGACCCAGTTTTGCGGGGGGTCGTTGGGTGAGAAGGGCGGGTCCGAACCGACGACGTTAGCATTACCGATAAAGGCATAACTGTACTCGGCATTTTGGGTTATCGTAGCAGTACTGGTACCGGCGATGGTGGTGCGGGTCGCCTGGGATCGCGAGCGAGAATGGTACAGAGCTGTGGTTGCAGGCGCCGAGGCAGGCTGGTGTAAGGGAGGCGGTGGCACGGACGCATGCTCATAAGTGTTCAGCGGCTCCGAAGCGCGGCGCTGGTGCGTCGGCCGTCTTCCTGGCGTAGGTTGTGGAGGTGGATTGGGCTGCGGCCTTGTCGGCGGCTTTTGCGGCGGTGCTGGAGTAGGCTTGTGTGGTCTGCCTTCTTTGCTTCGCGTCTCCCCGGAGACAGAGTAAGGCTCAGAGGCAAGTACAGTAGCTGCACCTTCGGTCTGTGTTTGCGCACTGCGATCAGAAACGTTGACGGTGGCGGGGGGTACTTCGTTGTTCCGATCTTCAAGCGCCACGGAAACGTATGTCGTAGTGATTGGCACATTTTGTATAGGTGTCGCTGTGGGTGTGGACTCCGGCTCCGTATGTGTATGTCGATCTTGTGCTTCAGGCGTAGGCACAGGTTTCGCGGATGCGGCGGCGGCGGCGGCGGCGATGGCAGAGACTGTGGCATTCTCTACAGACTGCTGCTTAACTGTTGTTTTGGATTTTGGTTTACTCTGCTCCTTAGTCTTCGCCTTTTCTTTATCCTTCGCATTTGCTTTAGCTTCCTCTTTCGCCCGCTGCTTGTCTCTTGCCTCCCTCTCCTTCGCTTCCCTTCTCTCGCGCTCCCTCACCTCCTTTGCCAATTTTGCCTCTACCTTCAAGCGTTCCTTTTCCTCTCGCTCGTGTTCTTTGGTCATCCGCTCGCGCTCCTTCGCTTCTACAGCCTCCCGCTCCCTTGTCTCCCGCTCCAGGCGCTCCCTCTCAGCCTTCTCCCGCTGCTCCTTTCCTTTCGACTCCCGCGCCAACCTATCGCGCTCCTCTTTTGCCTGTCGTGCACGATCTTTCTCCAGGGCCCTCTCTTCTTTCGCCTTCGTGCTTTTTTGGCGTTCGACAGGCTGCGGACGCTCGGATTGCCCGTTCGCATTTGTGCTCTCCATTGTCATCGCAGGGACTATCGCATCACCAGAAGCAGGTGTCGAACTGGCGCGGACGGGCCTGCGCCCGCGTTCTCCAGGAGGCGCCTTAACCAGAGTGGCATGGCGACGAGTACCGCCAGCATTTTGCGTATTTGATTTACGAGCGTGGACACGCCCGCGACTGCGGCTTCGCTCCCGAGCGTTTGTGGGCGTTCCATTGGCTGTCACCGTCTCAGCATCCTCATGGGCCACTACGACTTCTGGGGCTGGAGTTACAGTCTCACTGGCGGCAGCATTAAGGTTTGCTCCAGCGTTGACAACGATGTTTACAGGGCTCGAAAGAGGTACTGCAGCAGCAGTGCTGCCAACTGGGAGTGATATTGTGCTTCCTCTCGTGCCTGCCCCACCCACCATAACTGACGACGTCGACACGGACCCACGGCGGCCCCACACCCATTTCCTATGAGCCTGCACTTTATCTGATACCATTGGAGTCATGTCAGCGTCGGGGGGCTGCGAGGACGATGAGCGGCGGGATCCATAGAACCCGCGCCATGGGGATATAGAGGAGCGCCGCGACGTGCCTACGGCAGCGGGCTGCGGTACGCCGCTTGCAGAGAGCGGAGATGATAAAGTGGTTTTATCCATCTTTGTCTTCTTGGTGGCAGGGTGGTCGGCCGGTACAACAGATCTCGCTGAATTCTGTGGCTGTTCCTTCTCATTACGCAAATCCACTGGGGTCTGAACGCCAGTCCCAGGTATGCGGCCTTCACTCTCTGTAATATTGGCGTCTGCATCGCCGCTGCGGTCACCATCAACACGTTTCCTATGCGAAATGTGTGCCTCAGCCCTGTCCCGCTCATTTCCCCGACCGCGCTGGATATTCTGAACGTACCTCAACACCTCAGAATCCAGATTAACATCCGCATGCTGACTAGGGCCCTCTTCTTCAGCCTTCATGTCCGCTTCCTGACCACCTCTGAAGCTATCATTCTCCCGCTCCTTCTTAATCCACGCGTCTCTGACCATCCGTGCCCCACTTCCTTCAGAAGCCCACACGTTGCCATCATCATCCTCACCTGCGAGGGCCCAGTCCCAACCTGGACAGCCCACGCGCGCCGCATCGCGAGCAGCCCGCATTCCAGCAGCTGCAGATGCATGCTCGTACGTCCGCTCGAACTCCGTCGCTGGCGCATCAGCAAGCGTAATGGGGTCCGAGGAGATGTTCTCGAGTGGATCGTTCGACCGCGTTATGCCGCCGCGGAGCCAGGGCTGGGCCGCATAGAGATGCACATGGGGTGGTAGCGGAGTAGGTGAAGTTTGCAGAGGAACTGGCGCAGAACTGATAGTCTGGGGAAGTGCTACGCTCTGGGAGCGCCCATGCGAGTTTGGATCTCGCTTGTTGCTTTCCGAGCGCCGCTGGGACTTGGACCTTAGCTTTGGCGTACGTGATGCATCCGCACTTTGGCTCCGGTTCTTTTCCTTGCCAGAGCTGGAAATAGAGAAGGGCCATCCCCACTTCCTGTGCTCTTTGTCTTGTCGCGGATTTTGCACTTCACGCACGCTGCTCCCGTTGCCTGAATCTTTCCCAGTGTCAGCACTTCTATCCCTCCGAGATAAACTCGGATTTCGACCAGTTGCGACCGTGCCAGAAGCAGAGGTCGTCTCGCCCCCATCCTCGAGCCCTAGCTTCCCCAATACTGCCCGTGCTCCGGCAACGGCGTTTGCGTCCACGTCTACAGGCATCTTAGCCCTCCCTTCGTGACCCAACTTGCCATCCGTTCCTCGTTCTCTTTGCGCCTGGTCAAGCAACATTCTGTCTACCGCTGTCCTCAAGTCCGCATCCGCGTTCCCTGCCTTTGCTTGCGACTCTTTTGCTGTTAGAACCTCACCGTGGGGCTCCAGAGCAGCGCGCCGGGTGGCTTCGTTAGCATATGCGCTCCGCGGTAAATCATGCTGCGGAGCATGCGCTGTAGAGGCCGCTATACGGGCTTGTGGCTGGGATTGCAAGAGTGAATGGTGTTGCATGATAGCATTGTGCAATTCCCGAGCGTCGACCAACTCGTTTATGTCGAAAGCGCTGCTCTGATTATTGGAAGAGGAGTTTTGCGGTGCGGCGGGTTTATCCCCCGCATTTACGTGTGTATATGCATGCACGCTTATCGGTGACGGAGAGTGAATATATGCGCCATGAGAGACCTGCGCCTCAATGTATGCTTGACCGTCGTTGGGTTGCGCTGTTTCCCAATGTGTTCCTTCACGCTCCTCGAGGTCCTCAAGCGCAGAGTGCATCGACAGCTCACTCGAGCTCGACGTCGATCCCGCGTCCGAACGCGCATCGTCATTCCCGTCGTCGTCGGCAAATCCGGTGAAATCACGGTTATCACGTCGATGTTCGTCTTCATGTCCCCGTCTTCCGAAGAAACCTTCCCCGTCGCCGCTGTCCACCCGCATATGCCTGTGCACATCAGGGTATGCAAAACCCTGCCCGCCCCCCTCTTCTTCGTCCAGAGGGCTCTCGTAGGCCGCAAACGCCCCGGGGACATGGATATATGCTGCCGGGTCGTCCAGGTCCGGGCTATATGCGTACGGTCCGTCGTAGTAGTCCGTCCCTAGTTCTCGGTGCTCCCCAAGGCTAGTATCGACGGTGGGGTGCGCGGGAATGCTTCCTGCACTCATTCCGGCGCCTGAAGTGAAAGACATGTGGCTATATGCGTACGGGGCTCCCTTGGGGGTGGATTTGGGAGATAATGGCGTGTATGCGGTGTGACCTTGTACCGCTGGGCCCGCCATGCGCTGTCTGTCTTATCCCTTGCTTGCTCGTTCCACTTCACCTTGCACACGGACCGAGGAGGAGGAGGAGGAAGGATCGAGTGGCTTGGATCGATAAGTTTCGAAGAAAGAAAGGAAGTCGAACGTTGCAGGGAGTGAGGCAGGCCGCCAGGCACAGATAAGCCAGCCCGCCTGCCTCGAAGAGGGTTGGAGGTTGAGTCCAGCGAGCCAGTGCGTTTCATCATCGTCCATCAGAAGCCCAGAAGCCGTCAGCCGCGTCCGGCACGCTCGCCTCGAGGCTGCCGATCCACTATCACCGCCCCGAGTCCGAGCGCGCGACGTCATTGCCATTGTCTCTCGCGAACCCTCGCTATTGCTATAATACTTCCTGCTCGAATCTTCGGAGTCAAAGCTTCCAATTTGCACAATGCGCAGTGAGACTTTGTTTAGTTTGAACAGAGCAAAGCTGCCTCTTGAAAATTTCTTACTTGATGGTCACCATCCAAGGTCGGTCAAAATATAGCAGGCTTGCATTCAACATGTCCACCTGGCATGCTCAAATTTCATTTAGCCCATCCGATAGACAGCGGATACATGCTTAGAGATAGCGGGATGGCGATTAGGCGAGGTACAGTTTTATATATCCCTTGATATCTTTATAACTCAAAACAATTGTCTCCCCAAATTATTCCATCCTTCAAGCCTCAAGGTTCCTCTCTCAACTAACTAAGAGAAGCCCTGCAATAAAAAGTATCGATGACTTTCGACTTTCGGTGGCAGTTAGCCATGTTCTAAAAATAGACCAGTGAAATATACCAGTGGCACGAACCAGCTAACTGCCGATCCTGAGCCAGCATTGCTGTCGACCGATAATTATCCTGAATGTCCTATGACCGTTAAGTGAAATCAATTTTATGGAGTGCCGGGACCGTATGTATCAGAGGCGTCCAGATACTTATGTAGTAAGACTTCGTGCACAGCTATTGCTACACTTTGGCTACACTTCATAAATTACCGTGTTATCAATCTTGCAGATCACTTTCCACTTACGAAACGATTTACATACCGACGGTTTGGAGACTTTGAAGTTTGATGGGGGTACACAATATGTATATTATACAAGTGGCGAGATAAACATCTGGCTAAATCACTGACGGAGTTAATGCAACAGCGGACAACGACTTGTTTTTGGTCTATGTGATTATCGATTCAGGGATCGAATTAAATATGAAATACTGACATACCGCCCTACTTACTCTGGTCTATATGTGGCGGACATCACCATCAATAGAAGCGGCTTCCAGAGCAAAAGCTGCGGAGAATGAGAGAAAATGATAAAAATCAACTTGCGCATTAAGTATTTAAATACGGCTGGATCAATCACTCAGAGTCGTCTTTTAAGCCTTTTTCGACGCATGACGATCACTTTCTACGACATACCATCCGCTGTTGGACCGTGGTCTCCCAACACATGGAAAATCAGGTATACAATGATCCGCGGTTCTTTGTCGCCTTCACGGTCCATTAATTCCAGCCATTGACAGATTTTGTCTTAACATAAAAAACATTCCGTATACAACTGAGTGGGTTGAGCTCCAGAACATTGAACGCCTTTGCAAGGAGAAAGGTATTCCGCAGGCAAGCCTTGGTAGGAGCGGACAGAAGAAATACACGCTTCCAGCGATCCACGACTCGTCCACTGGGATCTACATGTCAGAGTCGACAGACATAGCCGAGTACCTGGAGAGGGAGTACCCAGACGGCCCTGCCATTTTTCCAGATAACACAATTGGGATTCAAATCGACTTTGAAGATCTTCTAAATAAACACCTGGCGGCAATGTGGGACTTTGTCATTCCCGTCATGGTGAACCACCTTGATGGGGAGCATCAAACATACTATAGGACACTGCGGGAGACTTGGTACGGTAAACCGCTTGAAGATGTCGTACCTCGAGGGGAAAGGGGAACAACAGAGTGGAGCAAAGTGGAGCAAGGACTGGCAAAAATGGCTAGATGGTATACGAAAGTGCCGGGGCCGTTTATAATGGGAGACCATCCCTGTTGGACGGACTTTGTCATTGGAGGCCATTTAATCTGGTTCAACAAGGCATGGGGAGACGATGACGAGAAGTGGAAGACTCTTATAAATCTAAATAATGGGGTATGGAAGACTTTGTTGGGCAGTTTGAAACCACATATGTCACTCTATTGATGCACAATGTCACTAGTAGTATAAATGATAGAGTCCAATCCCTGTAGATTTAACATCTGAGTAGTAGGTACATTAAGCACCGCATTAAGGAAGGGGAAACGGATCAATATTGGCAGGCTGTACGCACAGCAACAAGCTGGCCTTAGTAGTTTTCTAATCTGATTGCCAATGTTTCGAAGAAGCGCCCTAGCTAGCATGACTATTTTCGTCCCAATTCATGAGCACACAATGCAACACCATACATGCTGATCGGATCGACGCCGGTATACCAACGGTATACTAGTTACTCTACATATGTAAAACTATTTCTTTGACTCCCCGGATCGGAGAAAGCAGCGCATTACAACTGATCAAAAGCGAGAGAGAAAAATGTGGCAAGGCTTTATAAAACCACTGCGGGACAGTCAAATAGTCTCCTCAACCATTTCGTCGGCAGGTCCGCCCATTATGCACTTTTTCTTCAGAGCTGGTCTCTTCACCAACTTGATTCTTATCCTCACTGCAATATCAATGTCGGCGCCTATTCCTACGCAGTCCTTGCAATATGCTTGTCAGCCTGAACTGTCACGATATACGTCTAATGGTTTACACGTTACCTCTACCCCAACGTTGAGGAAGCAAAGCCTCACCGATACCCAGCATACCCCCGAAGCAAGCGGCATGTCCGCGAAGGACGAAGATTTCGTGATCCTCGTCCGTCGGAAGAGCATATTTACGAAGATCAAGGAAGGATTCCAGGCAAGTTTTGTATTACATCTAAGACGTCATGAAGATGAAGTTAATCACTACCCCAAAACACCTCTCTCTCTCTAAATTGCACGGTGAGCTAATTAAAATAACATAGCATACAGTCAACTCACTGTTATCCAGTCCACCAGAAAGCAGGCCATGCCATCAAAACCGGTGAGTATCTCACGTTATAATCCCGACCATGATCGGCGTACCAACTTTGTTTTTAGCTGCCCAAAAAGTCGGCCATTTCCTAAAAACAACGGGCGCAAAAGTCGCCAAGGTTGGCCTCAAAATTGCAGCTACCATCGGCCACTCGGTGGGCAAGGTTATTGGTCTGGTCCCCGGCCTTGGGAAGCTGGCAGGGAAGATCACCGACGGGATAAGTGATGGGCTGAACAAGGCGTCAGATAAGATCCGGGCTACTATTGGCGGCAAGCTCGGGAATGCAATGCATAATATGGATAAGGCGCAAAAGATAGAGAAATATATTCCATGAGGTATTGTAGGAGACAGTTGAAAGTCAGGGATGTAGTATCTTCAGATGCTGTAGCGGTGAACGATTCTCGGAGTACTCCTGTAGTTGTATGCGAGAGATTCGTTGTGTTAAATTGCGTCTGTATATCTGAAGTGCTAATATACAACGAAACCCAAAAGTCAAACTATCCAGAGTCAAACGGGCAGAAAGGTTGATTTGTGCACCGTCCATATATGCATCCCTTCTAAGTGACCAGTATTCGCGATCTCCGCTCGCATATATTGTATCGTCTCGTCCATAGGAACAGCCTAGACATGGCAGATTAAGGCAGGCGGGTACGCTGTACAAAGACCGGGGGCATTTCTGCTCTGGGGACAAAGTGCGAGGAAGAAAAGCGTGCAGACAGACTGAGATTACCACTAGTTTCTCGGATTAGATTCAGACCATCAAGGATCCATAACACTGTCGAACCGTCGAAGCTCTCTGACAAGATACGAGAGGTGCGCTTGCCTTGTTGTGACCTCGACCTTGCACTAATAAACGTTCGTCCTGACCATAGTCTAAGAGCCGGCCATTTTACCAGAGCCAAGTGACCCATCGCATGGAACAAGGCTGTTATTGACGCAGATATGCTCGTCCAGTAAATGAGAATCTGTTGTAGACGGGGCCGTTAGTGACTAGTGAAGGTTTGTACTCTGTATGAATCACAAGCGTACGTGCAAATGTTGAGACCACGAGAATCAGTAAAAATAATTATGTGGTTGGTGAGCATGGTAAAGGAAAAATATAAAGATAGTGAAATACGCTGTGTAATAATTTATCAACCATCTTGAAAGACGAAACTGTAATAGGAAGCGCTAGCGCTCACCATGGCTCTTGTTCCTACAAGGCAGGTATCAGAGCAGACAACTGCTGGAGCTGGAGGTGGGAACATTGCTGGTGCACGTCTGCTTTATAGCAATGCAGACCCAGTCGCCATGATAGTCATGTGGATGACCCTCGGCCCCCTGCTTGTCGAGTCCACGTCCAGGTGTGAAAGGACGCTGCCAGCGGTGGTATCGAGGCGGAATAGGTAAGGACGGCGCAGTCAAGGACGCGTCCCGGACCGCCGTAACAGGCTGGCCTCACGGCTGAATGCATGAAGGGGACAATAAACAAATAACACATCCTGTACTTACTATAGCACTTAATTGGTGTACTGCTTCTCTCATAATATATGGTTCTAAATCATGGAAAATACAGCCCTCAAATGCAGACACCATCTACTACAAGACTTGTTTTGACTTTAAACACATCTATCTGTGTGTGTCAATAGGAATAAGTCAAGAGTCAGTGGACAAACAGAAACCAAGCAACTTAATGAATAATGATTACAATGCACGATCTTTCAATGCACCGACAAGAGAGATAAGATCGGCAATATTCTGTGCTTGTGGATGGGAGCCAATGCCGCGCTGGCGAGGGTGATAATATTGCAACCATTCCTTTTGCTGTTGTGGGGTGAGCTCTCGGATCGCCTTGCGAGATGATAAAGGAGGGAGTGCAGTCTCAAGTCCAGTTAGTATGTCATACAGTACGAGAATGCAGGCAGATATGATGTGCATACAGGTAAATCAGTCCCATGTTCATTGGGCACTGCTTCCAAGCGAACATCCTCGCCAGTTGCTTGCGTCCCGTTGAATGTCTAGGATATGTCAGTAGATTTATATTTGTCAGAAAGAAGAACGTATGCAGAACGTACCAAAGCTGCTACGCGTAGAGTTTTGTTTAGTGTTGTTGAAAAATCCTTCATATCGCTTTTAACAGCCTTCATATCGCCCTTGAGGGTGCTAACGTCGCCTTTGAGGGTGCTAACATCGCCCTTGAGGGTGTCGATGTCGTTCTTCATGGGCGCCAGAATCCTTTCCATGGCAGGCTCGAACCATGGAGGCGCAGCTCCTGATTTCCGCGGTAACTAGTTCAGTGATGTTAATGAGCCGAGGATATCAGACGAACCTTCGCGAGTTCCTAGTAGGGCGCCTTCATAGTCTATACAGGCCATGACATCGTCTTTTGTCGCCTGTCCCCGCCCTGTAGAAAACCTGGGTCAGCATGTGACGAAGTGCAGACTCCAGGGTGTACCGAGCAAGAAGATCATCTCATTTTTAAGCGTTACAGACCGTACTATATCGGTAGTAGACGGCGGGTTGCTTGGGTTTGGTGGAAGTTGAACATTAACTCGCGCAGATTCACTCAAAGGCTTAAGAGTTATTGATGGAGGCATGGTGGGAGGCAACTTGAAGGTGGCAAGTTAAAGGATCGCAAGTGAGCCCCCTTGGGCTCACTTCACGTTGGTGTCACGAGCATCTGGCATAGCCACCCGCTCGCAGCCTTTGGCTAGGCTCGTCCCCAGCAGACGTAACGTGTTTTCTGAAGAATATATACTACAGAGAAGCTGATAAAGCGTTTCAGACTTCTTCAGACTTCTTTCTTGCGCTTTTGTCTGAGTTTGGTAGATGCAGAGTATGCATGCAATAATACGTCAAGGAAAATGTTGACAGCTGTTCCAAAGCTGTTCGGGCTCCTGCCAATATGAAAGTGCGCTGACGAATTTATTTCGCCGACAAACTATGCTTATGCTTTTCAAGGTTGTGTAAGAGCAAAGGCGCACCACCCGTGATATGACGTTAGTACAACATTCCGTGACATTAAGGCTCAGGAGAGTCAGCAAAGTTATCTTAATTTCCGTGTTCTGATAACCGTTCCTCTGAGGTTCCTCCCCTCGTACGGCGCATTACAATTCCGTTACCGTTAAATTCTGCAATAATGCTGATATGAAATGTCAACATAAGCGTGAGTAACAGTGGACCCATACCTATAAAGTGGATTAACCTTGTTTACATCTTGTCGCTTCACCGAATATTAAGTATAACTCAGTACCGAACGGGTGAAAGTATTTTCAAATCAAATCTAATAATATAGCGGTGTTATCTTGGTTCTACACCCTTTTGTCGGCCAGTACCAGGCCTATCATGATTCATGACGTGCTCAGCATGTCTCTTAGACTTCGATGGTGATTATCTGGGTCGTATGTTTCGCTTTAATTAGACTTTGAACAATGCTGAAGGGAAATATGTAAGCTACATGTTAACAGCAGCGTGGGCTAGATTCAATAAAAGAAATAAGCGCCCTGTTAACTTAGCCAGTCATTAGAATCGAAGTATCGTGAAATTTACAAAATGACTCATGATACTCGGGAAAATAGACCTTTACTATGGGATATATCCGCTTCAGATGGTGGACATATAACTCCTGCACATCGTCAAATCCCTGCAAATTGGGACAGTGTAAGACAAACTAGAAGCAAGAAAATCCCAACGACGTACAAGCACTCGGACAGCACGTAGAAAATCAGACATTTGAGTGACTGTTACCGCCCGTGGAGCGGACAGTTCAAATGCTATATTCGGATGGAAGCGAAGAATATCTCGGTAGACTTCCTTCGTTGGCTTAGCGTGCTTCAAATGATGAAGAAAGCACTTGACTCTGTATTTTACCGGTGGGCGATCATCTGTGGCCAAGAAAGACACGGTCAGTAGCCAGGCGGATTGGATAAACGTGAGGGCTTGACTGACATCCGAAACTGTGGATCTGCTCAAACCACGTATGCGCAAGCCGAGCGTGTACCTCGCCTGGCTCCGTATATAGATCTTCACAACGGGCTGAGTCCATGAGAAAGTCTGCGAGAGAGGAGTGGTGAAATGCGATAGAGTCGTTGTCGTAGGCAACAATGGCTTTCACCTCGGATAAGATACGCGGGACAGAGCCGACCTCGAGGTACATGAGGGACTCTATATCGCGAATGGAGGATAAGTTGCCGTATAAGGTGTGATGGAGGACGTGAATGACGGTTTGAACACTTGATGAAGAGTTGATAATGTGACAGTACAATGCGTCAAGCTCAGCCAAGCCATGTCGCGAATGAGAAGGGACGAGACTCATAAGAGACTCCAGGTGTTCGGCGGGATGAAGTTTCGAGTGGGAGAGGTGATTTAGGACTGTCGAGACGTACAGTGTATGGCCAGAAGCACGAGAGACAAATTCCTGTATGACTTCAGGCGATGGCCATTTGCCGTCAAGATCAAGTTTTCTAGAATGTGTTTGCCTCAGGTGAATAAGACCGTCATAGATTAGCTTGTGAATATTATCCTGCGATATATACATATCCTCAACTGGGACTCTCATAGCAGAATGGGCCGAGAATTCCAGCGAGAGGCGTGAGTGCGCACTGCTGGCGATGATGAAAAGCAGAGGTAGACCTGGATACTTTTGCAACATGCTAATAAGAGTCCGAACGATGCCGCAGTGGGTGTCGATATGGTCGCACTGGTCTAGTCCATCAATGACGATGAGTGACGGGTCTGGGATGAGCAAGTCCTCGGAGTGCAGTCGACTGAATGGTTCAAATAAGAGCTTTTCCAACTGAAGTTCTAGAGACCGCCCAAAGATTAATGGATCGTTCGTAATGACTGTGGCTAAAAGGTCTGAGAAGGCAGGAAAGAGCCCGTTAAGCTGGAAAATGAGGGTGGGTATCAAGTATCCAGCAGTATTCCTCGTCGGGTCGGACTTGTTGAAGAAGAAGGATGCAACCCGTGTCCCAGATTCTTCGAGGCGCTGTGCAATTGTCCTTGCCAACCAAGTCTTCCCGGAACGGTGGGGTCCATGAATCCACATAATCTTTCCCGGCCTTGCAGACGATTCGAGGCGTATCCAGTTTGATACATTTGACAAAATAAGGTCCTGTATTGCCTGAGGTGAGCTGGGAGGATGGATTTCATGCTCAGCCGAGTGTAATGCGTTCAGAGAGATTCCCCCCTCCAGTGTTTTGAGTGTTCCATCTTAATTCAGGTACTTCAGCGGTTGAAGCTGTTTAGCATACCACTCAAGTACTCACCTCTACTAATGGACCCCTTATATTGCAGAGTAACAGCTCGTCTTGACCGAGATCGTTTAGCCCAGAAATTCATTGCATCTCGTCTGTCCAGCGAGCAGGATTTATGGGCAGCACTGCGCTATGTCGTCCAAGCTACCTGAAAGAAGAGGCTATCCGCGATTCCCAGCAACGTCGTCACTGTAGTAAAAACAATGCGGCCATATCGCTACTGGTGCGTAGATGGTTGCACTGACAGATCTTGAGTCACAGTGATACAATTATGTTTTTAGAAACATTCCTAATGAGCTACAACACGCGTATGATGGGAGTTTTCTTGAAGGGAAGCAACGGAAATTTCCACTGCCGCTCGGCTGGACACGGGATGGTCGCGCTCTTACCTAAGCAAGAGAGCAGGGATGTTACAGCCGAACTAATCGGCTGGTTATTGCCGCGGCAGTCAAGATTCCACGGAGACCTCTTGTTCTTATCCCTGTGGCTGTTCTCATGTCCTCAGGAAAATTTCAAGTAATATCGAGTTGTCAGGCATTTGAAGATACCAAATGTAGGTGCAATGTATACATATCGTAAGTAGACGGCACAAGCGCGCCTATAAAACGGCGCCTCGGGGCGTGGAGGGGCCACTTTAGGCGCCCGTGTTACGTAGTAATGAAATCCCTGCATACATGGACAGTCAATTGTCTGGACTCTGTCTGGGTTTGAAGCGGCAAAACCCCAATACCCTACACAGGCTCGACATAGATAGCTATATAGAGCAGTAGCAGCATACTACTGCATGTAGCGCCCCTGGTTAACTTTGCGGATCCTCATTATACTAATATCAGGGATGCAGTACAAGAGTACCAACAAAGGTAATATATACTAGCAGAATGAGGCTTTAACAATTTTAAGGCATCCTTGGTATCCAAAGGGCTACCATCTGTATTCAAAGTCAATTCAAAGAGAAATACCATATGCATATGATATTCACAAATATACGATTCAGAAGGTAGTAGGCACTTCTATCCTTTTTTGATGAAGTATTTTAACCAATGAAACATCTACTGCTGATAATTAATCTGGGCCATCGAAGCTTAAGAGACATACTGAGCGCATCATATCATAGAATTGTGATAGCACCGCTATATTATTAGACTTGAACTTCATTTACTTTCACAGTCAATCGTTTGGTGGAAGCATTGCATGATCCATACCACCATGCCGAACAAGCACAATATAAAGGCCCATAATGAAGAGGTCAATTTCTTTCCCGCAAACAACCTTCGGCAGGTCCGTAAGCAATGCGCCTACTTTCTAGAGCTGGTCTCGTTATCCCTTTCGTTCTGTTTCTCGCTTTATTAGGAGCAGCTGTACCTGTTCCTTCACGGACTGGCCAGTTGGTTCCACTTTCCTCCCACCCTTTGGCGCTCGCTCTTCAAAAATCATCTTCTTGTTTACATAGCGGGTGCGCAGACAGCGCCTCACTATCCGAAGGTGGCGGAGTGTCCGCACGGGAAGTGGAAATGGTAGTCCTCGTCCGCCGCAAGAGTATATTTACCAAGATCAAGGAAGCGTTTCAGGTATGTTTCCGTTTACCATACGTCCAAGTCTCAACATTGATCTTAATTCCTAAATCTGTCAGAGGTTGGGCCGCGGTATCAAGCACGGTAGGTTGTTCAGTGCTCTGAGCTATTCAATAATCTGATCCATCGCTTTATTATAGTCGCCCAAAAGATCGGGCAGGGAATTAAACATGGTATTTCATCAAACTCTGTATAATTAACGAAGCATCTTCATCTCTGTTACAATCGCAGTGGCCCAGAAAATCGGTTCAGGAATCAAACACGGTACGCTGATCTTCCCCTTCCATTGCACGACGTCCTCGGTGCTGACTATGGCATCACAGTCGCCCAGAAAATCGGACACGGAATCAAAGTTGGTAAGCATCGGGATTTGCCTGACGTAATAATTCCGTGCCTGATCGGCACGCCAACAACTTGAACAGCCGCCCAGAAAGTGGGCCACTTCATAAAGACTACTGGCGCAAAAATCGCAAAAGTAGGCCTGAAGATCATCGCTACGGTGGGCAAAGCCGTTGGAAAGGTGGTCGGACTCTTGCCTGGAGTAGGCAAACTGGTGGGGAAAATCGCGGACGGCATTAGCGAAGGGCTCAACAAGGCTTCGGACAAGATTCGTGCCCATATTGGTGGCAAGCTGGGGCAAGCCATGCGCAACATGGACAAGGCACAGAAGATTGAAGGTTATATTCCTTGAAAGCCACATATCGGAGCCAACTCCGGCGCGACAGCGCTGATGCTGAGCGCTGACTTGTTGCACATAAGTACTGCCGTTGATACTGGACTTTCTCAAGCAAACGCTTCTCAATATGTTCCGGAAATATCTCTATTCCACTTTGTACTGGATCAATACATTCGAGTTTGCTGAGGCGTTCCCATGTTGGCAATATTTATCCCTTATTTAGTTTATTTTTGTGGATTTCCCATGTTATTCGTACATGGCATTAGGCTCTGTGTTTATGCTCACATTACGAAGCTCAACGCTTAGTCGTTCATAAGTACTTCATAGCTTGTATATTCGATATTTCTAGATCACCGCGGTGCAAACATTGGACGTAAGATGAAGAACTGGAACGTTAATCAGTACATTTCTTAAAAAAGTCGTATAGGCTGTCCATTCTGTAAATAGGTTCCTTGTCGAATGAATGGTCCGCGATGATCTCATGATACTCGACCTGTGCGCCGATTTCATTTGCAGCCGCCACCACATCAAGAGACTGTCGATGCGCGACTTTGCCGTCTTGATTCCCGGTTATGATGTAAACGGGAGGTGGGCGGTACGTTCCCGTCTTAAGGTTTTGTGCAATGCTGAATTGCCCAGGGGCAATCCCCGTACCCTCTAAAAGTAGGTCGGCCAGTATAGCTCTGATGGGAAAGTATTTAATTAGGCCATATCTTATCTCTGCAAGCCAAATTTAACTTACTCTTGTATCATATAGTGGTAGAACATAGCCCTCCGCCCGTCCACTGGTGAGCTAGTCAACTTGTCCGCTGATGGATCTAGGAACGGAGCAACCTCTTCCTGCTGAATGACGCGGTCCATGTACGAGACTGGCCTCTGCGGTGTTGTCCAAAACTCGTCCAGGAGATCTGTGATGGGATATATCGCCGCAATTCCAGATACCGCGCCGGCAGCGGGCGGCTCAACTCCGCAAGCTTCGTATCCGATACCGGTCCCTGCGAGGAGTGACAGCCATCCCCCAGCGGAGCTGCCGCTAACAACAACGCGCGACGAGTCCACCCTACCACTTGTCGCTTCTGCAAAGGCTTGACTACGAAGAAAACGAATGGCATCCGCAGCATCAGTCAGGATATCGGGCATTCGTGACTGCGGCGCCAGACGATAATCTGCGCTGATAAGGCAGACATTGTGACGTTCAGGTGCAGAAAGCATATGCGGAGCTACGGCTACATTTTGATTACTCTATGATTTAGTGGGCGCAGACCAATTAAATGGGGGAACACTTACCCTTTCTTGTTCCCTTTGATAAAGGTGTAAGACCCGGGGTTATCCCTGCAATCTATACTGAAATACTCATCTCACCTGAAGTAATCCGCCACCTTTAATCCACGCATCATCAGTCCACCGTTCAAAGAGAATTTTGTACAAGTCTCACCATGCCACCACAGAAAAATTGGTACTTTCTGTTCGCTGGTAGCAGTTGATGGAATGTACACGTCCATGGATGTTTTTATCCCATCGCGCTCAGAGAAAATCAGTTCTATCGGCTTGCTACTTGGTGTCTGATGAAGAGGTGTCTCTGCTGTAAACATTGCGACGGAAAGAAGAAATCACACACTGAAGTGGTGAGCCGGGACGCCTTATATCCAAATTGCTTCTCGACAATGCATTAGTCACAGGAGAGTAGCACATGACGTACCATGCCATGGATGGTATCCAGTTACCCACAAGAACAAGTAGAAACTGGAGTGAGGATCTGCGCGATCAGATAGAGACGCGGTTAGGTTTATCCAGGAACATGAGAAGAGTTGGCACATACCTTGGAGATTGGGCCAGGACGCGGTCATAAACGAGCCCTTAACCTCGAGGTATGTCCGTTATATACTGGAGTCTGGGACGCGGCCGATTCTTGCTTGAAAGCCAATCATGCATGATTTGTATGCTGACGCTGGCGCGGGGCCAACGGTTCGGGCGGGTTTATGTTGCTTCTCTGTATCTCTCAGAGCATCGTTTATACCAAAAGCCGTCCAGCGTAAAGCGATCTCGCGGGAGATGGTTGGGCGATGAGGAAGAACGAGGATGCGGCCGTCACAGGTTGCGGCGGCTCCCGGGCCGCGCATCTGGCGACACTCGTAAAGACTTGTGTATTAGTACGGTTTAAAAACAATGCTTAGCTTCTCTAGGTCTATGAAAAGGTCAAAATATATATAAAATATTTAGAAGAATTTACTGTTCAATGATTTTTGTATGTATAAGGGTTTCATTTGTTAGAAATGGTAGTAACTACATCGAGTTTATGACAGGCCTCGTTTCACAATGACACCGAGGGTTCATACTCCGTTCTGATGACATACTTGAAAGAGAATAAGTAGACTAAGATTAGAAGCGGTACGAGACATGGAACGACACAGGTACACAAGAACGGAGTACGTTCAGTACTTTGCGGCCGCTTTCATAGGTACAATTGGCCTGGTTAGGTAGTACTATAAAGTCTTCGATGTTAGAATATGCTCACAAACTCGGCTGGTCCGTCCAACATGCACTTCATTTCTAGAGCTGGTCTCATGCTTGCTACCATTTATCTACTTGTGATTTGTGGAAGAGCCGTCCCGTTATCCACCCGACCTAATCAAACTGCATCACTTCTGCCACTCAACTTAAAAGCGTCAAATAAACTAACCACAGTGCCTGTACTACCCGAAACATCTCTAGAAAGTCAGTCGATTAGGGACCTGTCTCATTGTCAGGTCGTTGCTTGCCGTCAGAACATGGAAGTGCTTGTCCGTCGCAACCTATGGAGTAAGATTAGAGATGGCTTCAAGGTACCTTCCTCCTAGCCTATTGCTATTTACCAACTAATATTTCCTTGTCATACCCCAGAGATTTGGCCACCAAATTGAGCATGGTATGTTAAAATGTTTATTAATTCCTCTTTTCTAACAAATTCACCATTTTTAGTCGCTCAAAAAATTGCTCATGGCCTTAAATCAGGTCAGCTTGATCGGAAATTTTGCTAGAGAGCTAGTAGAAAGAAAGATACTCACAATTAATATTTGTACAGCAGCGAAGAAAGTCGTCAACTTTATGAAAGCAAACGGTGCTGTAATTGCAAAAGTTGGATCCAAAATTGCAGCAGCTGTGGGCAAGACAGTTAGCAAAGTAATAGGATTTGTCCCAGGATTCGGAAAGGCAGCGGAATCAGCTTTAAGCAGAGCAAGTCGTCGCCTTGATACAGTATCGGACAAGATTCCAGCGAACATTGGGGGTAAACTAGGGCAAACTATGGATGCACTAAACAAAGCCGAGATGATTGAAGGATTTATCCCACGCGAAGCGAGTCGCCTAGTATAGACTCGATAGTTCGCTAATCCAAGTATAGAGTACGTGCCTGATATTAATAATGAACACTTCAATTATCATGACACTATTTATATACCTCTTATCAAGAAGCTATCATTCACATCTAGTTGAACTTGTCATGATGAACCCACTATATCTGCCCAATATTTGAATTTGCACTGCATAGTACATACACAGGTCTCTAACCTATGTTAATTTTATCAATATCTCAATCGTATACTAATAGACCGTTGATCAACTGTTTTACAGTCTATTTATGCGGTGTGAAGCTGTGCCGGTA